>CAMTDV010000015.1:33221650-34421650 GCA_947069175.1 Scalesia atractyloides | reverse complement strand
GATGACACACTCTATCGATCGATGATAGGATCTCTGATGTATCTGATGGCATCTCGCCCAGACATCACGTATCCTACCTGCTTGTGTGCGAGATATCAGTCTAGTCCTCGAGCGTCACACATGCAGATAGTCAAGCGAATCTTTCGTTATCTAAAGGGATGTCCAAGCACCGGCTTGTGGTATCCAAAAAACGACAATTTCGACCTAACGGGATATGTTGAATCACACTTCGGAGTGGACAAACTGAACTCCAAATCTACAACGGCAGGATTTCAGTTCTTTGAAACACGTTTGGTAATGTGGGAGTGCAAGAAACAGACCACAGTCTCTCTCTCTCCCTGTGAGGCAGAATACATTTCTACTTCCAGCTGTTGTTCTTAAATCCTCTGGATTCAACAACAGATGAGGGATTATGGTCTGCAGTTTCTTAACACGCCTTTATTCGTAGATAACAAAGCAGCCATCGATATAACCAAAAATCCGGTTCATCACTCACGTACTAAACATATTGAAATTCGTTACCATTTCATTCATGACTGTTACAAAAAGAAATTGGTGCGAACAGAAAATCCACACCGATGAACAAAAGGCTAATTTTTATACCAAAGCATTTCCTTTAACAAGATTTAAATATCTAATGAGGCTTAACGGTATTAAAAATTTGCTGACAGGTGAGGAAGCTGAGGTTGAATACGGATCGGATGACGAGTTCACGTAATCTGCATTGGTTTGTTATTTATCTTTCTAGATTAGTATTTCTTAAAAATCTAAAATCCAAAAATATGTTTTCGATTTTAAGGGAGAAATATTTGGGAAAATACAAAAATATATGAAAAATTTCAAAAAATATACAAAAACATTGAAAAAGACAAAAAGAATTAGGTGTCACAAAAAGGAAATGATAGTACATCAGTGGACTATCATAGTATGCTAAAGAAATGTAAAGTTTAAAAGTGATAAACAAGTCTTACTGTGGATGTGTCAATAGGCTTAACACGTTCCGTAAATTGTTTTCGACATACAAACTAAATTTTACAACTGCTTAATCTTATGGGTTAACACATCTTGGATATATGGACTTAGTACTCCGAAATTTCATTTGAGAGATTGCCTGATTCTGAGATATGAGGTCTTTATTTCGCTATAAACCCCTAAACTGCATACAAACTTGACAAGTATAGAAAGATCTAATCACTTGCAGTGCTGAAAAGATTCCTTAATTGGAACACACCTTAAAGTCGAACCTTCATCTCTTTGTTTGTATGGTAATACTAACCTGAGCTCTCAAGGTTTCGCATTAACCCAAATACAGATATCAATTACGCTATATTCACCTGTAAGATGAAATCTAGGGAATCTTGATGCGGGAGTATATTCAAGAAGTGGGAACCGCAGATAAGTCAAGTTTCATAAATCATATCTTAACATATCTTGGAACAGTTGAGAAACGTGGTAAAGTTTAAGTGGACAAACATATCGACAATCTAGGTAAACGAGTTTAAAACTTAAAGTCATCTAAAGGTCAACGGTACTGGTGATATGTCTCAATCAACTGATATGATCCTTAGACACGAATTCACCAAAATATGTCTGTAAATATGTTTGTACATAGTTTACATTGTTCTGTACATAGTTTATCAGCTTTACAGATTAAATCCAAAAAGATTTTCAGTGTGTTTTAGCATAAACTTACAAAAATACAAAAAGATTTTGTTTCTACATTGTTTTCAGCAAACCAATGTTGGAGAACGGATCTTCAAAGTCTGGTAAGGTGCTAAACTGGTGGGAATCTTATTGACAACGGGCTGGGAGCTAATCTGTAAAATCTGAAAAGCCAAAACGATGAAAATTTCATTAATTTGAATCTTTAATTTTGAAAATATCAACAGTTTGTTCGTAACGGGTCAAACCGAGGTCATTAACTTGGACTCGGCAGACAAATCGGTTAACCACGGTCATTAGCTTAGACTTGGCCAACTGAGTGGATTTTTAAAACTGGTAGAAAGTGGAAAATTCAGGGACTTAATTGCAAATGTTGAAAATTTTGAAAATAGGGTTTGGCAAGTTCGGCCGAACTTGCTAAACTAATAAAAGTTTAACATTTAAACAAGTTCGACCGAACTTGTCTGGATGGCTGGTTGAGAATTAAAGAAGTTCGCCCGGACTTGATATGGGCTTGATTACTTGGCCTCTTCACGTTCGCCCGAACCTGTCAAGGTATAAATACTTTGCAAGTTCGGCCGAACTTCATTATTCACAAACAAGTTTTCTCTGAGTGAACTTAACTCAATTTGAACGATTTGTGAAATTGGCAATTTAGGGTCGTTATACTGCTGAAATTTATATTGATTGTGGTGATTTGCACACCATTCTCAATGGAAGAGGTGAGATTTTGCCATTTGGACCGTGAATTGGATGTTTATCATAAAACTAAGATCTGAAATGTTAAAATATGATAGATCTAGGAGTTTAATGGTCAAATTGGACTTAAAAGCATGATACACAACTAACACTGACCATAGATTTCTGTTTAATCGGGTTTAAAATGATCTATGTTGCATGCTGCAGTTTTAAGTTGAGGAAGATAACAAGTTTGGCCAAACTTGTTATCAAGTTCGACCGAACTTGTTAATAAAACTTGTATAAAACAGATCATAAATGTGTTGGAAAAATTTTGTAACTTTTCCTCGTAATGCGTGCTAAATGTTTTGCGTCATTTTTCAGGCTCAAGTACCAGCGCGGGTGATTTCTATGGATTTTTCTAAGTTTCATAATACTTGCATCACGCTTGACAAGACGATATGTCCGTCGTTGAAGGAGTACGATAGTATTTTAAAGTTTCTAAAAGATTGTCCGATTCACAGAGCCATTACAGAGCGCATTGTGTCTTACCATTCGCACACTTTTCTTACCGTTCACACACTTATCACTTCTGGATGAATGCGAGTCTCAGTGAAGATAAGAAGACCATTATTTCATCTGTTCAAGTCGGAAATGAAGTTAAGGAGATCAAAGTTACTGAAGATGATATACCAAGGATCTTGCAATTCAATGACGATAAAGATGATCCGATATTCTTAGACGAGAAGATGGTCCGAGGTTGTTTCTATCGGATTGGTTATAAGGGCAGTGTGAATAAGCCAACCTTGAAAAAAGGGGAAGTCCCTAATCCTTATAAGCTCCTCATGCATGCTATTATTCATACTTTCAGTCACCGTAAAGCGGGCCTTGACGACGTTCAAGACTACATGGCCTGCATGGCAACGGCGTTAATTCTGAAGAAGTCGTTGAATTACTCTAAACTTGTATTCACGCACATGACAAAGAATATGGAAGATTTGAGATGTGTTTGTATCCGAGATTCGTGCAGATACTTACTGATGAGAAATTCACAAACATTGCACGTGATCCGCCCGATGTTCTATATCTCAGTCATCTTGATGATACAACAGTAAAGAAGTTGATTAAATTCCAGAAACAGGATTTAGCATCTGTTGTGAAACCAGTATTTGGGGCGATAAAGATAAGAATTATGTTGCACCGCCCGATAACAAGTGGAGGAAAGATGGAAGTGGTGACGAGAAAAAGTTAAAGGCAGAGAAGGAATGGTTTAAATAATTCAAGCCGAAAGCTCGCAGTGATTGGTTCCGTAAAGCTGAAGTTGATAAGCCTAAAAAGAAGCGAGCGGCTAAGAAAGTTGATACAATGTTGATCGATGAAGATGAACCTGTTAATGTTCAAGTTGAAGCTGGTTCTAGCGCAGCAGTTGTTACTGAAAGTCAAGAAGTTGAGAGAACGACTCAGGAAGACGATGTTATTTCTGCTACTTCCGAGAACGATGAAGATTCTGATGATTCTCTTGAGAAAGTTACAAAGAAAACAATAGAAAGCTCAAAAGCCACCAAGCAGGAGATATGTTGGGAAGCTTAAAGCAGAAGTTACACATGAACCTTCTGGAGCACAAGAGAAAGGAGTAACACAAGAACCTCCTACACAAGAACCTCCTATTGTTATTACTGCTGAAGCTGAACGTCCAAGAGTTACACAAGAACCTCCTGAGACCGTATTGTTAGAGATTCCGGTTATGCAAACTCCAGATCCAAAGTCTGTTCAACCTGAAGGATCTACACCGAAAACAACACCAAAGGCTGCTACTCCAAAGTCAACACCTAGAACTTCAAAGGCAAATCTGTTTGGTGATATGTCAAATGAGCCAATTAGTCTTCAAGATCTAAATGATTTCTTTCTAGATACTAATGTTGATCTTCTTGAGAAGCGTGTCAAAATCTTAGAAGATAAAGTAGCTAAAAATGAAGAAGAAAAAGCTGAGCTGATCAAGAGAATGAATCAAAGTGCAGTTGAGAAAGAGATGATGGATGATAAAATCAAAGTGTTGGAAAGCGAAAGAGAATTTTTCAAGGCTTTGATCGAGAGTCTGCAAGACGCAAATGAGAAGCTACAGATAGAATTGTTGAGCTAAAGATGATTCAAGCCCTAAATGATCGAAGGTTCACAAGGATGCATAAAGTTTTATCTAATACTCTGGGTATTGATTTCATTTCTGAGTATGATCGTCTGGATAGGCAAGAGGCGAAAGAAAGATCTGAGAAAGAGCTCGCAGCTAGTGGTAAAGGCAAAGGTGTTGAAGGTGAAGCACCTAAATCTTCTGAAGCTGCAGAAAAGTCTGTTGAAGAGAATGTTGTTGAAAAAGCTTCTGAGTCCGATGTTATTAAGGTTGTTGACGAATCTTTCAAGCCTTCTGATCCTGTAATTGCTTCTGAAGAAAAGGACGATGAAGAAGCAGAAGATGAGGATAAAGATGCTGATGACAATAAAGACGACTCTGATTATGAAGATTGGAATAATGCTGATGATGATGATGATAAGCGAGGAGTTGGTATGAAAATTAGTGAAGCAAAAGTCTCTGATGAATTTGATTTTTCTTCTTTGATGGATGATGAATCAAACAAGATGAATGATCAAATTGAGGGGAAGTCAGGGCAAAAAGAGCCAACTGAAGAGATTGATATGTCTGATGTGGATAGGTTTGCAAAGCCTGTTGTTGTCGTTCCAACAAAGTCTATGATATTGATGCTTGAACATAACGTAAGAAAGAACAAGCCATGCAGTATCAAAGGGTTGTTAACGTATGCTACGATCGAGAAGTTAACTCTGGGAGAATATGGAAAACAAACTGGAGAGAGCTATAGCGAGTTGAATTTATGAAAGAAGAAAAGCGTCTAGAAGCTATTCACGAGAAAGGTAGGGCGGCAAGGCTCAGAAGGTTTCATTACATGAACAAAGTGCCTCCTACAGATCAGACGTCAGATCCAAAACAAGAATGACGTAAGAAGCCATTCGAGAACTTCTTCGGTCGTGTTTCGCTAATGTTTATTTTGAAGACAGATTTTTGAAGACTGGTACAAGACGAAGACGATATCCAAGGGGGAGTCTGTTGGTGCAGAATGTCTATGTCTTAGTCTTATATCGAGTCTGTATAGTTTAGAGTTGAATAGGCTAGCGAAACAAAGTATTTATATGTTAAAGGGCCAAGTTCGCTTGTGAAGTACATAGAATGTCAATTTCGGCCGAACTTGCTTAGGAAAGTTTGCCCGAACTCATCACCTCCACCAGCGGACTTGTAACTCTATAAATAGCTAGAATGTCTCATTCATTTGTAACTTTGGCATCTTCGAGGCGGAGCTCTGTCAATTTGGAGACTCGACGTTATATCAATAAAATTGATGATTAATTGACTAATTCTTGTTATTTGGTAATCGTGTCATAATATTTCCTCTATTATGGACATTAGAGATCAAATCTAGGTTCCTATGCATTGGGGATCGTCCTACACCGATTTTACGCATCATCGAGTTTTATTATTAATTATGTGTTTAAATTTTGTGAATTTTACGCCTTATCGATTTCTCGTTTTATCGATTTCTCGCTTTATCCCTTTTCGCTTTATGAAAATATGCACAACTCGCACAGCTCTTGTAATCTAAAACTCTAATTAATCACTAACCAAATTAAAACGCTCAACTCTCTTACGTGAATGTCCTCATACCGGTATTACTCGCTTATTACGCTTATACTACTCGCATCTCATAGCGCGCTACGCAAGTTTTAGTGAAGGTGAATACTTGCAAAATGTGTGCTTACAAGCTTATGTCCCTACGTGATTATGTGCTTACGTGAATACGTGCTTACGTGTTCTGTGCCTTATGTGATTAATAATAATAATAAGTATATATTGTAAGACGCAAGCTTTTAAACAAAACCCATTATAATCGAATCTCATCCAATCTTTGTCTTTAGATGGCATCCATGGGATCTCACACTCGCCGCACCGCTCAGTGCAACAACGTCGACAAACGCATCGCCTCTCTCGTAGCCAAGGAAATGCCTAAGGTGATCCCGCAAATCGTCAGCGAAATACAAGCGGTCAGCAGCAACTCGTCAATTGATTCCAAGAGCGATGCTCCTAAATCTCAGTTCAGCTTCAAGCAGTTCAAAGCATGTGGCCCTCTAAGTTTCACGGGTGAAGACAGGCCAAGAAAAATGTTTCACTGCTTCGACTCGATCGAAGTCACCTTTAGGCAAAGCGGATGTCCTGAAAACCTCCGCACTGTCAGCGCCACTGGAGTCTTTAAGTCAAGGGCACTTGACTGGTGGACTACCGAAGCTTATGCTCTCGCGTGGGAAGAACTTAAGGAGCTCGTGATCAAAGAGTTCTGCCCACCGCACGAAATTAAGAAGTTGGAAAATGAATTTTGGGGAATCAAGCAACTCGGTGGTGACAATGCTGGTCTCACCGCTCGTTTCAAACAGCTCAGCATCATCTGTCCAGGTCAAGTGGATACCACCGAGAAAGCTATCAAGAAATATCTCAGCGCTCTCCCCGACTGTGTCGCCGATTTTGTTCAAGCAGCAAGGCCCACTACCATCGAAGAGACTTACCAACTCGCAGCCGAGATCAACGACAAGCGAGTCTTGGCTGAAGCTTTCAAAGTCTCAACCAAGAACCTCAGTCAAGCTACTGCTGAGCCAAGCACCGATACTGCTCCATCTCAAGCCTCCAAGTCAAATCACCAAAACCGCAAGCGAAAGGGTAACAACAAGAACTGCGCAGTAGTCCCAGCACCGAACTCCCAGTCTCGCCAAGCTGCTACTCCCAATGCACCAGCTGCTAAGCGTGCGTATACTAGACCTCACCCTCTGTGCTCCAAGTGCACATACCATCATGCGGTTGGAGGAAACTGCCGCTTTTGTGCCAATTGCAACATCTATGGGCACTTCACGACGCATTATCGCACTGGTCCACGTCAGCCAACTCCTCCCGCTCTCGCAGCACCACCACTCCTCTCAATGTTATGCCAGTCAACCAGGCACCGCAAGCACAAGCAGTTCAGGCACGTGCTTGCTACACTTATGGCGACCCGAATCATTTCAGCAATGTCTACCCAAACCGTGTTGTGAAACAAGCACCACAGCAGCAGAAGCTTCAGCAACAGCCACCACAGCCGCAACAGCAACAACAACCACAGGCTGTGCGTGGGAGGGCTTACAACATCAATCACCGCCAGGCTCAGAATGACAACAATGTTGTCAATGGTACATTCCTCATTAATGGTATTTATGCTTCTTGTTTATTTTATACTGGAGCTGATAACTGTTTTGTATCGTTAGAATTCGAAAAGCTTTTAAAATATAAACGCGTTAACCTCCCAAGTACCTTCGACGTCAAAATCGCCACCGGAAGAACAGTTACCATGAACTCCGTTCTACGTGATTGTACTCTCGAACTACACAATCACAGTGTCCTGATCAACCTCATACCTATGCAATTAGGTAGTTTTGATGTCATAGTAGGCATGGATTTTCTTCGCGAGAAACGTGCTGAAGTCGTATGTTTTGATAAAATGATTCGCTTTTCCCTTCCTAACGGAGATCAACTACACGTTTATGGTGAAACTCCCTCAAAGAAGTTGAGCTTTTGTCATGTACCCAAGCAAAAAAGCACTTGCGCAAGCAGTGCATCGCTTTTCTAGCCCACATCGTGAACCCGGAGATGGAAAAGAAAACCTTGAAAGACGTACATGTTGTTTGTGAATTTCCTAAAGTTTTTCTTGACGACTTACCCGGTTTACCCCTTACTCGTGATGTCGAATTCTGTATCGACCTAATCCCCGGTGCTACACCTGTCGCTAAAGAACTTCTTGATAAAGGCTTTATACGCCCGAGCATATCACCTTGGGGCGCAACCGTCCTTTTTGTGAAAAAGAAGGATGGATCGTTCCGAATGTGCATCGATTATCGTGAACTTAACAAACTTACAATTAAGAACCGCTGCCCTTTTCCTCAAATCGATGATTTATTTGACCAACTCCAAGGTGCTACTTGTTTTTCGAAGATTGATTTACGTTCCGGATACCACCAGCTACATGTTCATGAGCAAGACGTTCCGAAAACCGCCTTTCGTACTCGCTACGGCCATTTCGAATTTGTGGTCATGCCTTTTGGACTTACTAATGCGCCTGTGGTCTTCATGGATTTGATGAACTATGTGTGCAAAGCCTTTTTGGATCGTTTCGTCATTGTTTTTATCGATGATATCCTTATTTACTCGAAGTCGAGATCCGAACACGCGCGACATCTTCGTTTAGTTCTCGAACTTCTCCAAGGAAACCGTCTTTACGCCAAATGCTCCAAGTGTGAATTCTGGCCTAATGAAGTTCAATTTCTCGGTCACGTCGTCAATGACCAAGGAATCCATGTCGATCCCGCCAAAATTGAAGCTGTAAAGAGTTGGAATACTTCGAATATTCGTCTGAAATCCGTTCCTTCCTCGGATTGGCAGGTTACTACCGCCGATTCATCACCGACTTTTCGAAAATCGTTGTGCCTCTTACCTCTCTAACTCATAAGGATAAACCTTTTGTTTGGGGTTCCGAACAAGAGGAAGCCTTTCAAACTCTCAACCGTATACTTTGCGACGCTCCCGTTTCACCCTTCCCGACGGAGAAGACGATTTCGTTGTTTATTGCGATGCCTCTAACTTAGGTCTCGGTTGTGCCCTTATGCAACAAGATAAGGTTATCGCGTATGCGTCTCGACAACTCAAAATCCACGAGAAGAACTACACTACCCATGATCTCGATCTCGGTGCAGTCATTTTTGCATTGAAGATATGTCGACACTACCTTTATGGTACAAAGTGTACGGTCTTCACCGACCTAAGAGCTTACAACACATCTTTAACCAGAAAGAACTAAACATGCGCCAACGCAGATGGGTTGAACTCCTCAACGACTGTCATTGTGAGATACGCTACCATCCAGGCAAAGCAAACGTCGTAGCCAATGCTCTTAGTCGACGAAGCTATGTGCATAGCATTCATGACGTTCAAGCCCAGAATAAACTCGAAACCTTGATTCGCGGAACCCAGCACGCATGTTTCATTGAGAACACTTTGTTCGAGAAAATGAAATGTGGTGCCGAAACCCAGCTAGAAAATAAGTCTAACGAAATCTATTACTTTCTGAATCGCATTTGGATCCCTAGCCGTAATAACCTTCGAGAGTTACTGATGACCGTGTTGGTGCACCTGATGTTCGTCACTTGTCGAATAGGCTAGATAGAGCGTGTGTTGAATCTTGTATAGGTTAGAATCGAACACACAACCGAAATACGGAGATTTCAATGTAAAAGGGATCAAGTTCGCCCGAACTTGAGCTGTATTGGTCAAGTTCGCTCGAACTTGACTATAGCAGGGCCAAGTCGCTTGAGATTACATGTTGATGTCAAGTTCGGCTGAACTTGACACAGTCAAGTTCGCCCGAACTCACCTACACTCCAGCGAACTTGTCTCCCTATATATAGGTGTGTTGTTCATTTTGTCATTTAAGTTTTTGGCATCCCTATGGGGAGGTGCTACCGGATTCTCTCTAGGAACTCCGGCAGCTGGACTTATAAAGACGTATACTCTTTTGGTATGAATGAAGACTTCCGCTGCATTCTGTTTCTACTCCTTTCTGTAATAACATTCTACCGAAACTGTTATATATGTTTATCCACTAACTTCCGTCTAGAACCGCCTGATCACGGACCTTCAGACCGAAGCCCATAAGTCTCGATATTCCATTCACCCCGGTGCCGACAATATGTACCAGGACCTCTGTTCTAGGTATTGGTGGCCGGGCATGAAAAAGGATATCGCTCTGTATGTTTCGAAATGCTTAACTTGTGTGAAAGTTAAAGCCGAACATCAACGACTCTCAGGCTTGCTCGAGCAACCCGACATCCTAGTGCGGAAATGGGAAAGTATAGCTATGGATTTTGTTACAAAACTCCCTCACACCTCTTCTGGGCACGATAGCATTTGGGTTATCGTCGATCACCTTACGAAATCTGCTCATTTCATTGCCATATAAAAAGACTATAAGGTAGAATGATTAGCACGAACCTATACCGACGAAGTCATTTGTCGATACGGGACGCCTCATGACATCATCTCTGATCGCGACGGCCGCTTTACTTCACGTCTCTGGGAGACTTTCCAATCCGCACTCGGTACTATGCTTAACCTTAGTACTGTGTTCCATCTTTAGACCGACGGCCAGACCGAGCGGAAGATTCGCACCCTCGAAGAAATGCTTCGATCGTGTGTTATAGATTTCGGTGATAATTGGGATACGCACTTACCTTTAATAGAATTTTCGTACAATAACAGTTATCATACTAGTATTCAAATGGCACCTTTTGAGGCATTATACGATAGAAAATGTCGATCGCCTATTGTATGGCACGAGATCGGAGACGTTCAGATCACTGGTCCCGAGTTAATTCAAGAAACGACAGATAAGATTCTCCAAATTAGAGACAATCTCCTCAAAGCTCGGAGTCGTCAAAAGAGTTACGCCGATAAATGCCGCAAGCCCCTACAATTCAAAGTGGGAGATCACGTTCTCTTAAAGGTTTCATCTTGGAAAGGAGTGATCCGTTTCAAAAAAAAAGGAAACTAGCGCCACGATAAGTGGGTCCCTTTACGATTCTAGAAAGAATTGGCAAAGTGGCTTACCGACTCAAATTACCGGAAGAACTCAGCAACGTACATCCAACTTTCCATGTCTCAAACCTCAAAAAGTGTTTAGCTGAAGGAAATCTTCATGTGCCACTTGAAGATTTGCAAATAAACGAAATGCTGCACTTCGTGGAAAAGCCAGTAGAAATCATAGATCGAGAGACCAAGAAACTTGGACGCTCTCGCATTCCTATTGTGAAAGTTCGACGGGAAGGCAAAAGCGGCGCCGAGTTCACTTGGGAACTCGAAAGTGATATGAAAGCTAAATATCCTCAGCTCTTCGTTACGGCCGCCACCTGAATTTCGGGATGAAATTCCCTAAAGGAGGGGAGACTGTAACAACCCGATCTTTCGGATTGTTATCCGAATCCATATTATTACCGTTATTCATGTTTCTGTATGGTTTTGTAATCTGAGATTGATTATGATGGTTAAATTATTTTGAAACTCCTATTACATCGCTTATTTATCGCATTTAAATCGCTTAATACACGCAACTCCCAATGGAAACTCGAATCGCGGTTAATTACGTTACATTATGTTATTTATGTGTTATATGTGCTTCATGATTTATGGTTGTACTAGCTATCGCAACAGTCTCACCCGCACAAATCGCTCAATCGCATTAATTTAATAACGCAACACTTAACACCTCGGCAAAACGCTTAACATAACTAATTAGTACGAATCGAATCACCAAAAAAGAACCTAACGAGCAAATAACGAACAAAACTCAGCCTTCAGGCCAAGTTCGCCCAAAGGTGGGTTTACCCAACTTCGACCGAAGCTGACCAGGCAGGAATGCAAGACAATTTCACCCAAACTTGACCATACCAAGGGAAATAGGCCAAGTTCGGCCGAACTTGTGACAAGTTTGCCCGAACTTGATGTTTGCCTCCTTGTTTCCTCTTCACCTATAAATACCCAGCACCTCCATTCATGCTCTCCTTGCTGCAACTTTGCTCTAGAGCTCCCAAAACCGATTTTCCTTGTTTTCCAAGTAAGAACCACTTGTTTTATGCAAACTACAACATTATCCACTACGATTTTACACAAGGATTACCTTCGTTTTCATCAAAACCTCTCTGTTTATAAAAATTTTCATC
The DNA here is from genome assembly GCA_947069175.1 of Scalesia atractyloides. NCBI lineage: Eukaryota > Viridiplantae > Streptophyta > Magnoliopsida > Asterales > Asteraceae > Scalesia > Scalesia atractyloides. The sequence continues at coordinate 34,409,461 of CAMTDV010000015.1, read as the reverse complement.
TTTTTCTATAAAACTTCTTGTTTTAGCTTAGATCTACACTTAAATGGGTTTATTGGACATAGCCTTGGCTCTCCAAGCTAGAAATCTTGATGATTTCGATTCACCGAGTGTTAGATCTAAGAAAACTATTCAAAGCATTGATTTTTACACAAGATATGGACTAGGTGACATATGTTTCGTTCACTATGAAGTGGAACGAGGCGTTGTCAAGCAAGATCTCAGATCCGGAAGCACAAGGACGATGCCGTCACTTTACACGAACTGGACTAACCCGTACGAACCGATAAGTTTGCCCGAATTAGCCTGAGTTCCTGTAAAATGGTTAAACTCGTTCCAAAAGACCTCTGCAGCCTGTGTTTTGCTCTGTAGCTCAAGGTTGGAGGGATGGACACTCAATTTCCCCAGTAAACGACACGAAAACGCAAGATTTTTGGACCAAAACAGACAAGTTCGCTCTAAAAAGGTCAAGTTCACTCGAAGTTGTCACCAGATTGTTGACCAACTTCGCCTGAACTTGTACAACTTCCAAAGAACCAGGCAACTTCGCCCGAACTTGTACTGATTCTAAGGAATCAGGTCAAGTTCGCCTGGACTTGTACTAAACTTCAGTAGAGGGTGACAAGTTCGCCCGAACTTGTATAAGATTCTGTGAAATAATGCCAACTTCGCCCGAAGTTAGTCAAACTCACTAGATTCTCTGAAAAGTTCACCCGAACTTGCCTACTGCTCCTTCACACTTCGACTGTTTCAGCACTTCGGAAGACTGATGCACTTCTGTTCGCGTTTACAGGCTGAACCGGAGCTCCCTTCAATCCACAGCAGTTCTTGTTTCTTCGTTGAGCACCGACTATGAGTATACTTGTCACACCCTGACCCGCAGCGGAAATGGTAGTCGGGGCATGATTAGGTTTTCATCAAAGCTCATGACATTTACTATAAAGTTTCATATTTATTATTTCTCTTTAAAGAAGAAGTTACAATAAACATACAAGAATAACATGTTCAAATACATTTTTCATTACAAACAAAAGTATTAAACAAAATCATACAATTACAAAGGGAAACTAAACTAAATGTCCATTCCAAAGCATTAACTTGTTTATTCTTCTAGGCCATCCTACGTGTTTCTTTTCCCAACTGGAGCACCTGTATCATGTGTTAAAATAGGGTTTTTTGGGTCAACAAAAGTTGGCGAGTGAATCTTATTTAAATATTTGAAAGGATTAGTTATGTTGGTTATTTGAATAAAATTGCGCATAACCAAATATGAATAAACGTAAATGTAAATTCAACCATAAACACATAATATCAAATAATGCACATGCACACACCAAATGATGAACAATGAGATCAAGGCTCAATCAAACGGAGCCGATCGAATGAGGCACCTGATGCTCAACTCGTCTCCCACGAGGAACTGATGGGCCTATTGAATGATTTGCACACAACTTGACAAGAATATAAACACCCATTACACAAACGATATTTACATCACAAGTTTAGATCATATAATGGTAATAGCACAAGTTTGAATAAACGAAATAATTAAAGCGACACATGATACACCCCAAAACATGAATAAAAAAGGGAATTTGTAAGGATTCACTCACAGTGGGTGCGTTCCTTGATGACGATGAATGCGCACGAATATTATGATTCAACCGATGAGGGAAAAACTAACCTAAATAATAACGAAATGATTCGGTAAATAAATAAATTTTATTTGAGATTAATATTTTTAATTAGTGTTCTTAATGGGATTGTTAGATTTATTTTTGTGAGTTTAAGGACATTTTCTAACTTTAAAAATATTATTTTTAAGTATTTTTAAATAATTTTCTGATTAAATAAAAAATAATAAAAAATGTTGAATTTTTGACTCTGTTGACTGTTGACCGTTGACCGTTGACCGGTCGGACTGTGTTTATTCTATGCGCTGAGCGAGGTTCGAACTCGTGACCTCTCGTATACGTGCACGCAGCTCTACCAACTGAGCTACTTGTCTAACCCGAAATATTTCTAATTTTAATTATATTTATATACTTACTGGTTTAAATCTGAAATTTAATTAATTAAAAAGGTTTATACTGGCCTGAACCGGACGCGCAGAACATGTTTCGAACCCATGACCATCGACTTAACTTGCACCCAGCCCGACCAACTGGGCTGGGTGTCTAACCCATCAATATTCGGGATTATACTATATTTATATACATGTTGAAGGATGATCTGAGTAGGTTTTAAAAAGATTGGTTTTATTTCAGAAAGTCGAAACAGGTGTGGCTCGAACCCGGGACGTATGCGTTGTAATTTCACACAGTCCCCCACTGGACTGTGTGTTTAACCCGGTATATTTACCGATTTTAAATTCCTTTAAACACATTTCAAACTTCATCTTCTTCAATTCATGAAACCAGAGCATCAACCCGACTGTTTAATCAATAATTCTTATTGAATTAGTTGATTGATTATTACTGATAACGAAAATAATTTAACAGAAAAGGATTTAAGGATGTTGTACCGAACAGGTGTGGTCTCCGATGAAGTTCCGGTGACTAAAAGAAATTCCGGCGAAGTGTAACTTGCGACAGAGGATCTACAGGAAGTTTGAGGTGAGTGTGGGTGACTTCTGTCTGAGCTCTAGAAGTCTTATTTTAGATTTAGGCACTATTAAAATGATTCCTTCGGTTTTCCGGTGAGTAACTGAGGATTCCGGCGAACAGAAAATTTTTCCGTCAAGAGCAGAGTGTTTGGGCAGAGTGATTTTGTGAACGATTTGGAATGATTGGAAGATAGTATTTATAGGCAGAGGCGGTCTTCATCTTGGTTTAATTTTTTTAGTTACGATTTCTATAAAACTTTAAGGTTTCGGTTATAACCGATGTTGACATCAGTTACCTTCAGTTACCGGCAAGGAAAATACGTTAGTCACAGCGATGATTGGCGGTTACAGATTCGATAGTTTGAATTTGTAGATTCGCGTTAGTTTTTAGTATAAATTTAATTTGTTTCCAGTTTCATTCAACATAGTATGTGTAGTGCAGTGGTGAAAGCTGTGTGTGTATAAGGTAGGGACCCGGGTTCCACTCCCGGCTCCCCCCTTTTTGTTTGTTTAATTTTTTAAAATCTTAGTTATTGTTAATATATATATATATATATATATATTATTCCGTTATTTAATTAAAATATTTATTATCTAATTTATTTATTAATTATGAAATTTTCATTTTATAAAATGAGGATAATGCGTAACGAAACTTTAAATAAATTTCTAGAATTTTTAAACGGAGCGGGTTTTTGATACCCGTTTTACACAAATGTTACAGTATCCCCTACTTTTAGAAATTCGTCCCGAAATTTAAGTAGTAGTGGTATGTTTGACTCAAAGGGAGGGTGTTTTTAATTTTTGACAATTCACAAAATTAGAAAAGGGTGAGAGTTTAAGTTTTGTTTGAGGCGGTAACGTTCCTAGTAAGGGTTGGATGCCCTGCTACAGGAATCGCTTTTTGATGCCTAAAGTATAAGAATGCGGAACATGGATAAACAGAGTTGATTGACTAAGCATGATTTTATGCATAAGAGTTTTGAGAGAATTGATACGTTGAAAAGATAAGGTTATATCATATAACAAAACTTCAACCATGATGATACTAAAACCTACACGGAACTTCTCATAACCGCCTGATAATGTCTCTGATCCTTTGGCAAGAATACTTATATATAGGAAGTACCAGCGGCGTATCCACCATATTCTTGTCAAATTTTCATTGACTTTGTCAGTAAGTTATGATTAGTTCTATGTGACTCTAAAACATAAACAAACACAACAGCCAAAGCTTGAGTCTCAAATCTGAATGAGTACATGAATGAATGATGACAGTACTCTCTCGTTTGTTATGATGAAGGGGTCAGTCTATGTAAAAGTGAGACACAACCCAACTTCTTTAAATGATGAGGTCGAGATCCGTCGAGATGTATGATGGTATGAATGTTAAAACAAAACTGTAAAGGTATAAAACAAAACCGTAATATCAATTCGCATTAAAATTCTTGGATACATAAATTCCCAATTTGGGATACGTAAAAATTGAGATAACATAAAGAAAACATTAAAATTAGACGATTGGAGTTGAGTCTTGACTCTTGGTGAGGGAAAGCTAGTTGGGTGATTCGTTTGGGCCGTTATTATCTTCAACAGGATTGGCATTGATGTTGTAAGCTCTTCCTCTTGCTGGTGGTGGAGCTGGGTTTGCTTGATTTGCTTGGTTAACTCGGTTTGCTTGAGCTTGGGCGTTTATGATGTTAACCAATCGAGGGCACGTGTTTCTAAAGTGGGTAGGGTCGCCACAATTAAAACAAGCTCGAACATATGGGAACATGGGGTATTGGGGTTGTTGATATGTTTGGATCATGTTTTGAGTCGGGGGTGAGGCTTGGGTTTGAGGGGCACGACAAGTTTTGCTCCAATGACCATAACGCCCACAATTTGCACACAGTCGACAAGGTATGGTAGATGGATGGTGATAAAAACAGGTGTTGCATTGAGGGTGGGGTCCAATGTAAGGTTTCTTATTCGGGTAAGTAGAGTTGGGTGCTACTTGAGTGATTGGGATAGCTTGGAGGGGTACGGCTTGTGAAGCTGGTTGATTGCCTTGGGTGATAGCGAAATTTTGCGCATCTCGTTTTCTCTTAGGAGTGGTTTGAGGAGGGGATTCGGTCTGGGTTGGGGTTGGAGGTTTCGGTTGATGCTTTATCCTTCTTCTTCTCCTCCGTGAAGTCTTTATTCCGTATGCGGTTTTCGGTGAGCTCTGTAGCTAACTCCATTGCTGCTTCCAAAGTTGCAGGTGTGGTACTTATTACAGCGTCTTGAATTTTTGAAGGAAGACCTCGAATGTAGTGCTCGATCAAACGGTAGAGGGGAGTGAACAAGTTGGGGACCATCTGATTTAACTCAAGGAATCTCTTGTTGTATGTGGTGTGGTCGCCCTCCTTTTGTTTCAAAAAATAGAACTCATCTTCCAATTTCTTGATTTCGCTTCTTGGACAGAAACGTCTTGTCATGATTTCCTTCAACTCTTCCCAAGTCAAAGTCATAGCATTCTCAGTACCTCGCTTGGCCTTCTCTGTATTCCACCATGTAAGTGCTACTCCAAACAAACGACCGGTAGCATATCGCACCTTGCGATCATCGGGACAGTCGCAATTGAGAAAAGTGTTTTCCATCTCCTCAAACCAATGGAGGAGAGCGGTGACACCTTCAGTCCCTTCGTATTTTGGAGGATTGCAAGATTTGAAATGCTTGAATGTGCATTTAGTGGTATTTGGGGGAGGGTTGAATACATTTTGATCTTCTTGATTGATTGGGTGACGGAATTAGCGGTAAGGGCTTGTTGAACTTGAACTACGATGTTGGGTATTACGGCAGCCATTTGTTGAGCGATTTGGGCAGCCATGCGCTCGCGGGTTTTTCCTGATCTCATTTTTCTACGAGAGAGACTAGAAGACATCTACAAAAAATACGTATCAAGAGTATGAGTTTGACGTTTTAGGTGTCATGTGTCGTATTTAGAAATGAACATTCATAAAACAAAAGAAGAATAATAAATTTACTACATCCATAGGATGTCTTGGGCTTTGCTCGTAATTGGGCCTTGCATGCCGCCATATTTCACCTTCGTAATCATGTGGGCCCCCATGATTACCGGGTCTTTCATATGGTTCGCATGTGTTAGCCTGGTAACGTACACTAAAACCCGAGAGAAATCGAGAAATATGAATGTAACGTATGAAGTTCGGAGTGCATCCAGGTGTGGACACGGTGACACCACAAAGTGGGGTTAGTTCGAACGACGTTTGGTGTGGCATGCTTTGGCCTAAGAGGTCCTTCGTACTCTCATCGTTAGTCCCCAGGTAGGCAAACTGGTCCGTTATATTGGATTTATACGAATGCCAACCTAGACAGGATGTTCCGACTACCGGTACTTGTACCCTTACAGTTACTACATGCACGTCATAGAACTCACTTTGATGAGATTGAAAAATGAAAAATGCGACAAAATCTTGAATAAAGGAAATATGAGGATGATTTGAATATGTGAACATTGAAATATGCGTGATGAATGTATATGTAAGCTTGTTATGTTTGACAATAAGTATAACTCATTAAATATCACACAAAATGATAGTGAAAGAGTTTGCATGCATTTGTGTGTGTAATAAATACGAAACAAATAAACATCACGAGTTTGCATGTAACCACATAAACAATTAAAATCTAATCAACTATAGTATAGGCTCTAAGGGTCTAATAACCTATCCTATATCCCTATAGTCAAAAGCTATGATACCAATCTGTCACACCCTGACCCGCAACGGAAATGGCAGTCGGGGCATGATTGGGTTTTCATCAAAGCTCATGACATTTACTATAAAGTTTCATATTTATTATTTCTCTTTAAAGAAGAAGTTACAATAAACATACAAGCATAACATGTTCAAATACATTTTTCATTACAAACAAAAGTATTAAACAAAATCATACAATTACAAAGGGAAACTAAACTAAATGTCCATTCCAAAGCATTAACTTGTTTATTTTCTAGGCCACCCTACGTGTTTCTTTTCTCAACTGGAGCACCTGTATCATGTGTAAAAATAGGGTTTTTTTTTGTCAACAAAAGTTAGCGAGTGAATCTTATTTAAATATTTGAAAGGATTAGTTATGTTGGTTATTTGAATAAAATTGCGCATAACCAAATATGAATAAACGTAAATGTAAATTCAACCATAAACACATAATATCAAATAATGCACACGCACACACCAAATGATGAACAATGAGATCAAGGCTCAATCAAACGGAGCCGATCGAATGAGGCACCTGATGCTCAACTCGTCTCCCACGAGGAACTGATGGGCCTAATGAATGATTTACACGCAACTTGACAAGAATATAAACACCCATTACACAAACAATATTTACATCACAATTTTAGGTCATATAATGGTAATAGCACAAGTTTGAATAAACGAAATAATTAAAGCGACACATGATACACCCCAAAACATGAATAAAAAGGGGAATTTGTAAGGATTCACTCACAGTGGTTGTGTTCCTTGATGACAATGAATACGCACGAATATTATGATTCAACCGATGAGGGAAAAACTAACCTAAATAATAACGAAATGATTCGGTAAATAAATAAATTTTATTTGAGATTAATATTTTTAATTAGTGTTCTTAATGGGATTGTTAGATTTATTTTTGTGAGTTTTAGAACATTTTCTAACTTTAAAAATATTATTTTTAAGTATTTTTAAATAATTTTCAGATAAAATAAAAAAAATAATAAAAAAATATTGACTTTTTGACTCTGTTGACTGTTGACCGTTGACCGGTCGGACTGTGTTTATTCTATGCGCTGAGCGAGGTTCGAACTCGTGACCTCTCGTATACGTGCACGCAGCTCTACCAACTGAGCTACGTGTCTAACCCGAAATATTTCTGATTTTAATTATATTTATATACTTACTGGTTTAAATCTGAAATTTAATTAATTAAAAAGGTTTATACTGGCCTGAACCGACGCGCAGAACATGTTTCGAACCCGTGACCATCGACTTAACTTGCACCCAGCCCGACCAACTGGGCTGGGTTTCTAACCCATCAATATCCGGGATTATACTATATTTATATACATGTTGAAGGATGATCTGAGTAGGTTTTAAAAAGATTGGTTTTATTTCAGAAAGTCGAAAAAGGTGTGGCTCGAACCCGGGACGTATGCTTTGTAATTTGCACACAGTCCACCGCTGGAATGTGTGTCTAACCCGGTATATTTACCGATTTTAAATTCCTTTAAACACATTTCAAACTTCATCTTCTTCAATTCATGAAACCAGAGCATCAACCCGACTGTTTAATCAATAATTCTTATTGAATTAGTTGATTGATTATTACTGATAACGAAAATAATTTAACAGAAAAGGATTTAAGGATGTTGTACCGAACAGGTGTGGTCTCCGATGAAGTTCCGGTGACTAAAAGAAATTCCGGCGAAGTGTAACTTGCGACAGAGGATCTACAGGAAGTTTGAGGTGAGTGTGGGTGACTTCTGTCTGAGCTCTAGAAGTCTTATTTTAGATTTAGGCACTATTAAAATGATTCCTTCGGTTTTCCGGTGAGTAACTGAGGATTCCGGCGAACAGAAAATTTTTCCGTCAAGAGCAGAGTGTTTGGGCAGAGTGATTTTGTGAACGATTTGGAATGATTGGTAGATAGTATTTATAGGCAGAGGCGGTCTTCATCTTGGTTTAAATTTTTCAGTTACGATTTCTATAAAACTTTAAGGTTTCGGTTATAACTGATGTTGACATCAGTTACCTTCAGTTACCGGCAAGGAAAATACGTTAGTCGCAGCGATGATTGGCGGTTACAGATTCGATAGTTTGAATTTGTAGATTCGCGTTAGTTTTTAGTATAAATTTAATTTGTTTCCAGTTTCATTCAATATAGTATGTGTAGTGCAGTGGTGAAAGCTGTGTGTGTATAAGGTAGGGACCCGGGTTCCGCTCCCGGCTCCCCCCTTTTTGTTTGTTTAATTTTTTAAAATCTTAGTTATTGTTAATATATATATATATATATATATATATATATATATATATATATATATATTATTCCTTTATTTAATTAAAATATTTATTATCTAATTTATTTATTAATTATGAAAATTTCATTTTATAAAATGAGGATAATGCGTAACGAAACTTTAAATAAATTTCTAGAATTTTTAAAGGAGCGGGTTTTTGATACCGGTTTTACACAAATGTTACAATACTTGAACCCTTTTTCACTTAAAATGCACTTTTGGGTGTTACATACGTTCGCTATATCAAAAACACGCTACACACAATGCTAAACTCTTTTAACGCTAACTGCTCTCGCATGTTATCCGTGAATCTCTAAATGTTTGTTTGCTATGTGTGAATAATGAGGACTTGTAGACCACCCTTAGCAACGATAGTACTATAGTTTGGACTCAGCACCCGATTGGTTCGGGGATTGTTAAGGCTCGCATATTTACTTTACGTGCGTGTTAGCTAATGTGAACACGTATCGCGCATACTCACATCGTAGTCATGTTGGTTAGCTTGTATCGTTATTGTTAGCTTACTTAGATTCACCTTCTCTACGTATACATGTTGGTTATGCGTAATCACTTTATCGCTATTATTATGCTATTAAACCTGTATGCTCACCTTTACTTTACTGTATTGACTTGTATTTTAACGTATGTAACAGGTTGAGGATGTTATCGCTGCAAAACAGACTTAGGGTTTGCTTTAGAAATTTGTAATAAATTTAGTTAACGAACTATGTTGTTTGGGAGATTTTGATATTTGTAATGACTGGTTGAGGATTATGTGTTTGATTGTATGGGTAATCAGACCTTTTAAATATTATCGCTTAATTAGTTCTTATGGATTCTCTTGAGCAATCCGGTTCGCCTAGTGTCGCGCCCTGATGATTCCCCCATCGGTTGGGGTATGACAATATACATATGTGTACGTCTACAAAGACTATGACGAGTCGTATCATTATTCATCTACGTATTTCTATTTACGACAACTAACACGACCACGTAATTTATATCAAATATATAAATATATAAATATCCCAAATCTTTTTGGAAACTAAGTGTTTCCAAGACTTAGTTTTATCCCAGTTATAAGCGGGATCAAATAACCATAGATCGGTTATTCTAAGTCAAGATAGCAACATTTTTAGGATCATTGGTTAACAATTCGGTAGAGCTCGGACACGTAGTTTAACTACGTTGTCTTATTGGAATCTTCTAAGCTTGATTCATTGATAGGAATGCTATAGTTGCACGCTAGCGAATTCACGATCTTGGAATGACATTACGAAATCACGTTAAGCTAGCTTTGCACAAGGATATCAAGGTGAGTTCATAACCCCCACTTTTTACAGTTTTTACATTTTCTTAAATGTTTTCGAGGGTGGAAAGACATGCAAGTTTTGCAAAAATACACAAAATTTCAATGAACGAAAATACATATTTCTAAACCATGTTGCAAATGGATTTCAATAAACTCAAATGGTTTACGAAAGGTTTATGCTCAACATACCGGTTTTACAAGACACACGCGTATTTTCAGAACATGCATGAGTTTCACGACTAGTGACAGAATGTCCTAGCTACATACAGACACAGGGATTGGATTGTCCTACATACAAATAAAGGGACTGGTTGATCCTGCTTATAGACTCAAGTGGGCTAGGCCCAATGGCAAAGAATCGTGGGCTAGGCCTGACCGCTTGCTAGTCTGTCGTCCTGAGTAAACAATTTGGCGAGGCACTTACTAGCTTGGGGTGGGTTATAGGCTCATGCGGGCATGTTGTCTTGTCGTACGCGGACATTGACGGTTATTCAAATATTACAAAAACAAGGTTTTCAATTGACATGCCGAGAAAAATGGTTTTATTATGTTTTCTCAACAATATTTAAATCCCTTATCAAAAGATTTATTTTAAATCTTTTCGAACAAACTATGAACTCACCAACACTATGTTGATTTTTCGCATATTTCTTTCTCAGGTTTCAAAAGTCAAACTGAGGCACAGTTGGAATTAGGAGAACGCATTGGGATTCGAGTACTTAGCGGGCGTTCAGCTATATATAAGTCTTAGCAAATATTTACTTCCATTGTGCAATGAAGATACCAGTCGATCACGCCCGGCTCTGATGTAATCGATTTATCAGGGTGTGACATCGGCCATGGTCCCGTGTCCAGTGGGCACGGCTCGTGGCCAGCTTCTTCTTTTCCTTCATTAGTTGCAGCTGTCAGCAGAGGGCCCCTCATGACCCGTGGCTCCTGGGCATGGCCCCGTGGTCAACTCTTCGTTGTACTACCAAAATTCTACAAATCTTAAAGTTTGACCACGCCCCATGGTGACCTGGGCACGGCCCCGTGATGGGCATAGAAGCTTCAGCATGCTTTGTCTTTAAGTGCAAGGCCTGACCACGCCCCATGCCTAGCTGGGGCCCCGTGGTCAGTTTTCGTTTCCTTATTTTTGTCTTTGGGGTGCTGCTGAGGGGTCGGGGATGTTGTGCTATTCCTTCTTTTTGTATTTATGTTGGTTTTGGCTGCTTATTTGCTTCTTTTTTTCTTTTAAGCTCATTTGGTCCTGTAAATTCAAAGGAACAAAGAAACGTGCTTTTTCCAACATTAGTACTAGAAAATGGTTAGTTTTATGCCTCATTTGATGTAATTTATATGTTGCATTTTATACACATCAGTATCAAGAATTATAAAACACATGTATGGCTTTTCAGTCTTTATTAATCGGTGAAAGCTAAAATTACAGACTCTATGAAAAAGACTATGACGGTTGAAGATTGTATTATTGGTAGAAAACGAATGAAGGGACAAGAAGTTGTGGATAAGCAAAGGGAAAAATTAGTACTTTTGGTTTATAATAATAAATAGAGTAGAGCGGTATCATTCAATCTCATGTTTTTTTTCTTTTTGATTAAGGGCCCATTTTCAACAATTGGTATCAGAACCTCACAGACCCGAGGCTCAATATTGAGACAAGGATGACGGAAAAACTACTAAGTTTTGTGAATAGAATATCACGAGATTGCCTTGCGTAGGTTGAAGTCTGATCGTGCAGTTTATAGTCCAAGAAACTAGCAGCTGAAGTTAAATCCCAAGGTTGTTGAAGCCTGATTGTGATTAGAAGTTTGATTCAAGTAGTCGCATCAGATTTTTTTTGGTATAAAAAATTGTTCCAGTAGCATTACAATGGTTGATGGAAACGGTGTGAACCAATTAATGTTAAGGTATAGATTGTTCATAATTTTATACACCGCAACATTCTTGTTTTGGTCAAAAATCACAACAAGGATAATGTAACCAAACTTTGATTGTGAGGTTGAGTGCTTGATGTGTTGAATAAATGTATAAACGAAATTAGAAAGATAAACTAATATGAACACATGGATTTTTTACGAGGAAAATCCCTTGATCACTAGTAGATCGCCGGCATAAAAACCTCGGGTGATGGAAACTACCGATCACCGAATATATAACAAAAAATAGTAATGATCCTTGTACAACTTCGGAAGACAACGAGCTCAATACAATGGAATCAAGGGTGTGGTTTGCGAGATTATGAGAGTATTATGTGTTTTTGTGTTGTATTCGATTGCTGCCTAAAATGAGCTTGTTTTCCCCTTTAAAGATAGAAAATATCAAGTAACTAAGTATCCGAAAAAGGTACAAGTCCCCCCATGTTCTCCATAACGGCTATTCTTCATCAAGTACGTGCTCTTGAAGCATATTCGACGAGATTCTAGCAAAGACTAAGTCCACGTCGTCCATTACCTGTATATAAGCATTACAAACGTGGATAATTGTTAGAAATCATGAGTAATGTTAAGGATCCTTGATCCTCCGAGTTCCTGCACCATCCGCTAAGGATAAGTGATCCAGGCAACGCTTCAGGATACAGGATCCATAGTTATAAAAAATCTATGCCCTAACAATTGCCCCCAAATATGGCAGATAAGATGTGAATCAAGTCTGTCATATTTCCGTTGGATGCGGACTATCCGTTGCTACATGTAACTAGCCGTTACACTATCTGACGTCAATGATAAGACCTGCTATAATCATCATTACGAAATATAGAAATAGAGATAACTCCCTTTTCTCTAAGGATTAGAAAATCCTTCTGTTTTTGGAGGATGAAGTCTTTTTGACCCTTCGTTCTTAACCTTCCTACACTTAAAACAATTAGTAACACCTTGTATCAACCCGACTGGACCGGCCACGGAGCTAGTAGAAGCCCGGGTTGAGCATTTTAGTAACCTTAGCAGGGTTTTGATAGAAATTTTAACCTTTTAACTATACTTGGTGTTGTTCATTTGTTTGGTAAAGTTTACTTGATATGCTTGTGTTTCCGCATTCAAATAGATTGTATATGAAAAATCATAAGTTTGACATTATAAGAATTTAGAAAAATTCATGTTGTTAAACATTTGCTAATTCTGGTATTAAATAATCATAGACAAAATCTGATTAGATACAAGAAAATAAGTCATATACCCTTAATTGCAAGGTTCAGGGTGAAGTCAATAAGATAAACAAGTATGAGAATAAAGCATACCATAAAATCCAAGTTAGGATTTTGAATCCTTAGGAACTACCTTTGTACAAACAAATAAGCCACTGTTGGATAAACTTTAAGGATCCATGATCCTTTTTGAATCCACTTGTGAATCTTCAAGGCTCGAAAACCTGTTAAAATCAACTTGGGACTAAGCCAAACAAACTGGGGACTAGCACAAACAACTGGGGACAAGCCCACACAACTGGGAACAAGCCAATGATAACTGGGGACAAGCCCAATAAACTGGGGACAAGCCCAAAGCTTAAGCTAACGTGAAAACGTTAAAACCCTTATGATACTGGCGTATGGCCCAAACTGGCGACTAGCCCATCGTAAGTGACATGAAAATGCCAAAACCTTAGCTAACGTGAAAACGTTAGAAACCTTAGGAACGGATGTATGGTACGTCTACCATTATACTTGAGATCCTACATATAGCCAATAGCAATGAAATTGTCAGCCCCTAAAGCGGGTACTGGTCCCATTGCCTCAAACTATACTTGGATAGTGTGCGCTACTGGCGGGGTGTCAAAACCCAATTCGTGTGAAAGGTGAAAACCTTTAAACCGTAGAAGGTATTGGATACCTTAAGCTGGGGACTAGCCCAAAAACTGGGGATAAACCCAAAAACTGGGGATAAACCCAAAAACTTTGGAGGGTTGGCCAACCACTTGAATCTTTATGAAAATTCTGCAAAACTTAAAACTTGATAAAATTGGATGTTAAAAATCTAACACCCTTTTCTCATGATGAATAATAAGTATGATATGAAAGAATTAGCAAAATGTTACCGAAGGAAGGATCATATATCTTTTCAGGATTCTTCGATCCGGACTAGATATCAGAATCTCTAAGGATCCTTGATCCTTGTTACATAAAGTACTTCTTTAAATGAACAGCATTCCACGCTCTTGGCAGGAGATCACCATCCATGGTCAGCAGACGATATGCCCCCTTTCCAGCTTCAGCTTCAATGAGATAGGGACCTTCCCACTTTGGTGCCAAGTTGCCATCAGCAGGATTGGTGGTATGCTGTAATGCTTTCCTTAGCACAAAATCAACAACTTGAAATCTTCTGATCCTGACATTCTTTTTATATGCTACAGCCATTCTTTGTTGATAACTTGTCATCTGTCACAAAAGTTAGTAGTTCTACTCCCAATAAATTGGATCCATTATCACAAATAATTTCAGAAGGAATTCCAGATCTAGTAATAATGTTTCGCTTAATGAAGGATATAACTTCCTTTTCTCAGAATTGAGGAAAAGCTTCTGCTTCTATCCATTTAGAGAAATAATCTGTCATGGCTAGCATGAGCACCTTTCCTCCTGGTGCCTTGGGAAGCTTGCCTACTATATCCATTCCCCATCTCATGAATTGCCAAGAGGAGGATATAGGATGCAGAGGTTCCGTTGGTTGATGAAAAATGTTACTATGTCTTTGACAAGCATCACATTTCCTTGCGTATTCCACAGCATTCTTCTTCATTGTAGGCCAGTAATATCTGTTTTAATGATCCTTGAAAATAGTGCTCTGCCCCCGGTGTGATTTCCACATTCTCATTCATGAAAATCCTTCAAGACTTCTTGGATCTCAGGATCCTCAATGCATCGTAGATAGGGACATGCAAGAGATATCTTATATAACATGTTATTTAATATGGTGAATTTGGATACCTTAATCTTGAAGGCTTTAGGTTTTTCCCCTATGGGAATTTCCCCTTTCAGGATATAAATTGGAAGGATCCAGGATCCTGAATTTGACTGTACATCATTACTAGGTACAGTTGCAGCGTCCTCCACTATCTCCATTGCTTCATTTTCTTCAATTGTAGGAGAAAAAACATGGACGATAGGTATCTTGACATCCTCTGGCATCTTTAGGGATGATCAAAGGTTAGCTTAAGCGTCTGCTTCTGCATTCTCTTCTTTGGTACCTGTGTCAAACTGAAAAAAGCAATAGACTGGGGACAAGCCCAATACACTGGGGACAAGCCAAAAAGACTGGGGACAAGCCCAAATAAACTGGGGACAAGCCCAAATAGACGGGGGACAAGCCCAAAAGAATCAGCCAGTTTCCTGACTATCTCTAAATATTTGATTAGCTTTTCTCCTTTGACAGTATATGAACCATTATAATAATTAGTAATAAATAATGAATCTACATACACTTGAAGATACCTGATCCTTTGCTTAGCTAAATATACTTGAAGATACCTGATCCATTATTGGCAGTTTGGAATTCAGATGCAATGGATTGGGGTATAATTTCCCCCCTGTGGCGATTTAAGTAGTATGCCTAGTCCAGTTCCTTTAACATTCGAAGCTCCATCTGTGATGAGTGTCCAAGGATCCTTGGTCACCTCAAGTTGTTGAACTTCTAATTCATCTCCCCTTTGTAGTTCACTACTGAAATCAGCCACAAAGTTAGCCAAAGCTTGGGATTTAATAGCAGTTCTGGGCTCATACTTAATGTCATATGCACTAAGTTTAACAGCCCATTTTGCCATTCTTCCGACATCTCTAGTTTCCTGAGAACATTCTTAATAGGAAAGTTAGTCTTAACAATTATAGTGTGAGTTTCAAAATAATGTCTAAGTTTAGTAGAGGCCATGATTAAAACAAGAATTAGTTTCTCTAAATGAGAATAAATGGCCTCAACATCAAGTAGACTTTTACTTACATAGTGTACCAGATGTTGTTGGCCTTCATGATCCTTGACTAGGATCGCACTTACCGCGTTACTTGAAATAGCTAAGTATAAGGATAAAGGTTCTCCAACTTCCGGTTTCATCAAAGCTGGTGTAGAGGATAGATAATCCTTGAGAGCTTTGAGTGCAGCTTCATGCTTCCAAGCGAAGGTAGACCTTCTTCCATTTAAGAAGGATACCAGATCCCGCTCTATGCTATCCAGGATCCCGGATCCTATAAAAACTTTGGATTCAGGATCCTTAGGGTCTAGTAGTATATCCTTGACATCTTGCTCCCTTGTCTCCATAACATCCCTTGGAGGATACTTTAATTTCTATGCTTCCCTTGGTTTCCAAGTTGGCTTCATAGAAGACCGGTAGCAGTTCTTTGCCTCCTGTTGATCACTTTCTATTTTCACCACTCCCCATGGGGTTGGTAGCTTTACACACTGATGGTATGTCGAGGGGACTGCCTTCATGTCGTATATCCAAGACCTGCCAAGAATAACATTGCAACAAGATAAGAAATCAATAACATAGAATTTCTGAACAGAGTTTACTCCCTCTATGTAGATCAGGAGTTTAATGTCCCCAATGCATTTTTTGTTTCTCCACTGAATCCTACGAGCACCGACGATCTTCGGACAATTTCGGATTCAGGAATATTCATTCTTTTGAGGACATCCAACTGGATTATGTTCATAGAGCTTCCTCCGTCACTAATGCTCCTGCGAACAAAATGGTTAGAAATAAACAACGTAATGACTAAACCGTCGTGATGAGCATCATGTATGTCAACGCGGTCATCCTCATCAAAGGATATCACTTTCTACTAGGTTATGGTGGTTGTTCGAAGAGGTCTCTCTCCATTCTCCATCTTTGTTTCCTTTGCGTGCCTTTTAGCTGCAAAAAATGAGGTTCCACAAATATCAGAGCCTCCAGAGATAAAGTTAATGATCTGAGCATCTGCTGGCGGTGGAGGAGCTCTTTCAGGAACTTTTTTAGGATCCTAAATCCTCGACTCCTTCCTTCCGATCAGCTTCTTCCGGTAAGCTTTTCTCAAAAGATAGCCTATTTCCTTCCTTAGTGCTATACATTCATCAGTGAGGTGACCGAAATCCTTATGATAAGCACACTATTTCGACTTATCTTTTCCCAACCATCTAGCCTTGTCACCTAAAATCTGCAAAGCAAGGATTAGTTCAGTGTTATCAGCAGAAAAACAATATTCAGAAATATGAGGATAATCTTTATCGTCTTCCTCTTGTTAATCCGCATGAACATTCTGATTGTCATGCTTGGAGTATTGCTTGGATCGATTATTCTTGTGAAAGGATCCTTGATTCTCCTGTTTTGAGGATCCTGACAACCTATCCTTGATCCTCTTGTCATCCTCTAAACGGATGAACCTTAGGGCCTTGTTCCTTACTTCGTCTAAATTCCTGCAAGGTATCATAACAAGATCATCATAGAATGGAGAATCTTTAAGCAATCCCGTTTTAAAGGCTTCCACAGCAGTGGCAATATCTAAACTAGGGATTTCTAAAGATTCTCTACTAAATCTAGTGATATAATCTCTAAGTGATTCATCATGACCTTGGGTGATCCTATACAAGTCACTAGTTAATCATTCAAAGGTTCTACTACACGAGAATTGATTATTGAACAAATTAACTAAATGAGAAAATGAAGTAATTGAGTAAGGAGGAAGACTTAGCAGCCATTTGAGTGCTGATCCAGTGAGTGTGGATCCGAAGCCCTTGCAAAGACAGGCTTCCTTTAACCTTTCTGGAATGGGGTTGATCTCCATTCTTTCACGGTATTGTGCCACATGCTCCTCCGGATCGGTTGTACCATCATAGAGCCTCATATGCGGAGTCTGAAAACGTTTTGGTATCTCGGCATTGCTTATGTGAGGTGCAAAGAGAGACACTGTGTGACTTCCATCCGAGATTCCAGGAATAGGTTTAACCACTCCGGGAACACTAGATATCATATCCTTGAGTTTTTGTAACTCCCTGGCCATAGCTTAGTTGATACATGCTTCCTGCATGTAAGTAAAGTTAGTATCGAAAGATGTATTGAAATTGTTACCTCCCGATTGATTTGGAAATGGTATCCCAGAAGTATATCTAGGGTAAGACATGTCTGGTGCAATGGTAGGACCAGATGAAGCAATGGTCTGCATAGGAATGAAATCCCCTTCATGTACTTCGGGACTTCTGAATGGCTGACTCCTTGAGGATCCTTGATCCTGAAAGATGTTGGATCCTGGATACATTGGTGATGAAGGCCTTGGAGGGTAATCCATGGATCCTTGAACCTGAGACGAGGATCCTTGATTCTGAAAGTAAGATCCTTGAGCTGGAAACGTGTCCGTATATCCTCCTGAACGGAGGAACGATCCTTGATTCTGAGTTGTCTCCAATGATCCTTGCTGAAGGATAGAGGATCCTTGGGGTTGAGTCGTGGATCCTTTGGATTGCTGGATTGTTGATGATGGAGTAGCAAAATTCAATGCCCTAGGCATGATCGGAGACTGATTTTCCACTGGTCTCTTTTGCTTCTTTATTTCATCAATCTCGCAAAGGATCCTCTGGTTGGTCTTCTCTTGTTGTTCCATGTAGCCTTTCATCTGCAAAATCAAAGTAGAAACATCATTGTTAGTAGTTGTAGATGAAGAAACAACAGAGGTTTTTGATCCTATGAAGACAGATGATGTCTTCTTCTGAGAATTTTCAGCATTCTTCTGGAATGCAGGGGGATTAGGAGGCAACGATGCACTGGCTTGAGATAAGGTAACCGCCGGTATGGCACTTGAAGCGGATTTTCCCTGAGCAGCCATGTGATTGATGGAAATGAATAGATATGAATGAAATGAACGAAATTTTTTAGAATTGAAGCACCAATTGCCCCATGATGGGTGCTGTTTTGGTCAAAAATCACAACAAGGATAATGTAACCAAACTTTGATTGTGAGGTTGAGTGCTTGATGTGTTGAATAAATATATAAACGAAATTAGAAAGATAAATGAAGATGAACACATGGATTTTTTACGAGGAAAAGCCCTTGATCACTAGTAGATCACCGGCAGAAAAACCTCGGGTGATGGAAACTACCAATCACCGAATATATAACAAAAAATAGTAATGATCCTTGTACAACTTCGGAAGACAACGAGCTCAATACAATGGAATCTAGGGCGTGGTTTGCGAGATTATGAGAGGTATTATGTGTTTTTGTGTTGTATTCGATTGCTGCATAAAATGAGCTCGTTTCCCCTTTAAAGAGAGAAAATATCAAGTAACTAACTATCCGAAAAATGTGCAAGTCCCCATGTTTCTAGCAAAGACTAAGTCCACGCCGTCCATTACCTGTGTATAAGCATTAAAAACGTGGATAATTGTTAGAAATCATGAGTAATGTTAAGGATCCTTGATCCACCGAGTTCCTGCACCATCCGCTAAGGATAAGTGATTCAGGCAACGCTTCAGGATATAGGATCCATAGTTATAAAAAATCTATGCCCTAACAATTCTGTTTCACAGGTTTGGTTTAAAACTAATAAAGAACAAAGCGAGAAACTAAGGGAGCCATGATCGAACCTACACCTCTGCCCGCTTCAACATTTTAACTTAAACAGTTTGACCATTGGACTGCATGCATTTGTTTGAGTGTTTTAGAATCCTTATAAAATTTAAACAGTGTTGTAAATGAACCTTCTTCTTTATACATAACCCAACCACAACCCTAACTGTTAAAACTCTTAAATTAAACAACACAAAGCAGGTTTAACGAGGCATTATGTTAGGGATTTTAGTGTATACAAAAAACGAGTAGAACCATGTATCTTGGGACTTATAGGTTGCGCTAAGACGATGGGAAACGAGTTCTTCGGCAAGAAACGGCGCTCCGACGACTTGCAGTGACTCAGGGACGAGTTTAACAGTGAATTGAAGGGTGATAGGGTTCGCAATAGTATGAATGACTTGATTATATAATTTTTTTTATTAGAACAATGTAAAAAGGCGTGTACCGAATCGGTACCAAAAATGTACCCAATTTGGTAAATTCAGTATCGGTACAGGTTTACTATCGGTACCCGATGCCATTCGCTCATCACTAGGTGATGTTAGTGTTTTAGTATTAAATAATAAAAACGAAAGGAAAAAAACACTAAAGTAAAAAATGTATAAAAAAAGGAAAAGAAAAAAGAAAAAAAAGGAAAAGTAAAATAACAAATATACGAGATACGATAGTATGTAAAAGCAAGTTTCATGATTTGGAACTTGATTTTTGTTCCAAAATAACAAATATCACAAAGGATTCTCAAAATCCCGTATTTTCTTCATTGTTCGGTAAACTTGGGCGGCAAAACAAATCAAACATTACATCACCCTTTTTGTTTAAAACTAAAGAGAGCAGAGATATAACACGAACCAAAAAGTTGTGGAGTGGTTTGTTATGCGTGTGGAGACACTGGTTTGAGTTCCAGCTCCACCAGTTTTATTTTTTATTCTTTTATAAATAGGTTTTTATTATTACACTATGGCTCCCTCCACTTACTAATTTTAACAACTAACCTAGTTAATGTAGTTTAACTTAATTATTTGTTTCCTTTACCTAATTCAACCAAACATAACTATCTCACATTATGTAGTTAATATTTTTTAATTTTTTTTAATAATTGACATGCTTAAATAAAAAATATGTAAATAAATAAATAATAAAATAAAAATCCCATCATTATTAATTAAGCGAAGGATTCGGTTACAAACGATTCGTGTTTTAGAACCCATTTTTTATGCATCTTAGAAATATCAATGAACAACTTTTACTAAAATATGTAACTGAACATAACACATCACCTTTGGGCAAAAAGTATAATGTTCAAGTATATAAGACGAATGTCACATGTGTGTCTATGTCAATCACTAAGATGATTTGTATTAAGAACACGTATTTCATGGCTATGATTGTTCATTATTTAAGGATATTCACTAAGTGATAGTGCTTAGTAAGACTCGAACAACAAGCTATATGTAACATATTACATTTGGGTAGAAGTGAAACATCAAAAGGTTATTCAAGTTAAGCACTCTTAGTTTTGTAAAACATTTAAAATACTAGGTTGAACAAAACTAATCAATTAGGTAATAGCAAACCACCTGAGTGGCGCCTAATATGTGAGTGGTGCCCGATATTTGAGTGGCGCCTAAACTTTGAGCGGCACCTGATGGTGTGTGGCGCCTAATAGCGACACTCATTGTTAGTGATGCCTATATCAGTGACGCCTATAAGACTCTCAGTGTCAGCAATTTAGTGTCGCTAGCACCGCGTAACGTCAATCGGAGAGTGACGCCTGCATAGCGTTGCCAAACAAAGTTCCTCCTAAGGGCCAGCTGAGCGCCACTCGACATAAATGGCGTTGGCATAAGTACCAGCCTTCTTAGTGTCGCCAGCATCAGTGTCACCCGATGTCGACAATTTTGAGTGCAGGCTAGCATGCCTAAATTTGCATTTAGGACTTTAAGAGAGTGACGACGCTGACCATTTTATAAGAGTGACGTCTATGCCCATGTTTTGGGAGTGCCACCCATAGATTTTAGAGAGTTCCATCAAAGGAATCTCACATAATTAAATTATCCATAATTAATTAAGGGACTCGTAGTGCATTTATTTTTAATCTTTTGGGTTTTATTTGAAAAAGGGGGAAAAGTACACCAAAAATATTTAAAAACAAGTTATGATTTGAATTAAACACCGATTTATGTACTTTTCATCAAATATATGATAAATTTCATCAAGAACATTCAAACTTGTTTTTGATTATTTTTTTATAAAAAGAACTCGAAAAATAACGGTTTTACTGAGATTTAAACAAGTTTTAATCAGATCAAACAACCCATAAACATAACATGAACATTAGATCTGAAAATTTATTGAAATTCATAAACACAGATTTATAAACTTTATAAAGAAACCGATTTTTAAGGTGGGCTTTCATCAAAACTTTTGTTTCTTAACAAACAAAATTGATGATTCAGTATAAGCTCTAATATCACATGTTGATCAATTCTTTAGATGACATAATAGAAACAAGAAGTCAGAACTTTTGTACCGGATAAATGAATATTAGGATGTTACTCCATATATCAGATTCCTCTTTTGGTGTATGATTATGATGGTGGTTAATGATCTTGAAGAACGTGATATTTATAGAGAGAGGGAGGTGAATAATGGTGGTGCTGGTGGTGACCAACTGTGATATCCCGGGTTTTTTGGATAACTTGAACGTAATACTTGTCAATCTAATTACGTGCTATGTGTACGAACGTGTACGAACTAAATGAATACGTGTTGTGTGTTGTGTGATTGTTTGAGTAATTAAATCATTAGAGTAGATACGTACACGAACTGAACCGAACCGCGACACGAACCAAAGTGATTCTTTGTGACTCTAGGAGTTAACAAGTTTTAAACATTAACTCAAGTCCTCGGCCAAGATCAAATCCAACACACATCAAAACCTAAACCCTAAACCAAAACACTCTCGGCCGAGATCAAGTTCAAAACCGCGGATATATTGAGTTCAAACCACAAACCTAAACCGAGAACAAGCCCAAACATGTCTCGGCAATAAGATCAAAAACCAAACCGAAACCCATAGCATACAACTTTAGTCCTCGGCCACATGATCAAGACCCAAACCCAAACCAAAGCAACCCAAGATCCTCGGCCACTATACTTATCCCAAACCGTAAACCTTATCATGTGCGCCTATAAATACAAATCATGCATGTGTCATTGACAACAACACAAAACCCTAGAGTTCCATTGCCGTCGGCAGACTTGCGATCGCAGAAAGTTGCTTCTTTTCTCGGTCGCAGCAAGCAGCAGCCGGAGCCTTTATCAACTCAGTCGCAAAACAGCCCTTTTACTTGTTCCTTGGATCGCCAGTTCAGCCTTTGCTCACTTCCTCGATCACAAACAGCCCACTATTCTTTCCAGTCGCGAACAACATCCTTTTCTCGGTCACGGATCTCTCGGTTGCAAGCAATCTTTGATCACCGGATTCCTTAGCTTAATCACGGTTCGTTTACCTTATCATATGATACAAGACCATATTCGGATACATGTGTGTGACTTTGTTGTGTTCGGATCGTATGATTGTATTGTCTCCGATAAATATGCATGCTTGAATGTCTAGTTGTTTCGGATATATATGCATGCTTGAATGATTTGTTGTCTCGGACATATGCTTGAATGATTAGTTGTTTCGAATATATGTGTGTTGATTGTTGCTGTTCTCAGACTGCATGATGGTATAGTTTCGGAGTATAAGTGCTGTTAAGTAATCGGCTGATTTGATCATTGTTCATATGCAGAATTGTTTTCGGAAATCACAAGTTACAAGTATGTTTTGTTTATAATAACTAGAAGTAAGAACTAGGGATTGCATGGGTGAAATATTAGTATTAATCTAGGATTAGAAATCGGTTTTAGATCGCCTAGATTAATCGCATGAACGGGATTACACAAGATTATGATAAAGGTATGCTGAATCAGTTGCTGAGTAATAGTTACAGCCGACTTCATCAGGCTGTAACTTGGTCGTTAGTTGTCGAAAAAACGGATTTTATGATGTCTAGAACGTAGAGATTTGAATAAGGAATCTAACGGCACTGGATTCATAATTTTCTGAAGTCGTTTGATATTTTTAAAGGGCTAAACAAGTTCAGTAGCTAAAGCTGTGAAAATTCTGGAATTTTGTTGGTTGTTTATCAAGCTAGATTTTAAAATCAGTAGAGAGTTGAGTCATGATTTTTGTACAGCAACTAGGTATAAAAATTTCCGGTCAACTCCAACTGGAATTTTGTTAATCGGACGATCAGTGATTTTTAAATAAATTTTTCCGTGGACTGCAGTCAGAAAGCGGTAAATCTGACTGCAGCTTAATGAATTAATATTTATGGCTAATTGGTAAAGATTTAGGACTTGGAAAAATTATATAAATTTCTATGGTATAAATGTCACCTACTGTAAAAATATGGGAATTTTTGGAATGTTAGAACTATTTTATAAAAATCCTAGAAGACAGCTGAATAATTGAGTGTTAAGCAGAAAGTTGATAACTTGTGATTGTATGCATTAAAGTGTTGCATGGATTAGAAATATGTTCATGATAAGTTGTTTGATTACTATGATCACATGAGAATACTTGCATGCATGTTTGAGTGTTAGATATGTTGTTGGTATGTATCACCTTGTGAATAGATTGCGTGTGGAATTTGTATTGGTGTGATTACACACTGACGTGGAATTAATTGGTTTGTTAGGACGCAACTAGCGGTCCCATCTCTTATAACATCTTTGCTACACTAACCGAGCAAATAAAGGTGAGTTCACGGCCCCTAACTTTATCCGGTTTTTAAACAACAGGGGGAGAAACATGTATACACTCTCAAACTCAAACTCTTTACGTTATACGAATTTAACGTCACATAACTATACGGTAACTAAGTTAATGTTAATGTAATGTTATGGGCACTAAGCAGCTTTATCACTTAAGTCCTCGACAATCTCCTCGGATCGTTAGTATTTGGGTTAAATAGCGGGGGAATTATAAGTAGTACTACTGGGTCTGACGAGCCCCATCCGAGCTAGTCGCGCTAGCCGACCGGGTATGGTCAACGGGTGTATGATTGGCCTAACATCGCCATGGTCATGTGATAGGCCTGGCAAAATGGAGGCACAACTGTCAGCTTCGATCGCGAACACTTAGTGACATGACTTTAGGCTAGCTACCTATATACATTAATATTGAACTTAATTACGGATCAACTTAATGTTCCGGGTTTGGAATATTGGAAACATCAACTTATTATCCCGGGTTGGGGATAATGGAAACAACAACTTAATATTCCGGGTTGGGAATATTGGAAGCAACAACTTATTATTCCGGGATTGGAATAATGGAACTGATACGTTATCCCGGGTTGGGGATAACGGAGTAACAAACTATAACCGAACAAACAAATTTATGAAAACCTGTGAACTCACTCATCTTTAATGTTGACACTTGTTTCTTTACATGTTACTCATGACGCTAGGAGCTCTAGGTGCACGCACATGCATTGAACAAGACATCTTTATCGAGTCTCATTTATTAATATTGTTTTGGGATTTTTTATTTGTTTTGGCGTTTGTGTTGGCGCCCGCATCACTACTTATTTATGCTTCCGCTCAAACTTTAAAAATAATGCTCTGCTAAATATTGGTAATTGATATAAAATCTACAGTGAACGATTTTGCAAAACGTATAATCAAATCATGTAGAGTCGTTCGACGTACTAGTGTTTCAGATTCTGGTTTGTTCACACGCCTCGCGGTAAAACTCCGCAAGTGGAAATTGAGGGTGTGACAGATTGGTATCAGAGCCACTAGCTATAGAGAACCAGGTTTGCATTAGAAGTAGACCTAAACTATAGCTGATATCACGACACTAGACTTAGTTTGGCACCGAATTATTATATCTTGTTATGTAATATACTACAACTGTGTTTGGTAGATTATGCCTTCATAATAAGAAGTGAAAACAACTCATAACTAACTACACGACCTAACAGGCAATGTCATCATCCTCATCGTCATCATCATCCGACAGACTTACGCCACCAAGAGCACTAGGAAAGGCACCAATGGTGGAACCTATACTACCTTATGGCGTAGAGACACGCTCAGCGGCGAGGAAAAGGCTCGCTCTGGGGGAGGAGTCGTCGTTGCGCCCAACTATTGTTGTACCGGTTGAACCGGTTAATCCTGTAGAAATAGGAATCGACATGCCTAGAATCCTAGTGCATACACAACAAAAACAGTTAGAAAGAATGCAGGAAACCATCTTAGCACAAGGATGGATGATCCGACACCTTACAGGAAAGACCGACTCGCTCGAGGAAGAGCATCGTACGAGTAAGATAGCTCGTAACACCATAGCCAGAGATCTGCGTGCTGAGCAGATAAGAGCTGACTGGCTTGAGGACAGAGTCCTGGAAAATAGTTGGAACATTCAGGAACTGCAAAATCAAGCACTTGAACCAGCACCGGCCCCTCCAGTGCCGGTAGAGGAGGATCCTGAAGAGGATCCTGAAGAGGATCCGGAGGAGGACCCAGCTGAGGAAGCTGGAAATGCCGCACAGGATGACGGCAACGACAGTGACTTGGGGGATGGAGACGTAGACGATTGACACGTCCCGCTCATTTTATTTGTTTTCCTCCAGTTTATTATTTTCCATTTGTGTTTAAACTTGAAACTTTATAGAATTCGTATGTTTGATTTACACTTTTGTAAGACGTTGAAATTTCAGTTAATCAAGTATTTCTTTTGAGTATTTAACATCTTGAGTTGACATAACTTACTAATTATTAAAGTACGAAGTAGGATAGCTATACTGGATATATAGACTTATCGGGGTATGTTTGTGTTGTGTTTCGAAGATCTAAATGGCGACTGGAAGACGTGGAAACCTTAACTTGACGCCCGAAGAGCTAGCTGCCATGATTCAAGAGCATGTGAACGCAGCCTTAGCGGGTGTTCAGAACCAGCCGGCAGGTAACCATTATTAAATTTTCGCGTGAAAATCTAATAGTGAGGCTAGTAAAATTCCTTGCTGACTCCCTGTTCTCTGTCAGCAGGAGGGGGCTTTAACCCCTACAAGATGTTCCTGGACGCAAAGCCTAGCAAATTCTCGGGAGCAGAAGGACCCATTGGATTGGTCCGCTGGATCGAAAAATCAGACTCCGTTTTTGAAATGTGCAACTGTCTAGAAGCAAACACGGTCAAATACGCAGCCTCAACACTGGAAGATGGGGCACTGATATGGTGGAATGCCCAAGTCCAAACACGTGGACTGTTAGCTGCAAATGCAATGGCATGGACTGAGTTCAAGGCCCTGATTAAAGAGGAGTACTGTCCACGAGACAGAGTGCAACAGTTAGAGCAAGCTCTATGGAACCACAAGATGGTGGGATCGGAAATTGAGGCTTACACCGCAAAACACCATGACTTGGTATTTCTGTGTCCTGAATTGGCCAACACGGTGGAGAAAAGACTCGAGTTCTATCTCGGGGGTCTGGTTCCGGAAATTCAGGGTATGGTGATGTCTAGTAACCCTGTAACAGAACATCAAGCAATCCGATTGGCTCACAAACTCACCGATAAAGCGGTGGAACAGAAGAAACTGCCAGCACGGGGTACCACCGAAGTCGCTCCAGATAACAAAAGAAAATTTGAAGACTCCACTGTTCGACAGTCTTCGTCATCACATCCGCAACAAGGGAACCAGAAACGGTTCAATCATTACCACAGCCACCGGGGTCATCAAAATCATTCCAACAACAACAACAACAACAACTACAACAACAACAACCAGAATGCAGGCGGCTATGTAGGTCGAAAGCAGCAGTGCAACCGCTGCAATCTTCACCATAACGGCCCTTGTGCCGGAAATCGCTGCCAAAGATGTGGCAAGATGGGACATGCGGCAAAGGATTGTCGTGGGGAAATCGTGTCCCGACAAAATCAGAATCAGCCTCAGGGTCAGCAGCAGGGTATAAACCGGGGATGCTATCAGTGTGGTAGCACTACTCATTTCAGAAGAGACTGCCCACAGTTGCGCAACAACAACAATAATGGTGGAAACAACCACAACCACAACAACCACAACAATAATAACAACAACAATAATGGGAACGGTGGCACAGGAGGTGCCAAAGGTCGTGCATTTACATTGGGCCGCGGAGAGGCCAGAAACGACACGAACGTGGTCACCGGTAAGTTTCCCCTTAATGAACATTTTGCTACTGTGCTTTTTGATACGGGTGCGGATAGGAGTTTTATATCTGAGTCTTTTAGGAAGAACCTAAATCTCACGCTTAAACCATTAGAGACCCCTTATGTGATAGAATTAGCCAATGGTAAATCGGTAGATGTGACCCAAATCGTATCCGGCTGTCAACTCAAACTCGCGGGCCACACTTTTACCATTGATCTGATGACAACTACCCTGGGTAGTTTTGACGTGGTAGTCGGAATGGACTGGCTATCCGACGTCCGGGCTGAAGTCCTCTGCTTTGAAAAATCTATCCGTATTCCACTCTCGAACGACGAAATCCTGACGGTACAAGGCGATAAGGCAAGCGCCGTCACCAACATTATCTCATTTATGCAAGCGCAGAAGTATCTTTGGAAAAAGAATTCCTTCGCTTTACTCGCACTAATTACCGAACAGTCTAAGGACGAGAAACGTATAGAAGACATCCCTGTCGTCCGTGATTTTTCCGATGTATTCCCAGAAGAACTACCTGGTCTTCCACCACATCGACAATTGGAGTTCGAAATCGAATAGGCAAGCAATGCAACTTCCATCGCCAAGGCTCCATACCGCCTAGCTCCAGCCGAGCTGCAGGAGCTGTCTACCCAACTTCAAGAGCTGTTGGAAAAAGGATTTATCCGACCAAGCGTTTCGCCATGGGGAGCTCCAGTCCTCTTTGTCAAGAAGAAGGACGGGACTTTCCGCATGTGCGTCGACTATAGGGAACTCAACAAGGTTACAGTCAAGAACCGATACCCATTACCTCGCATCGACGATCTATTCGACCAACTGCAAGGGTCAAGTTACTACTCTAAGATTGATTTACGGTCCGGTTATCATCAGCTACGCGTCAGGGAGGAGGATATCGCTAAGATAGCATTTCGCACTCGGTATGGCCATTACGAGTTTTTGGTCATGCCATTCGGTCTTACTAACGCACCTGCGGTATTCATGGACCTCATGAACCGCGTGTGTAAACCATACCTCGACAAATTTGTCATTGTGTTCATCGATGACATACTCATCTACTCCAAAAGTGAAGAAGAGCATGCTGAGCACCTACGATTGCTGCTAGGATTACTTCAACAGGAAAAGCTATATGCCAAGCTTTCGAAGTGTGATTTCTGGATCCGGGAAGTTCAGTTTCTCGGGCACGTCGTGAATGAAAAGGGTATCCATGTAGACCCTGCCAAGATTGAAGCCATCAAAAACTGAGAAGCACCTAAGACACCGACGGAGATCCGCCAATTCTTAGGATTGGCTGGTTATTACAGACGCTTCATCGAGGGTTTTCAAAGATTGCACAACCGCTCACTACCCTCACCCAGAAAGGTATCAAGTATACTTGGGGTGACAAGTAAGAAGCAGCATTTCAATTGCTGAAGCAGAAACTTTGCAGTGCACCCATTCTGTCCTTGCCGGAAGGGACAGATGACTTCGTAGTGTATTGTGATGCTTCCATTCAGGGATTGGGATGCGTACTCATGCAACGCGATAAGGTCATCGCGTATGCGTCGCGACAGCTGAAGGTTCACGAGAAAAACTACACGACACATGACCTGGAATTGGGAGCAGTGGTGTTTGCACTTAAGATTTGGAGACACTACCTCTATGGAACGAAGTGCACAATCTTTACTGACCACAAAAGCCTCCAACACATCTTTGATCAGAAGGAGTTGAACATGCGACAGCGTCGTTGGGTCGAACTCTTGAACGATTATGAGTGTGCCATTCGGTATCACCCGGGTAAAGCTAACGTGGTAGCTGATGCCCTCAGTAGGAAAGAACACTTGAAACCTCGTCGTGTACGAGCACTACAACTCACTATTCATTCGGGGCTACCCGATCAAATACGCGACGCCCAGTTAGAAGCAGTTAAGGAGGAAAACATCAAAGCCGAATCAGTGGGAAAAATGGAACGCGATTGGGAAGTAAAGCCCAATGGAGCCCGGTATTTCATGAATCGCATATGGGTACCTCTCTACGGAAACCTCAGAGAGCTAGTCATGGATGAAGCTCACAAATCTCGATACTCCGTTCATCCGGGTTCGGATAAGATGTATCAAGACCTTAAAGCTGCGTATTGGTGGCCCAACATGAAAGCCGATATAGCCACCCACGTGAGTAAATGTTTGACTTGTGCAAAAGTCAAGGTGGAGTATCAAAAGCCATCGGGGCTACTCCAACAACCTGAGATCCCAGTGTGGAAATGGGATCAGATCTCCATGGATTTTATCACTAAACTCCCGCGAACCTTGGGTGGTTGCGATACCATCTGGGTGATCGTGGATCGTTTAACTAAGTCCGCACACTTCCTAGCTATTAAAGAAACAAATAAGATGGAGAAGTTGACTCGCATCTACATTAAGGAAGTAGTTTCTCGGCACGGAGTGCCAACGTCCATTATCTCAGATAGAGATGCTCGTTTCACGTCAAACTTCTGGCAGTCACTCCAGAAAGCGTTGGGAACACGCTTGGATATGAGCACAGCTTATCACCCTCAGACTGATGGTTAAAGCGAAAGGACCATACAGACCTTGGAAGACATGCTTAGGGCATGCGTAGTGGACTTCGGAAATAATTGGGAAATTCACCTGCCTCTAGTAGAATTCTCATATAACAACAGCTATCACACGAGTATTTCGGCAGCACCGTTTGAGGCATTATACGGTCGTAAATGTAGATCACCGGTCTGCTGGGCAGAAGTCGGTGACAGTCAACCCACAGGCCCTGAGTTAATACTTGAGGCCACTGAAAAGATTGTACAAATCAGAAACCGCATGGCGCCGGCACGAGATCGACAGAAAAGCTACGCTGATCAACGACGCAAGCCGCTCGAATTTCAAGTAGGCGATCGTGTCCTACTAAAGGTGTCACCCTGGAAGGGTGTAATCCGCTTTGGAAAACGAGGCAAACTTAACCCACGGTACGTAGGCCCGTTTGTAATCTTGAAACGAATCAGACCCGTAGCATACCAATTAGACCTTCCTGCCGAACTCAGTGGAGTTCACAACGTATTTCACGTGTCAAATCTGAAGAAGTGTCTATCAGATGAAACTTTAGTTATTCCATTGGATGAGATCCAAGTGGATGAACAACTACACTTCATGGAAAAGCCTATTGAGATCATGGATCGTGAGATCAAGACTCGAAGGCACAGCAAGATTCCAATCGTTAAAGTTCGTTGGGACTCTAAGCGTGGACCGGAGTTCACGTGGGAAAGAGAGGACCAAATGAAAAGCAAATACCCACATCTCTTCGCAACTGAGCAGCAAACTAACGATACCAGTACCTAAATTTTCGGGACGAAAATTCTTTCAACATGGTGATGATGTGACAACCTGGAAATTTCTCATACTTTCGTGTACTATTGTTGACTAAATTCTTGTGCATGGCACTTGGAAATCTTTGTGTATGACACTTGGGAACTTCTTGTAACGTTGTGTACTATCATTAACGAACTAACTCTTTGTGCGTGGCACTCTGAACATGTACGCTACATGCTAAACCGCGTTTACTCAATTTTCGGGACGAAAATTCTTTCAACATGGGGATAATGTGATATCCCGGGTTTTTCGGATAACTTGAACGTAATACTTGTCAATCTAATTACGTGCTATGTGTACGAACGTGTACGAACTAAATGAATACGTGTTGTGCGTTGTGTGATTGTTTGAGTAATTGAATCATTAGAGTAGATACGTACACGAACTGAACCGAACCGCGACACGAACCAAAGTGATTCTTTGTGACTCTAGGAGTTAACAAGTTTTAAACATTAACTCAAGTCCTCGGCCAAGATCAAATCCAACACACATCAAAACCTAAACCCTAAACCAAAACACTCTCGGCCGAGATCAAGTTCAAAACCGCGGATATATTGAGTTCAAACCACAAACCTAAACCGAGAACAAGCCCAAACATGTCTCGGCAATAAGATCAAAAACCAAACTGAAACCCATAGCATACAACTTTAGTCCTCGGCCACATGATCAAGACCCAAACCCAAACCAAAGCAACCCAAGATCCTCGGCCACTATACTTATCCCAAACCGTAAACCTTATCATGTGCGCCTATAAATACAAATCGTGCATGTGTCATTGACAACAACACAAAACCCTAGAGTTCCATTGCCGTCGGCAGACTTGCGATCGCAGAAAGTTGCTTCTTTTCTCGGTCGCAGCAAGCAGCAGCCGGAGCCTTTATCAACTCAGTCGCAAAACAGCCCTTTTACTTGTTCCTTGGATCGCCAGTTCAGCCTTTGCTCACTTCCTCGATCACAAACAGCCCACTATTCTTTCCAGTCGCGAACAACATCCTTTTCTCGGTCACGGATCTCTCGGTTGCAAGCAATCTTTGATCACCGGATTCCTTAGCTTAATCACGGTTCGTTTACCTTATCATATGATACAAGACCATATTCGGATACATGTGTGTGACTTTGTTGTGTTCGGATCGTATGATTGTATTGTCTCCGATAAATATGCATGCTTGAATGTCTAGTTGTTTCGGATATATATGCATGCTTGAATGATTTGTTGTCTCGGACATATGCTTGAATGATTAGTTGTTTCGAATATATGTGTGTTGATTGTTGCTGTTCTCAGACTGCATGATGGTATAGTTTCGGAGTATAAGTGCTGTTAAGTAATCGGCTGATTTGATCATTGTTCATATGCAGAATTGTTTTCGGAAATCACAAGTTACAAGTATGTTTTGTTTATAATAACTAGAAGTAAGAACTAGGGATTGCATGGGTGAAATATTAGTATTAATCTAGGATTAGAAATCGGTTTTAGATCGCCTAGATTAATCGCATGAACGGGATTACACAAGATTATGATAAAGGTATGCTGAATCAGTTGCTGAGTAATAGTTACAGCCGACTTCATCAGGCTGTAACTTGGTCGTTAGTTGTCGAAAAATGGATTTTATGATGTCTAGAACGTAGAGATTTGAATAAGGAATCTAACGGCGCTGGATTCATAATTTTCTGAAGTCGTTTGATATTTTTAAAGGGCTAAACAAGTTCAGTAGCTAAAGCTGTGAAAATTCTGGAATTTTGTTGGTTGTTTATCAAGCTAGATTTTAAAATCAGTAGAGAGTTGAGTCATGATTTTTGTACAGCAACTAGGTATAAAAATTTCCGGTCAACTCCAACTGGAATTTTGTTAATCGGACGATCAGTGATTTTTAAATAAATTTTTCCGTGGACTGCAGTCAGAAAGCGGTAAATCTGACTGCAGCTTAATGAATTAATATTTATGGCTAATTGGTAAAGATTTAGGACTTGGAAAAATTATATAAATTTCTATGGTATAAATGTCACCTACTGTAAAAATATGGGAATTTTTGGAATGTTAGAACTATTTTATAAAAATCCTAGAAGACAGCTGAATAATTGAGTGTTAAGCAGAAAGTTGATAACTTGTGATTGTATGCATTAAAGTGTTGCATGGATTAGAAATATGTTCATGATAAGTTGTTTGATTACTATGATCACATGAGAATACTTGCATGCATGTTTGAGTGTTAGATATGTTGTTGGTATGTATCACCTTGTGAATAGATTGCGTGTGGAATTTGTATTGGTGTGATTACACACTGACGTGGAATTAATTGGTTTGTTAGGACGCAACTAGCGGTCCCATCTCTTATAACATCTTTGCTACACTAACCGAGCAAATAAAGGTGAGTTCACGGCCCCTAACTTTATCCGGTTTTTAAACAACAGGGGGAGAAACATGTATACACTCTCAAACTCAAACTCTTTACGTTATACGAATTTAACGTCACATAACTATACGGTAACTAAGTTAATGTTAATGTAATGTTATGGGCACTAAGCAGCTTTATCACTTAAGTCCTCGACAATCTCCTCGGATCGTTAGTATTTGGGTTAAATAGCGGGGGAATTATAAGTAGTACTACTGGGTCTGACGAGCCCCATCCGAGCTAGTCGCGCTAGCCGACCGGGTATGGTCAACGGGTGTATGATTGGCCTAACATCGCCATGGTCATGTGATAGGCCTGGCAAAATGGAGGCACAACTGTCAGCTTCGATCGCGAACACTTAGTGACATGACTTTAGGCTAGCTACCTATATACATTAATATTGAACTTAATTACGGATCAACTTAATGTTCCGGGTTTGGAATATTGGAAACATCAACTTATTATCCCGGGTTGGGGATAATGGAAACAACAACTTAATATTCCGGGTTGGGAATATTGGAAGCAACAACTTATTATTCCGGGATTGGAATAATGGAACTGATACGTTATCCCGGGTTGGGGATAACGGAGTAACAAACTATAACCGAACAAACAAATTTATGAAAACCTGTGAACTCACTCATCTTTAATGTTGACACTTGTTTCTTTACATGTTACTCATGACGCTAGGAGCTCTAGGTGCACGCACATGCATTGAACAAGACATCTTTATCGAGTCTCATTTATTAATATTGTTTTGGGATTTTTTATTTGTTTTGGCGTTTGTGTTGGCGCCCGCATCACTACTTATTTATGCTTCCGCTCAAACTTTAAAAATAATGCTCTGCTAAATATTGGTAATTGATATAAAATCTACAGTGAACGATTTTGCAAAACGTATAATCAAATCATGTAGAGTCATTCGACGTACTAGTGTTTCAGATTCTGGTTTGTTCACACGCCTCGCGGTAAAACTCCGCAAGTGAAAATTGAGGGTGTGACACCAACCTAAACCCT
This sequence comes from Scalesia atractyloides, assembly GCA_947069175.1. Classification (NCBI taxonomy): domain Eukaryota; kingdom Viridiplantae; phylum Streptophyta; class Magnoliopsida; order Asterales; family Asteraceae; genus Scalesia; species Scalesia atractyloides. The sequence continues at coordinate 34,374,963 of CAMTDV010000015.1, read as the reverse complement.
TTCAAATAAGCTCTAAATATACACCCAAGGGGAAACTATTTTCTTAAGTAAGTATAAATACGTCCATCAAATATTTACCATTTAATAAATTGCCACAACAAGGTTGATCAATTATAATATAAATGATAATAATGGTCATATGAATATAGGGTAAGGTTCATGCGAGAACCACCTTTATTGCAAGAACCGTGAGAACCACCTTTATTGTAAAATAAAATCTAAAAAAATAAAAAAAATCTCAAATTTTTTTTTACTAATTTTTTTAAATCGCTACATTTCTTACCCCTTAAAAAAACTTTTTTTTTTCGAGTAACAGTTATCCATGCACATGTGCATATGTATCATAACTTTGACAAATTCCGTAATACATTATCAGTAGTAGACAATTGCACTTTAATTTACAATATCATTCGTAATACACTACTTTTTACATTACCAATATTCAAAATGCACATGTGCATCATTTTGTATAACCATTATATAATGTTTTGGTACAAAAAGTTTGTGCATTTGAATGATGAAGTAGGCCCATATACATATTTTTTGGTTAGTTATATCTAGTGGTTGATGGTTTGTTATAGTTGTCACTTTATGATGTAATATGTTGATTGGATGGTATAAATGGTGATGATATACATGTAATAAAGTGAATAATATTGATATTGGTATTGTATTATAGATGGTAGGATATAATGGTATTGTATTATAGATGGTATGAGGTAATGGAAATGTATTATGGATGGTATGATAGATGAAAGAAAAAGTGTATTCAAAGTAGTGTATCAAAACACCTTATTTCATGTTGATACATATTGATGCACGTGTGCATTTATAATATTGGCAACGTAAAAAGCAGTGTATTACAAAAGGTAGTGTAAATGAAAATACAATTGTAACATATCACGAAATTTGTCGAGGAAATAATACATATGCACATGTGCATGGTAGTGTATTATGGATGAAATGATAGATGAAAGAGAAAGTGTATTCAAAATAGTGTACCAAAACACCTTATTTCATGTTGATACATATAGATGCACATGTGCATTTCTAGTTTTGGTAACGTAAACATTAGTGTATTACACGTGGTAGTGTAAATAAAAGTACAATTGTTCAATTTTTATAATGTATTACGGAAGTTGTCAAAGAAATGATAAAATGCACATGTGCATGGATAACTGTTACTCAATTTTTTTTGTTGACAAAATATAACTTTTTCAAAAAAATATTAAAAAAAATCAAAAAAATTTTTTTTGGTGTTTTTTAGATTTTTTAGGTATTACTGTTTGTGTTCACACTGGTTCTCGCGGTTCTCACAGTAAAGGGTGGTTCCTAACGGATCCTTCTCCTATGAATATATATGGTAAGGTTCATGCGAGAACCACCTTTATTGTGAGAACCGCGAGAACCACCTTTATTGCAAAATAAAATCTAAAAAATCAAAAAAGCACTCAAAATTTTTTTTAATATTTTTTAATAAAAATCATTTTATTTCGTTACCAAAATTTTTTTTTTTTCGAGTAACAGTTATCCATGCACATGTGCATATGTATCATAACTTCGACAAATTCAGTAATACGTTATCACTAGTAGACAATTGCACTTTAATTTACAATACCATCCATAAATACACTCAATTTTACATTAAATGCACATGTGCATCATTATGTATAACAATTATATACCGTGTTTTGGTATAAAAAGTTTGTGATTTTGAATGATGAAGTAGGTACAAAAAGTTTGTGATTTTGAATGATGAAATAGGCTCATATATGTTTTTTGGTTAGATATATCTAGTGGTTGATGGGTTCATTATAGTTGTCACTTTATGATGTAATATGTTGATTGTATGGTATAAGCGGTGTTAATATACATATAATAAAGTGAAAATATTGGTATTGATATTGTATTATAAATGGTAGGAGGTAATGGTATTGTATTATGGATGCTAGGAGGTAATGGAAGTGTATTATGGATGGTATGATAGATGAAAGAGAAAATGTATTCAAATTAGTGTTACAAAACACCTTATTTCATGTTGATATATATAGATGCACATGTGCATTGCTAATATTGGTAACGTAAAAAGTAGTGTGTTACACATGGTGGTGTAAATGAAAATATAATTGTCTAATGTTTGTAATGTATTACGGAATTTGTCAAAGAAATGACGAAAATGCACATGTGCATGGATAGTTGGTACTAAAAAAGTTTTTTTTTTTTTGAATTTTTTTGTTGAGTAAATATAGCGACTTTTTAAAAAAAATATTAAAAAAACAAAAAAATTGGTATTTTTTTTTAATTTTTTAGGTATTAGTGTTTGTGTTCACACCGGTTCTCGCGGTTCTCGCAATAAAGGGTGGTTACTAACGGATCCTTGTCATATATATATTGTTATATTTATCGGTTGGCTTAAGGCATTCGAAGAACAAATGAAGGCACTAGAGAAAAGGCGATGTTCGTTCAATCTCGTATTTATTCTGTTCGATTAAGGGTCTGATTTTCCTATATAGTGTATGCTTTATTGGCATCTATTATTTGGGTTGAATATGATTTTGAAGCCGCTGCAAGTTCAAATTCGTGAAAATAATTAGTTTGATTTTTTTGTAAAAAGCTACTTCTTGAGATTTAAGATAAATCCTATTAGATATACCACAATTCCTAATTCCAAACAGTCGAAAATATTGTAGATAAACTTCTAGAGTATCTTGGAATAGTATGTGTTAATTATAATGATATGCATATATGATCATTGTTGTTTACGTATCAATAAAAAGGTTTAAACTAACCAACGTTAAAATATACGTCTAGTGTGTCTCATTATACCGATTAGATTAATTATACCGTGGATAGAAAATATTCCAAAATTTATAAGTGGAGGCGTGCGGGTATTCTAAGCCAGCTCGTATACCCGCTTGAGATTGATGATTTCGATGTTGGTTGTTGACTTCCAACGGTCAGATGACAGCTTACATTAAAAAAATTGTTTTATATATATTTTTTAACCTTATAAATAACCATCTCTTTTTCAAACGATTTTCACTGTAAATCATCTCATTGTCACTAAATTCTTACTCATTTTCTATCAATCTTTTTCTCAATGGCTAATCACACATACGAAGAATTGGGTATTTACTTACCGCCAAACGATTACGAAGACGATTTTTCAAACGATTGTAGCTTATTTTATTTTGTAGAGATGCTAGAGGAACTCGAAGCGGAAGTCACGACAACGTCTTTGGTCTGTGTCAAAAAAATTCGACAAATGTGATCGCGCACAAGGTAACGAAAATCTTATGAATGATTATTTTGTTGATGAACCAAAGTATGATGATGAAACACTATATTACAGTTTTCGTATTTCGAAACGATTAATCCTAAAAATTTTTGGTGATATTAAAGCACAATATCCTTAGTTTCAAGAGGGATATGATGCGGTACCAACAGAATTGTACGGCGATACATAAAGTTACATTTGCCATTAAACAACTCGCGACCGGTAATACTCCCGACGAGAACGACGAGTGTTTACAAATGGCCGAAAGGACTTCGCAAGAATGCCTGCAATTTTTTTTGCAACGCCGTTAACCAATTGTACGGTGATGAGTACATTTGTAGGTCGACAAGCACCGACCGAGTGAATTTATACAAAAACCACGAGGAAAAACACCACATTCCAGGGATGCTAGGTAGCATAGATTGTATGCATCTTGTGTGGAGGATGTGTCCCACAGCGTTACGAGCCCATATATGAGAGGTGATCACCAATACCCATCGGTCATGGTTAAGGCAGTCATGTTACAAGATTTATGGTTTTGGAATGCGTATTGTGGACCACATGGTTCACTAAACGATATCAACGTTCTCCAATAGTCTCCAATATATCTCCCTTAAACGAATGGAACCGCACCTAAGTGTCCATTTCAAGTAAATGGACATACATACAAACTTGTATAGTATTTAATCGATGGGATCTACCCTACTTAGTTAACATTTCTGAAAACGTTTCCATATCCCGTCAATCCGAATGTAAGGAAGTTCAAGAAATTGCATGAAGGTGCAAGAAAAGATGTGGAGCAGGCTTTTGGTGTCCTAAAAGGAAAATGAGGCATACTTAGGAGACCCATGCGTGCTATGACGGTGAACAAGATCATTAGCGAGACGTATACGTGTATAATACTTCACAATATAATCTTAAAGGATGAGGGACATGCATTCTCACCGGTCCACATTAAGGATCCAGTCGTCAAACCCGTATTTGACGACACAGTGCTTTCGGAATTGCTGGATAGTGATATGGCTTATCGACTTATAAATGATCTTCTCGCCCATCTTTCAGCTCAAGATCTACCGGACCTCGAGGAGGAAGTCGGTGAGTAGTATGATTTTTAATGTTTTTATTTGATTTTTATTAGTTTGCTTTGAATTATATATTTTTATTTTTATCAAGTGAAGTTTACTTTTTATCTAACATTAACTATTTTTAAATTAAAAAATAAATAAAATTACTTTATGACATGGATAGGCGTCGTAAGTACTTACCAGCTAATGGTACTTTGTACTAAATTTGACATAACGGGTGATGGTTGGTCGAAGCTATGGTACTTACACTTGAGTGCCCCTTCCTCCCTTAGTTGGGGTTCGGGGGATTTGGTCCTCCTATTGTTTCACTTCGAAGTATAAATTTTACTGAATTTTTTTATATATTGAGTCCCCCACCAGTTTTTTTCGATAAAACTTTTGATCTTCCAAATTAATAGTTTACACCGCTGAACATTGCTAATGTTATATATGCTACAAACATGAATAAAGTATAGGAAAGAAGAGGATACAATATAAAGAAACTACGATGAATTGCCCTCTAATCATGCAATCTTAGTATAAAAGGAGAATAATAGCACATGTGTTCCTCATGTTCTAATTTTTCTCATTTTTTCTCTCTACGGTAATTGAGATTCTCTTACAAACTAGAAGACTTTAATAACATTAGTTAAAGAAATCTTTGGATGGTTCCGATTTAAAAGTTATATATTCAATGGACATCCATTTTCAAGAATTTATTCGAGATTCTACGAAACATTTAAAAGATATACTTGGAATCACTGCTATATAAAAATCAATCTAGGCGGCCGGGTACTCGTTACTAGGTATGGTTCTGAAGCAATTTTCATCAACTCGAACATTACTTGGAATCGGTCAAACTCGGGGCTAGTGGGTTCAACTCGGTCAAGTCGGATTTTTCAATCTTTTCACCGATTTTTGTTGGACTTTCATTGTTTTTCATGGAGATACCTTGTAAGACGAGAATTAAATGATTAGTTTGTCTATAATAAAAAAGAATGAATGCAAATTTTTAAATGCTTTAATATTGAAAATGCATCCTTTTGATTTATATTAACATTCACATAAATATCATTATACTTATAATATTCAACATAAATATTATTTCTCTATAATTAATTTTTTTATAACTTGCTATGTTCGAGTAATCTCCGAGTACTCTCCACCTAGGCCAACTACTCGCAACTCCCCAGACGATCGACTTGTCAGCGCCTAGCGACTTATACAACTATGGGTGAGATTTGAAGGTGCTCCATAAAGATCTCGTAAGATGGAAAAATAATGAATGAATCACGAAATCTAGTGTTCTTGTGAGAAAAGGAAAGAAGCAATCCAGTTGTTTCTTATTGTTATCATTTCGAGTCCAATCAAAATCAAATGCCATGATGATCGTTTGTTAGTAAAAGTAACGTGGCCAATGGGGTATGTCATATTATCAATTACAACTGGAAGCTTGCCTTTATGAAGAGCAACGTGTATATGTTAAGGCGATACATTTCATCTGGATTTGCCTTGTTCGAAAGAGCCAAAATGTGTCGAAAATGTAGTTAAGGTGATTGAGATATTAATTCGTAGCAAAGTGACAAGAGTGAAATAAAGTTTAAAATAGTGAAAGTAACCATGGCTGACAAGATTGAAGTAAAGTTTAAAATAGTGAAAGTAACCATGGCATTGGAAAAGGTAAAAGTTATACCTAAATCGTTTTTTAGGACTTCTCATAATCAGGTTTAACAACACTATCAAACTATTATGAAAAGTTTTAAGTTTCAAACATCCTGAATTATATACGAATGTATTGTTCATTTAAATGAATGAGCGAAAAGAATAACAAAAGTGCACAAACACAATGGAAACTCTATGCTACCTTCTTGCTAAGTTCAATGAGAAATCTCATAATAATGGTATAATTTCTAATTAGTGTTCCCTTATATTAAGGAACCGTGTCAAAGTCAAATCTCAGTCAATTTAGTTCTTCCTCGACCATGTGACTCCAGCTCTTGTAGATTTGTAGGTTCGTGTTTGATTTATGTCTCTTTTCTTGTTATACATATTACATACATTGTGATGTGTTTTTGTACTCACAGTGTTATAATTAATGAATTAAGTGGAGCCTTTTTCCGGATACATTATTATTTATATTAAATATATCTGACACCACATGAAGTGACGAGTCTAATAGGAGTGAGTGAGGTGCATTACATGTGTTATGTTGGTGGCCATTGGAGGTTTTTCATATTCGTTGGTATAGAGACTATTCACACAACTCCACACGAATAACCTTCCGTGGGACCAAATTGTACCTAGATAATTCTTGAGCACTTGTTCCATGCGGATATGAACAAGGTGCAGACTTAGATAGAACTAACGGGGGTTGATAACTCGATTACTTGAACATGTGACTCGTTTGTGAACCGGTGGGAATGCAAAAAATTGTGAAAAAACGACCCATTTAAAAGATAACCATCCTAAAATGTTTTTAAGTTTATTTTTTATTTTAATTGTTGGTTGTTATTATTTATTTAAATTAGCTTTTGTTTTCCGAAGTTATGGTCTATTGTTTTAATTTATGTCTCCATTTGATGTGTCGGTTAATTTTACAAGCATTCTGATTTTAGTATTTTTGAACCATCTAGATGCTTCTTTACAACAAGAAAACTAAGTTTGGACAAAGTCGGAACTTTGCAACTAACATAGGTTCGGCGACCTTGAATATTAGTTAGTTCTAGTTATCTTTATTTTCAGTATCATCTATTTATATGACTTCTTTGAATATTAGTTAGTTCTAGTTATCTTTATTTTCAGTATCATCTAATTATATGACTTCTTTAGTTTTTCCATTTTACTGTTTGTATGATGTAAGCCCTTAAAGAGAAATCTAGATCATATAAAAACTTCACTTGAGAAGCTTTATAAAGAGGGATGAAACGTTGGCCATATATATTATTTTTTAATGATTACTTGTTACGGGTATCTTCGTCATGTTTTATTAGTTTTCAAGGGTACCGTGCTTTTTAGTGTGGTATGAACAAGAATCATATTTGTGTATATATATATAATATGGGAGAGTATCATAAGAGAACTAAATATAAATGAGAAAACTAGAAAACTAACTAGAAAAGCCAAAAAAGCATAAAAAACATACAAATTCTTTTTTTTACAATTTTTTTATAAAAAATCGCTCCTTTTTATGCATAAAAAAACTTTTTTTTCAAAAAAAAAAAAAACTTGTACTGCACATGTGCACTATATGTGTACTACACATGTGCATTATATGTGCACATGTGCATTATGTGCTTTTTTTATTTTTTTTAAAGTTTTTTTTATATATATATATATAGCGAATTTTTATAAAAAATCAAAAAAAAACTTTTTGATATGTTTTTTTGGTTTTTTTAGTTAGTTTTTTGATTTTCTCATTTAAACTAGTTTTCTTAAGATCCATCCCCTATAATATATATATATATATATATATATATATATATATATATATATATATATATATATATATATATATATGATAAAGATTCGTTAGAAACTAATTTTTATTGCGAGAACCAGTATGAACACACCCAAAAAATTTGGTTAGGGGAAAAAAACTATACCTCACCAAAAAAAATTTAGTGACGAAATGTAGCTATTTATTGATTAAAAAAATTTGTGCCTTTTTATATATTTTTAGTTGGGTTGACACTGCTTCTCGTAGTTTTCGTAATAAAGGGTGCTTCCTTACGGATCCTTGTGTAATACATTACTTTTTACGTTACCAATATAAGAAATGCACATGTGTATCTATATGTATCAACATGAAATAAGGTGTTTTGGTACACTACTTTGAATACACTTTCTTTTTTATCTATCATACCATCCATAGTACACTTCCATTATCTCCTACCATCCATAATAAAATACAATTACCTCCTACCATTTATAATACAATACCAATACCAATATTTTCACTTTATTACATGTATATAAACATCATTTATACCATCCAATCAACATATTACATTATAAAGTGACAACTATAATGAACTCATCAACCAACCAAAAAACATATATATGAGCCTACTTCATCATTCAAAATCACAAACTTTTTGTACCAAAACACCGTATATAATTGTTATACATAATGATGCACATGTGCATTTAATGTAAAATTGAGTGTATTATGGATGGTATTGTAAATTAAAGTGCAATTGTCTACTAGTGATAACGTATTATTGAATTTGTCGAAATTATGATACAACTTGTGCATGGATAACTGTTACTCGGAAAAAAAAAGTTTTTTTGGTAACGAATTATAACGATTTTTATTAAAAAATTATTTTAAAATTTTTTTTGAGTGATTTTTTGATTTTTTAAGATCTTATTTTACAATAAAGATAGTTCTCGCGGTTCTCATAATAAATGTGGTTCTCGCATGAACCTTACCTTATATATATATACATATCATGAGAAAACTAGATATAAATGGAAAAACTAGAAAACTAACTAAAAAAGCATAAAAACATACAATTTTTTTACAATTTTTTATAAAAAATCGCTGCTTTTTTTGTATAAAAAACTTTTTTTAAAAAAAAAACTTGTACTGCATATGTGCACTATATGTGTATCACTATATGTGTATTACACATGTGCATTATATGTATATGTTGCACATGTGCATTATATGCTTTTTTTTATTTATTTTTAAGTTTTTTTATATAATATATATAGCGCTTTTTTATAAAAAATCAAAAAAAAAAATTGATATGTTTTTTTTAGCTTTTTTAGTTAGTTTTTTGGTTTTCTTATTTAAACTAGTTTTCTTATGATCCATTATATATATATATATATATATATATATATATATATATATATATATATATATATTGTAGAGGATCATTTACAAAGTGCCCAAAGTGTGATAAATATTGTGGAGATGATATGTCCTCAATCTAAATTAATTCAAAAGGGTAAACATGTTATTTTGTCATTAATTTAATTTATTGATAACCTTCCATAACCGTCACCCTTCAATAAACGCCACCCGTTGATTCTTCGTATGGTGTTTTAAACTTGCATTCATGGTTTTTTAAACCTGCAGTCCAGTGGTGTTCTTCGTATGGTGTTTTAAACCCGCAGTTCAGTATGTGTTATTCGTATGTTCTTCGTATGGTGTTTTAAACATGCATTCATGGTGTTTTAAACCAGCAATGCAGTATGTGTTCTTCGTATGGTGTTTTAAACATGCATTCAAGGTGTTTTAAACCTGCAGTCCAGTATGTGTTATTCGTTATTTTTTTGTCTATATAAATATCACAATATGGTACTCATATTGAAGATAAAAATAAGCTCCTTAATATGATGTAATTTAATTTGTTTTTTAAAAAACATTACGTATAACAAGTTATTGACGTTCAAAAAAAATGGGTGGAAGTTACATGTGCATTAAAGTTGATGACGGTTTCTTTATTTAAAAATACAATATAAAAAGATACTATTACCCCAATCCTAGCCAAATTAGTCAAAAAAAATAAAACATAATTTACATTTGTAGCCCTTCTTGATCTCAACCATTAACTACAAGATCTAAGGGCTTAAAACACTTCTTACACTTCTCACAAAACCACCCTTTTTTACACTAACACTACCCTATATGTGTATATATATATATACATATATATATATATGTATATATATATATATGTATACATATATGTATGTATATATATATGTATGTGTATATATATATATATAGGGGAAGGTTCATTGGAGAACACTAAAAAAGTAGAGAACAATGGGGAACCGACTCAAACGAACTCCGATTGGACTCATTCCAGCGGCATTGGAACCGGCTCGTCGAATCCTAACTAGGATCTCTTAACCTTAAACCCTAAATCATAGCCCGTAAATACTAAACCCTAAAGCTAAAAAATAAGACTAAAACCTAAGCTAATTCGTAAAATCTAAGCTATAAACCCTAAAGGCTAAACCCTACAGCTAAACCCTAAAGCCCTAAACACTAAAGCTAAACCCTAAATACTAATGATTAACCCTAAAACTAAACCTAAAGCTAAACCCTAAGGCTAAACCCTAAGGCTAAACCCCAACATAAGACCCTAAATCCAAACCCTAATATATTTAGGGTTTAGGGGTCAGGATTTAGGGTTTCGGGTTAAGGGATCCTAGTTAGGGTTCGACTTGCCGGTTCCAACGCCGCTGGAATGAGTCCAATCGGAGTTCGTTTGAGTCGGTTCTCCACTATTACCCACTTTTTTAGTGTTTCCCAATGAACCTCACACACTATATATATATATATATACATATATATATATATATATATATATATATATATATATATATATAAGATACAGATCCTAAGAGAAGTTCACCATATTTGAGAAACTTAAGAAACATTCTGGACCACATATTTTTATAAGCTTTTCGTAATATAAACATATGTATAGTTAAAATTGACTATATACATATATGTATATTGAATTATACACATATGTATATTGTCAATTTTAAACTATACATATGTGTATATTACGAATAGCTTTGGAGCCTAGTGTCTCTCACATGATCCTAACCCCATATATATATATATATATATATATATATAGGACAAGGATCCGTTAGGAACCACCCTTTATTGCGAGCACCGCGAGAACCGGTGTGAACACAAACACTAATACCTAAAAAAATCCAAAACATATAACAATTTTTTTTTGTTTTTTTCAATATTTTTTTTGAAAAAGTCGCTTTACTCATCACTAAAAAAAATTTCAAAAAAAAAATTGGAGTACCGACTATCCATGCACATGTGCATTTTCGTTAGTTCTTTGACAAATTCCGTAATACATTACAAACATTAGACAATTGTACTTTCATTTACACTACCATGTGTAACACACTACTTTTTACGTTACCAATATTAGCAATGCACATGTGCATCTATATATCAACATGAAATAAGGTGTTTTGTACACTAATTTGAATACATTTTCTCTTTCATCTATCATACCATCCATAATACACTACCATGCACATGTGCATTTTCATCATTTCTTTGACAAATTCCGTAATACATTACAAATATTAGACAATTGTACTTTCATTTACACTACCAGGTGTAATACACTACTTTTTATGTTACAAATATAAGAAATGCACATGTGCATTTATATGTATCAACATGAAATAAGGTGTTTTGGTACACTATTTTGAATACACTTTCTCTTTCATCAATTTACCATCCATAATACACTTCCATTACCTCCTACCATCCATAATAAAATACCATTACCTCATACCATTTATAATACAATACCAATACCAATATTTTTACTTTATTACATGTATATCAACACCGTTTATACCATCCAATCAACATATTACATCATAAAGTGACAACTATAATGAACCCATCAACCACTAGATATAAGTAACAAAAAAACATATATATGATCCTACTTCATCATCCAAATTCACAAACTTTTTTTACCAAAACACAATATATAATTCTTATACACAACGATGCACATGAGCATTTAATGTAAAATTGAGTATATTATGGATAGTATTGTAAATTAAAGTGTAATTGTCTACTAGTGAGAACGTATTACTGAATTTGTCGAAGTTATGATACATATGCACATGTGCATTGATAACTGTTACTCGAAATTTTTTTTTGGTAACGAAATATAACGATTTTTATTAAAAAATATTAAAAAATTTGAGTGCTTTTTTTAGTTTTTTAGATTTTATTTTGCAATAAAGGTGGTTCTTGTGGTTCTTACAATAAAGGTGGTTCTTGCGGTTCTCACAATAAAGGTGGTTCTCGAATGAACCTTACCCTATATATATATATATCTATAGGGTAAGGTTCATTCGAGAACCACCTTTATTGTGAGAACCGCGAAAACCGGTGTGAACACAAACAGCAATACCTAAAAAAAATCTAAAAAACACCCAATTTTTTTTTATTTTTTTAATATTTTTTTTGAAAAAGTCGCTATATTTTGTCAACAAAAAAAATTTAAAAAAAAAATTGAGTAACAGTTATCCATACACATGTGCATTTTTATCATTTCTTTGACAAATTCTGTAATACATTATAAACATTGGACAATTGTACTTTTATTTACACTACCACGTGTAATACACTAATGTATACGTTACCAAAATTAGAAATGCACATGTACATTTATATGTATCAACATGAAATAAGGTGTTTTGGTGTACACTTTTTATTTCATCTATCATTTCATCCATAATAAACTACCATGCACATGTGCATATGTATCATTTCTTCGACAAATTCCGTGATACGTTACAAATATTAGACAATTGTACTTTCGTTTACACAACCACTTGTAATACACTACCTTTGACGTTGTCAATATTATAAATGCACATGTGCATCTATATGTATCAACATGAAATAAGGTGTTTTGGTACACTACTTTGAATACACTTTTTCTTTCATCTATCGTACCATCCATAATACACTTCCATTACCTCCTATCATCCAAAATACAATACCATTACATCCTACCATCTATAATACAATACAATACAATACAATACCAATACCAATATCAATACCAATATTTTCACTTTATTACATGTATATCATCACCATTTATACCATCCAATCAACATATTACATCATAAAGTGATAAATATAAGCAAACCATCAACCACTAGATATAACTAACTAAAAAACATGTATATGGGCCTACTTCATCATTCAAAAACATAATTTTTTTGTACCAAAACACTTTATATAATGGTTATACAAAATGATGCACATGTGCATTTTGAATATTGGTAATGTAAAAAGTAGTGTATTACGGATCGTATTGTAAATTAAAGTGCAATTGTCTACTACTGATAATGTATTACGGAATTTGTCGAAGTTATGATACATATGCACATGTGTATAGATAACAGATACTCGAAAAAAAGTTTTTTTAAATTTTTTTAGGGGTAAGAAATGTAGCGATTTAAAAAAAATAGTAAAAAAAATAAAAAAATATTTTGAGTGGTTTTTTGATTTGTTTTAGATTTTATTTTGCAATAAAGGTGGTTCTCGCGGTTCTCGCAATAAAGGTGGTTCTCGCATGAACTTTTCCTTATATATATATATATATATATAGGGAGAGGATCATGAGAAAACTAGATATAAATGAGAAAATTAGAAAACTAACTCAAAAAGCCAAAAAAAGCATAAAAAATATACAAAATTTTTTAAATTTTTTATAATTTTTATAAAAATCGCTGGATTTTATGTATAAAAAAAACTTTTTTTTCAAAAAAAAAAACTTGTACTGCACATGTGCACTATATGTGCATTATATGTTTATGTTGCACATGTGCATTATATGCCTTTTTATTTTTTTTAAAGTTTTTTTTATATAATACATATAGCGAATTTTAATAAAAAAAATCAAAAAAAAAAATTGATATGTTTTTTTGGCTTTTTTAGTTAGTTTTTTGGTTTTCTCATTTAAACTAGTTTTCTCATGATCCATCCCCTATATATATATATATATATATATATATATATATATATATATATATATATATATATATATATATATATATATATAAAATGTAACATACAATAGGGATTATCGTACTAGCGTACGCGATTATGAAATCGCATGTTGGTGAAGTTAATGAAATCACATGTTGGTTTTTTGTACAATTTCATATGTTGTTGTTTTCAGCACAAATCGTATGTTAAAAAGTAAAGCCGCACGTTGAAAAAACAATTGCGTACGCTTGTACGATAAGTCCTATTGTACAATAACTAATCTCTCTCTCTCTCTCTCTATATATATTTATTTATTTATTTATTGTATGACCAATGTATAATTATTTTATCTATTAATTCTTCTGGTCAAACTGAAACTTAAATGTAAGAGCTTGACACCAAGAGTCGAAGATTGTTTGTCTATCCATAGTACTAAAATTTGAAATGAAAACAAATAAAGAAGAAAACATCTTACCATTGGATTGTTAGTTATCAGAATATGCATTCTATTGACATTGTACCTTTTTTTTTGTTATGCGGCCCAACCTCACATAAAAATTCTAAGGGTTGAATTGATATATACCCGAAATTTCTAAGGGTCGAATTGATATATACCCGAACGCCAAAATTAGTGACCTCATGAGAAAAAGTTAATGCGTCCACCATGCGGAAATGTTGAAAATAGATGAAACAGGAATTTTGTTACATGTTCATAAAGGACAAGATTAAATTCATAGGCAGAGTTACATTGACCTTAAAAACGAAGAGCCGTTTATAAGAAACAATTAATAATTTGAATGCTACTTTATACTTTGTGCCATGATTTTTATATGATTACTAGTGACATAGCGTAATAAGCCATTAAAAGTCATTAGATTTTGTTGTAAAAAAGAAACTTTATGCCGTTAAATAATCTTTTTAATGTCCCACTATATCCTCTTTTGCATATATACGGTCACAGTTTTCATACTCCCACCGAAATCCCAATTTTCAATATTTTCACAACACCTTTCTTGCATTCGGTGGTTTGTCTTCAATGCACTACACAATTCATATTGCTCTAAAGTGTTTATCCTTTTTTTAATTAATTAAAAATATATAATAGACAAGAATATATCATCATCATTTTAAATCCTATAAAAAAATAAAGAAAAACTATAAATTTGTTAAAGACTTGTATAACTTACAATCATAAATAAATATCAAATATAAAAACATCATACATCCATCTTATGTTCATTTAAGATGAAATAATGGGGAATTTATAAAAACCTATATTTACAAGTTAATTCTTATTATCATGTTGCTTATGTATTAATTATATAGATTGTTTTTCAAATAGGCTAAGGGAGTAAGGGTATAAAATATAAATACATTAGTTCCAAGGAAACAGTAGATCTAGGCGCGAAGCTGTAAGGTACATCAGAGAACCGATCATGCTGCGATACTCTGTGACATCAACCTTCTCTCCCGTTGGATCAGGATTGATGTTATGATTGTGAGCTAATGGCGTACTAGCGATTCATGTTTCTGTCATTTTTAATTTAGTGAGAATGTCATTGATGTACTTCGTCTAATGAATAAAAATACCGATTGTTAGTTGATCCACTTGCAACCCTAGGAAAAATTTCATCTCGCCCATTGAATTCATCTCGAATTTTCGTCACATCATGGCCTCAAACTCTTTGCATAACGCGTCGTTTGTTGAACCAAATATAATGTCGTCCACATAAATATGTACAATCAGTATGTGACTGTCTGTCTCTCGCGTAAAGAGGGTGCAATCAACTGTTCCTTTGATAAATTTATTGCCTCGCAGGTGTTGAGACAATGTTTCATACCAAGCACGTGGTGCTTGATGCAGACCATATAAAGCTTTATCCAGAAGTTACACTTTGTCTTTGTTGTGTGGATCGACAAACATGTAGACTTCCTTTTTAAGCTTCCCGTATAAAAACACATACTTGACACCCAACTGGTAGACTTTGAACCCTTTCCAAGAAGTGAAAGGCTAAACATATTCTGATAGCTTCAAGTCTCGCCACTGGAACTTAAACTTCTACGAAATCAATACCTTCCTGTTGACAAAAACCTTGCACAACCAACGTGGCTTTGTTTCTGACAATCACACCTCTATTATGTCGTTTGCATTTGAATACCCAATTGGTGTTGATCTTTTTATGATAATCGGGCAAATCGAACAGCTTCCAGACTCCCAATTTCTCAAATTGTAGCAACTCCTCCTGCATAGCATTTACCCAGCTCTCCCAAGTCAGTGCCTCTTTGTAATTCTTCGACTCGATTTGAGAAATATAACATTGAAGAGAAAATCGATTTTGCAACGAAGCCACTTGAGTGAATAAACAATTTAAACTCTGATTAATGTGACTTCTCGTCTTCACTACACTTTGTAAGTCACTGATAATATTCTCAGAAGGATGATATGACAAAGATCTCGGCATAACTTCATTAGAAACACTTGCTTCAGTCTCCATATTGGTTAAATTTGATCAGCTTCATCTTGCAAAACATTGGAAGTAGCATCTTGAACACCGAAAATTTGTTGTTGAGCCTTCGGTTCAAAATTAGTTTCATCGCCGGATGTTGTACCACCGTCATCATCGTACGTTGCTTCTGGTTCAGAATCATTATCTGATTGATTGAAATTTGGACCAACATCATTTACATTCGGTGCTTCTGAATTACTAGTTCCTGGTTCATTCTGACTACTTGATCCTGCTTCTACAACCACTTCTCCAGGTTGCTTTGTTGTTATGACAATAAGTCTTGGAATCTGTTCTTGATAAAAAGCTTGTTGGTGTCGATAAAATAAAGCAAATTTCTCTTCTTTGGGTTCATTGGGTAGATCAAAAGATTTCCAAAGACTTTCAAAGTCAAACATCCGATCGTCTCTAGGTTTCTGCGTCGTAGAAGTGTATTTTTGAAAGACTATATGCTGAGCTTGCAAATACGGTTAATGCTCGGAAGAGAAACGCGTCGTAATGGACTGGCATATCCCACAAAGAATCTGTTTTGGTCAAAAATATGATCAAGCATAATGTACCCAAATTTGTAAAGTGAGGTAGAGTGCTTAGGTGATGAACAATGATAAAATGAATTCTCGATTAATAAAATGATGAACATAATGATTTGTACGAGGAAAAGCCCTTGTTCACTAGTAGATTTCCGGCAAAAAAACCTTGGATAGTGAAAACTATCACTATCAACTATATTGCACAATGAAAAAAAGTTACAACTTCGGATGTTGATCAAGTGTGGTACAATTGAATGCTAAGTGGATTGTGAGAGCTCTGGTTTGCAATGTTTGCGAATGTGTGTGTGTGTGTGTAATCGTCATTCGTTAGCTAACACTTGATCAACCCTTTTTGAATCAACCTAACAACTAAGTCCGACTTTCTTGGAAGACCGCGTTCAAGCCCCATGACCACTTGTGGAATTAGCACGTGCAGCATCTTGAACAAAATATGCCCGCGATTCCAGGTGACTAAGTCCACTACGTTAGTAACCTGCACATGAACATTCGGAAACATAGAGAACAATTGTTAGATATCATAAGTAATGATTAGGATCCTTGATCCTCTGCGTCCCTGCACCATCCGCTAAGGATAATTGATCCACGCAATACCTCAGGATACATGATCCACAATTAATAACCTATGCCCTAACAATTGCCCCACAATTTGGCAGCTGTGATAAGGATTCACAACTGTCATATTACGATCGAATTTGGACTAGCCGTTATTGCATGTAAGTAGTCATTACAAAGTCCGACGTAAGCGATGAGACTAGCTATAACCATCATTGCGCTATTTAGGGTAGAGATAGCTTCCAAATCCCTTTAAAGATCAGATAATCCTCTCTTATATCTTTATTCCAAAGTTTATCCATGTATTAATCTTTCTCTCTCTCCATTCTTTCTTCAAAATCCTTCATCTCTTTCTTTTTTCATGACGAAGATGGCCACCCGATCCTCACCCGGTAAAAGCCCGGGGAAGGATAATGTGCCCCAAAGTCAGAACCTCTTGATGAATCCTTCATTAGAGATCTGCAAGTGCCCCAAAGTCAGAACCTCTTGATGAATCCTTCATTAGAGATCTGCAAGTTCACTGACCCGAAGATTAAGAGTCTATTCCCTGTTTTCCACCGTACACTATTTTCGGGTCGTTTGATTCTTCAGTTAGAAGTGATGCCATTTCACCAATTTGGTTCTTCAGTTAGAACTGATGCCATAACATGATCTCTCCCCACTCCATCAAGAAGGAGCTGGCCAAAGCATCCCTGAGCCAAAGGTTGTGACGACCAGGGCCAAAGTTGGGTCGAAAAGGAAGAAGCATATGGAGTCTGGAGAGGATGACTTCGAGGTTGAGAGGTAATTCCATGAGTTCGTCACCGAGGTAAGGATCCTTGATCCACAATTGATAATTTTGTATGTCTTGTAGGATCCTTGATTCTGACTTTTTGTGTTATGATTAGCAAAAGTTCACCCGCTTGAAGGCCCATCATGAGAAGAACTTGGCTGAAGCAGAAGAGAACTTGGCCGGCTTGCGATCCATTGCTGCTGTGAAGGACAAGACCATCTCTAAGCTGGAGAAGGATGTGAAAGGCTTGGGGAAACAAATCCTAGTGGCTGAGATGCAGACTAGCAAGGTTGAGATGTAGGCGACTGATGAGGCCAAGGTTTGTGCAGCCCGCGCCATTCTCCAGGCTAGGATCAAGATGGCTCAGGAGGCTTTCGATCCTGACTTTGACAGGTCAGCCTAGGATGTGGCCTCCTGGAAACAGACCTTTCTTCAGCTGGGTGGAGAGGTGGAGCCAGAGCCGATGAAGGCACTAGAGGCTGGTTCAAGTAGGGCCAAGGACACGACTGATGGAGCTGGTGGAGCTGGAGGTGAATGTGGTGATGCAGCGGTTGAGACCGCACAGTGGGGGATGAAGGATGTTGATGCCTAGGCCTGAGCCCACATTTTTATGTTTTGTTGGTGTTTTAAGTGAACAATGGTCTGTAATAACTTTGAACAATAGTTTTTAGGATAAGGATCCATGATCCTTAAGACAATATGGAGGGTGGAAAAGGTGGATGAGTCCTTCTGTTTGTGGAGGATGAAGCCTTTAACACCCTTCACTTTTAACTAATCATGAACAATCAGTAACACCCTGAATCAACCGAGTGGATGGGCCACAGTTTGCTGGTGAAGCTCGAGTCGAGAATTTTGGTAACCTTAGCAGGGTTTAGATAAAATTTTAATCATTTGAGTATATCTCGTGTTTCTTATTTGTTTCAAAGTTTTACTTGGTAAGTTTGTGTTTCCAAATTCAAATAGATTATTTTTCAAAATCATGGATTCTCTTTCATAAATACTTAGAAAAATTTAGGTTGTTATTAAGATTTATCAACTCTGGTTCATAACAGTTTTAGAAAAATCTGATTGCATACATGAATATGAATCACACATCCTTAATTGAAAGGTGTAGCGTGAAGTCAATAAAATAAATAGTAGTAAAGAAAGGCATACCAGAAAATCCAAGTTTAAATTTTATATCCTAGACCATTACCATTGTATAAACAAACTATCACCATTAGTTAGACTTTAAGGATTCAGGATCCTTCTTGAAAGAACTTGTGAGTCTTCTAAGCTCCGAAGCTTGTTGAAATCAACTTAGGACTAAGGTAAAGAAACTTGGGACAAGCCTAAAAGAATTGGGGACAAGCCCAAAATATATTGGGTCTGGCCCAAACTGGAGACAATCCCAACTTAAGTGACATGAAAATGCCAAAACCTTAGCTAACGTGAAAACGTTAGAAACGTTAGGATAATGGATGTATGGTACGTCTACCATTATACTTGAGATCCTAAATATGGGCAACAACAATGAAATTGTCAGTCACTAAGCGTGTACTGGTCCCATTGCCTCGAACCATACTTGGATATCGTGCGCTACTGGCGGGGTGTCAAAACACAATTCGTATAAAAGGTGAAAACCTTTAAACCTTAGAAGGTATTAGATACCTTAAATGAGAGAGAGGGGTGGCTAACCCCTTAGACCTCTTTTAATGCAAACGGTGCCAAAGATTCCTATAAAAACTTAAAACTTGGTGAAAGTGGATGTTAAATATCTTAACATCCTCTTCTTATAAAAAATATATAAAATAGAGAAAAAATTGAAGAAAAATGTTACCGATGTTAGGATCCCGAATCCATTAAGGATCCTTGATTCTTATTACATAAAATACTTCTTGAGATGGATAGCACTCTAAGCCCTTGGTAAGAGATCACCTTCCATGGTTAACAAACTGTATGCTCCATTTCCAGCCTATGCTTCTATTAGATAGGGGCCTTCCCACTTAGGCACCAACTTGCCATCAGCTAGGTTTGTAGTCTTCTGAAATGCTTCCCTAAAAACCAACTCTCCAACTTGAAATCTTCTGATCCTGATGTTCTTATTGTATGCCCCAGCCATCCTTTGCTGATAACTGGCCATTCTTATCTTTGTTAGGTCTCTAAGATCATCCATAATATCTAGGTCTTGCATCAGATTTTCACTATTCATCTGAGGATCACGGATGCTTGTTCTGGTTCTAGGGACTACCATCTCTGTAGGGATCAATATCTTAGTTCCAAAGACTAGAGAGAATGGAGTCTGGCCTTTGGTATTCTTTGGAGTTGTTTAATCCGCCCAAAGGATATACGACAGCTCTTCGGCCCATTTTCTTTTTTTGGATCCTAGTTTGTTGTTCAAGTTGTTTGTTAGGATCTGAGTTTGATTTACTTGTAGTTTTGTTTCAAAGATGAAAATATGATTGAAATTTTAAAGTAAATGCAGTGGAATAGAATGGAAAACTTTTACTACAAGTAAAGGTCGTTTGTTTTCATCATCATCATGCTTTCAAGTATATAAACTTTGCATGTGATTCACAAACTCCCCCTCAGCCTATTGCGACAATTTGATAGTACAGGAAATGGAAGAAGATGATTAGTGTAAAGATCTTTATAAGAAGATGAAGTTTACTGTTACATCGACTCAGCTATTTATACTAACTATCTAACCTCTGAGCATCTTTTGATGATGTCAGGGTTGATAGTGACATATAACAATAAACTAACAAACTCAAAACACTGACCCCTAACAACTTATAGTGCAAATGCACTGTTACATTGAATATAAAACTAATATACTAAACTCTGATGACTATCCTCTGCTTCAAATCTTCTGTCAGAGCTTTGGCATGTTGGTGTAGCAGATAATGGAAAGGTATCAGACTTTAGGAGAACCGAGTTTAGGGATCAGAGGATCTAAACTCTGATAGTTGGACCAAACCGCGGATATATTTGGCTTTATATCATCAGTTCCTTTGTAAAGGGTTCAATCCCAACAATCTCCCCCTGGAACAGATGATGCCAAAAACCCTTTTTATTCTTGGTCTTTATTCCTCAACAGTAAATCTCTGATTTGACCTTTGAACTGCAATTCGAAATTTAGAGATTCCTCATCATCATCATCATCATCCTTTTCTAGTACCAGATCCATAAGTTCTTGGAGGTCTTCTACACCCAGCCCATATGCATCCTCCATTTTCATCTTGGTAGTTGGGCCATCAGACTTGAGCAGAGTCAATTCGTGGGAGTTTTTGTCAACTTTCCATTTTAGAATTTTTGGGTCTGATGGCTTTCTAGGATGGAAAGTTATTGTTGAGGTAGGTAGAATAGATTGACTTGCCATTTGAGAAAGATATTCTGCAAGTTTTTGACTGGTTTCATCAGTATGGAAATCAATCATGTTTTGGATTCCTTCCTTTATGTGCTCATACACTCTTTTATCTTCTTCTACCATATCCATTCGCCTTTTTCTTTGATTAAGGCCAGAATAGATACAACAGATGTTTCTGTTGATTTTGAAGAGCGTTGGGTCTGTTGAGCTGTATCCTCTGTTGCATACACTGGCTTCTTTGGCAAAGATGGATCAATTTTTCTTCTTTTCTCAAGCCACTTATATGTTTCCACCACCTTAACCTCTGTCCACCTCATGAGTTGGTTCTTTGACCCATAATTTGCAGCAATCAACTCTTCCTTCATTCTTCTTAACTTTAAGTTCTTTTCAGACAATTTCTTGTATTTATTCCAATCTGGAGGAGTTGGCTTTTTGAGAGGATCTTTCAGCATATCTTGCATTCTTTGTACTTCTTCTTCCAACTCTCTCACAGACCAGTCTTTGAATTGTGCCCTTGTAGCCTTATATAACTTGGTTTCCATGATGTTATTGATGTAGTCTTCTTTGAGGCTTTTGGCTTCTCTTTCTGACAGTTGTTTGGTCAAGTCTCTTGCATAGTCTTCTATACTTCTGACTTTGCTAAAATGAAATTGCCAGTAATTTTGTATTACTCTGTCAGACTTTCCCTTGGTGTCCATTTTGGTTATATCTTCTACTTGTTTGACTTTAAGCTTCTTGTATTCTTCTAAGTTTCTTGGTTTGGGATAACCTTCCAGAGATAGAAATTCCTTTTTATCTGGATCTTCTTCTGAAAAGAAGGATTTGATCTCTGGTTTAACAGCTTGTAGCTCCAGTGGGAATTGAGTGGCAAGAGGTACTTTTGTAATTTGAGAAGAAGGAAGTTTGACAACTATTGTGGTGGACACTGGTTTTGATGACACAGGTATAGGAGAAGGGATGATCTTATCATCAAGTACAACATTTGTGGTTTTTCTCCTTTTGAATTGGATATTGGGTGATTGTGGTTGTGGAATTCTTGTGGTGTGGGTAGAGATATGTTGGAAATTGGAAATATGATCACAGCAGTGGTTGGATTAACAGTTGTTATAACCTCTGTTATCTGTTGTGGTTGGTGTATCAACTGCTTTTGAAGAAAGAGGTGTAAGTGTTTTTATGGGAGCAGAGGATATGGTTGGATTAGCAACTGTCTTAGAAGGAATGGATGCTGATACTAATTGCCTTGTTTTTCTAACAGGCATCTTCTTTGTTGAAGACCCAACATTTTCTTTTTCTTTTTGCAGAGCTATCTTTTTCTCAACCAATGCTCTGCTCTCAACCATCACCCTTTTTCTTTGTATTCTCCTTTTCCCTTGCAAAGATATTAGCTGTTTCATCAATCTTTTTAGAACCATCTGGTTTAGGGATAACCACTGTTAGACGTGCACCTTTTTCATCAAGTTTTAGCACTTCTTTCTTTAAAGGTATCTCCCCTTTTTTGGCATCATCAGAGTTGACCAATATTACTGTAGGAGGAGGAGTACCAGTGGTTTGAAGGAGATGAGCCTTGATTGCCTTGATATCTGCAGCAGTATCCATATGTCTGGCATCTACCATGTTTCTAACCTCTTGCATCTGATTCTTGTGTTGAAGATCAACATAATACTTTTGTTGTTGAAACATAGGGTCTAGCCTTGTTTGAGATAATCAGTGGATAGGACAGAAGGTGGCTCGTTGTAGCTAACATCAGCTTCAGTAAATCCTTGATTTCGTCAATAGAGCTTTCAATTTTGGTAACTCTCTCCGTCAAATCCTTGTATTTTAGATCATCGCCTAATTTAATAGGATCATCTGAACTCCTACCAAAAGTGGTAGTTGTATCTATGTCATCATGAACAAGGGTCTCAACCCCTGTTTCAAACATAGATGCCCCTTGATCTTGGAACTGGGGACTTCCCACTGGAACAGAGGTTACCTTGGTAGCCTTAGCAGTGGTTGCCTTCAAAAGAGTCTTATATATGTAACCACTATCCAATAAACTTGGTAGTTTAGCAATTGTAGTAGATGCTCTTGTTGAACTATCACCAAAGGTTACATGTAACCCAAGGGATGTATCCACTTCATGTGCTTAGGGGCTAGCAATGAGTACAAAATCAGACCCAATCACTTGTTGGAGTATATTCTCATTGATAGGTTGGTGAGAAGAACTGGTTAATGTTTGTTCTAACTCAATTGCATTCAGCAAAAGCAATATGTTGGGTGGTAGTGATTTTGTTGGTGAAGGTTGTGGTGCAGAGAGAGACATTGCCCTGGGAGATGGGCTTTGGAAGATAGAACCAAGTGGTCCTAGAGCTTCTGTCCCTGTGTTTACAACCTTTTCCTTTTGTGAGGAAGAAGGATGAGTTTCAAAGCCAGATTGAGATTCTAACATCTGTTGTGAAGAAGTAGCAGTAGTGTTTTCAAGTGTTTTTGTGTTATCACTGGGTTTACCTCTGGGATCTCATCTTCAAGAGGACCCTTTTTGGGTTTGGTGGGTTTTTTGGAGATTTTCTTGGGTTTCTTTTTGGAGATTACTGGTGTGGGTTTCAGGGCAATGGTTGTAATGCCCTTATCACCAGGAGCAGTGGGCTCAGTAGCAGGAGGTTGAGATTGAACATGTTGTTCTTGTAAATCTTGCTCAGCCTCCTCTACTTGTGCTTTGGAAACTTTATCTTGATTTGTGATTCTTGTAAAAGTTTCATGAGTTAGGCTTCCTGGTTGACTAACAACGCCTTGTTTAACATCATTACCAGGTAACTGATTATGAAGATAAACACTCAAGAACCGTGGATGTATCAGAAAAGCTTTCCGTTTTTAATATTATTAAAATTTGCCACAAGATCATTGAAAAGTGTCTGAGAAAAGTTAAAGTTTGATCCAGTTAAGATGGCATAGCCCAGATACTGAATGTTCAATGGTATTTCATTAAAAGCAGTGGTCTTTGCTGAGAGACATGTTAAAAGAGTATGAAAGAAAAATCTCATCTCAGCAGGAAAATTGGGTTTGAAGATTGTCATACCTTTAAGTTGCCCAATGTAACCCCTTTCCAGAAATTCGGCATGCATATCATTTGTAGAGAAGGACACATGATGTGCTATATCATTCAATTTGAATACTTGAGAAATTGATTGAGGGCTAATTTGCATCAGTGTTTTGCCAACTCTTGATACAATAGCATAAGGAACATCCTTTTGAGAATGAACCTTTGCGTTTGCCCAGAATTGCCGTTGTGCGTCTTGATAAATAGGGGCTTTGACGGTTAACATATGCAAAAATGTTGATTCTTTCAAGATTTTTATCATTGAATGATATCTTGTGTTTAAATCGGTTGCATCAAGGATTGCTGTATAGTTGTGAGGAGTTTTGATTATGAGGGTGAATGGAGGTGGTTCTGGTTTGGATTTTGCTTTGGGAGCCATGATCGAAGAGAAAACCATTTTGAGAATTTTGGATTCAACACGGTAAAGTGAAACCTCTGTTATGGATAAAACAGGGTTTTATAGGGTTTTGAAAAAGTGACGATGACGTATCATCTGACGCAAACAGCTGACGAATAACGTCTGACCACGTGTAACCTCTGTTTGAAAATGGAAGACAGTTGTTTGGATAAACACTGTTTGAAAACATGGGCAGTGGATGGGAACAGTGTTTTCGAACTATCAGAGGGTACACTTTTGACAGTGGATAGACTTTTCTAAACGACCAGTGTTTTGATGCTATCAGTGGTTTGAAACAGACTTTAAGGATTTATTGAAAAATTCAATTTTAAGCTATTTTAAGGATGAGATTTTAATTTTCTGAAAACATTTTTATGCTATTTACACATGGATCCCAGAAAAAATGTTTTTAATCCATGTTTAGCATTCCAATCCTAGAGATCAAGCTTTCAAAAGTAGATGTATCCAATGCTTTTGTTAGAACATCTGCTAGCTGATCCTTAGTATGGACATGTTGTAAAGAATCAAACCTTTTTCATAGCAATCCCTCACAAAGTGATGTCTGATGTCAATGTGTTTGGTTGCTGAGTGAGAGACATGATTTTTGATGATATTTTCTGCTGCTTGACTGTCAATTTTGAGAGGTGTCTTTAAAGCAGTGATACTAAAATCCAAAAGTTGATTTTCAAGCCACAAGATTTGTGTAGTGCAACTTGCAGCAGCAACTTAGTCTGCCTCAGCAGTGGATGTGGAAACTGTAACTTGCTGTTTACTCTGCCAAGACACTAGGAAATCACCTAGGAATTGGACACCCATTGCACTCATTTCAAACTCTGCCGCCATGAGTTTTCTGAACTCTTCACACATGGCAGTGCATGTGGATCCAAAAATGATGTCATCCACATAAATTTGGACAAGCATCAACTCTTTTCCTTTCCATTTTAAAAACAAGGTTTTATCAATTTTACCTCTTGAAAAACCTATGGACAAGAGAAAAGTGGATAAGTTTCATACCAGGCTCTTGGTGCTTGTTTGAGACCATACAGTGCTTTGTTTAACCTGTATACATGATCAAGATGAAATGGATCTTCAAATCCAGGAGGTTGGCACACATACACTTCTTCCTTGATCCTTCCATATAGGAATGCACTTTTGATGTCCATTTGAAACACTTCGATGTTGTGGTTAGCAGCAAAAGCTAAGAACAATCTAATGGCTTCTAACCTTGCTACTGGAGCAAAGGTTTCATCATAGTCAATGCCTTCTTCCTATCTGTAGCCTTGAACCACAAGCCTTGCTTTGTTCTTGACAACAATACCCCTTTCATCTGTTTTGTTCTTGAAGATCCACTTTGTGCCAATTGGACTTACATCCTTAGGCAATGGTTCTCAAACTTGTTGTCTTCTAAACTGAAGGAGCTCCTCTTGCATAGCTTCTACCCAACTATTGTCTTCCAGTGCCTCTTGGTACTTGACAGGTTGGATGAGTGATAGAAAACCAACAAAGAGGCAAATGTTTTGGGATTGGCTTCTTGTGAGCACTCCCTCATTTATGTTGCCAATAACTTGATCCAATGGATGGCTTTTGAGGAAGATCAAATCACCTTGATATGGGACAAGTGCATTTTGAGGTGAAGCTTG
Organism: Scalesia atractyloides; assembly: GCA_947069175.1. Classification (NCBI taxonomy): domain Eukaryota; kingdom Viridiplantae; phylum Streptophyta; class Magnoliopsida; order Asterales; family Asteraceae; genus Scalesia; species Scalesia atractyloides. The sequence continues at coordinate 34,348,255 of CAMTDV010000015.1, read as the reverse complement.
CAAATATTTATCATCGGAGCTATCCTCTGTTGGTGAATTTGATGTCCAGCCTCTGATTGGAATGGAGGTGGTGGTATTGGTGGTATAGTAGTGAATGTTTGTTGATTTTTATCCAGATTTGATGGATTTTTATCAACAGTGTTTTGGTTTTGAGAGCAGACAGAGGATTGAGAATTAATCACTGTTGAACCAGTAGTGCTTTCACCATTGTTACTAACATCTGCTCCTTTGCTTGAAGGACAGATCTTGAAGTTTGGAAGAATGCAACCATATCCTTGCTCTTGTGGTGATGACTGTGATGTACCTGCAGAGTTAGTCTTGACAGACACATCTTCAAATGTAAATTTATCTAGATCAAACAATTCAACAGGATTTGCTGGGATTTTCAAAGATGAAAGTTCATTGAACTTCACATTCAGAGTTACTTCAACACACTTGGTCCTAGAGTTAAACACTCTGTAGGCTTTGGCAGTGGTTGAGTATCCCAGAAAATAACCACAGTCAACTTTGGCTGCAAACTTGGAGATGGAATCTTTTAAGTTCAAAATAAAACAAGGACAACCAAAAACTTTGAAATATGAGATCAGAGGTTTGATTTTGTAAATAGTTCATAAGCAGTCTTTTGAAGCCCAGGGTTAATCAAAACTCTGTTTTGAACATAGCAAACAGTGTTTACAGCCTCTGCCCAGAATGACAAGGGTAAACCAGAGTCTGCTTGTGTTGATGCATATGTTTGTTGCCTTCGTCATCGTATAATATCGAGTTTGTATTTAGGAGCGAAATGTCAAAAGTTATGTATGTCTAGGGACAAGTGGGCCCGAACTCGTCATGCCTAGGACAAGTTCGCCCGAACTTGTCATGCCTAGGACAAGTTCGCCCGAACTTGTCCATGACACAGTTCAAGCGAACTTGTCATCCTATATATAGATGTCTTGTCATTTCATTTGAAACATTCGGAGATTTTGTGTACTGGATGGCGAAGCTCTGTCCAAGTGTTTCCAGGATCTGTAACGTCTTCTAGTAAATGAAACGGTGTTAAACAGTAACAAATTTGTCTACAATGTCGCCTATACAAACGGATTCCGCACGTTTACCTTAGGATTGCCAAATTAGGACCAGAACGATCCGTACAACGGACCTTCAAGTGGTATCAGAGCAGGATTGGCCTAATTTGAAGACATTGGACATAGAACATCTCACTTTCTACTCATTTTTTTTTTAACTTTTCTTGGACTTTTCATGGACAAAATGGACTGATTTTCAAGTATAATACGTAAAATCCATAATAGTAAAACCCTTGAAAGTTTCAGACCTTAAAACAAATGAATTCATGTAAAAAATGTCAAAAATGTCAAAAAACCATGTTTGGTAAATACACTTTGCACGAACTTGTTCTACAGTTCGCCCGAAGTTGGTTCAAACTCACACTTTTTGTGAGATTTAAACAACTTCGCGCGAAGTTGTCAAGTTTTTTTTAAATTTTCAGTCAAGTTCGCCCGAACTTGGCAAAATCTTGTATAAGATTCATACAAGTTCGCCCGAACTTGTCACAAAGTGAAAGTTTTTCTAAAAAGTGTCACAAGTTCGACCGAACTCATTAGATTATTATCGACGAGACAATTTTAAAGATATAATCGGGTAAAAACAATTTTTTGAAAAAATTTAAACGTTTTTTTAGCAAACCGATAAGTGAAAATTGTCGATTAAAAGGTTGAATTTTGCATAAAATTTCTGAAAATTTTTTTTTGTCGGAAATGGAAGATATTAATTTTGAAAAATTGAATGAACGGAAAAACGATCCTAACTATTTGAATTCTCCTGAAGTTTAACTATTTGGATTAAAAGATTTGAGAATTTTAAATGTAAAAAGGATGAATCTGTGAATGATCTGATAAATCGATTTTATGTCATGGACAACAAAATATACGAGTTTTATAATGTGTTTAGATTCAGGATCATCAGAAGATTTTAAATTTTACAGATGCATTACCATCAGAGTGGGATGGTTATTCGAAAGAATTACTAAAGGAGCCTGGTTTGTCAATACATAAATTTTTGAAAAAAATTAAGGATCACATTCCTGTAATTGAAAAAATGAAAGTTTTAAAACGAAAGAAGGAATGTATAATCAGTGATCAAGGAAATGATCTGGAAACGAAAAGTTTAAATGTTCAGATAAAGAAAGAAAGAAGTATAATGCCAGAGAACTGTGAAGAAAAGGTTTCAAGTATATTTACAAATGAGTCTTCAAGTTCTAAACCAATCTGCCTAGTCTATGATGAAGATCTGAGTGATTAACTGGTAGATAATGCCACACTATTGAACAATCTGGAGAGATTGACATTAGAAAACAAAAAGTTAAAAGAAAATGAAAAGATTTTTGAAAATAGAATAAAAATTTTAGAAAATGAAAAATCTGTTTTAAATAAAAATGATTTTTAAAAACAAATTATAATAAACTCGCATCTTGAAAAAATCAGGAAACTTGAACAAGATGCTGAGATTGCTAAAAATAAAATTGATGATTTAGAAAAGAAGTTGAAATGTTTTGTGACCTCGTCATTAATTATAGATCGTATATGTCCAAAACAGATCAATAAGAATAAAAAGGAAATTCCAATAAGTGATAAATTCACAAATTATGACGATGTCATAATTAAGGATTGTGATGATGATACCGATGATGAAAGAGCTAAAAAGGATAAAAATGAAATATTTTTAAAACTAAAAGAAAAATTTCAAGAAACTGTTCTACAATCTACTGAAAAAGGTGAATTCAACGCAAAAACCTTCTATGCAGAATGGAGAACAAAAACAAAAGGAAATGCAAAATTTGCAAAGATTATACCGTTGTGCTGCCCAAATTAAGACCTGTTATAAGTGATTGTCACACTTATGAACATGGCAGAGGTATTAATTGCATAAATCAACCGTGAAATTGACATGTTTGAATCGTATTTGGACCGAATTGTTAAAATCAGTAGATCTAGGGTCTTGTTGAACAAATTGGACGGTAAAAATGGTTAAATAACATGTTAACATCATAAACAAATCATAAAATAGATGATCGGCCCATGTTTGTGTTGTTGCAGGTTTGAATGGGGATGATGACAAGTTCGCCCGAACTTGTTGAAGTTGTTTTGAGACAACTTCGGGCGAAGTTGTCATCATACTGTATAAAGCTTGATATCATTACAAGTTCACGCAAACTTGTTTATAAAGTTCAAATCCTGTTATCACAACAAGTTCACCCGAACTTGTTGTAAATTTGTCAAAATTGATATTCATTACAAGTTCGCCCGAACTTGTTTAAATTTGAAATTAAATTGTGTAATTGGCATGTTCGAGCGAAGTTGTTGTGTAAATGGTAAATGTATATGTCAAGTTCGCCCGAACTTGAAGTATTGTGTTTGAAAAAATGTGAAAATTGTCCAAAATGCTTGATTCTTGTCCGCAGAATATCCAGCTTTCGTTTTCTAAGTTCCACAACGCCTGTATCTTGCTGGATGAGAAGATTTTTCCTACACTGTCGGCATTCTCGGAGATTCTATAGTTTTTGGGGAGAATTCCAATTACAAAGGCGATTACGGATAAGCATTTTGTTTATATATCACACGTATATCTTTTCTGGAACGCAACATCTTATGACGAAGCAAACAATGTGATTAAGTCTGCTGTTCGTGTTGGGAATGAAGACAAGGAGATTTTGATCATTGAAGCAGATATTAGAAGGGTTCTAGAATTCAACGTTGATACTAATGATCCAATAAGCTTCGAGGAAAGAACGGTGAAGGGTTGTTTCTTCAGAATGGGTTACAAAGGTCAAGCAAATGAGCCAACAATGAAGAAACGTGGTGTTCCTCTACCGTACAAACTTCTTATTCATGCTATTATTCACACTTTCTATCACAGGAAAGCAGGGCTAGATGATATTCAGGATTACATGGCCTGCATGGTTACCGCCTTGGTGCTCAACAAGAAGTTCAATTATTCGAAAGTGATTTTCAAATTTATGTCGAAGAATATGGGAAAGGATTGACTGGTGATGTATCCGAGGTTTGTTCAGATGCTGATAGATGATAAGTTTCCGAACATTGCTAAAGATCCGAATGATATTCTTTATCTGAGCCACATGGATGAAACAACTTTGAAGAAGCTCAAGATATATCAGAAGCAAGATTCTGCTCCTGTTTCGAACCTATCTTTGGTGTGATAGTTAAAACTGATTACGTCTCACCACCTGAAAATAGATGGAGGAAGGATGGTAGCGGAGACGATAAAGACGAGGTTGAATTATTAAAGAATTTCAAGGAGAAAAGAGGCGATCGGTATATCAAGAAGGTTGAGGTTATTGAGAAGCCAAAACGTAAAAGGGCTTCTAAGAAAGCGGAAACCATGTTGATAGATGAGCCTGATGAAAATCCTCAGAATGTTGAAGGTTCAAGCGCTGCAGTCAACGTTGAAAGTAAAGAAGTTGACGTTGTTACTGTTGGTGGAGAACATGATGATGTTGTTTCAGCGACTTCAGATAAAGATGAATCTTCTATAGACCCTGCTGACATTCGACAGAAAGAAGCAGAGAAAGAAAAAGAAGAAGAAAGGTTGAAAAAGCGCGGTAAAGATCTGTACATACCGTCTGCTGATGAGGCTTCTGATGAAGATAGACCAAAGAAGAAAACGAAACGTTCTATATCAAAGGATGGAGATTCAAAGAAAACTACGGGTTCTCCTAGTACTCGTGGAAAGAAAAAGCCTCAGAGTCGCAGGTACTTGAGTCAGAAAAAGAGGAAAGGAGCTACACAAGAACCTCATGTTTCTAATTTGCAAGATATTCCAATTATTGAAGCATAAGTGCCACCAACGACTGCAACTCAAGAACCAACAACTATTACTGAAGTACTGGTTCAGAGTGCACCTCTATCAACTCCAAAGTCTGTGCAAAGGGTAATCCTAAAGCAACTCCTTCAAGATCAAAGAAGTCTACTCCTCAAAGCGCTAGAGCTAACAAGTTTAAAGATGCTTTCGGCGATATTCCAGATAATGTTACTCATCCTGTCACTGCTGAAGATCTTTCGAATTGGTTTGAAGATACTCCAGCTGATGTTCTAGAGAAAAGAATCAAAGCATTGGAAGATAAAATCAAACAGAATGAAGTTGAGAAAGAAGCTATGGAAAGCAAAGTAAAGCAGAGCATGGTCGAAAAAGAAATTCTACAAGACAAAGTCAAGTTTCTTGAAGATGACAGAGGTTACATGAAAGCGATGGTTCACAGTTTGAGTGCTGAAAATGAACAGTTAGAGAAAGAGATTGCTGAGCTTAGATCTGAACGAGATCATAATGTCAAAAGGTTTTTCAGGCTTCAGAAAGTGTTATCTAACAACTTGGGCATTGATTTCAAAGCATAATATGAAAGACTCGATATACAAGAAGCCAAAGAGAAAGCTGAAAATGAATTGGCAGAACAGGGAAAAGGCAAAGGGATTATTGATGGTGTTTCTAAACCTACAGAAGAGCCTGTGATTGAAAAGATCGTTGAAATAGAAAAAGCTCCAGAATCAGAGATTGTTCCTGAAGATGTTTCTGTTGATGTATCTCAGGAAGCTGAACAGAATGTTGAATCAGTAAAAACTTTTGATTTAGATAAAGAAACAGTAGGAAAAGATGATGATGAGGAAAACGATGATAAAGACGACGATGATGGTGGTGATGATGATTAAGGGGGTGTTGGTCTAAAGATAGATTATGCTAAAGTACACACTGATTTTGATTTTGAATCCTTGATTAACGATGATGAGAACATGGAAGATGAACAGAGTAAGGGGGAGCATACAAAGCAAACAGGACCTAAAGATGATGATGTGTCTGAAGCAATAGTTGCTATGCCTGTTGCTGCTGTTCATGAAAAGCCATTGATGATTATGTTAGATCCAAGTATTGAAGAAGGGGAATTCATTCACAACTACACAAAGAAGAAATTGGCTAAAATGTTCGAAGTTGATGCTGATTCGTTCGAATTCGATTTTGAAGAAGAGTTGGTGAATATAAAGACGTTTGAACCAAAGGAGTATGTCTACAAGCGTGCATTAGAAGCAGATGATTATGATCGTGTTATCTTTGAAGAATCTTCTGATGATGAAGCTGAAAAGTATTCTGGTATCAATACTGATAGTTTTCCGACGATTGAAGAAATCATGAGTCAGATTGATGTGAATTTGTTGAACCAAAAGATTGACGAGGTGGTGAAAGAAGGCAATATCCCTAAATGCTATACGAAAGAACAGATTGCTGAAGCAAAGAAGTCGTGGTTCAAAGAGATGCCTAAAGAAAGAAATTTTAAGCGACCACTGGCGTTCTTTACTCGTGATAAAGATAAATCTCTTGGTGATATTCTTAGTTGGGGATGGATAAGAGAACTTGATGTATATGCTATAAAAAGAGAGTTCGGAGTTCAATACTTCAGACATCTTGCTGATATAAAGACGTTACCTTTTTGGGATGTTGAAGAGTTAGTACAAACAAGAAACATAAGTCTTCAGATGAAGTTTAACGAACAACGGCTATGGAGGGTTATCAAGTTTGAAGCTTTAATAGGTTTTGAATTGTGGAAGCCATTTATTCCGAAACATAGAATCACGGTTGATAAAAAGACATGTGTTAAAGATGTTACTTTGGTGATGAAAAGGCCAAGAGCTATGAAGAACATGCCACTAAAACCTATTGAACAAGATTTTCATCCTTATTTCTTATGGTGGCAAATGGATCCTGAAACTAGCGAAGCAAAAGTGATAGTGTTACGGGCTGACGATACATGGGATATCACAAAAGAAAAAGATCTGGAATGTATTGAACGTAGAAGGATTTGGGGTTTGTGGAGAACTATTCGTATACTAGATCTGATGTGGCTAGTTAATTGTTCAAGAGAAGATGTGAAATGTTTGTTCTTCAACAAGATATGTCTCGATAAACGTGAAGAAGTCCAAGCAAAACAATACCAAGGTGTGATCAATGCACATGGTATTAACTCAGGTCATATGTGGGAATCAAGATGGAGAGAGTTGGAAAGAGAAGAGTTCTTGAAAGAGGAAAAGCATCTCGAGAAGATACATGAAAGGGGTAGAGAGGCAAGGCTCAGACGATTTCAGTTCATGAAGTGGGCACCTCCTACTGACCAAACGCCTATTCCTAAGCAAGAAAGAAGACATAAGCCGTATAAGAACTTCTTTGGAAGAGGTTGAAGATTGAAGGCTGATCAAGACTGCGACAATATCCAAGGGGGAGTTTGTTGATACATGATATCTATTGTCTAGGACTTGGATCGAGTCTGTGTTATTAGGGCTTGTGATTGTTAGAATTTGCAATATGTATGTTGTGATAGCACAAGTTCAGCCGAACTTGTGTGAAGGCTGGACAAGTTCACCCAAACTTGTCCTAGCCAAGCCACAGTTCGAGCGAACTTGTTGCTCTATATATAGTTGTCTTTGGATCTTTCATTGTAACAACTTTGCAACTTTGACGACGAAGCTTTGTCGGTTTGGAAATCACATTGTAATACTTTTGGACATTAATAAACCGATCTTTAAACAGTAAATCTTGTGTATTCGATTAGCAAGTCATGTAATTTCCGCTTATAATAACTTTAGATACAAATTAGGTTCCTACGCAGTGGAGGAGCAATCCTAACAGCTAGCATGGTTCTTGCAGATTCAACTAGAGTTCGATTTTTTTCTTTCAACTACCCCATTTTGTTCAGGAGTTCTTGGGACACTAAATTGCCTAGCAATCCCTTTTGACTCACAGAAAGTATCTAACACCTTATTTCTAAACTCTGTCCTAGTATCACTCCTAAAATACTTTACAGGAAGATCATATTGCTTTTCAACTTGTTTGACAAAGTTTTGCAATATACCAGTTGTTTCATCTTTGGAGTGTAAAAAGAAGGTCCATGTAAACCTTGAAAAATCATCAACAATGACTAAACAAAATCTTTTCCTCATTAAACTCATGATTTTTACAGGACCAAACAAATCCATGTGTAGCAGTTGCAAACACTGGGTTGTTTTGGACTCTTCAATTGACTTGTAAGAACTTTTATGTTGTTTACCTTTTAAACAGGAAACACAATATTCTTCACAAGTAAATTGTTTATGTGGTAAACCTCTGACAAGACGATTTTAGAGAGTGTGGTGATTTTTTTCAGATTTGTGTGCCCAAGTCTTCTATGCCATAACTCTGTCTCTTTGTTGGAAGCAAATGAGAACAGGCATGCATTAGACATAGGGTTATCTTTCAACATATCAACCACATACACATTGCCACTCCTATGAGCAACAAGTTGTGCTTTGCTCTCAGCAATAATCTGATCAATCTTTTTAACAACCTCTGGTCCTACAATTTGACAAATTTTCTTTGTAAAGAAGGAACCACATCCTTTGTCACTCATTTGAGAGACACTCAGAAGATTGAATTTTAGATTGTCAATTAAATTAATATTTTCAAATTTGAGATTCCCAGCCTGAACACACCCTGAACCCAACACCTTCCCTTTTGAATTGTTAATAAATGATATATCACCCCCTCCATGAGCCAAGAAGTCTTTGATAAGGGCTATACATCCTGTCATGTGCCTGGTGCCTCCACTATCTACATAAGTAAACTATCAAGGCAAGTAGAAGCTCCCTGCACACAAGTAAACAATTAGATTTGAGAGACACTCAGAAGATTGAATTTTAGATTGTCAATTAAATTAATATTTTCAAATTTGAGATTCCCAGCCTGAACACACCCTGAACCCAACACCTTCCCTTTTGAATTGTTAATAAATGATATATCACCCCCTCCATGAGCCAAGAAGTCTTTGAGAAGGGCTATACATCCTGTCATGTGCCTGGTGCCTCCACTATCTACATAAGTAAACTATCAAGGCAAGTAGAAGCTCCCTGCACACAAGTAAACAATTAGATTTCTGATCATGATTTCAATTAAAAGAAAACAGTTTTCTGTTACTTGATTTCTTTTGTTGCAAAATTCACAAAACAAATGTTTGATCTTTTCCCTTTTCTTTTTATCAGATTTCTTCTCATCAGATGTTGTAACCTCTGCTGGAAGGTCTTTGATGGGAATGATTCTGGCCTTTGGTGCCTTGACACCTTCAATGGTTGAGAAGTCCATTGGCTTGAAATTTTCAAGAATATCACATTCATCTGACCATGTGGGTTTGAATTGGTATTTCTTAATTTATTTAAAAGTTGAAGATCCTTAATGTTTTTCAAGATAATTTTTGTTACCATTTTTATCAGTGATTTTTATCTCATTTCCAGCCAAATTTGTTGGAACTACTTCAACCTTTCCAGAATAAATTTTTGTAACATTTTCTTTGTCTTCTTCTTTAATTTCAAAACCAATGCCAAATTTTATGTTACTCTTGATCTGTTTTTCTAGCATAATTTCAAAACCTTGTGAAGATTCTACCCATTTGTCACAAGTGATATGGGTATCCTCTAACTCCTTTTTGCAACTCGGTATTTATCAACCATAGTTTGGAGTTGGTCCTTGGTTATGCTAGCTTCATGCTTTAGGCTACTTATCTCAGAATCTTTTGAAGCCAATTTTGATTTTAACTCTTTGATAAGTTTTTCAAAATTAAGTTCATTTTCTATCATTTTGTTCCTAAGGTTTTCATTCACCTGTTTAATGTTAGCAAAAGCTATTATACATTTTTCTGAACAGAGATCCTTTAGGATCTAAGGTGATACCTTAGAAGCAGCCATAGGAGCACAATCACAACCATCTTCACCATCCTTTGATTCCCATGGATCAGATAGAGAGTTCCTTTCTTCATCAACAGTGTTTCATGTAATCACTGGTGTAACCACTGCTTCATCATAATTTTGACTTTCATCAGACTTAGATACTTGTTCCATGGACTCATCACCTTCAACAATTGTCTCTAAGGCCATTAAACAAAAAAATTCATGTTCTAAATCATTTTTGGCCATAAGAGCAAAGTTTTCATCAGTTAATTCCTCAGGCAAACTACTCCAATCCACAAAGCCTTGTGTGAAAAAGCTTTGCTGGTTGACCTCTGCAGGAGCAGTGGTTTGAGTAGTTTGAGTGCTTGTTGCACATGCACTTGAGGTGGTGATTCTTGGACATACTGAATTTGTGGAACAGTGGTTTGGACATAGTGCACAGGAACAGTGGCAGCAGGGCGTGCATAATGAGCAGTGTTTTACACTTGATGGACAGGGGTATACTGGGAATATTGGGCAGTGCTTTATGTGTGCTGAGGTCTAGGGCCAAGATGTGTTACAATAGGTCCTGAAACTTGAGGTCTACACTCTCTGGCAAAGTTTCCTAGCCTGTTACATTTATAGCACTTGATTTTTGATTTGTCTAACCCAACCTTTGACCCCCCATGCAACCCTGAATATTTTCTACCAGTTCTTTTGTAAAACCTGCTTGCTCTCACACTTAGTAAACCAACTTGATGTAAAATGTCCATTTCTTCTAAGTCATTTGGATCAAAGTGTTGAAGGTCATTTAACTCAAAAGAGAGATTATTAGAGGTTTGGCATTCCCCACTAGCAGTAAAAACATAGTTGGGAGTATGAGAATTAGAGTTAAAGTTTCCTCCAGAGGTTATATTAATAAAATGATCTTAACCCTGATCTTTTCCATTGCCAGAACCCTCTTCATGACTATAAAGAGCAGTGTTACCCAAGGTATAGTCGTCTGTTACTTTCCCTGACTCTTGCAACTTTTTTTTGGTTCAATTCTCTCTCATAATTGAGGAGTCGACCATCAAGTTGTGTGAGGGTCATTTCTTTAAACCCAACAGATGTTCGAGTAACATAAGCTTCATGTTGATGCATTTTGTGTTCGTCATTTGTCGAATAGGCTAGATTGAGTGTATGTTGAATATTGTATAGGTTAGAATTGAACATACGACCAAAATACGGAGTTTGCATTGTAAAAGGGAACAAGTTCGCTCGAACTTGACATGTGGCAGACAAGTTCGCTTGAACTTGTCATATGGTAGACAAGTTCGCCCGAACTTGTCCTCCTATGCACATGTCAAGCGAACTTGTGTGTTTCCCTATAAATAGGTGGTGTGTGTTCATTTGTCATTTGAGTTTTTGCCATCCCTACAGGGAGGTGCTGCCGGATTCTCTCCAGGAACTTCGGCAGCTGGACTTATAAAGATGTATACTCTTTCGGTATGAATGAAGACTTCCGTTGCATTCTGTTTCTACTCCATTCTTAATAACATTCTACCGAAACTGTTATATACGTTTATGCATTAACTTCCGTCTAGAACTGCTTGATCACAGACCTTCATAAGTTCTCCCGAACTTAATCAGGGAGAATAACTTTCAAAATCCAATCACAAGTTCGCCCGAACTTGTGTTAATCAAACTGATTTTTCCACACTACAAGTTCGCCCGAACTTGTTAGTGATCTAATTGTTTTTCGGAGTTTGTGAACTTGTGTTTTTCAGAAAAAATCGTAAATTTTCAAGATGGAAGATCTACACACTGCTTTCATGGCCGCAACAACGTCAAATGCTCAGATGGTGAACCAAGTAAACATCGACAATGAAATGGGACATCCGTTAAACCTCCAAAACTCATGAACACAGACGAATATGAAGGTTAGAAAGAGAAATTTTCAAACTGGGTTCAAGCAACATATTTCTACAGCTGGGTCGCCGATGATGAGAACAACAATGATATCGACATCAGCAAGTTCTTAACTCTATAGAAAGATGCCTATGTTGCCGAGAAACGAATGATAAGCATAATTCAACAATCAGTAAAAGAAGATATTCTCGTGCTGCTACCAGAAGCCAAAAATTCACAAGAATTATGGACATTCTTGCAAAAGAAGTATCAGGGAAGCGCCGAGATGGTGAAAAGCAAGAAATCATTGATCATGAAAGAATTTGATATTTTCACGATGTTAAAGGGCAAAACAATGAAACAGATGATCAAAAGGTTTTGCCATTTGAAAATGATTATGAAGAGACACGGGCTGGAGAAGAGAGAAGAAGAATATATCGATAAGTTGGCTGATGCGTTGCCTGAGGGAGAATGCATGACATATCTTATGGTCCTTAAAGAAAGTCATAGCTGGCAGTTCTTTAAGCTGTGCACGTTTATTGACAAACTGGAGGGGCATGAGATGGAGCTATTGAAGATAGCTAAAACGAAGAATGCTAATGTGACTCAGGATGTAGGGCTGTACTACAAGTCTGGAACTCAAGATAATATTACTGCCCCAAAAATCCAAACCGCTTTTAGCGCGATCTGAATTCTTCGAACCATTCTCCAAACTGCAAAGTTCTTCATTTTCAAGTACTGGATCAAATTCCTCATATCAGAATCAAGCAAATCAGAATCAACAAACGAATTCCGATCCAAATGTGTACAGGTGAAACATTGTTGTCAATTTAAACAATGTTGTCTCTGAGCAAGTTGGAAAACAACACAAGACACTTCTCGCCACAGTTCTTGAACCGTATGAAAGTTTGGTGGCAGGAAAAATTGGCAATCCTGAAATGACCGCTGAAGACTATGATCAAGTAGATGAAGAAGAACTTGGACTGATGTACGTTAAATGGTCTTTAGCATCGATCATTCGGAGGGTTACAAAGTTTGTGGCATTTACTGGCAGAGATATTGGGAATTCAGCAACAAATTAGGGTTCGACAAAACAAAAGTCACTTGCTTCAGATGCCGACAGAAAGGACATTTCAAGAGAGAATGTAAGAATGCTGAAGCAACGGGCAATCAGAGTCCACTTGGAGGTGGCAACGAATACTACAAGAAGTCACTACAGTATAAGCCTTTCCCAAAGACGACTCAAGTCGAAATCCAGGAGAAATCAAACAACAACAACACTGAGAAAGCAATGGTCGCTTCAAATGAAGATGACAGTTTTGATTGGAATTCATATATTGGCAAAAAGACCGGTGTTGCTCTAATGGCCGAGATTGTGGAGGACACATCTGCTCAAGAAGCCATGGAGAGTGCATTACTAGAGGAATATATGCAGCAAGCTGAAATGGAGGAAATTTATCAGCATACAAAGATGCAGGGTATCCTTTCCCCTAACATTTCCACTAGTTTTGCAGGTTGTTTCGGTGAAACGATTTTCAGAGAATATTTCTGAGGAGAAACCCGAGATCGAAGAAGTGATCAATGTGAACAAAGTAGTGAATGAAGAAAACCTTACCGAGATCACGAACAAGGCCATGATGGGGAATCTAACAAAGGTAGGTTCAGAAGAAAAGGTAAAGGTTATAGAAAAGGTATTAGAAAAAGTTGCTGAGGTTGTAAAACCTTATACGAAGTATGCTGAACCGTGTAGTCAATGTGCTGAAATATCACAGATCATAGCCGAAATCAATGTGCATAATAATAATTTCAAATACGATTATCGCACAATGAAGGAGGCATATGACAAAATGAAAGATGATTACAGCAGGTTGGATAGAAATAACATTGAATAAGATGATTCTATCAGAATGTTAAAAGCTACTTTAATGGAAAAACAAAAAAGGCTATTAACGTTTATATAAACACAATTGCTGAGGTAAAACAAGAACTTCAAGACATGACAATCGAAACCGAAAGGGTTCGACAGCTTCTTAAGAGCTATACCACGAATGCCTATGTCATCGATCACATTCTTCTGACAATCCAATCAGAAGAAAATGTTCAGAAAGCCAAAGGTAAGAAAGGTGGAGATTATACGAAAGTTCCACCACCCCTTTGCGAAAAATATTGTCGTAAAAAGGCTGAGGGGATGGATAAGGCACTCAACATTGAACTTTTAACCAAAAAGAAAAATGAGCTGCCGGAGAACATTGATATAACTTACACTAGTGATGATGGTAAAGCTGTGGTTAAGCAAGTTGTTGATAATGTCGTGAATCTGATGAAGGCAGCCATGAAAGCGCCACTTCGAGTTCGAATAATTCTAATTCACAATCTGAAGATGACGATAAATCATCGGATAATGATATAAGTGATGATCCTAACGTTGTCATGTACAAAGTTAAGGATTCTGATAGATTATACTTCGATGATATCTCTTCGATTCGGAATGTGAAGGAAGATCAGCTTGACAAATTCTTCAAACTCATTGAGGTTACATCATATGAATTGGAAATCAATGAAAAGAAATTTTTACTCTAAACCTAAAAGAAACAACTACCGAAGGAATGGTGGTGACTTTCCAGAACATCGGAGAGCGGGGTTGGGTTTAGATGTTGAGAATGAACCGGTAAAGAAAATGTCACCATTTCATCAATACAAAAATAAAAACATGAAATTCATTTATGGGACAAGCACGGTTCAACAGGAAAGTTTGATTGGGAAGCAATAAAACGATGAGTTTAAGAAACAGAAAGAACTTCGAGATAAGGCAAAAGCTGCAAGTGGTGTAAAACCCACTAGTGGACATTCACATGATGTGCGGACTTGCTTCAAGTGCAATGAAGTTGGTCATATTGCACGCAAGTGTCCAAAATCAAAGCCGACCTATCTTCGAAGAAAAGAAAGTTCAGATGTTGTGAAACCAAAGCAACCAGAGTTTGTAAAACCTGTCACGATTTTGAAAAGAAATGAATCAAAAGCTTAAGTTAAACCTAAAACTGAAAAGAGCTTTGAAAACTCAATTTTTGAAAAAGGTTAAACTTCCGGGGTAAACGAAACAAAGTTTTACATCAAAAAGGCTAACATAAAATCACAAGCCTGGATTGCTAAGAAAAAGTCAACATCATCAGAGGTTATCAAGTCTGAGATTGTTAAGACTGATAACAAGAAATAATCAAAATATGAGACCAAAACCGAAATTGTAAAATCTACAGTTGGTAACAAATCATCAAAAGGTAAGAAGAAAGTAAATTTTGAAAATGTAACTGACAGTGGAGGCTCAGATGGAGATTATGAGGATGATTACCAAGCTTTTTATCCCAAACCCAAGATCAAGAAGGTTTGGGTCGCGCTTTTTAACTAAGTTTTAACATGTGCAGGGGCTCTAGAGATCCGTTTTGTTGGGATTGAACCTTTGGAAAGGAACAGATGATACAAAGTCAAAATACACCATCCGAGCTTTGGTCCAGCTATCAGAGGTTTCTATCCACTGATAGGCTTTTACTGCTTTCAATAAAGAATTTTTTTACCTATCCTCTGACAGAAGAAACTCCCAACCGCTGATAGAAGAACACAAGATCAGAGGTTGGCCAGCAGTGTTTTGTCTAGTCTTAGTTAAATCAATGTAACAGTGCTATGCATTGATAGCTTTAGTCTAGCAATGCTTATAGTTAGTTACGTTTGTTAGCTATCACTATCAACCATGACATCATTGTAAGATGATCATTGGTTAGATAGCTAGTATAAATAGGCGCTCATTGTAACAGTTTTTTCTTGTCTTCTTAAAAAGATCAATTTCGTATATCTTCTTCATTTCTTACTGTCAAACGATTGTTATTGGGCTAAGGGGGAGTTTGTGAATCACTTCCAATAGTTTAATTACTTAAAAGCAAGATGGTGATGAAAACAAACGACCAATTGATTGTTGTAAAAGTTTTCCATTAATCTGCTGCACTTAGTCTTTGTTTTCAATCATTTTCCATTATTTGAAACAAAAACAGCAATCAATTCAAACTTAGATCCTAACAATTGGTATCAGAGGTTGGTCAATATATTTTGATTTAAATGTCAAATTGATTTGAACAGATCAGCTCTTTGTTGCTAATTTTGTTTGATAAGTTTTGCTTGAGTTTTATTACTACAAAACTTTTTAAAACACAAATCTGTGTAAACAAGAGAAATGGCACAAAACACACAGGATTCCAATATTGGATCCATGTTTAAACCACCTATGTTGAAACGAAAATAAGTAATTTATCTGGCAACGTAGAATTGGTCATATTCTCGCTCAACGGAACACCGGTTGTTGGAGATCCGTTATGTTTGGACCTCATGTTCCCATGGTTCCAAGCACAGAGGATCCCCACACTCAAGTCCCTAAAAAACTCCAAAATTACTCTAAACAGGATTTCCTTAAAATCGAATTGGATGCTAAGGCTTTCAGCATAGTTGCTTCAGCTTTGCCCAATGAGATTTATGCGGGATTACTTCATTGTAATAGTGCTAAAGAGTTATGGGATGCTCTTAAAGAGCAAGTCGGTGGCACTGAAGAGGTGATCGAGAATAATAGAGAAGTCTTGAATCAGCAGTATGAAACATTTTGTCATGTAAAAGGTGAGTCACTAACCCAACAGTTCGAGCGACATAGCTGTCTCATAAGCGAATTGAAACTGGTAGATGTGAGCTTTCCTAATTCGACTATTAATAGTCGTTTCTTAAGATCACTACCAGAAAATGGGAGACAATAGCTTATGTTACTCGAACATCTGTTGGTTATAAAGAAATGACCTTCACACAGCTTCATGGTCGACTTCTCACTTATGAGAGAGAGTTGAACCAGAAGAAGAAGCTTCAAGAGTCTGGGAAAGTGACTGATGACTATACACTAGGAAACACTACTCTCTATAGTCATGAAGAGGGGTCTGGTAGTGGAAAGGATCAGAGTTTTGATCATTACATTGATATAACTTCTGGAAATAATTTCAACTCTGGTCCCTGTACACCCAATTTTGCTTTTGCTGCAAATTGTGAAAGCCAAACCTCTGAAAATCTGAGTTTTGAGATGAATGACTTACAACACTTTGAACCCACGGATTTGGAAGAAATGGACATCCTACACCAGTTGGCACTCTTGAGTGTCAGGGCTAGTAAGTTTTATAAAAGAACTGGTAGGGGGTTTCCAGGATTGCATGTGGGGTTAAAAGTGGGTTAGATAAATCAAAGATAAAATGTTACAAGTGCAATAGGATGGCACCTTTTGCCAGGGAATGCAGAACTCAAACTGCAGGACCAATTGTTACTCATCCTGGCACCAATCCTCAAAGCATTGTCCAATATTCCCAGTTTACCCCTGCACATCAAATGCAAAACACTGCTCATTTTGCAAGTCCTGTAACAACTGTCCTTATTCATTATGTCCAAACTCCTGTTCCACAGATTCAATATGTTCAAGCACCTCCTCAAGTGCATGTGCAACAAACTCCACATGTCACTCAAACTACTTAAACCACTGCTGCACCTGCAGAGGTTACACAACAAAGCTTCTTTACCCAAGGTTTTGTTGATTGGAGCAGTTTGCCTGAGGATTTAACTAATGAAAACTTTGCTCTTATAGCCAAAAATGATTTTGAAAAAGAAAACTTATGTTTTATGGCTTTTGAGACCTCAGTTGAAGGTGATGAGTCTGTGGAACAGGAATTAAAATCCGATGTGGTTGAATGTTGTGAAGCAGTGGTTACACCAGAAGTTACACATGAGGTTGAAATGAATGCAGCTGAGATTGAAAAAGATAATCTATCTGACCCATGGGACACTTAGGTGTGTGAAGAAGAATGTGATTGTGCTCTTATGGCTGCTTCAAAGGTATCGCCTCAGGTCCTAAAAGATCTATGTTCTAAAAAATGCATTATTGCTTTTGCAAACATAAAAAGGTGAATGAAAACCTGAGAAACAAAATTTTGGAAGATGAACTTAAATTTGAAAAACTTGTGAAAGAGTTAAAAACAAAATTAAGTGAAAAAGATTCTAAAATGAGTAGCCTAAGGCATGAATCAAGCATAATCAAAGACCAGCTCCAAACCATGGTAGAAAAATACCAGGTTTGCAAACAGGAGCTTGAATCTACCAAGATCACTTGTGAAAAATCGGTAGAGTCTTGCAAAGGTTATGAGCTTATGCTTGATGCTCAAGTCAAGAGCAACATAAAGTTTGGTATAGGCTTTAGGGAATATGACCATACTTGTGAAAATGTTGTGAAAATTGATTCTGAGCTTGTTGAAGTAGTCCCAACAAATTTGGCTGGTGAAGAAATTAAAATCACTGATAAGGAAGGAAACAAAATTGTTCTTGAAAAACTAGAGGTTTCACCAAAAGAAAAGGAAATTGAAAAATATCAATTTAAACCAACCTGGTCAGATGAGTGTGATATTTTGGAAAACTTCAAGCCAATGGACTTTTCAACTCTTGATGGTATAAAAGCACCAAAAGCATTGGTGATCCCTATCAAAGACTTACCAGCAGGGGTTACATCATCTGCTCTCAAAAAGTCTAATAGGAGAAGGAAGGAAAAGGTTAAACACTTGTTTTGTAAATTTTGTGAAAAGAGAAATCATGATACAGCAGATTGTTTTCTTTTGAAAGCTAATGATATAAACAAAACTTGTGTCGTACCTAAATCTCCTAGATGCACCATTTGCAACAAAACAAATCATCCAACTCAAGAGTGTGTCCATCTCAAAACCTATCACCAAAAGGTAAAAGGATTAGAGAAAAGCTCTAGAAAGAGAAAACTCAAATATTGCAAAAGAAAAATTTTAATCATGTGAAACATTTGTCACCAAAGCTTTAAATCAAACCTCTGTCCGCAAAGAAATTCAAGTAACAGATGCACCTCCATCAAACCAGTTTCCAAGAGGCAAAAGCCAGCCTAATTACCAAAAGGTGCCTATGACTTATGAGATTTACAAAATCTTCTAAGCCAAGGGTAAATATGCATCCTCATGGTTACCAACAGTTGATAGGCGGTAGCTCACAGCAGTGGTTACAAAAGTCTGATCCAACCACTGCTCATCAGTCTGAACTTGACTTTGGACCACCTGATACCCCATCCAAAGCTATTTTGGCTTTGGAGACTCACATGAACTAATTATTTCAAAACATGTGCAGGGAGCTTCTACTTGCCTTGATAGTCTTTGGTATGTCGATAGTGGAGGCTCCAGGCACGTGACAGGATGAAAAGCCCTGCTTAGAGATTTTAAAGCTCATGGAGGGGGTGATATATCCTTTGGGAATAATTCAAAAGGAAATGTGTTAGGATCAGGATGTGTTTCAGTAGGAAAACTCAAGTTTGAAAATGTGAATCTCATTGACGATCTAAAATTCAATCTCTTAAGTGTTTCACAGATGAGTGATAAAGGTTATGGTTCTTTTTTCACAAAGAAAACTTGCCAAATTGTAGGGCCAGAGGTTGTCAAAAGGATTGATCAAATCATTACAGAGAGCAAAGCACAGCTGACTGCTCATAGAGTAGGAAATGTGTATGTGGTTGATATGTTAAAAGATAATCCTATGTCAAATGCATGCCTGTTCTCAATTGCTTCAAGCAAAGAGACAGAGCTATGGCATAAAAGACTAGGACACACAAATCTAAAAACTATCTCCACTCTCTCAAAACAAAATCTGGTTAGAGGGTTACCCCGAAAACAATTTACTTGTGAAGAGCATTGTGTTTCCTGTTTAAAAGGTAAACAACATAAAAGCTCTTACATGTCAATTGAAGAGTCCAAAACAAGTCAGTGCTTACAGTTGCTTCATATGGACCTGTTTGGACCTGTAAAAATCACGAGCTTAAAACACAAAAGATATTTTATGGTGGTTGTTGATGATTTTTCCAGGTTCACCTAGACTTTCTTCTTACACTCTAAGGATGAAACAACAAACATTTTGCAAAACTTTGTTAAACAAGTTGAAAAGCAATTTGACCTTACTGTAAAAATCTTTAGGAGTGATAATTGAACATAGTTTAGGAACAAGGAGTTGGATCCCTAGAACTCCAGAACAAAATGGGGTTGTTGAAAGGAAAAACAGAACTTTAATTGAATCAGCAAGGACTATGCTTGTAGACTCAGGTTTACCCTTGTCTTTTTGGGCAGAGGCTGTAAACACTACTTGTTATGTCTAGAACAGAGTTTTGATAAACCCTAGGCATCATAAGACTGCCTATGAACTGCTCTACAAAATCAAACCTCTGATCTCCTATTTCAAAGTCTTTGGCTGCCCATGCTTCATTTTAAACATCAAGGATTCAATATCCAAGTTTGCAACCAAAGTTGATTGTGGCTATTTTCTGGGATACTTAACCACTGCTAAAGCCTACAGAGCTTTTAACTCTAGGACCAAGTGTGTTGAGGAAACTATAAATGTGAAGTTCAATGAACTCTCATCTTTGAAACTCCCAGCAAATGGACCTGCTGAATTGTTTGATTTATCTAAATTTACATTTGAAGATGTGTCTGTCAAGACTAACCCTACAGGTACTCCACAATCATCTGTTGAAGAGCAAGGATATGATTGTATTCTTCCAAGTTTCAAGATCAGGCCTACAAGCAAAGGAGCAGATGTTAGTAACAATGGTGAAAACTCTGCCAGGTCAACAGTGGTTAATACTCAAACCTCTGCCAGCTCTCAAATCCAAACATCTGTTGATGAAAGTCCACTAAAAATGGGCGAAAATCAAAACTCTTTCACTCCCATACCACCAATCCCTCTACCACCATTCCAATCGGAGGCTGGACCATCAAATTCACCGGTAGAGGATAGCTCAGATGATACACATTTGCAAGCTTCACCTCAAAATGTCATTGTCCCATATCAAGGTGGATTTGATATTCCTCAAAAGCCATCCATTGGATCAAGTTATTGGCAACATCAATGAGGGTGTGCTCACAAGAAGCCAAGCCCAAAACATTTGTCTTTTTGCTGGATTTCTATCATTCACACAGCCTGTCAAGTACCAAGAGGCACTGACAGACAACAGCTGGGTAGAAGCCATGCATGAAGAGCTCATACAATTCAAGAGACAACAAGTTTGGGAACTTGTACCACTGCCAAAAGATGTGAGTCCCATCGGCACAAAGTAGGTCTTTAAGAACAAAACTAATGAAAGGGGTATTGTTGTCAAAAACAAAGCAAGGCTCGTGGTTCAAGGCTATAGACCGGAAGAAGGGATTGACTATGATGAAACTTTTGCTCCAGTAGCAAGGCTGGAAGCCATTCGCCTGTTCTTAGCCTTTGCTGCTAACCACAACATCATGGTGTATCAAATGGACATCAAAAAGTGCATTCCTGTATGGAAAGATCAAGGAAGAAGTATATGTTTGTCAACCTCCTGGATTTGAGGATCACTTCCATCCTGAACATGTGTACATGTTAATCAAAGCACTGTATGGTCTAAAACAAGCACCAAGAGCCTGGTATGGAACTCTAACCACTTCTCTCTTATCCATTGGTTTCACCAGAGGAAGGATTGACAAAACCCTATTTTTAAAATGGAAAGGAAAAGATTTGATGCTTATCTAGATTTATGTGGATGACATCATTTTTGGATCCACATGCATTGCCATGTGTGAAGAGTTCAGAAAACTCATGGCAGCAGAGTTTGAGATGAGTGCAATGGGTGAGTTGCAATGTTTTCTTGGTTTACAAGTCAAACAAATGCAAAAAGGCACTTTCATTCATCAAAATAAGTATATGAAAGAACTACCTAAGAAATTTGATATGAATGATTGTAAACCTTGCAGCACACCCATGTCAACATCCAAGCTAGTCACTATAGATGGCAAAGATGACCTTGTTGATCAAACTTTGTATAGAAGCATGATTGGGTCTTTATTGTACCTAACTGCATCACGACCAGATATTATGTTTGCCACATGTGTCTGTGCCAGATCACAGTCAATGCCAAGAAAATCAGATCTTATTGTTGTAAAAAGGATATTCAGATACATAAAAGGTGCTCCCACACTTGGTATCTGGTATCTAGCTAATGGTAACATTGAGCTTGCAGGATATTCTGATAGTGATTTTGCTGGATTTAAAACAACAAGGAAGTCCACATCTGGAGGAGCCCAATTCCTAGGGGATTGCTTAGTGTCTTGGCAAAGTAAAAAGCAAGTTGCAGTATCCACATCCACTGCTGAAGCAGAGTATATAGCTGCTGCAAGCTGCACTGCTCAATTTTGTGGCTTCAAAACCAACTCTTGGATTTTGGTGTGACTGCCTTGAGGACTCCTCTCAAAATTGATAGTCAAACAGCAGAAAACATCATCAAAAATCCAATCTCACATTCCACCACCAAGCATATTGACATCAGACATCATTTTGTGAGAGATTGCTATGAAAAAGGTCTGATTTCTCTACAACATGTCTATCCAAGGATCAACTAGCAGATGTGTTGACAAAAGCACTTAATACTTCCACATTTGACAACTTGATATCTAAGCTTGGAATGCTAAACATGGATTAAAAATAATTTTTCTTGTGATCCATGTGTAAATAGCAATAAAATGTTTTTTAGAAAATCAGAAATTCATCCTTAAAAATAGTTAAAATTGATTTTTTTTAATAAAATCCTTAAAGTCTGTTCAAAGCTCTGATAGCACAAAAACAATGTTGTTTAGAAAAATCTATCCACTGATGCAAACCTCTGATAGTGTTTAAAATTGGTCACAACCACTGGTAGTTTTTACTCTAACAGTGGTTAGCCAAAACAACTGTTTTCCATTGTCAAACAGAGGTTACACGTAGACAGATGTTACTCGGCAGATGTTGCATCAGACGCCATGTCAACTGCACTTTTTGAAAAACCCTATAAAACCCTGTTCTATACCCAAACAGAGGTTTCATCTTTCTTGTGCGATTCCAAATTTTTCAAAGCCTTTCTTTCATAAATCATCCAAAAATCATGGCTCCTAAAACCAAATCGAAGAAGAAATCAACACAAGAAAAACCCCCATTTATCCTCATCATCAAAACACCACACAATTACACTGTTATTCTTGAAGAAACCGAGCAAACATTCATTATCATCAAATGATCCGGATTCTCAAAGAATCAAAATTCAAACACATGTTGGAAGTCAAAGCCCCTGCTTACATCGATTCTTTAAAAGAATTTGGGCAAATGCTAAACTCCACTCATCCGCTGATGACGTGCCCTATTCCATTACTTTCAAAGTAGGGGGACACAATTACAGATAAGCCCACAATCTATCTCCCAAGTCTTCATGTTAAATGATATGCAACATCCGGTATCATTTCCTTTGAGGGAGATGCAACTTGAATTCGTTGAAAGAGGTTACACCGGACAGTTGAAAGGTATGACAATCTTCAAACCTAATTTTCTAGCAGAGATGAAATTCTTTTTCCACACCCTACTTACTTGTGTCTTGTTGGTGCAAAATGTCTATGTCTTACTCTTATATCGAGCCTGTATAGATTAGATGTGAATAGGCTAGCGAAACGAAGTATTTATGTAAACGAGGGACAAGTTCGCTTGAGAAGTCATTGTGAAGTCAAGTTCGCCCGAACTCCTACACCCTCTAGGGAACTTGCCACCCTATATATAGCTAGCTAGTTCTTATCATTTGTAACTTTGTGCACTTTGAGGCGAAGCTCTGTCAAATTGGAGACTTGATGTTATATCAATAAAATTGACGTTTAACTTAGTAATTCTTGTTGTTTGGTAATTGTGTCGTAATATTTCCGCTATTATGGACATTAGATATCAAATCTAGATTCCTATGCTATCAGGATCGGTCCTACAAGTGCTAGGCCGAACTTGCTTAACTGATTAAAGTTTCATGTTTGAAACAAGTTCGACCGAACTTGTTTGGAATTGTCTGAGAAAGGTAAGTTCACCCGAACTTCATGGGCTTTGTAACTTGGGCTCTCAAGTTCGCCCGAACTTGCTAGGGTATATATACCTTGCAAGTTCGACCGAACTTCATAATCGCTGAAATCATTCTCTCTGAGCGAACTTAAGGTTTTTGAGCGATTTGTTAAATTGGTCGATCAAGTGTCGTTATACTGCCAAAATTCTCATTGTTTGTGGTGATTAGCACACCATCTACAATTGCTGAGGTGAGAAATTGCCATTTGATCCATGAATTGAACATTAATCGGACATCTAAGATCTGAAATTGTTAAATATGATAGATCCAGGATACATTGGATCAAATTGAACTTAAAATTGGGATAAATAACTAAAACCTACCATGGATTTGCATTGGATTGAAACAGAATGATCATAACATAATGGTGCAATGTTTGTTGGAGAAGATGACAAGTTCGCCCACACTTGTTTATCAAGTCTGGCCAAACTTGCATCTGAAAAACATTATATTCTTGCTTGATCCATAAGTTCGACCGAACTTAGTGTAGAATCTGCTTTGATAAAAACTTGGAAGTTTGCTCGAACTTAGCATTGAATAAATTCTGATCAGAACTCAAGTCCGACCGAACTTGATTTAAGACTGATAACTTGAATGATATAAGAAGTTCGCTCGAACTTAAGCGTATAAAGTTGAAATGTTAATTACAAGTGTAACACCCCAAATCGCGTAAAGCAACACGCAGCGGAAACACTTGGGGAGTCACGTTACAAATTGTTTCGCCACACATGGTTTTAAAGTTTTGTTTTTATTGATATATCAAATTTACAATTTGTATTGGAATAACGGAATTAAAATACAATCAAATTGTCTTTCAAATTTTAAAGTCACTAAAGCCCGTGTCCATCCTATGTGTAGTATGCAGCGACAATCATCCTGTAAATAAACCTGAAACATATGTGAAAATAGGTACGTCAGCATAAAAATGCCTGTGAGTAACATAGGTTTTGTGATTTAGATTCATGGCTTAGGATATTTTTAAGAAAAGATTAAACAGTTTAAAAATAGCCATGAATCTTTGATAAACCTTTGGTAATTAATATACTTTGCTAAAAAAGCGATTTGTAGTATACAAAAAATATACTTTGGTTTTGGAAATAATTGAATAGACAGTATATATAAATATACTTTGATTTAGAAATAATATGATTTAGTAGTATATCAAAATATACTTTGGTTTATGGACAAGAGATTTGGTAATATGTCAAACTATATTTTGGTAAAACAATATGAGAATCGGTAGTATATCAAACTATTCTTTGGTAAAACAATATGATAATTGGTAGTATATCAGACTATACTTTGCTAAAACAATATGATATTCGGTAGTATATCGAACTATACTTTGGTAAAACAATATCGCATTGGTAGCATATCAAACTATGCTTTGGAAGTATATCGAAATATACTTAATTGTGATTTGGTAGTATATCAAAATATACATTGGTTTAGGGAAAATAAAAGATAAGTTTTTATGGCTTAGTTAGAAAACTTTTGTAAAACATACATTTTGGTCGTTTGGCAATACATTCAAACCTGAGTATATCAAACTATACTTTGGTGACTATAGATTTACCACGAAGGCAAAATCTATTTGGTTTAAACTTGGTTTCTGACATTCCATACAACAGGAATGGGGTGTCAAATCCTGTAGCGCTATATCATACTACCAATCGGCTTGATAATTGTTAATGAATGTATAAAAGAAATACGAACAACAATAGTCTCACAAACTTTGAAGATCGTTATTCAAGTCATAGGTAACAGTTTCAAATTGTTAATGGATATAGTACTAGGTATATGAAATCATATAGCTTTGAAAACGTGAAAATAGTGAATATGCACATATGAATCACCCTAAAACATTTGAAAACGTAAAAGAGGGGACTATATACTCAACTGGGGTTGCAAAATATCCTTTAATCAAAGATTAAACAAGCTCAAATGTTCGAGAAGTCAAACGTGTCCTAGAATCGGATAACTATGTAAATATCGGGACATTAATCGGCGGATCGGATAGAATGAGGACTTGTAAACCAAATGAGTGTTGGTACTCATATGAAATGGTTTAACAAAGTCTACATACTGATTTGAAAAGATTCCTAAGTGCTTTTGACCCGTTATGACTCGTTAAGGTAGTTTACGCTACTTTAACGGATCATTTACGTAAAAAAATGTTCGGATGGTTAGATATGTGTTATGATAAGTCTAATATACCAAAATAAGTCTAATATAGTTGCAACATTAGTTTATATGTCAAAAGATTGGTCACATATGCTTAAAGTTGATTTATGCGCAAAAAGGGCATTTTGGTCATTTTTAGGGCATAATAGACGACTTAACATAACACTAACCAAATGACCTGTGACCATAAGGTATAACGTCAGGGGGTTAGTCCCTATAAAAATATGGTCTCAAATATGTGTTTGGTTGGATACTAAGACTGACCAAACGGGTCGGATTCGAAAGTCAAAGTGATGGTCAAGACCGCTCAACTTACGACTCTAAATAAGCATTAAACTAAAAGTGACGAGTTAAACATGTTAAACATGTCTAACAAGGTTTATAAAACTGATTTGGTATCAAAACAAAGGGTTTTGATACCCGAAAAATAGTTCCGTCGTATAATGCGCATTTGCGCATTATTGACCGAAACTTTGACTCGTCACTTCGACTAGTAAACGTGGTAATCAGTAGGCACGATCGCTAAGGATCATAACTATTGTGATTATGATCACGTTGCAAAGTCCAATTGGACTTTGCTTTGACCAATTAATGGTCAAAGCTGAAAGTCAAACACTGTTTGACTTTTAGCTTGAAATAGCTAAAATGAATGAACAAGGCTAAGTTAGAACACTTACTTGTGCTCAAGGCAGCCAATGATGAAGAAAAAGACTTAGAGAACTCAATTGGGAGACCTCCAACAAAGTGGGAGTTCTCCTCTTAGAGTTATAGAGAGAAAGGGAAAGAATGAGCAAGTTGAAGTGTGAGATAAAGGACCTATTTATAGTTGTGGAGGATGAATTTAATGATCACAAGTGTCAAGGACCATTCTAGGATCATTCCACATGCTCAAAGACGTATCAAGACCATGCTAGAACTTGGAGATCACGAATCTTGGGTAAAACAGCTGTCTGCCATTTTTTGCTGTAACAAAAATCCCCCGCGCGTCGCGGGAGATCTTGGGGGGTCTCTCGCGTGGCGCCTGGTATTCCTAAGTTTCAGAATTGGTAGAACAGGTCCCTGCAGCCTAAAACTTGATTTTC
Source organism: Scalesia atractyloides (assembly GCA_947069175.1). NCBI lineage: Eukaryota > Viridiplantae > Streptophyta > Magnoliopsida > Asterales > Asteraceae > Scalesia > Scalesia atractyloides. The sequence continues at coordinate 34,321,385 of CAMTDV010000015.1, read as the reverse complement.
GATGCGTTTTGGCACTTTTAACACCCGTTAACCCCATTTTAAGCTTTACAAGGAAGATAAAGCATAGGGACTTGAAAAATGCTCGGAAACTTTTCGGATGTCGGTTCGTTCAGTCGTAAGGTTGCGGTTTTCGGTTAATTACGACGAAAATCATAACGAACGCGCAAATGACCGTAAACGCGTAACGGATGGAATTTTTATATTCCAATCATTAAAATACTAGATTTTAATGATTACAAATTTTTTTTGAATGTGCGTACATATTCCGGATAACGATATACGCGAATTGGCATAGTTTCACAGAATTTGCAAAATAGCCCCTGAGCATGAATAAACTTGTTTTTGCCATACCGAAGGCCTCAAAACTTATTTCTAAGTTATCTAAAGGGTATTTAGGGTATGTTTAGCTTATGCATCATTCCGGAGTGTACGTCGCGTTAAACTGATTACGTTTGCGTAACAGTTTGCGATTTCACTTCTAGAAGCGATTCAAAAGATCGAAATTGTACAAGGACTGAAATGTGTGAATGTCACATGTAATTATACAATTCTCGGGAATGAAACACAAGATCTCATTGGATTCAAAATTGTTCGGAATCGTACGATGGTTGAAAAGGCACAGATGTTACAGTCTTCCCTACTTTAGGAAATTTCTTCCCGAAATTTAAATTAGAGGAAACTTGTGAAAACAGATGTGAGGGTATCACCTTCAAATGATCCTTCGTTCCCGGAGTAAAGTTCTGGGCAACGTTTGGATCCTCAGTGAATTTTGTTTATTGGGCTCTTCTATTGTTTGTAGGAATGAGTTCAGGTTCGAAACTCTAAACTTCAGTCCAATGAGTAGGTGTACGACACCTTTGATTGTACCGAGCCTCCGAAGGGGGCTATGTAAATGTCAAAGTGACATTCTTGTTCGTAGAAGAACTAAAAAGAGTGTGAACTTAAAAGGGAGTCAGATTTTCGAAAAATGAAAGGGAGAACGTTTGTAGAGGTTTCCCATAATGACTAGTATAGGAAACTTGTGTGTGCTCGAAATTGGAGTTGGAGAGTGAAAGATTAAAACAACATTGGTTAAGGTCCAGAATTTCTAGTAACTTTAATAACGCCATGCTTGCAATGTAATAAGAAACACTTATATATAGGAAGAACCAGCGGCGTATCCACCATGCCCTTATTATATTGTTCCCGTTTCGTTATTCTTATTACTATAGGTTCTTACACATGACAAAACTTGCTGTGGTTTCTATGCACTGAATTATATAATTATGTATGCATCCATAATTACACAATTCCTTACATAGTCCGCACAGTTCATTTTGTGATGTGTAGGGGAAAAATTTTAAACCAATAAACATATGATGACTCGTCTTAGACCCTAAAAGTGCCTTTTTAACTAGATCAACGAATATCTTTTTAAAGAGACACTAAAGAGTCTTTTAACTAAATCATCACATGATCTCTTTAATTAGAATAGTACTTTGGAATCCAAGGTTCTAACTATTTGCATAGAAAAGCCCTTAAGGATTGAAGATAGCACTTTGGATATCCTTCTAAGGACCTAACATACGAAGATATGGAAGGTTCTATAAGGATTTAGATTGTAATTATTTTGAATAAAATATCCGTTAACTTGTACATACGTATTAAAGCACACAAAGAATACAATCAAGGACTCCGGATTGCACTTTAATCATCCACAAGGATCTAACTATGATTATAGGAAGATCCTATAAGGATTTGGGATTTGTATAGCGAAAATGTTTTGAAAATCATGCACTAGAAGTACTATGAAATCAAAGTATGTATATTGTCATGAAAATATGAAAGTAGTCATAGGCACATCGACATATTGCATAAGGCCAATTAAGGACTTATGAAAAGTACCCTTAGGTATCCAGGCAAGGATTTAAAGTGGTACTTCGAGTATTTGTTAAGAGTTATGATTTGTACCTTGTACTTTGTTTCTTATAAGAAACGAGTACATAGGATTTTTGCGGAGATCGTGAGTGATCCTAAAATAGAAGAAATTATGAGAATAGTTTGATTTACAAGGAATCATATCCTTGGTGTCGGTATTGTAGAGGTATGTCACATATACACGTAATCATACTGGTTTTGTAAGTAAAATTTGAAATAACAATTTTATTTATAAACCAACCAAAATGTTTCAAGATTTTTTTGGATATCACAAAGTGAAAATGTAAAACGTTCACAGCTGCGTCATCGTTAGCACGAGTCTCGAAAGCATTTATGTCAAATGCTCATCCATGGGCTGGATTTGCATTTACAAGCTTCGGGCAATTGTTTCGATAGTGAGTAAGATCACCACAGTTATAGCACGATCCAGGTGGATATGGTTCTTGAGCAACAGCAGGGTTTGCATTTGCTTGATTTTGGGTGTTGGAAGCAAGACGACATACATTGACCAGATGTCCCAATCGTCCACAGTGGGTACATTTAAAACATGGTGTTTGGTTTAAATGATGACGATTGCATTTGTTGCACAAAGGTGCAGTACCGGCATATGCCCTCCTAGCACGAGGTTGTGCTAGTTGGGTTGGAGCAACTTGATCGTTCTGAGCAACTATAGCGAAGTTTTGTGAAGCCTTACGCTTCTTTGACTTCTTAGAGGATTCAGTCTGGTTTTCCTTTGGTTTTTCTTGGGTAGAATTGTCCGATGGTTTCTTATCGCTTTTGCGGAAAAGTTTACCCTTCTTGACTTGAGATTCAGTCAGGGTAGCAGATAGTTCAATGGCCTGTCTAACTGTAGCGGGATTGCTACCAGTGATTATGTCCTGAATTGGGTCTGAGGCCATCAATGTACTTTTCAATTGCCTTATCCAAAGGCGTAACCATGGCTGGACATAACAGACTTAGTTACTCATAACGATCAGTGTAGGCTCGATGTTCACCACTATATTGCTTAAGATCGTGGAACTCATTCTCAAGTGCCCTTTGCTCGTGACGTGGGCATAACTCTTTCATCATAAGAGCTCGAAGTTCTTCCCATGTCTGATCTAGTGCTACATCAGCACCTCTATCCCTCATGATCCCCTTCCACCATGTAAGTGCTCTCTTTTGAAAAACACTTCAAGCAAACTCTACTTTTCGCTCGTTCGGACACTGAACATGGTGGAAAGTGCTTTCGATACTCTCAAACCATTGTAGGAGCCCAGTAGCACCCTCAGACCCAATGAAGTTAAGTGGTTTGGCCGAGTTAAATTGTTTAAAGTTGCACGAAGTAGGGGCATTGTTGTTGTTATTGTTTTGATAAGCTTGATTGAGTTGGGTCACAAGGTTTGGGAGTACAGCAGCCATTTGCTGAGCGATTAAAGTTGCCATTTCGGCGTTTTGAGTAGCGTTGCGACGAGGAGGCATTCTAAAAGAGAAAGGGAATCATGAGAGAAATCGAGTGAGATTGATATTGGATAGTCAAAATGAATTTAAAAATATCGACGAAGTATAAGGCTTGTGATCATTTGTTCGTTACTTAAAACAAACAAACGACACAGTGACAAATCAAAGTAAATGGGTCTTTATAATGTATCGCGAAGACATGCTTTAGCCTATAAGTGAATACTCACCCCAAGAGTCCCCAGGTAAGATTGACTGGTCGGATAACGAGGATTTGTACGAACACTCTAACCTTAGACAGAAAACTCAAGTACATGCATCCACCCTTCCGGATTGCATGTTTTCACATTATTAAAGCCCAAATTTTGACGAGATTTGAAAACTTTGAAGGCTTAAAGCCTAAAAACAAAACATCTAAGGGTAGATGATTTCTTGTGAAGTTTTGGAAAAAAATTGACTTTCAAAAGGTGTATTATGCTTTGTTTTTGGTAATCACCTAAGGATAGGTGATGGTAGTGTATTAAGAATATAAACGCAAGTAAACTCGCGTTGGGGTCCTAGGAAGGTTATAGAGTAGGTTGAAGCATTACTAATAACCTAATTCCCTATAACCAGTGCTCTGATACCAATCTGTAAACCCCAAATCGCGTAAAGTAACACGCAGCGGAAACACTTGGTGAGTCACGTTACAAATTGTTTCGCCACACATGGTTTTAAAGTTTTGTTTTTATTGATATATCAAATTTACAATTTGTATTGGAATAACGGAATTAAAATACAATCAAATTGTCTTTCAAATTTTAAAGTCATTAAAGCCCGTGTCCATCCTATGTGTAGTATGCAGCGACAATCATCCTGTAAATAAACCTGAAACGTATGTGAAAATAGGTACGTCAGCATAAAAATGCCTGTGAGTAACATAGGTTTTGTGATTTAGATTCATGGCTTAGGATATTTTTAAGAAAAGATTAAACAGTTTAAAAATAGCCATGAATCTTTGATAAACCTTTGGTAATTAAAATACTTTGCTAAAAAAGCGATTTGTAGTATACAAAAAATATACTTTGGTTTTGGAAATCATTGAATAGACAGTATATCAAAATATAATTTGATTTAGAAATAATATGATTTAGTAGTATATCAAAATATACTTTGGTTTATGGACAAGAGATTTGGTAATATGTCAAACTATATTTTGGTAAAACAATATGAGAATCGGTAGTATATCAAATTATTCTTTGGTAAAACAATATGATAATTGTTGTATATCAGACTATACTTTGCTAAAACAATATGATAATCGGTAGTATATCGAACTATACTTTGGTAAAACAATATCGCATTGGTAGCATATCAAACTATGCTTTGGAAGTATATCGAAATATACTTAATTGTGATTTGGTAGTATATCAAAATATACATTGGTTTAGGGAAATCAATAAAAGATAAGTTTTTATGGCTTAGTTAGAAAACTTTTGTAAAACATACATTTTGGTTGTTTGGCAATACATTCAAACCTGAGTATATCAAACTATACTTTGGTGACTATAGATTTACTACGAAGGCAAAATCTATTTGGTTTAAACTTGGTTTCTGACATTCCATACAACAGGAATGGGGTGTCAAATCCTGTAGCGCTATATCATACTACCAATCGGCTTGATAATTGTTAATGAATGTATAAAAGAAATACGAACAACAATAGTCTCACAAACTTTGAAGATCGTTATTCAAGTCATAGGTAACAGTTTCAAATTGTTAATGGATATAGTACTAGGTATACGAAATCATATAGCTTTGAAAACGTGAAAATAGTGAATATGCACATATGAATCACCCTAAAACATTTGAAAACGTAAAAGAGGGGACTATGTACTCACCTGGAGCTGTAAAATATCCTTTAATCAAAGATTAAACAAGCTCAAATGTCCGAGAAGTCAAACGTGTACTTGAATCGGATAACTATGTAAATATCGGGACATTAATCGGCGGATCGGATAGAATAGGGTCTTGTAAACCAAATGAGTGTTGGTACTCATATGAAATGGTTTAACAAAGTCTACATACTGATTTGAAAAGATTCCTAAGTGCTTTTGACCCGTTATGACTCGTTAAGGTAGTTTACGCTACTTTAACGGATCATTTACGTAAAAACGTGTTTGGATGGTTAGATATGTGTTATGATAAGTCTAATATGCCAAAATAAGTCTAATATAGTTGCAACATCAGTTTATATGTCAAAACATTGGTCACATATGCTTAAAGTTGATTTATGTCCAAAAGGGCATTTTGGTCATTTTTAGGGCATAATATACGACTTAACATAACACTAACCAAACGACGTGACCATAAGGTATAACCTCAGGGGGTTATTCCCTATACAACTATGGTCTCATGTATGTGTTTGGTTGGATCCTAAGATCGACCAAACGGGTCGGATTCGAAAGTCAAAGCGATGGTCAAGACCACTCGACTTGCGATTCTAAAAAAGCACTAAACTAAAAATGACGAGTTAAACATGTCTAACAAGGTTTATAAAACTGATTTGGTATAAAAAAAGGGTTTTGATACCCGAAAAATAGTTCCGTCGTATAATGCACATTTGCGCATTATTGACCGAAACTTTGATTTGTCACTTCGATTAGTATACGTGGTAATCAGTAGGCACGATCGCTAAGGATCCTAACTATCGTGATTACGATCATGTTGCAAAGTCCAATTGGACTTTGCTTTGACCAATTAATGGTCAAAGCTGAAAGTCAAACACTATTTGACTTTTAGCTTGAAATTGATATAATGAATGAACAAGGCTAAGTTAGAACACTTACTTGTGCTCAAGGTAGCCAAGGATGAAGAAAAAGACTTAGAAAACTCAATGGGGAGACCTCCAATAAAGTGGAAGTTCTCCTCTTAGAGTTATAGAGAGAAAGGGAAAGAATGAGCAAGTTGAAGTGTGAGCTCAAGGACCTATTTATAGTCGTGGAGGATGAATTTGATGATCACAAGTGTCAAGGACCATTCTAGGATCATTCCACATGCTCAAAGACGTGTCATGACCAGGCTAGAACTTGGAGATCACGAATCTTGGGTAAAACAGATGTCTGCCATTTTTTTGCTTTAACAGAGCATCCCCCGCGCGTCACTGGAGATCTTGGGGGGTCTCTCGCATGGCGCATGGGATTCCTAAGTTTCAGAATTGGTAGAACAGGTCCTTGCAGCCTAAAACTTGATTTTCGACGCGTTTTGGCACTTTTAACACCCAGAAACTTTTCGGATGTCGGTTCGTTTGGTCGTATGGATGCGGTTTTCGGTTAATTATGACGAAAATCGTAACGAACGCGCAAATGACCGTAAACGCTTAACGAATGGCATTTTTGCATTCCAATCATTAAAATACTAGATTTTAATGATTACAAAATCTTTTTGAATTTGCGTACATGTTCCGGATAACGATATACGCGAATCGGCATAGTTTCACAGAATTTGCAAAATAGCCCTTGAGCTTGAATAAACTTGTTTTTGCAATACCGAAGCCCTCAAAACTTATTTCTAAGTTATGTAAGGGTATTTACGGTATGTTTAGCTTATGTCATCGTTCCGGAGTGTACGTCGCGTTAAACTGATTACGTTTGCGTAACACTTTGCGATTTCACTTCCAGAAGCGATTCAAAAGATCGAAATTGTACAAGGACTAAAATGTGTGAATGTCACATGTAATTATACAATTCTCGAGATTGAAAATAAGATCTCATTGGATTCAAAATCGTTCGAAATTGTATGATGGTTGAAAAGGCACAGATGTTACAGTAAGTTCGTCCGAATTTGTAATGAGTTAATGAATATGTAAGATAGACATGTTAGGGCGAACTTGCAACAATCTGTTTGCAATACCAACATCAAGTTCACCCGAACTTGATGTGAAGGTTTGAAAAATTTTGTAAAAATTTCTCGAAATGCGTGCTAAGTGTTTTGTGTCGATTTTCAGGATCAAGTACCAGCGCGGGTGATTACGATGGATTATTCTAAGTTTCACAACACCTATATCACTCTCGATAAGGCGTTATGTCTGTCGCTGAAGGAGTACGAAAGCATTCTGAAGTTTCTGAAGGATTGTCTAATACACCAGGCTATTACAGAGCGAACAGTGTCTTATAGATCGCACACTTATCACTTCTGGATGAACGCAAGTCTAAGTACAAAAAGAAGACTATTATGTCGTCTGTACAAGTCGGAGACGAGAACAAAGCGATCACATTCACTGAGGATGATATTTGCAGGATCTTGCAATTCAACGACGACAAAGATGATCCTATTTTTCTAGACGAGAAGCTGGTACGAGGGTTTTTCTATCGTATGGGCTATAAAGGAAGTGTAAACAAGACAACATTGAAGAAAGGGGAAGTTCCAAACCCCTACAAGCTTCTCATGCATGCAATCATTCACACATTCAGCCACAGAAAGGCGGGTCTCGATGATGTACAAGATTACATGGCCTGTATGGCAACGAAGTTGATTCTGAAGAAGCCGTATAACTATTCGAAGCTTGTATTCACATATATGTCGAAGAATATGGAAGACACGAGATTATGCTTATATCCGAGGTTCGTGCAGATGCTTATCGACGATAAGTTTACAGATATAGCACGTGATCCAAATGATATTCTGTATTTCAGTCACCTCGATGAAACTACAGTGAAGAAGTTGTTAAAGTCCTAGAAGCAGGATTCAGCACCAGTTGCGAAACCAATATTTGGGGCGTTAAAAGATGAAAATTATGTTGCGCCAGCTGGAAATAAATGGAGGAACGATGGTAGTGGTGACGAGAAGGAATTGAATGCAGAAAAAGAATGGTTTAAATAATTCAAGCCGAAAGCTCACATCGAATGGTTTGTTAAAGGCTGAGGTCGAAAAGAAAAAGAAGCGTGGTGCTAAGAAAGTTGATACCATGCTGATAGACGAAGATGAGCCTGTAAACTTGCAAACAGAGGCTGGTTCAGGTGCAGCAATAGTGATTGAAACTCAAGAAACTGAAAAAACTACACAAGAGGATGATGTTATTTCTACGACTTCTGATAACGACGACGACAGTGATGATTCTCTCGAGAAAGAAACAAAGAAGTCAATAGCAGAAAAGGAAGCTGAAAAGATCAAAGAGACTGATGCTGACTTTGATCCAAATCTTGAAAAAGAGTCAGACGAAGAGAGACCTAAGAAAAGAGCGAAGTGTGTGAAGTCTGCCGTAGCTTCAACGACAAAGACTACAGGGTCTCCAAAGACCAAAGGCAAGAAAACAAAGAAAGCTGCAAGCAGGAGATATATCGAAAAGCCAAAAAGCACAGAAGTTACACAAGAACCTTCTGGTGCACATGAGAGGGGAGTTACACAAGAACCTCCTAACAAGAACCTCCTGTTGTTATTTCATCTAAAGCTGAATGTCCAGGAGTTACACAAGAACCTACTATTATCATTTCATCTGAAGCAGAAAGGCCAGGAGTTACACAAGAACCTCCTGAGTCTAATTTACTTGAAGTACCAGTGATACAATCTCCTGATCCTAAAGGTGTTCAATCAGAAAGCTCAACTCCAAAGAAATCTACACCAAAGGCTGCTACTCCGAAATCAACACCAAAAACTCCAAAGACGAATCTATTTGGTGATATTCCGAATGTGCCTGTGGATCTTCAATATCTGGATGATTTCTTTCCTGAATCAGATGTCGATGTTCTTGAAAAGCGTGTCAAGATTTTAGAAGATAAAGTACAAAAGAATGAAGAAGAGAAAGCCGAGCTAATTAAGAAAGTGAATCAAAGACCAGTGGATAAAGAAATGATGGATGATAAGATCAAGGTGTTGGAAAGTGAGCGTGAATTCTTCAAGGCATTGATTGAAAGTCTACTAAGGAACCTAAATTTGATATCTAATGTCCATAATAGCGAAAATATTACGTCGTGTTTACCAATAGACAAGATTTAATCAGTTAATCGTCAGTTTTATTGATCAAACGACTGGTTACAAACTGACAGAGCTTCGCCTCTGAAATGCCAAAGTTACAAATGAGGATCACAAGCTAGGTATCTATAGACTTGCAAGTTCGCCCCTGGAAGACACAAGTACGCCCGAACTTGCTACTGCAAGTTCGGCCGAACATGCATACATGAGACACTCATGGGCGAACTTGGCTAAGCTAACCATAAATACTTACTATACCTAGCCTATTCAGCTCTATAATATACAGACTCGATATAAGACTAAGACATAGACATTATGCGCCAACAGACTCCCCCTTGGATATAGTCTTCGTCTTATAAGTCTTCAAAAACTCTGTCTTCATGTAACGTTAACGTACACGACCGAAGAAGTTCTTGAACGGCTTCCTTCGTCGTTCTTGCTTTGGATCAGGCGTTTGATCAGTTGGCGGTGGTCTTTTTAAGTTAGCCATTCTTAGAGAACTTTGTCTTACCGCTTTTTCCATTTTTTCTTTAATCGCCTCATTTCTGTTTTCTTCCTTTAGAAACTCAACTCTCTCCAGATCCCTCCACTTCGTTTGCCACATCTTACCAGAATTTACTTCGCACGCATAACAAACATTCACAACCTTTTGAAACTGCATAACTTGTACCTTTTCACGTTCTTCAGAAAAAAATCTTGTTGTAGAACAAGGTTTTGATATCTTCTCTCGAGCAGTTCACAAGCCACATAGGATCTAGAATCCTTATCGTCCTACATAAACCCCTCATGCCCTGATAACCCATCACTTCAACCCGTTCCTTGGTAATATCCAGATGTTCTTCAAACTTTAGCACAATCACAGCTTCACACGTTGCTGGATGAATCTGCCACCACTTGAACAAAGGATAGAAGTCTTGTTCAATCGCATTAGCGGCATATTTCTCATGGCTCTTGGAGGTTTCATTATTAACGTTATGTCCTTTTCTCCAGTTACCTTGTTTATCTTCACTCTGCGACCAGGAATAAAAGGCTTCCAATAATTCCAACCTTTAACCGCTTCATACTTAATCATTTTCCACAAAATTGATCAATCGGCTTCATGTAAAATGTAACATTCACCGTTTGTACCAACTCTTCTACATCCCAATACAGTAATGTCTTGAAATCAGCAAGGTATTTGAAGTATTGCACTCCAAACTCCCTCTTGATTGCATATACGTTAAGCTCTTTAAACTAACCCCAGCTTAAAATATCACCCAATGAAACTTGCGTTCGCGTGGCATTTCTTTGAACCAAGACTTTCTCGCTTGAGCTATCTCTTCTTTGGTCATGGGCTTAGGTACTTTACCCTCTCGAACTGATTCAGCAATCCTTTCCTTCAACATATCTTCATCAAGCTGTTTGTACATCTCTTCAAAAATAGGAAAACTATCTGAATTAGAACCGACATACTTCGCTTTCTGATATGATTCGTCATCTGAAGACCAATCTTCCACAATTACTCGATTGTATTCATCAGCTTCGAATCGTCTTTGATATTGATAATCATTTGGCTCGAAAGGATTTATAGTCATCACATCCTCCTCAAAATCAAACTCTAACGATTCAGCTTCAACTTCGATCAATTTAGCTAAATCCTCCTTTGTGTAGTTATGTACATATTCACCTTCCTCCACGTTGTGTTCTAACATTAACATTGAAGGCTTCGCGGGAATAGCAGAAACTGGTTTTGCAGAACGATCAACATTTGCCATATCTATATCATCATTAGTTGGCCCTTTCTGCCCTGACTCTTCCTGACTTTTATCTTCCATTCTATTTGATTCATTGTCCATTAGGGCAGTAAAATCAAAATCATAAGTGATTTTGGCTTCAGAAACTCTAATACCAACATTACCCTGATCATCGTCATCATCATCATCACCAACATTCCAATCCTCGTAACTTCCTTCCTCTTCATCCTCTTTATCATCTTTTTCAGCTTCTTCATCGTCTTTTTCTTCAGAAGCAGTGATAGGATCAGAAGGCTTGACAGATTCGTCAACCTTAGGAATATCAGACTCAGAAGCTATGACAATATTTTCTTCAACAGATTTCTCTGGAACATCAGAAGACTTAGGAGCTTCACCTTCAACCCCTTTTCCTTTGCCACTCTCAGCTAATTCTTTTTCAGCTCGTTCCTTAGCTTCCTGTTGATCTAGACGATCATATTCAGCGATGAAGTCGATACCCAGTGCATTAGATAACACTTTCTTCATCCTGGAGAATCTTCAATCATTTAGGACTTGGATAGACTTTAACTCTGAAATTTCTGTCTGCATTTTCTTATTAGCATCTTGCAGACTTTCGATCAACGCTTTAAGATACTCTCTTTCATTCTCTAACACCTTTACCTTGTCATCCAACATTTCTTTTTCGACAGCGCTTTGATTCATCTTGTTAATAAGCTCTGCCTTTTCAACTTCATTCTGCGCTACTTTTTCTTCTAACGCATTCACACGCTTTTCCAGAAGTTCAGCATTTGTTTCTGGGAAGAAATCGTTTAGATCCATCAAACTTATAGGTTCATTGTGCATATCACCAAACACATTAGGCCCTCCTGGAGTCTTCGGTTTTGACTTTGGTGTTGCAGATTTTGGTGTTGACTTCCTTGGCGTAGAACTTTCAGGAACATAAGTCGTTGGAGCAACAGGAGATTCAGTGATAGGAACTTCAACAAAGCCAGACACAGGAGGTTCTTGTGTAACTCCTAGCCCTTCAGCTTTAGCATGAATAATAACAGGAGGTTCTTGTGGAGGAGGTTCTTGTGTGACTCCTTTCTCCTGAGCACCAGAAGGTTCTTGTGGGGCTTCTGTGCTTTTCAACGATCTTTTGCGCCTCTTACTTACAGCCTTTTGCTCTTTCTTTGATTTTCTCTTTCCTTTGGTCTGAGGAGACCCTGTAGTCTTTGTTGACGAAACAGTCGTAGACTTAACATGTTTAGATTTCTTAGGCATATCCTTATCGGACTCTTTTTCTGCATTAGGATCAAAATCAGCATCCAATTCTCTTTCTTTCTCTGCTCTAATCTCTGCCTCAGTCTTTTCTGGCTCTTTAGCAGGAATTTCTTTATCAGAATCATCTTCATTTTCAGAAGTAGCAGATATAACATCGTCTTGAGTTGATTTCATTGTTTCTTGGCTTTCAATAACACCTGCAGCACTTGATCCAGCAACTGTTTCAACATTTTCAGGTTCATCCTCATCGACGAGCATCGTTTCAACTTTCTTAGCTACTCGTTTCTTCTTAGGCTTATCAGTTTCTGCCTTCAAGAATGATTCACTCCATGCCTTAGGTTTGAATTCCTTAAACCATTCTTTCTCAGCGTTAAGCTCTTTCTCATCGTCACTGCCATCTTTTCTCCATTTGTTGTTTGGCGGCGCAATATAATTAGAATCTTTAATCGCTCCGAATACATGCTTTGCAACAGGAGCTGAAGCTTGCTTCTGAAATTTGATTAGCTTCTTTACCGTGGTCTCATCAAGATGCACTAAGTATAAAACATCATTCTGATCTCGTGCAATATTAGAATACTTCTCGTCAATCAACATTTGAACAAATCTCGGATATAAGCACAGTCTTGAATCTTCCATGTTTTTCGACATGTGAGTGAAAACTAGCTTTGAGAAGTTAAACGGCTTCTTCAGAGTAAGCGCCGTTGCCATGCAAGCTAAGTAATCTTGAACATCATCTAAACCGGCCTTGCGATGGCTGAATGTATGAATTATGGCGTGCATCAGGAGCTTGTAGGGGTTTGGCACTTCCCCTTTCTTCAGCGTCGGCTTGTTCATGCTTCCTTTGTAACCCATCCTGAAGAAACAACCACGCACCATCCTCTCATCAAGATAAATAGGATCATCTTCTTTATCGTTGAACTGTAATACCCTGTGAATATCATCTTCCGTTACTGTAATCGGCTTAACTTCATTACCAACTTGCACGGTAGAAGTAATTGTCTTCTCATCAGCACTCAAACTTGCATTCATCCAGAAATTAACAGTGTGTGATCGATACGACACTGTGCGCTCTATAATCGCTATGCGAATAGTGCTTTCTTCCAGAATCTTCAATATAATGTCGTATTCTTTAAGTGACGGACAATTCGTTTTGTCGAGCGTGATGCACGTGTTGTGGGTCTTCGAGAACTCTACTGAAATTACACGTGCTGGAACCTGTGCCTGAAAAATGACGCAAAATAATTAGCACGTTTATCGAGAAATATTTCACAAAAATTTTCTAACACTTAATCAAGTTCGGGCGAACTTGATATATGTGTTAAACATTCTGTTTTGTTCAAGTTCACCCGAACATGTCTTAATACATGTTCAAATATCAAAGTATAAGTTCGGGCGAACTTACATATAACCAAGTTTCAATATTTCACTTTATAAGTTCGAGCGAACTTATATCAACAACATTCAAATTTTCAAACCAAACCAAGTTCGGTCGAAGATGTATTAGGATCTTTTAATTCAGTTTGTTAACAAATCCATTATACAAGTTCGGTCGAACTTGACAACAAGTTCGGCCAAACTTGTCGTCTTCTCCAAACCTAATGACTGTCAACATGCCATTTATCCATTTCAGTTCAATCAAACACAATTACACGGTCGATTCTAAATGTTGATTCTGATTTTAAGTTCAATTTTGATCACAAACAACTAGAACTATCAGATTTGAGGTTTTTAGATGTTGTCTGTTCATTAAAGGTTCAATTTACGGTCCAAACATCAATTTTATACCTCGACCATTGTAGATGGTGTGCAAATCACCAAAAAAAGCAAATTTGGGCAGAGTAACGGTGTCAAATTGCCAAAATCGTCCAAGTTCTCTCAAAGCTCAAGTTCGCTCAAAGAGTGTGTATTTTTTGATAAGTGAGTTCGGCCGAACTTGATTGGTATTTATACCAAGTCAAGTTCGGGCGAACTTGCTAAGCCCAACATGAAGGCCCAGCCAAGTCCGGGCGGACTTAACTATAAAACAACACAGCCAATCCTTAGCAAGTTCGGTCGAACTTGCTTAGATGTTAAACTTGAATTAGTTTAGCAATTTTAAACTTTTTCAATTTTTCAATTTTCACCCCTGAACTTTCCAACTTTCTACCAGTTATGAAAATCCACTCAATTGACCAAGTCCAAGCTAGTGACCTTGGTTAACCGATTCGTCTGCCGAGTCCAAGTTAATGACCCCGGTTTGACCCGTTACGAACAAATTGTTGATATTTTCAAAATCAAAGTTTCAAATTAATAAACTTTTTATCGTTTTAATTTTTCAGATTTAACAGATTAGCTCCCAGCCTATTGTCAAAGAGATTCCCATCAGTTCTAGCATCTTACCAGACTTCGAAGATCCGTTCTCCAACATTGGTTTGCTGAAAACAATGTAGAATTAAAATATTTTTGTATTTTTGCAAGTTTATGCTAAAACGTACCGAAAATCTTTTTGATTTTAATCTGTAAAGCTGAAATACTATGTACATAACAATGTAAACTATGTACAAACATATTTACAAACATATTTTTGTGAATTTGTCATGTCTAAGGATCATATAAGTTAATTGAGACATATCACCAGTACCATTGACCTTTAACAGACTTTAAGTTTTAAACTCGTTTACCTAGATTGTCGATATGTTTGTCTACTTAAGTTTTACCACATTTCTCAACTGTTTCAAGATATGTTAACGTATGATTTATGAAACTTGACTTAACTGCGGTTCCCACTTCTTGAATATACTCCCGTATCTAGATTCCCTAGATTTCATCTTACAAGTGAATATAGCATAATTGATATCTGTATCTGGGTTGTGCGAGACCTTGAGAGCTCAGGTTAGTACTTCCGTACAGACAAAGAGATGAAGGCTTGTCTTTAAGGTGTGTTCCACTGAAAAAATCTTTTTAGCAGTGTAAATGATTAGATCTTTTGATTCTTTTCAATATTGCATGCAGTTTGGGGATTTTTGACAAAAGTATTATAAAAGTTCTAGGCCATTGCTTACGCAAAATCAGAAGAACTTGTGTAATACCCCAGATATCAACTATCTATAAAGACCTCGTATCTCAGAATCAGGCAATCTTTCAAGCCAAATTTTGGAGTACTAAGTCCATATATCCAAGATATGTTAATCCTCAAGTTTAAGCAGTTGCTAAATTTAGTTTATATCTCGAAAACAGTTTACTGAACGTGTTAAGCCTATCGACACATCCACAGTAAGACTCGTTTATCACTTTTAAAAAACTTTACATTTCTTTAGCTAACTGTGATAGTCCCATATGTACTATCATTTCCTTTTATGACACTGAACTCTTTTTGTCTTTTCAATGTTTTTGTACATTTTGAATTTTTCATATGTTTTTGGATTTTAAATTTTTCGAATGTTTTTGTATTTTCTCTAACATTTCTCCCCCTAAAATCAAAAACATGTTTTTGGATGTTAGTTTTTAACTAAATTCAAAACTAGAAAGATATTTACAAACCAATGTAGATCACGCGAACTTGTCGTCCGATCCGTATTCAACCTCAGCGTCCGCACCTGTCAGCAAATTTTTCATACCATTAATTCTCAGCAAATATTTAAATCATGACAAAGAAAATGGTTTGGTATAAAAATCAGCCTTTTGTTCGTCTGTGTGGATTTTTTCTATTCGCACCAATTTCTTTTCGTAGCAATCACGAATGAAATGATAACAAATTTCAATGTGTTTTGTGCGTGAGTGATGAACCGGATTTTTAGTTATATCAATGGCTGCCTTGTTATCAACATACTGCAGAGTGTCTAGAAATTGCAGACCAAAGTCTCTCATCTGCTGTTGAATCCACAAAATCTGTGAACAACAGCTGGAGGCCGAGATATACTCAGCTTCACAGGTAGAGAGAGCGACCGTAGTCTGTTTCTTACACTGCCAGGTTACCATTCTTGTTCCGCAGAACTGGCATCCCGCTGTAGTTGTTTGAGTTCAACGTATCTACACTAAAATCAGAATCAGCATAGCCTATGAGGTCGAAATTGTAGTTCTTCGAGTACCACAAGCCGGTGCTTAGGCATCCTTTCAGGTATCTGAAGATCCGCTTCACGATCTGCATAAGATCCTCGGGCTTGACTGATATCTGGCACACAAGCAGGTTGGATACATAATATCTGGGTGCGATGCCGTCAGATACATCAGCGATCCAATCATCAATCTATATAACATCTCGTCAACTTTGGCTCCAGTCTCGTCAACGCAAATGCCGTGATTTAGAGCAAGAGGCGTAGATAGAGGCTTCAAGCTTTCTATTCCAAACTTCTTCAAGATGTCGTGAATATACTTAGTCTGATGAATGAAAATACCATCCGAAAGCTGATCTACTTGCAAGCCAAGAAAGAACTTCATTTTGCCCATCGAGGACATTTCGAATTTCTTTTTCATGATTCCCTCAAATTCCTTGCAGAGACTATTGTTTGTATATCCAAAGATGATGTCGTCAACGTAGATTTGAACTATAATCAGATGACCATCAACTTCTCTGGTGAAAAGAGTGCTATCCACAGTTCCTCTGATAAAGCCGTTTCTGACGAGATGTTGCGATAAAGTCTCGTACCAAGCTCTCAGGGCTTGGTGTAGACCATAAAGAGCTTTATCCAGTAGGTACGCTTTCTTCTTGTTGAGTGGATCGACTAACCCCGGTGGTTGTCCAACATACACCTTTTCGCATAATTTTCCGTACAGAAAAGCCGATTTGACATCCAATTGATAGACCTTAAATCCTTTCCATGATGCGAAAGCTAGAAAGATTCGAATAGATTCCAAGCGAGCTACTGGTGCATAGACTTCCGTGTAGTCTATCCCTTCCTGCTGGTGAAATCCCTTGACAAGAAACCTAGCTTTTTTACGAATAATAACCCCTCTATCATCACATTTACACTTAAAGACCCATTTTGTAACAATTGTTTTCTGATTTTCTGGTAGGTCTTCAAGTTTCCACACTCCCAACTTCTCAAACTGCAATAGTTCTTCTTGCATTGCTTGTACCCAGTTTTCGTCGGCTAAAGCTTCATTAACTGTCTTTGGCTCAATCTGAGAGATGAAACATGAATAAAAGCAATAGTTCTGGGTTGGAGCAACACGAGTGTAGAAACAACCGAGTGCTTTGTTAATTTGCCCTCGAGTTCTAACACCAGTTTGAAGTTCTCCGATTATATTTGTTGATGGATGATAGGAATATGATCGCGGCAATTCTTCTCTTGGAACATCTACTGAGTTTTGCTGATTCGTGATGTTGAGATCAACGACCAATTCAACACTTGGAGAGCTTGATGAAGCTTCATTTCTGTTGTTCGGGACTGCATATTGATTAAGAAGATTTGTTATCTGCTCCACTTCTTCATCTGAAGAAGATGATTCCCCATCAGCATCAAATGTTGGTGCTTCATCTGAATCAGACTCTTGATTCTGAGGCATACTGGGCTGCGTTGTTGTATTCACTGGTTCAGTAGAGGCATTCATTGGAAGATTAGCAGGTGTTGATAATGTTTCAGAAACATTTCCAGCCGGAACAACACTAATGTTTGAACTTGCGCCAGAAGAAGATGGATCCAACGTGTGTTGATTAACCACAATTGGTCGAACAATTTGTTCTTGATTCGATGACTGGTGAAGGTAGTATAACGCTGCAACTTCTTTGTCAGTCGGTTCTTCGGGCAACTTGATAGGTAAACACCCACGCGTCACCTTTCCTTTGAATAGGATCCGTGTAGTTGAAACAATCCACGTGCTGTGCTTCAATAACCTTTCTCAATGAAGGAACATATACTCTTCTCAACGGACTCGCATATCCGACAAAGAAACCTTCAAGAGATTTAGCTTCGAATTTGCCATCTTGGTCTAGTACGGTACATGGTGCACCGAATGGTTCTAAGAACTTCAAATTTGGCTTCCGTCGGTTTATCATCTCAAAACATGTTTTCTTTGTTGGTTTGACAGTGAGAACCCTGTTTAGCGTGTAGCAAGCCGCAGCAACCGCTTCACTCCAGATGCTGATTGGAAGTTTAGAATCTGCAAGCATGGTTCTCGCAGTTTCAATTAAAGTTCTGCTTTTCTGTTCAGCTACTCCATCTTGCTGTGGAGTATAGGGAGCACTAAACTCATGCAGAATCCCTTTTGCGTTGCAGAATTCCTTAATTTTGTTATTCTAAAACTCTGTGTCGTTGTCACTTCTAATGCGTCTGACAGGAAGATGATAAAGGTTCTCGAGTTTCTTGAATAGAATAACCAAGTTCTCAAACGTTTCGTCTTTTGATTCTTGAAAGAATACCCACGAATATCTCGAATAGTCATCTGTCACGACCAAGCAATATAAGTCTCCTGAGATGCTTTGAATATTTACAGGACCAAATAAATCCATGTGGAGACGTTCTAATGGCAACTTGATTGAGTTTAGAATTTTCATCGGATGAGATTTCTTAATCTGCTTTCCCTTTTTGCATTCTAAGCAATGACCAGACATCTGAAAACTCCAAAGATTTACGCCTTCTACAAGATCATTATGAACCAAGAAATTCATTTTTCGTAAATGAATTTGCCCCATCTTACGATGCCAAAGAATAGAATCCTTTTCAGTAGCCTTTTACACAAAACATTGTGCTGATTTTGATGAAGTGGTAGCGACACCCATATCAAGAACATATAGATCATTCTCCCGCGGTGCTCGCATCAGAATCCACCCATCTGGTATTTTGAATCCCGGCTTCAAGATAATACACTCTTTGTCATTGAAATGGACCGTGAACTTCTTGTCACAAATCTGCGATATACTTAGAAGATTGTTCTCAAGTTCTGCAATATAGTTCACACGATCGAATGAAACGACGCCATTGGAGAGTTTTCCCTTGGCGACTATCCTTCCACCCTGGTTTCTTGCAAATTCAACATATCCATTGATAGCTTTAATGTTTAATAGCAACGCCTTCATTCCCGTCATATGCCTGGACGTTCCACTATCCAAAATCCACTTAGAAAGTACGGATCTCTGGAGCTCCTGCACATTTTAACAATCTATTTAAAAAGCGAGACCCAAGCCTTTTTGGTCTTGGGTTGAATTGGATAACCATCATCAAAATAAAATTCACATTCATTAGCATATTCGAATCCACACTCATCTACAGAATAAACTTCCCATTCTTCATCTGAATTTTCTATGATGTTTATGTTTGAACACTTTACCGTCTTTTTATCTTTTAAATTATTACCACTTGTATTTTTGACAGTTTCAGATGTGGTTTCAATTATGATTTCATATTTTGATTCTTTCTTGCTATCACTAGTCTTGACAAGCTCAGACTTAGTATTCTCAGATGTTGCTGACAGTTTCTTTGCAATCCAGGCTTGAGATTTTATGTTAGCATTCTTGATGTAAAAATTGTTTTCATTAGCCTATGAAGTTTCTCCTTTTTTGAAAATTAAATTTTCAAACTTAGGTTTGACTTCAGCTTTTGATTCATTTCTTTTCAAAATCTTTAGAGGTTTTACAAACACTGGTTGCTTTGGTTTCACAACATTTGAACTTTCTTTCCTTCGAAGATAAGCTGGCTTTGATTTTGGACAGTAACGTGCAATATGACCAATTTTGTTGCACTTGAAACAAGTCCGAGAATCATGTGGATGTCCTTTAGTGTGTTTTACACCACTTGTTTTGGCACCACTTGCAATTTTGGCTTTCTCACGAAGTTCTTTTTGTTTCTTGAACTTATCGTTTGATTGTTTCCCGATCAAACTTTCCTCATGAACCGTGTTAGTCCCATATACAAAATTCATGTTTTTATTCTTGTATTCATGAAATGGTGACGGTTTCCTTTTAGGTTCATTTGATTCTTCTAATCCCAACCCAGCTCTCCAGTTTTCCGGATGATCACCACCATTCCTTCGGTAGTTATTTCTTTTAGGTTTGGAATAGAATTTCTTTTCATTGATCTCCAGATCATCTGATATGACTTCCACGAGTTTAAAGAATTTGTCTAATAATTCTTCCTTCACATTCTGAATCGGAAAACTGTCATCAAAGTATAATCTATCAGATTCCTTAATCTTGTACATGACAATATTAGGATCATCACTTAGATCATTCTCTGATGATGTATCGTCATCTTCGGACTGTGAATCTGAATTTTTGGAGCTCGAGTCGGCGCTTCTAGAGCTGCCTTCATCAGAATTGTTCAACACATTTTCAACAACCTTTTTCACCACAACATTGTCATTATTTGTTTTAGTATAGATTACATCAATGTTCTCTGGCAACTCAGTTTTCTTTTCAGATAATAACTCAACATTGAGCGACTTATCCATCCCATCAGCGAATTTGCGACAATACTTCTCGTAAAGGGGCGGAGGAACATTACTATATTCTTTACCAATTTTCTTTTTAGGTTTATCTTCCGATGGAATTGTCGGAAGGATGTGATCAATGACATATGCATTACATGTGTAACTTCTCAAAAGTTGTTGAACATGTTCTGTTTCAATTGTCATGTGCTGGAGTTGTTGCTTAGTTTCAGCAATGGTGTTAATATATATATTAATCGCTCTTTGCTTATCCACTACTGTTCCTTTTAACATTCTTATGGTATCATGTTGTTCGATGTTATTTCTATCAAGCCTACTTTGATCATTTTTCATTTTATCATACGCTTCCTTCATTGTGCGATAATCGTATTTCAAAAGTTCATTATGCACATTGTTTTCAGCGATGATTTTTGATTTTTCGGCACATTCAGAACATGGTTCGGTACATTTTGTACAAGGTTTTTCAAACTCTACAATTTGTATTTTGACAACTTCTTTTACCTCTGGACCTACCTTGGTTAGATTTGCCATTAAAGCTTTATCTGCCATGTCCTTGCGGTTTTCGGTATTCACTTCTTCTGTAACATTGATGATCTCTTCATCAATTGTTTTCTCCTCAACCACTTGTTCTTTAGAGCTTCCATCAAAATGACCTGCAAAACTATCATACGAGTTAGGAGATAAAATTCCTTTTTTCTGCATGTGGATATACTCCTCTTCTTCTCGTTGTTGATGCAAGTATTGTTCCAGCAGAATCTGTTCTACAGCCGCTGCTTCTGCCGTTGCCGCTGTTTCCTCTGCAGAAGTATCTTCAACTATCTAGCCATCAATGCAACTCCGGTCTTTTTACCAATGTAAGAATTCCAGTCGAAACCATCATCTTCGTTTGATGCTACCATAGCTTTCTCATTGCTGCTGTTATTTGGTTTCTCTTGGATTTCAACCTAAGTCTTCTTTGGAAATGGCTTGTATAGAAGTGACTTCTTATAATACTCGTTGGCTCCTCCGAAAGGACTCTGATTTCCCGTTGCTTTAGGATTCTTGCACTCTCTCTTGAAATGTCCCTTTCGATGACATCTGAAGCACGTCACTTTTGATTTGTCGAAGCCCAACTTGTTGCTTGAATTTCTGATATCTCGGCCAGTAAGAGCAACAAACTTTGTGACTCTTCGGATAAGAGATGCTAAACACCACTTGATATCCATCAACTCGAGATCTTCTTCATCCACTTGGTCATAATCTTCTACCGTCATTTCGGGATTTCCAATTTTACCCGGCTACAAGACTTTTGTATGACTCTAGAACAGTGGCGAGAAGAGACATATGTTGTTTAGCAACTTGTTCCGAAACAAAATTGTTCAAATTCACTGCGATGTTGCACTTGTATACATTTGAATCAGAATTTGTTTGTTGATTCTGATTTGCTTGACTTTGATAAGATGAATTTGAACCAGTGCTTGAGTACGAACTCTATGGACTCTTACCATAATGAGGTTGTGATTGACTCTGGTTCTGTGGAGAAGCATTCATGTTTGCACTAAGCGCTGTCCCAATTTTCGGACTTGAAATGTTGTCTTGCATTCCACTTTTGTAGTACAACCCAACGTCTTGAACAACATTAGCGTTCTTTGACTTTGCAATTTTTAGAAGCTCCATTTCGTGGCCTTCGAGTTTGTCGATAAATGTTGAAAACTTGAAGAATTCCCACTTATCACTATTCTTCAGAACCATCAAATAAGTAGCCCATTCACCATCTGGTAATGCGTCAGTAAACTTGTCGATTTATTCTTGTTCAGTCTTCTCGAGACCGTGTCTTTGCATTTGAACTTTAAGATGATAGAATCGCTCGATCATTTGCTTCATAGTCTCATTCTTTAGCATGGTGAAGATATCAAATTCTTTCAGAATAAGTGCCTTTTTACTTTTGATCATTTCGGCACTACCTTGATACTTCTTCTGTAATGACAACCAAAGATTTCTTGCAGTAGTATACTCTGGGAGCAAAATCAGGATATCTTCTTTGACAGACTATTGGATGAGACTGATCATCTTTTTCTCAGCAATGTATTCGTCTCTCTGTACTGTCGAATAGTTATACTTTTCAAGGACTTGCTGATGTTCATCTACCGGAACAGTGTAGCCTCTTTCAATCAATAGCAAGCCAGTGAAGTGCATAGCTTGAACCCAATAGGTAAATTTCTCCTTCCATGCTTCATATTCGTCCATGCTCATTAGCTTGGGCGGTTTAACAGTCGTTCCCAAATCGTTATCAAGATTGACTTGACGAATCACGTTGGCATTCGACAAACTAGCTCTGGACATAAAAGATCTTTGCATATCATCCATTGTGAATAACGAGAAGTGTATAATGAAAAAATTCAAAAACTTTGAAAACAATTAGCACTACTACAAGTTCGGTTGAACTTGTAGTAACAATGAAGAATTCTTGATTTTATCACAAGTTCGGTCGAACTTGTGATATTTGTTTTTGAAAAAAAAATTGTTATCTTCGGTCGAACTTATAAGAAATCCAGTGTATCTTCGAGCGAACTTGCTATCAGAATTCGATGAAACACAAGCAAGTTCGGGCGAACTTATTCAATAATTCCTTGATATTACACAAGTTCGGTCGAACTTGCTTTAAAATCAGTGGAAAATTGATAACTTCGAGCGAACTTGGCAAGAATTTCCTCAAAGTTACCTCAAGTTCGAGCGAACTTGCTAAAAATCACTTGAAAAGTGATGTTTTAAATCAAGTTCGGTCGAACATGCTTAACAAGTTCGATCTAGATGGTTTTCCAAAACATGGTTTTTCAAAATTTTGACATGAATTCGGTTGAATTTGATCTCCAATCTTTCAAGGGTTTATTTTTGTTGTATTTTACATATATACTTAAATTTGAAAAGATTTTGACCATGAATTCTTCATTTTATGTTTAAAAGTTAAGAAAATAGAAGAATGGAGATGAAATAGAAGTGATCTTGTCTTGATACTATCAAATCAGGCTATTCTAGCTCTGATACCACTTGTAGGACCGATCCTCGATGCTAAGGAACCTAAATTTGATATCTAACATCCATAATAGAGGAAATATTATGTCGTCTTTACCAACAGACAAGATTTAATCAGTTAATCGTCAGTTTTATTGATCAAACATTCTGGTTACAAACTGACAGAGCTTCGCCTCTGAAATGCCAAAAATACAAATGAGGATCACAAGCTAGGTATTTATAGACTTGTAAGTTCGCCCCTGGAAGACACAAGTTCGCCCGAACTTGCTACTGCAAGTTTGGCCGAACATGCATACATGAGACACTCATGGGCGAACTTGGCTAAGCTAACCATAAATACTTACTATACCTAGCCTATTCAGCTTTATACTATACAGACTCGATATAAGACTAAGACATAGACATTATGCACCAACAACAGGATGTAAATGAAAAGTTGCAAACAGAAATTACTGATCTAAAGAAGATACAAGCCCTAAACGATAGAAGATTCACAAGGTTGCAAAAGCTTTTATCTAACAGTCTTGGAATCAACTTTATTGAGGAATATGATCGATTGGATAGACAAAAGGTGAAAGAAAGAGCAGAGAAAGAGATGGCAGCTAGTGGCAAAGGCAAAGGTGTAGAAGGTGAAGCACCAAAATCTTCTGAAGCTGCTGAAAGCCTGTTGATGAGAATATTGAGAAAGCTTCTGAGTCATAAGATTGCTAAGGTTGACGAATCTGTCAAGCCTTCTGATCCTGTAACTGCTACTGAAGAAAAGGACAATGATGAAGCAAAAGATGATGATAACGATGATGAACCACCGACAGATGATGTGAAAGATGATTCTGACCACGATGGAGGTAATGATGATCCGAGTGGTACAAGTATAAAGGTGGTTGATGCGACAGTAAATGAAAGCTTCGATTTCACAAGTCTTATGATTGATGAAGCAAATGCTATGAATGATCAGATTCAGGGGGAGTCAGGGCAAACAGGGCCATCTGATGATATAGATATGACTGATGTTGATATGTCTGCAAAGCCTGTTGCTGCCGTTCTGACAAAGCCTCTGATACTTATGCTTGAACACAATGTAGAGGAAGGCGAGTTCGTGCACAAGTACACTACAGAAGATTTGGACAAGTTGATTGAAGTTGATGCTGAATCTCTGGATTTTGATTTTGAGGAGCAAGTGCTGAACGTGAATACGTTTAAGCCTAACGAGTATCATTATCAGCATAGATTCGAGGCAGACGAATATAACAGGGTTATAGTAGAAGATTGGTCTTCGGATGATGAGAAAGACGAAGCTGCAAATTACATGGGTCCTAACACAGATCGTTTTCCTACTTTCGAGGAAAATTACAAGCAATTGGATGAAGATATGTTGAAAGATAAGATTGAAGAATCTATTCGTGAAGGAAAAGTTTCGAAGCCGATGACAAAGGAGGAAATGGCTCAAGCTAAGAAATCCTGGTTCAAAGAGATGCCACGTGAACGTAAGTTTCAACGTCCTCTAGCATTCTTTACCAGAGATAAAGATGTGTCATTGGGGGATATTCTGAGTTGGGGGTGGTTTAAAGAGCTGAATGTTTATGCAATCAAAAGGGAATTTGGGGTGCAATACTTCAAATATCTGGCTGATTTCAAGACTCTACCATACTGGGATGTTGAGGAGCTTGTTCAAACGATAAATGTCACATATCAGATGAAGTTCATTGATCAGTTATTTTGGAAAATGATCAAGTTTGAAGCGGCAAAAGGTTTTAGATATTGGAAGCCGTTTATTCCAGGTCGTCGCATCAAAACGAACAAGAAGACATGGGAGAAGGATATAACGTTAATCATGAAACGACCGAGAGAAATGAGGAACACGCCTTTGATTCCAATTGAACAGAATTTTTATCCGGTGTTTAAGTGGTGGCAGATTGATCCTAACACTTGTGATGCAGTGATAGTATTACAATTCGAAGAACATCTGGATATCACAAAGGAAAGGGTTGAGGTATTAGGGTTTCAAGGTATGAGAGGGTTGTGGAGAACGATCAGGAAACTAGACCCGATGTGGCTAGTGAATTGCTCGAGAGAAGATATCAAATGCTTGTTCTACAGCAAGATAGTGTTTGAAGAACGTGAAAATGAGCAAGCATTGCAATATCCGAGGGTCGTTAATGTTTTCTATGCTCGAGAAGTTAATTCTGGAAAGATGTGGGAAACAAGCTGGAGGGATCTTGAACGTGTTGAATTTTTAAAGGAAGAAAAGCGTCTCGAAGAGATTCACGAGAAAGGTAGGGCGGCAAGGCTCAGAAGGTTTCAATTTATGAACAAAATGCCTCCTACTGATCAGACGCCAGATCCGAAGCAAGAAAGACGAAAGAAGCCGTTCAAGAACTTCTTTGGTCGTGTACGTTAAAGTTTTATTAAGACAGAGTTTTGAGGACTGATAAAAGACGAAGACGATATCCAAGGGGGAGTCTGTTGGTGCAGAATGTCTATGTCTTAGTCTTATATCGAGTCTGTATAGATTAGATGTGAATAGGCTAGCGAAACGAAGTATTTATGTAAATGAGGGACAAGTTCGCTTGAGAAGTCATTGTGAAGTCAAGTTCGGGCGATCAGGGCTGCTGAGCCCACTACTCTAGGTGATCAGGGCAACACAACCGCTGCTCTGAAACACACACCTAAAATCTCCAAAAAGAAACCATCCAGAGCATCCTGAAAACCCACCAAACCAAAAAAGGGTCCTCTGGAAGATGAGATCCCAGAGGTAAACCCAGTGACACCACCAAAGTCACCAACCACTACTGCTACTTCTTCACAGCAGATAGTAGAAAGATCTCAAACCAGCTTTGAAACTCCTCCAGAATCCTCATAAAAGGATCAGGTTGTAGGCACAGGGACACCAAACTATGAAGCTCTAGGATCACTTGGTTCTATCTTCCATAGCCCCTCTCCCAGGGCAATGTCGCTTTCTACACAGCCACTCTCACCAATTCCATCTTTACCATCCAGCACTTCTCACCAACCCATTATCCAGCACTAGAAATTGAACAGACATTATCCAGCACTTCTCACCAACCCATCAATGAGAATATACTTCAACCAGAGGTTGGGTCTGACTTATTTCTAAATGCTAGCCCATTAGCAAATGAATAGGCTGCATCGCTTGGGTTAAATGTAACTCTTGGTGATAGTTCAACAATGGCAGCCACTACAATTGCTGAACTCCCAAGTTCACAATTGAACAGTGTTTACATAGCCAAGACCTTGTTGAAGGCAACCACTGCTGAGGCTACTAAGGTAACCTCTGCTCCAGTGGGAAGTCCCAGAACCAAAACAAGGGGCATCTAAGATTGAAGTAAGTGGTAACCCACCTGCTCATGATATCTTGGATACAACTATCACATCCTGTAGGAGTTCAGATATATCCTATTAAGTTAGGTGATGAGCTAAAATATCAGGAATTGACGGAAAGGGTTACAAAGGTTGAAAGCACTGTTGATGAAATAAAAGATCTTTTGAAACAGTTGATTACTATACTGAGCCAACCCCCTGTTCCAACCACTACTGAGCTCAAATATGCTATAATCCTATCTTTCAACAAGAGAAACATTTACTGGAACAAAAACATAAGCATCAGATGATGGAACTCAGAAATATGGCTGATGCAAGATATAATGACACTGCTGCAGATATCAATGCAATCAAGTCCCACTGCTCACCACCACTGGTACATCTCCTCCTACTGTCATTTTTGTAACTCTAGATGAAGCCAAAAATGGGGAGAAACCTTTGGGTAACAAAAAGTTGAAGATGGATGACTCAAAGGCAAGGCCTACAGTGAATATCCCTAAGCCAGATGGCTCAAAGAAACCAGATTTAACTGAAGATATCTTGGTAGGGGCAAAGAAGTCCCATAAGAAGGCTGTGTTTGATGAAGGGAAGGTGCTGGTTGAGAAAAAGATTGATCAGCAGTTAGAAAAGGGAGAAACTGGTACCTCAACAAAGAGGAGATCTTCTACAAAAGCAAGACATCCAGAATCCACACCTCTCAAAACTAAAGATGCTACCAATCCAACCACAAAAACCTGTGCCAATACAAAATCAACCAGATATTCTCACACAAAACCCATATCCACCTCAACAGATGTTACAGCAACTGTTGTACCAACATCTGTTGACACAGCAGAGGTTGTAGCAGATGTTATCACAACCACTTCCATCATTACTTTTCCCACTTCCACACAAACTTTACCAACACCATCAAGAATTCCAAGCCATCCATCATCACCATCAATCAGTTTTAAGAGGAGAAAAGTCACAAAAGTCATAAACGAAGAAAAGCTCCCTGCTCCTTTGCCTCTTGCATCTGCACCAATGCTAAATCTAACCTCTGCTCCTTCAACCGAAACATCTGCTCCATCAAAAGAAGTAATTCCTGCAGCTGTAAAATTTCCTCTTGATTTGCCTGCAGTCAAGAAAGAAATCATATCTTTCTATGATGAAGAAGATCCAGAAAAAAGACACTTCCCTTCACTTCAAGGTTATCCAAAGCCTGCAAATATTGATTAGTATCTGGTACTCAAAGAAAAACAGGCAGAGGATATTGCTAAGAAGTTGTCTAAAGGAAAAAGTGATAAAGAAGTGCAGAATCAACTCCGGTTTCAATTAGGCAAAGTCCAATCCCTTGAAAGATTCATAAAGAATTTATCAAATAAAATTTCTGAAGCAGAAGATAAACTCTTGAAAGAAAATTACATGTCACACATCATGGAAACAAAGAAATATGCTACTACAAGAGCACAGTTCAAGGATTGGTCTGTGAGTGAGCTTCAAGAAGAAAATGCAAGAATAGAAGCACAATCAAAAGATCCTTACAAAAAACCTACATGTCCAGATTGGAACAAAACAAGAAGAAGGTACCTGAAAAGACCCTAAAGCTCAGAAGAATGAAGGAAGAGCTAATTCAGAATCACTATGGGTCAAAGAATCAGGTGATGAGATGGGGGGAGATAAGAGTGTTGGATACATACAAAATGCTTGAAGCTAGAAGGAAAAAGGATCCATCAATGCCTCCTAAACCTGATTATTCCAAAGAAGATGCTGCTCTCAAAGCCCGGCTCTCTAAAAAGCCCAGCTCAACAACTGTCCAATCCACACTTGCTTTGGTAAAACGAAAAAGGCAAGAGGAGTTGTATGAGAAGGTTGACTAAGAGTTTGAGGAAGTGTTTATCAAAGAAGGAATCAAGAATATGATGGACTATCCAACAAATGATAGAAGTGCCAAGTTGGCCGAAGATTTGACAAGAGTAGCTCCTTTCCTATCCTCAGCAATAAAAGCTCCTTCAAGAAAGCCTCCAGACCCAAAAATTCTAAAGTGGAAGGTCAACAAAGACACCCACGAATTGACTCTGATCAAGTCTGATGGTAAGGTCACTAAACTATCCATGGAAGCTGCTTATGGGCTTACAGTAGAAGACTTCCACGAACTACTAAGTTTAGAACTTGAGAAGGATGTTGATGACTTAGAATCTCTTAACTTTGAGCTACAATTCAAAGTTCAAATAAGAGAGTTCTTTCTGAGGAATAAAGATCAAGAATAAGGTGTTTTGGCATCATATGTTCCAGGGGGAGATTGTTGGGATTGAACCTTTGGAAAGAAATAGATGATACAAAGTCAAAATACACCATCCGAGCTTTGGTCCAGCTATCAGAGGTTTATATCCACTGATACGCTTTTACTGCTTTCAATAAAGAACATTGTTACCTATCCTCTGATAGAAGAAACTCCCAACTGCTGATAGAAGAATACAAGATCAGAGGTTGGCCAGCAGTGTTTTGTCTAGTCTTAGTTAAATCAATGTAACAGTGCTATGCACTGATAGCTTTAGTCTAGCAGTGTTTAAAGTTAGTTATGTTTGTTAGCTGTCACTATCAACCATGACGTCATTGTAAGACGATCAGTGGTTAGATAGCTAGTATAAATAGGCGCTCATTGTAACAGTTTTACTCGTCTTCTTAAAAAGACCAATTTTGCATATCTTCTTCATTTCTTACTATCAAACGATCGTTATTGCGCTAAGGGGTGTTTGTGAATCACTTGCAATAGTTTAATTACTTAAAAGCAAGATGGTGATGAAAACAAATGACCAATTGATTGTTGTAAAAGTTTCCATTAATCTGCTGCACTTAGTCTCTGTTTTCAAACATTTCCATTATTTGTTGGAACTACTTCAACCTTTCCAGAATCAATTTTTTGTAACATTTTCTTTGGCTTCTTCTTCAGTTTCAAAACCAATGCCAAATTTTATGTTACTCTTGATCTGTTTTTCTAGCATAATTTCAAAACCTTGTGAAGATTCTACCCATTTTTCACAAGTGATATGGGTATCCTCTAACTCCTTTTTGCAACTTGGTATTTATCTACCATAGTTTGGACTTGGTCCTTGGTTATGCTAGCTTCATGCTTTAGGCTACTTATCTCAGAATCTTTTGAGGCCAATTTTGATTTTAACTCTTTGATAAGTTTTTCAAAATTAAGTTCATTTTCTATCATTTTGTTCCTAAGGTTTTCATTCACCTGTTTAATGTTAGCAAAAGCTATTATACATTTTTCTGAACAGAGATCCTTTAGGATCTGAGGCGATACCTTAGAAGCAGCTACAACCATCTTCACCATCCTTTGAATCCCATGGATCAGATAGAGAGTTCTTTTCTTCATCAACAGTGTTTCGTGTAATCACTGGTGTAACCACTGCTTCATCACAATTTTTACTTTCATCAACTTAGACACTTGTTCCATGGACTCATCACCTTCAACAATTGTCTCTAAGGCCATTTAACAAAAAATTTTCATGTTCTAAATCATTTTTGGCCATAAGAGCAAAGTTTTCATCAGTTAATTCCTCAGGCAAACTACTCCAATCCACAAAGCCTTGTGTGAAAAAGCTTTGCTGGTTGACCTCTGCCAGAGCAGTGGTTTGAGTAGTTTGAGTGCTTTGTTGTGCTTGTTGCACATGCACTTGAGGTGGTGATGCTTGGACATACTGAATTTGTGGAACAGTGGTTTGGACATAGTGCACAGGAACAGTGGCAGCAGGTTGTGCATAATGAGCAGTGTTTTGCACTTGATGGACAGGGGTATACTGGGAATATTGGGCAGTGCTTTGTGTGTGCTGAGGTCGAGGGCCAGGATGTGTTACAATAGGTCCTGAAACTTGAGGTCTACACTCTCTGGCAAAGTTTCCTAGCCTGTTACATTTATAGGACTTGATTTTAGATTTGTCTAACCCAACCTTTGACCCCCCATGCAACCCTGGATATTTTCTATCAGTTCTTTTGTAAAACCTGCTTGCTCTCACACTTAGCAAAGCAACTTGATGTAAAATGTCCATTTCTTCTAAGTCATTTGGATCAAAGTGTTGAAGGTCATTTAACTC
Source organism: Scalesia atractyloides (assembly GCA_947069175.1). NCBI lineage: Eukaryota > Viridiplantae > Streptophyta > Magnoliopsida > Asterales > Asteraceae > Scalesia > Scalesia atractyloides. Next base: position 34,290,289 of record CAMTDV010000015.1, on the reverse strand, counting down.
AAAAGAGAGATTATCAGAGGTTTGGCATTCCCCACTAGCAGTAAAAGCATAGTTGGGAGTATGAGAATCAGAGTTAAAGTTTCCTCCAGAGGTTATATTAATAAAATGATCATAACCCTGATCCTTTCCATTGCCAGAACCCTCTTCATGACTATAAAGAGCAGTGTTACCCAAGGTATAGTCGTCTGTTACTTTCCCTGACTCTTGCAACTTCTTTTTCTGGTTCAGTTCTCTCTCATAAGTGAGGAGTCGACCATGAAGTTGTGTGAGGGTTGTTTCTTTAAACCCAACAGATGTTCGAGTAACATAAGCTACATGTTGATTCATTTTGTGTTTGTCGCTTGTCGAATAGGCTAGATTGAGTGTGTGTTGAATATTGTATAGGTTAGAATCGAACACATGACCAAAATACGGAGTTTACAGTGTAAAAGGGAACAAGTTCGCCCGAACTTGACCTGTGGAGGTCAAGTTCGCTCGAACTTGACATGTGGCAGACAAGTTCGCTCAAACTTGTCATATGGTAGACAAGTACGCCCGAACTTGTCGTTCTATGCACATGTCAAGAGAACTTGTGTGTTTCCCTATAAATAGGTGGTGTGTGTTCATTTGTCTTTGCCATCCCTATGGGGAGGTGCTGCCGGATTCTCTCCAGGAACTCCGGCAGCTGGACTTGTAAAGATGTATACTCTTTCGGGATGAATGAAGACTTCTGCTGCATTCTGTTTCTATTCCATTCTTAATAACATTCTACCGAAACTGTTATATACGTTTATGCATTAACTTCCGTCTAGAACCGCCTGATCACAGACCTTCATAAGTTCGCCCGAACTTAATCAGGGAGAATAATTTTCAAAATCAAATCACAAGTTCTCCTGAACTTGTATTAATCAAACTGATTTTTTTCCACACTACAAGTTCTCCTGAACTTGTATTAATCAAACTGATTTTTTTCCACACTACAAGTTCGCCCAAACTTGTTAGTGATCTAATTGTTTTTCGAAGTTTGTGAACTTGTGTTTTTCAGAAAAATTCATAAATTTTCAAGATGGAAGATCTACACACTGCTTTCATGACCGCAACAACGTTAGACACTCAGATGGTGAACCAAGTAAACATCGACAATGAAATGGGCACGTCCGTTAAACCTCCGAAACTCATGAACATGGACGAATATGAATGTTGGAAAGAGAAATTTTCAAACTGGGTTCAAGCAACATATTTCTACAGCTGGGTCGTGGTCCAGACTGGTTATACATGGCATGTTAATGAGAACAACAATGATATCGACGTCAGCAAGTTCTTAACTCTACAGAAAGATGCCTATGTTTCTGAGAAACGAATGATAAGCCTAATTCAACAATCAGTAAAAGAAGATATTCTCATGCTGCTACCAGAAGCCAAAATTTCACAAGAATTATGGACATTCTTTCAAAAGAAGTATCAGGGAAGCGCCGAGATGGTGAAAAGCAAGAAAGCATTGATCATGAAAGAATTTGATATTTTCACGATGTTAAAGGGTGAAACAATGAAACAAATGATCGAAAAGTTTTGCCATTTGAAAATGATTATGAAGAGACACGAGCTGGAGAAGAGTGAAGAAGAATATATCGATAAGTTGGCTGGCGCGTTGCCTGAGGGAGAATGGACGACATACCTTATGGTCCTTAAAGAAAGTCATAGCTGGCAGTTCTTTAAGTTGTCCACGTTTATCGACAAACTCGAGGGGCATGAGATGGAGCTATTTAAGATAGCTAAAACGAAGAATGCTAATGTGACTCAGGATGTAGGGCTGTACTACAAGTCTAGAACTCAAGATAATATAACTGCCCCAAAAATCCAAACCGCTTTCAGCGCGAATCTGAATTCTTCGAACTATTCGCCACAGAGTCAAAGCCAATCATATCCAAATTATGATCAAAGTCTACAAAGTTCTTCATTTTCAAGTACTGGATCAAACTCTTCATATCAGAATCAAGCAAATCAGAATCAACAAACAAATTCTGATCCAAATGTGTACAAGTGCAACATTGCTACCAATTTAAACAATGCTGTCTCTGAGCAAGTTGCAAAACAACACATGGCACTTCTCGCCACAGTTCTTGAATCGTATGAAAGTTTGGTGGCAGGAAAAATTGGCAATCCTGAAATGACCGCCGAAGACTACGATCAAGTAGACAAAGAAGAGCTTGAACTGATGGACATTAAATGGTCTTTAGCATCGATCATTCTGAGGGTTACAAAGTTTGTGGCACTTACTGGCAGAGATATCGGGAATTCAAGCAACAAATTAGGGTTCGATAAAACGAAAGTCACTTGCTTCAGATGCCGACAGAAAGGACACTTCAAGAGAGAATGCAAGAATGCTGAAGCAATGGGCAATCAGAGTCCATTTGGAGGTGGCAACAAATACTAGAAGAAGTCACTACAGTATAAGCCTTTCCCAAAGAAGACTCAAGTCGAAATCCAGGAGAAATCAAACAACAACAACAACACTGAGAAGGCAATGCTCGCTTCAAATGAAGATGACGGTTTTGATTGGAATTCATATATTGGCAAAAAGACCGGTGTTGCTCTAATGGCCGAGATTGTGGAGGACACATCTGCTCAAGAAGCCATGGAGAGTGCATTACTACAGGAATATATGCACCAAGCTGAAATGGAGGAAATTTATTAGCATACAAAGATGCAGGGTATCCTTTCCCCTAACATTTCCACTAGTTTTGAAGGTTGTTTTGGTGAAACGATGTCTTCAGAGAATGTTGCTGAGGAGAAAACCGAGATCGAAGAAGTGATCAATATGAACAAAGTAGTGAACGAAGAAAACCTTACCGAGATCACCAACAAGGCCATGATGGCGAATCTAACAAAGGTAGGTTTGGAAGAAAAGGTAAAGGTTATAGAAAAGGTGGTAGCAAAAGTTGTTGAGGTTGTAAAACCTTGTACGAAGTGTGCTGAACCGTGTGTTCAATGTGGTGAAAAATCACAGATCATAGCCAAAATCAATGTGCATAATAATAATTTCAAATACGATTATCACATAATGAAGGAGGCATATGACAAAATGAAAGATGATTACAGCAGGTTGGATAGAAATAACATTAAACAAGATGATTCTATCAGAATGTTAAAAGCTACTTTAATGGAAAAACAAAAAAGCTATTAATGTTTATACAAACACAATTGCTGAGGTAAAACAAGAACTTCAAGACATGACAATCGAAAACGAAATGGTTTGACAGCTTTTTAAGAGCTATACCACGAATGCCTATGTCATCGATCACATTCTTCCGACAATCCAATCGGAAGAAAATGTTCAGAAAGCCAAAGTTAAGAAAAGTGGAGATTATACCAAAGTTCCACCACCCCTTTGCGAAAAATATTGTCGTAAAAAGGCTGAGGGGATGGATAAGGCGCTCAACATTGAACTTTTAACCGAAATGAAAAATGAGCTGCCGGAGAACATTGATGTAACTTACACTAGTGATGATGGTGAAGCTGTGGTTAAGTAAGTTGTTGATAATGTCTTGAGTGAATCTGATGAAGGCAGCTATGAAAGCGCCACTTCGAGTTCGAATAATTATGATTCACAATCTGAAATGACGATAAATCATCAGATAACGATCTAAGTGATGATCCTAACGTTGTCATGTACAAAGTTAAGGATTCTGATAGATTATACTTCGATGATAGCTTTCTGATTCGGAACGTGAAAAAAGATCAGCTTGACAAATTCTTCAAACTCGTTGAGGTTACATCAGATGATTTAGAAATCAATGAAAAGATATTTTACTCTAAACCTAAAAGAAACAACTACCCAAGGAAGGGTGGTGACTTTCTAGAACATCGGAGAGCAGGGTTGGGTTTAGATGTTGAGAATGAACCGGTAAAGAAAATGTCACCATTTCATGAATACAAAGATAAAAACATAAAATTCATTTATGGGACAAGCACGGTTCAAGAGGAAAGTTTGATTGGGAAGCCAACAAATGATGAGTTTAAGAAACAGAAAGAACTTTGAGATAAGTCAAAATCTGCAAGTGGTGTAAAACCCACTAGTGGACATTCACATGATGTTCAGACTTGCTTCAAGTGTAATGAAGTTGGTCATATTGCACGCAAGTGTCCAAATTCAAAGCCAGCCTATCTTCAAAGAAAAGAAAGTTCAGATGTTGTGAAACCAAAGCAACCAGCGTTTGTAAAACCTGTCACGATTTTGAAAAGAAATGAATCAAAACCTGAAGTTAAACCTAAAACTGAAAAGAGGTTTGAAAAACTCAATTTTTGAAAAAGGTGAAACTTCCAGGGTACACAAAACAAAGTTTTACATCAAAAAGGCTAACATAAAATCATAACCCTGGATTGCTAAGAAAAAGTCAACATCATCTGAGGTTATCAAGTCTGAGATTGTTAAGACTGATAACAAGAAATAATCAAAATCTGAGACCAAAACCGAAATTATAAAAGCTACAGTTGGTAACAAATCATAAAAATGTAAGAAGAAAGTAAATTTTGAAAATGTAACTGACAGTGGAGGCTCAGATGGAGATTATAAGGATGATTACCAAGCTTTTTATCCGAAACCCAAGACAAAGAAGGCTTGGGTCGCGCTTTTTAACTACGTTTTAACATGTGAAGGGCCTCCAGAGATTCGTTCTGTTGGGATTGAACCTTTGGAAGGAACAGATGATACAAAGTCAAAATACACTATCCGAGCTTTGGTCCAGCTATCAGAGGTTTCTATCCACTGATAGGCTTTTACTGCTTTCAATAAAGAACATTGTTACCTATCCTCTGACAGAAGAAACTCCCAACCGTTGATAGAAGAATACAAGATCAGAGGTTGGCCAGCAGTGTTTTGTCTAGTCTTAGTTAAATCAATGTAACAGTGCTATGCATCGACAGCTTTAGTCTAGCAGTGTTTATAGTTAGTTACGTTTGTTAGCTGTCACTATCAACCATGAAGTCATTGTAAGAAGATCACTGGTTAGATAGCTAGTATAAATAGGCGCTCATTATAACAGTTTTTTCTTGTCTACTTAAAAAGATCAATTTCGCATATCTTCTTCATTTCTTACTGTCAAACGTTGTTATTGGGCTAAGGGGGAGTTTGTGAATCACTTGCAATAGTTTAATTACTTAAAAGCAAGATGGTGATAAAAACAAACGACCAATTGATTGTTGTAAAAGTTTTCCATTAATCCACTGCACTTAGTCTCTGTTTTCAATCATTTTCCATTATTTGAAACAAAAACAACAATCAATTCAAACTTAGATCCTAACACGTTCTTTCAAAGTGGATTCGGGATAGTGGAGCGTCTAGGCATGTGATGGGGATGAAAGCTTTTATGTGCGACATTAAAGCTATAAACGGCAGATATGTTGGATTTGCTGGTAATCAAGGTGGGAGGATCTACGCCGAAGGAAAACTTTCCAATAGCGTTGTATCATTTGATCGAGTGAACTAAATTGCGGAGCTGGAAAACAATCTTCTGAGTATATCGCAGATTTGTGACAAACAATTCATGGTACATTTCAATGACAAAGAGTGTATTATTCTGAAGCCGGGATTTAAGATTCATGATGATTGGATCTTGATGCGCGCCCCTCGCGAGAACGTTTTATATGTCTTAGATATGGGCGTAGCTACCACATCATCAAAATCAGCGCAATGTTTTGTGACGAAAGCTACTGAGAAGGATTCCTTTCTTTGGCATCAAAAGATGGGGCACATTCATTTGTGAAAAATGAATTTCTTGGTTCATATTGATCTGGTAGAAGGTGTGAATTTAAGAAGCTTCCACATGACAGACCATTGTTTAGAATGTAAAAGGGGAAGCAGATCAAAAAGTCACATTCGAAGAAAATTCTGAACTCAATCAAGTTGCCGCTTGAACGTCTTCACATGGATTTATTTGGTCCTGTAAACGTTCGAAGTATTTCAGGAGATTTATACTACTTGGTCGTCAAAGATGACTATTCTACATATTCGTGGGTATTCTTTCAAGAATCAAAAGATGAAACGTTTTAAAATTTGGTGATTCTTTTCAAGAAGCTTGAAAATCTTTATCATCTGCCTGTCAGACGCATTCATAGTGACAACGCACAGAGTTCAAGAATAATAAGATGAGAGAATTTTGCAACGCTAAAGGGATTCTACATGAATTCAGTGCATCGTATACTCCGCAACAAGACGGTGTAGCTGAGAGGAAGAACAGAACTTTAATCAAAACAGCAAGAACCATGCTTGCAGACTCAAAACTTCCTGTCAGCTTCTGGAGTGAAGCGGTTGCTGCGGCTTGCTGGACGCTAAACAGAGTCTTAACTGTCAAACCAACGAAAAAGACATGTTTTGAAATGATCAACCGAAGGAAACCGAATTTGAAGTTTTTAGAGCCGTTTGGCGCGCCATGTACTGTAATTGATCAAGATGGTAAATTCGGGGCCAAATCGCTTGAAGGTTTCTTTGTCTGGTATGCGAGTCCGCTAAGAAGAGTATATGTTCCCTCATTAAGAAAGGTAATTGAAGCACAACACGTCGATTTCTTACGGTATACAACTCCGATTCAGAGAAAAGGCGACGCGTGGTTGTTCAACTATCAAGATCTATGGAAGCCATTCGACTTGCCTGAAGAAGCGTCTGACGAGGAAGTCGCAACGTTATATTATCTTCTACAGTCGGCGAATCAAGAACAGATCATTAGACCGATTGTGGTTAATCAATCCACGTTGGATATTTCATCTTCCGGAGCAGGTCCGAGTAATAGCGGTGTTCAAGTTGAAAACATTTCTGAAACAGAAGAAACACCTGCTATAACTCCATCGAACAAATCTTCTGAACCAGAAAATGCTACAACAGTGCCAACTATGCCTCAGAATTAGAATTCTGACTCTGATGAAGCGCCGACATTTGATGCTGATGGTGAATCCTCATCAGATGAAGAAATTGAGCAGATATCCAACATGTTGAATCAATCTGCAAGCTCGAGCAATCAGATCAAAGCTTTATCTTGTGCTCCTAATGTTGAATTGAACGTTGCTCTGAATATCTCAAATCAACAAAGCTCAGTTGATGTTCCTAGCAAAGAAATGCCACGATCATATTCTTACCATCCTTCAACAAATATCATTATTGAACTTCAAACTGGTGTGCGTACAAGAAGCCAAATCAACAAAGTACTTAGTTGTTTCTACACCCAAGTTGCTCCTACTAAAGGCTACTGCTACTACTCATGTTTCATTTCTCAAATAGAGCCAAAAACTGTCAATGAAGCTCTGGGTGACGAGAACTGGGTGATAGCTATGCAAGAGGAACTGTTACAGTTCGAGAAATTGGGTGTTTGGAGGCTTGTAGAATTACCACCGAAGCAGAAAGCTACTGATACGAAGTTGGTCTTCAAGTGTAAAAGGGATGATCGGGGAGTAATTTTCAGTAACAAAGCTCGGTTGGTTGTCAAAGGTTTCCACCAGCAAGAGGGTATTGACTACACAGAAGTTTATGCACCGGTTGCACGATTAGAGTCAATTCGGCATTTTCCTCGTGTTCGCAGCTTGGAAAGGTTTTAAGGTGTACCCGTTGGATGTAACATCCGCATTTCTCTACGGTAAACTACGTGAACAAATGTACGTCGGCCAACCACCGGGGTTCGTCGCTCCGCAGAACAAGAACAAAGCTTATCTCCTAGACAAAGCCTTATACGGATTACACCAAGCCCCGAAAGCTTGGTACGAGACGTTATCGCAACATCTCGTTGGAAATGGCTTTACATGAGGCACAATGGATAGTACATTGTTTACAAGAGAAGTCGCAAATCATCTAATCATTGTACAAATCTACGTGGATGATATCATCTTTGGTTCAATAGATGATAGTCCTTGCAAAGAGTTCGAAAAGATTGTGAAGAAAAAATTGAGATGTCCTCCATGGGTGAAATGAAATTCTTTCTCGGATTATAGGTCGATCAGTTACCAGACGACATATTCATTCATCAGACTAAGTATGTTCCTGATATTCTCAAGAAGTTTGAAATGGATAGCTCGAAGCCGCTTTCGACTCTGCTAGCACTGAATCATGGAATTTGCATTGACGAGACTGGAACCAAAGTTGATGATACACTCTATCAATCGATGATAGGATCTCTGATGTATCTGAAGGCATCTTGCCCAGACATCATGTATCCTACCTGCCTATGTGCGAGATATCAGTCTAGTCCTCGAGTGTCACACATGCAGATAGTCAAGCGAATTTTCCGTTACTTGAAGGGATGTCCAAGCACCGGCTTGTGGTATCCAAAGAACGACAATTTTGATCTAGCGGGATACGCTGACTCAGACTTTGGAGTGGACAAGCTGAACTCAAAATCTACAACGGCTGGTTCCCAGTTCTTCAGAACTCGTTTGGTAACATGGCAATGCAAGAAACCGACACGGTCTCTCTCTCTCTCTACCTGTGAGGCAGAATACATTTCTGCTTCCAGCTGTTGTTCTCAAATCCTCTGGATTCAACAACAAATGAGGGATTATGGTCTGCAATTTCTTGATACGCCTTTATACGTAGATAACAAGGCAGCTGTGACATCTGAGCCTTTTCAACCATCATACAATTCTGAACAATTTCAAATCCAATGAAACCTTGCGTTTCGTTCTCGGGAATTGTATATTTACATGTGACATTCATATGTTTTAGTCCATGTACAATTTCAACCCCTCAAAGCCTTTCTGGAGATTTTACGTAAACCGATATGCAAACAAAACCAATTTAACGCAATGTATGTTCCGGAATAATGTCACAAGCTAAATATACCTTAAATGACCTTTGCATAACTTAGAAATAAGTTTTAAATGGTTTGGTATAAAAAAAACAAGTTTATTCGATCACAGGGACTAATTACGACAAACTGCAAAAGTCTGCCGATTCTCGCAGCAACGTACACTCTAGGACAAGAAAACAAGCCTAACATACCATAAATATCCTTTAAATAGCTTAGAAATAAGCTTTGAGGCTTCGGTATGGCAAAATCACACTTTTGTAACTTCAGGGGCTATTTTCAAATTTCACGAAACTATGCCTTTTTGCGTATATCGCTATCCGAAACACGTTCGGACATCCAAAATATTTCTCTAATCATCAATATAATATATGTTAGTGATTGGAATGCGAAAAATCCGTTTATTACGCGTTTACAGTCACACACGCGTTCATTTCGATTTTGGTCGTAATTAACCGAAAACCGCGACCGTACGACTAAATGAACCGACCTCTAGAACATTTTTGAGCATATTCCAAGTTCCCTATACTTTAACGTTCTTATGGAGCTTAAAAATGGGTTAACGGGTGTTAGAAATGCCGAAAATCGACGAAAACATGTGCAGGGACCTGTTCTGCCATTTTTGAAAATTTCTGGTCTAGGAGGCCTGGCGCGATGCGACGCCCTAAGGGTGTTACCGTGGCGGGGCACGAGGCCCTTGTTTTGACAGAAAGTTGTTGGCAGCTTCCCAGCTCATTCCCTTGCCACCAATTCGCAATTTTTGACACCTGGTCTGAATTTTCCACCCTTTTTCCTGCTTCTAACATGTGTTAGGACACTAATCAAGTCTAGTGATGATTCATGGACACTTGTAAGGCTTACATTAATCCAATTCAAGTATAAATTCCATGATTTTCCTCATTTTTGAACTTTTGCAACCTTCATTCAAGCTCATATCTGCTATAATCCGAATTTGCAACCATTTGGGACACTCCTCTGTGATTCCTTGATCATCCCTAGTGTTTATAAGTAAATCATTCATGTTTTAATTCAAGTTTCTTAGTTTAATTGAGCTAAAACTCAACAGTTTGACTTTCTATTTGACTTTTAGTTTTGATCATGAATTGATCAAGATAAAGCTCAATTGAAACTTGGAATATGATGGTAATCAAGGTGGTTATGATCCCTAAAATTCATGCCTACTGATTTCCACATTTTCTAGTCATTTTGACAAGTCAAAGTTTTGGTCAAAATGCGATTTTCGCGCATTTTGCAATGGATCTATTCTTCGGGTGTCAAAACAGGTTGTTTGATGCTAAAGTACTTTGATAAACTTAATTAGACATGTCACAACATTTCAAATTCATCACTCTCATTGTGGTGCTTGTTTAGAGTCGAAAAGTTGAATGGTTTGACCACCGGTTTGACTTTCGAATCTGACCCGTTTGATTGATCTTTAGATCCGACCAAATACATATATGTGACCATAAATATATAGGGAATAACCCTCTGAGGTTGTACCTTATGGTCATGTTGTTTGGGTAACGTTATGATAATTAGTTGTTATAATCATCAATGATGACCAAAATGCCCTTTTCGCAAATAAATCAACTAAGAGCATATGTAACATAGAAATTGACATACAATCTGATGTAACAACAATATTAAACATATTTTGGCAATTAGGACTTATCATAACGCGTATCTAACCATCCAAATGCGTAGTTACAGAAATGACGCGTTAAAATGGCTTAAGCTACCTTAACGGGTCATAACGGGTCAAAAGCACACAAAAATCTTTCCAACTCTGTGAACTTATTAAACCATGTCATATGAGTCCCCGTACTCATTTGGTTTATAAGATGCCATTCTATCCAAATCCTCTTATTTCAAGCTTCGATATTTACACTATTGTTCATTTTTAGGACACACACTTGATTCCTTGATCTTCGGACGTTCATCATACACTTGTACAAGGCTTATCCGCAAATCCCAGGCGAGTACATCGCTCCCCTCTTTTATGTTTACAAATGTTTTTGGGTGATTCATATGTGCTAATTGTTTCAATTTTTTAAAGTACAAATACTATGGTTTATATAACAAAATGGTTTCAATAATGTGATACAACTTGTTGGTGCGTTATCCAAGATACGAATGACATTCATTAACATTGGTATGCCACCCACTAGTAAGTTATGGTACCATAGGATTGACAATCCCCTTACTAGGCTATTCACTGGATTTGGTGGGTAGTTTGGGGAACGAAATAAACTATTTATGACTAACAAATCATTCGTTAATTTGCTAGTCTTGTTAAAGAGATCTTTTAGGATCTATTAAAGATACCCTTGGGGTATAGTCGAGTCAACAAAGGTTTGAATGTACTCATTAAAGAACGACCAAAAGTTTTCACAATTATAACACGGAATGATTGGTTTATAACAAGAAACAAAGAACGATGAACGATGAAAAAATGGTTTATTACAAGGAACGATGAACGACGAACAAATGATTTCAGACAATGTCACACAACGATTTTCGATTAAAGATATAAACCATACAAGTTATTACAAGACGATTTACAAGTTGGATTTACAAAACAAATGTTTTCGAGTCAAGGATTATGGCTACTAAATTTTATAACTTTTAGCAATTTGTTTTAGTTGAATAACTATTGCAATATCAAATGCTTTCAAAACAAAGTTTCACTTACGACTCTAGTAGTCGGGTTATTTATATTGCAATATATACAAAGCCATGCACTTGACATGTTTACAAAACCTATGTACTTGCCGGCATATTTTGGCTGACTCGTTTTCACATATGTTTCAGGGAACGATGCTAGATGATACTGATGCGTGCTCATGTAGGATCGGACTTGGACCTAGTGCCTTAATAACAAGAAAGACAATAATTATGCATGCTTGTTGTTTCGTTGTTTAAAAGTTTCTAAGACAATTATGACAATGTAATATATGTTCAATATTCAAATAAAATGAAACTTCAAATACCATGTGTTGTTGAGACAATCTGTTAACGTGACTCCCTAAGTGTTTCCGTCGCGTGTTGTTTTACGCGATTTAGGGTGTTACAGGTTGGTATCAGAGCACTGGTTATAGGGAATTAGGTTATTAGTAATGCTTTGACCTAGACTATAACCTTCCTAGGACCCCACCGCAAGTTTACTTGTGTTTAGATTCTTAAAACATTACCATCACCTATCCTAGGTGATTATAAAAAACAAAGCATATCACATTTGAAAGTCAAAATTTTTCTAAAAATCTCACAAGAAATCATCTATCCTTAGATGGTTTGTCCTTGGGCTTATTGCCTTCAAAGTTTTCAAAATCTCGTCAAAGTTTGGGTTTTATTAATGTGAACACGTGCAATCTGGAAGGGTGGGTACCTGCACCCCGAGTTTTCTGTCTAAGGCTAGAATGTTCATACAAATCCACTTAATCGGACCAGTCACTCTTACATGGGAACTCTTTGTGAGTGACCACTTATAGGCTAAAGCATGTCTTCGCGATACATTATAAAGACCCATTTACTTTGATTAGTCATTGTGTCTTTTGTTTGTTCTTAGTACTAAACAATTCATCACAATCCTTATGCTTCACCGATATTTCTTTTAATAATTCATTTTTGCTATCCAGTATCAATCTCATTCGGTTTCACTCATATTTTCCTTTTCCCTCTTCTAGAATGCCTTCTCATCACAACGACACTCAAAAGTCTGAACTGGCTAATACCATCGCCCAGCAGATAGGCATAATACTCAGTGGAACTCTTGAGTTAGCTGTAGCCTTATCCAGTTTTGGTGATAAGACTACTCATGAGGAACCAACAAAGACGAAAGCCAAGCCTTCAAAGAAATCAAGGAAGCGTAAAACTTCAAAGAATCATACAATGATTGCTCCAATTCCGCTTAACCAAGTGGGACATAGCCAGGTGGCCCCGCCACCCGCTAAGAAGCCATACAGAGGAAAAGCGCCTCTGTGCAATCAATGTAACCATCACCATTACACTAGTGTCTGTTGCCGAAAATGTTCAAACTGTGGACGTTTTGGTCATACAGCTGATATCTGTCGCTTAGCCACTTCACCAAACCAAGCTATGGCGGTTTCTACCCAACCTATCGCAACACCTCATGCGATGACAGGTAGCCCTAACTATCCACATGGAAACTGCTTCAACTGTGGTTATTTTAACCACTTCAACTAAATTGGCTGACAAATGACGACTCGATGTATGGGCACGAGAGTAACACTAGCAACATTAGGCTTGTGCTGATGTCTAAATAAACACTTGAAGTTTTGTCTTTTCTGATTATGTCCAAGAAATTCGAAAACACTTTGATTGTGTATAAATAAATATGGTTGTTTCCAGTTTATTTACAAATGCGATTATATATGTGTGTTATACTCCACAATACCAATACCAATAACATGGTTCCTTGCGAATCAAACAACTCATGTAGTTTCTTTCAGTTTGTGATCGGCCGCGATCTCCACAAAAATCCTAAGTACTCATTTCTTTTAAGAAACAATGTACAAGGTACAAGTTACAACTCTCAACAAATACTCAAAATATCACTTTAAATCCTTGATTGGATACCTAAGGATACTTCCATGAGTCCTTAAATGGTCTTATGCAATATGTTTATACCACAACCCTTTGATTTTTCATAACACTTTGCATGGTACATAATTTCAAAAACATTATACTGATTTCAAAATTTCATGATTTTATATATATTTCATAAGATTCTAAAAGCTATTTAGCATAGAATATTTACTTAATATACGAAGTGCATGATTTCAAAATACATATTTTCAAAAAAACTCCATACATTAATTCAAGGATTTTTCATGTGGTTTCAAATCAATTTATCAAGGTGTATTTACCTACTATATCTAGTGCATAGTTTCAAAAACATTATATATATGATTTCAAAAAAAAACATTAAGCATGATTATCAAAAATTTCATGCATGATTTTCAATGACACTTTTTGCGGCATATGTTGACTTAGCATATGAGCACATTGATTTTCATTACATTTTTGCTATGTATGTTGTCTGAGCATGCTAGCACATTGATTTCATGGACATTTCTACTTCGTGCGTTGACCTAGTATACCTAATACAAGGTTTTAAAATACTTTTGCTACATGAATCTCAAATCCTATTAGGATCTTCCTATCGTCATAGTTAGATCCTTGCGGATGTTTAAAGTGCAATTTCAAAGCCCTTAATTGGATTTTTTTTACACTTCAATACATATGTTATGATTCAATAAGGCCAAACCAAATCCTTACAAGATCTTTCTAGCTTCATAGTTAGATTCTTGCGGATGCTTAAAGTACTAAATGAACTCCTTGATTGGATTCCTAGTGCACTTTAACTACTTATATACAAATTGATGACAAGTTAATAACAAGTTGATGACCAAATTGACAATTATGCGATTATGTGTTTATGTGTTAAGTTGATTCAAATGTTCGTTAACCAAATCCTTGTAGACTCTTTCATATCTTCATATGATAGATTCTTAGAAGGATATCCGAAAGTACTATCTTAAATCCTTGAATGGGATATTCCATGTAAATAGTTAAGCCCTTGGATTCCAAAGTACAATTCCTAATTTGATTCAAAGTTAAAGAGACCTTTCAGGGTCTAGTTAAAGAAACCTTTCAGAGTTTAGTTAAAGAGACCTTTCAGGGTCTAGTTAAAAAAACCTTTCAGGGTTTAGTAAAGAGACCTTTTAGGGTCTAATTAATGAAACCTTCCAGGGTCTAGTTAAAGAAACCTTTCAGGGTTTAGTTAAAGAGACCTTTCAGGGTCTAGTTAATGAAATCTTTCAGGGTCTAGTTAAAGAGACCTTTCAGGGTCTAGTTAATGAAACCTTTCAGGGTCTAGTTAAAGAATCCTTTCAGGGTTTAGTTAAAGAGACCTTTCAGGGTCTAGTTAATGAAATCTTTCAAGGTTTAGTTAAAGAGACCTTTCAGGGTCTAGTTAATGAAACCTTTCAACGCCTAGTTAAAGAAACCTTTCAGGGTTTAGTTAAAGAGACCTTTCAGGGTCTAGTTAATAAAACCTTTCAGGGTCTAGTTAAAGAAACCTTTTAGGGTTTAGTTAAAGAGGTCATGTGTTGACCTAGTTAAAGAAACCTTTCAGGGTTTAGTTAAAGAATTCTTTCAGGGCTTAGTTAAAGGGGTCTTGCATGGCTTAGTTAAAGAAGTCTTTCAGGGCTTAGTTAAAGAGGTCTTTCAAGGCCTAGCTAAAGAAGTCTTTTAGGGCTTAGTTAAAGAGGTCTTTCAGGGCCTAGCTAAAGAAGTCTTTCAGGGCTTAGTTAAAGAGGTCTTTCAGGGCCTAGTTAAAGAGATTGCTCGTCTATCTAGTTAAAGAGATCATGTGTTGATCTAGTTAAAGAGATTGTCCGTCGATTTAGTTAAAGAGATCATGTGAAGATCTAGTTAAAGAGACTATTTGGTGGTCTATTTAAAGAGATCATGCGTTGATCTAATTAAAGAGATCCCGATGTGGTCTAGACAAGTCATTCCATGTTTACTCATATGATTTTTCCCTTACACATCACAAAATAAACTATGCGGACTGTGCAATGAATTGAGTAATTACGGATGCATACATTATTATAAAATCCCTTGCATAGAAAACCATAGCAAGTTTCGTCATGTGTGAGAACCTATAGTAATAAGAATAACAAAACGGGAACAATGTAAAAAGGGCATGGTGGATACACCGCTGGTACTTCCTATATATAAGTGTTCCTTATTACATTGCAAGCGTGGCGTTATTTAAGTTACTAGAAGCTTTGGACCTTGACCAATGTTCTTCTATCATACACTCTCTGACTCCAAATTGCGAGCACACACAAGTTTCCTATACTAGTCTTCATGGGAAACCTTTATAAACAATCTCTCGTTCATTATTCGAAATCCGACTCCTTTCTTTCAAGTCCATGCTCTTTTTATGGTATGTTGCGACAAAAAGATGCCACTATAACATTTATAAGAATCTTTTCGGAGGCTCAGTACAATCAAATGTGTCAAACATCTACCTATTGGACTTAAGTTAAGATTTTTGAATCTTAACTCATCACCATGGACAACAAACGAGTTCCGTAAACAAAGTTCGCTGGAAGTCCAAAAGTTTCCTAGACTTTTACCCCAGGAACGAAGGATCACTTGAAGCGATACCTTCTCATATGTTTTCACAAGTTTCCTCTAAATTAAATTTCGGGACGAAATTTCCAAAAGTAGGGGAGACTGTGACATCTGAGCCTTTTCAACCATCGTACAATTCCGCACAATTTCAAATCCAATGAAACCTTGCGTTTCATTCTCGGGAATTGTATAATTACATGTGACATTCATATGTTTTAGTCCATGTACAATTTCAACCCCTCAAAGCCTTTCTGGAGATTTTACGTAAACCGATATGCAAACAAAACCAATTTAACGCAACGTATGTTCTGGAATAATGTCACAAGCTAAACATAACTTAAATGACCTTTTAGAAATAAGTTCTAAATGGTTTGGTATGTCAGAGAAACAAGTTTATTCGATCACAGGGACTAATTACGACAAACTACAAAAGTCTACCGATTCTCGCAGCAACGTACGCTCTGGGACAAGAAAACAAGCCTAACATACCATAAATATCCTTTACATAGCTTAGAAATAAGCTTTGAGGGCTTCGGTATGGCAAAATCACACTTTAGTAACTTCAGGGGCTATTTTGCAAATTTTGTGAAATAAAGCCTTTTTGTGTATATCGATATCCGAAACACGTTCGGACATCCAAATATTTTTCTAATCATCAATATAATATATGTTAGTGATTGGAATGCGAAAAATCCGTTCGTTACGTGTTTACGGTCACACACGCGTTCGTTTCGATTTTCATCGTAATTAACCGAAAACCGCGACCGTACGACCAAATGAACCGACCTCTGGAACATTTTTGAGCATATTTCAAGTTCCCTATACTTTAACTTTCTTATGGAGCTTAAAAATGGGGTTAACGGGTGTTAGAAATGCCGAAAATTGATGAAAACATGTGCAAGGAACTATTCTGCCATTTGAAAATTTCAGGTCTGGGGAGGCCTGGCGCTATGCGACGCCCTAAGGGGGGTACCGTGGCGGGGCGCGAGGCCCTTGTTTTGACAGAAAGTTGCTGGCAGCTTCCCAGCTCATTCCCTTGCTACCAATTCGCAATTTTTGACACCTGGCCCAAAATTTCCACCCTTTTTCCTGCTTCTAACATGTGTTAGGACACTAATCAAGTCTAGTGATGATTCATGGACACTTGTAAGGCTTACATTAATCCAATTCAAGTATAAATTCCATGATTTTCCTCATTTTTGAACTTTTGCAACCTTCATTCAAGCTCATATCTGCTATAATCCAAATTTGCAACCACTTGGGAGACTCCTCTGTGATTCCTTGACTATCCCTAGTGTTTGTAAGTAAATCATTCATGTTTTTGATTCAAGTTTCTTAGTTTAATTGAGCTAAAACTCAATAGTTTGACTTTCTATTTGACTTTTAGTTTTGATCATGAATTGATCAAGATAAAGCTCAATTGAAACTTGCAATATGATGGTAGTCAAGGTGGTTATGACCCTAAATTCATGCCTACTGATTTCCACATTTTCTAGTCATTTTGATAAGTCAAAGTTTCGGTCATAATGCGATTTTTGCGCATTTTGCAACGGATCTATTCTTCGGGTGTCAAAACAGGTTGTTTTGATGCTAAAGTACTTTGATAAACTTAATTAGACATGTCACAACATTTCAAGTTCATCACTGTCATTGTGGTGCTTATTTAGAGTCGAAAAGTTGAACGGTTTGACTTTCGAATCTGACCCGTTTGATTGATCTTTAGATCCGACCAAATACATATATGTGACCATAAATATATAGGGAATAACCCTCTGAGGTTGTACCTTATGGTCATGTTGTTTGGATAACGTTATGATAATTAGTTGTTATAATCATCAATGATGACCAAAATGCCCTTTTTGCAAATAAATCAACTAAGAGCATATGTAACATAAAAATTGACATACAATCTGATGTAACAACAATATTAAACATATTTTGGCAATTAGGACTTATCATAACTCATATCTAACCATCCAAATGCGTAGTTACGGAAATGACGCGTTAAAGTGGCTTAAGCAACCTTAACGGGTCATAACGGGTCAAAAAGCACACAAAAATCTTTCCAACTCTGTGAACTTATTAAACCATGTCATATGAGTCCCCGTACTCATTTAGTTTTAAGATGCCATTCTATCCAAATCCTCTGATTTCAAGCTTTGATATTTACACTATTGTTCATTTTTAGGACACACACTTGATTCCTTGATCTTCGGACGTTCATCATACACTTGTACAAGGCTTATCCGCTAATCCCAGGCGAGTATATCACTCCCCTCTTTTATGTTTACAAATGTTTTGGGGTGATTCATGTGTGCTAATTGTTTTGAAGTTTTCAAAGTACAAATACTATGGTTTATATAACAATATGGTTTCAATAATGTGATACAACTTGTTGGTCCGTTATCCAAGATACGAATGACATTCAATAACATTGGTATGCCGCCCAGTAGTAAGTTATGGTACCATATGATTGACAATCCCGTTACTAGGCTATTCACTGGATTTGGTGGGTAGTTTGGGGAACGACATAAACTATTTATGACTAACAAATCATTCGTTGATTTGCTAGTTTATTAAAGATATCTTTTAGGATCTATTAAAGATACCCTTGGGGTATAGTCGAGTCAACAAAGGTTTGAATGTACTCATTAAAGAACGACCAAAAGTTTTCACAATTATAACACAGAACGATTGGTTTATAACAAGAAACAAACAACGATGAACGATGAACAAATGATTTATTACGAGGAACGATGAACGACGAATGACGAACGAATGATTTCAAACAATTTCACACAACGATTTTCGATTAAAGATATAAACCATACAAGTTATTTCAAGACGATTTACAAGTTGGATTTACAAAACAAATGTTTTCGAGTCAAGGATTGTGGCTACTAAATTTTATAACTTTTAACAATTCGTTTTAGTTGAATAACTATTGAAAAAACAAGGTTTCACTTACGACTCTAGTAGTCAGGTTATTTACATTGCAATATATACAAAGCCATTGACTTGACATGTTTACAAAACCTATGTACTCGCCGGCATATTTTTGCTGACTCGTTTTCACATATGTTTCAGGGAACGATGCTAGATGATACTGATGCGTGCTCATTAGGATCGGACTTGGACCTAGTGCCTTAATAACAAGAAAGACAATAATTATGCATGCTTGTTGTTTCATTGTTTAAAATTTTCTATGACAATTATGACAATGTAATCTATGTTCAATATTCAAATAAAATGAAACTTCAAATACCATGTGTTGTTGAGACAATCGTTTACGTGACTCCCTAAGTGTGTCCGCCGCGTGTTGTTTTACGCGATTTGGGGTGTTACAGCAGCTACCGATATAACCAAAAATCCAGCTCATCACTCACGTACTAAACATATTGAAATTCGTTATCACTTCATTCGTGACTGCTACGAAAAGAAGTTGGTGCGAATAGAAAAAATCCACACCGATGAACAAAAGGCTGATTTTTATATCAAAGCATTTCCTTTAACAAGATTTTAATATCTCATGAGGCTTAACGGTATTAAAAATTTGCTGACAGGTGCGGAAGCTGAGGTTGAATATGGATCGGACGACGAGTTCACGTGATCCACATTGGTTTGTCATATCCTTCTAGATTAGTATTTCTTAAAATCTAAAATACAAAAATATGTTTTTGGTTTTAGGGGAAGAAATATTTGAGAAAATACAAAAACATATGAAAATTTTCAAAAAGTACAAAAACATTGAAAAAGACAAAAAGAATTCGGTGACACAAAAAGGAAATGATAGTACATCAGTGGACTATCACAGTATGCTAAAGAAATGTAAAGTTTAAAAAGTTATAAACAAGTCTTAATGTGGATGTGTTGATAGGCTTAACACGTTCAGTCAATTGTTTCTAAGATATAAACTAAATTTTACAACTGCTTAATCTTGTGGAATAACACATCTTGGATATATGGACTTAGTACTCTGAAATTTCGTTTGAGAGATTGCCTGATCTGAGATACGAGGTCTTTATGGATAGTTAATATGTGGGGTATTATACAAGTTCTTCTGATTTTGCGTAAGCAATAGCCAAGAACTTCTATAATACTTTTGCTATAAACCCCTAAACTGCATGCAAAATTGAAAAGTATCAAAAGATCTAATCATTTGCAGCGCTGAAAAGATTCCTTAAATGGAACACACCTTTAAGTCGAGCCTTCATCTCTTTGTCGATAAAATGGTATTAACCTGAGCTCTCAAGGCTTCGCATTAACCCAAATACAGATATCAATTACGCTATACTCACCTGTAAGATGAAATCTAGTGAATCTTGATACGGGAGTATATTCAAGAAGTGGGAACCATAGATAAGTCAAGTTTCATAATTCATACCTAACATATCTTGGAACAATTGAGAAATGTGTCAAAGTTTAAGTGGACATAAATATCGACAATCTAGGTAAACGAGTTTAAAACTTAAAGTCATCTAAAGGTCAACGGTACTAGTGATATGTCTCAATCAACTCATATGATCGTTAGACACGAATTCACAAAAAAATGTCTGTAAATATGTTTGTACATTGTTTATCTGCTTTACAGATTAAAACCAAAAAGAATTTCAGTGTGTTTTAGCATAAACTTACAAAAATACAAAAAGATTTTGTTCCGATATTGTTTTCAGCAAACCAATGTTGGAGAACGGATCTTCAAAGTCTGGTAAGGTGCTAAACTGGTGGGAATCTATTTGACAGTGGGCTGGGAGCTAATCTGTAAAATCTGATAAGCCAAAAACGATTAAAAGTTCATTAATTTGAAACTTGATTTTTTAAAAGGTCAACAGTTTGTTCATAACGGGTCAAACCGAGGTCATTAACTTGGACTCGGCAGACAAATCGGTTAAACAAGGTCGTTAGCTTGGACTTGGTCAACTGAGTGGATTGTTAAAACTAATAAAATTTGAAAAGTTCAGGGTCTATTTTGAAAATTTTGAAAAGTATCAAGTTTAAAAATAATCAAGTTCGCCCAGACTGATGGTTGGTTTTTAGTAATTGATTTCATAAGTTCGCTCGGACTTGTCACCTATATATAGATGACAAGTTCGCCCGGACTTCATTATCAGATATCATTCATGAGAGCGAACTTGAGCGAAAAATTGGCGATTTTCGAAATTGGCAATTAAGATACGAAGTGCTGCCAATATTTTTAGTGATTTGTGGCGATTTGCACATCACTGATCATGAATATGGTAGGTGATTCGAGATTGAGCCATTGATTGTAGGTGTTTAGGTGATTTAAATATGAAATTGAACATTTGGACATGTTAAGGACATCAAATGATAAAATTAGATCTTAAAGCATGTTTAACAATCATAAACGACTGTGTATATGCTTTGAATTTAATCAGAAATACAAGATTTGATTGTTGCAGGTTCGTGGTGGGACGAAGACAAGTTCGCACGAACTTTTCTAAGTTCGGACGAACTTGTCCTTAAGAGTTCTTAATAAGACAATTTACAAGTCCGCCCGACCTTTCATGAAAGTCTGAAAATTGTTCACAATACAAGTTCACCCGGACTCGTAAAAATATTTTGATTAATCCAAAACAAGTTCGCCCAAACTTGTGAGAAAAAGTTTAAATTTGATAGATAAGTTCGCCCGGACTTGTGAAAGGTTAATGTTGTTTTTATGTTAAGTTCGCCCGAACTTAGTTAATGAAGTGTCAAATTGCTATTCAAGTTCGCAAAATTGAAAATTATCGTCTAATTTTGTCTCGGTTTACGTGTTTGCAGAATATTGAGCTCTCATTCAACAAGTTTCACAACACGTGCATCACACTGGATAAGGAGATCTGTTCGTCTCTCGGAGCATTCGATGATATTCTGGCGTTTATGCAACGAATTCCTATTCACAAAGCGATAACGGAGAAGACAGTGGTCTATGGGTCGCATGTTAACAGATTTTGGACGTCCGCAGCGATGAACGAGGATGATACAGCGATAAAGTCGATTGTTCGTGAAGATAATGAAGATAAAGAAATCACTGTTACTGAAGCTAACATTAGAAAGGTTCTGGAATTCAATGATTCAGCTGACATGCCCCTTTTGCCGTATGGGTTACAAGGGGCATGTCAACGAGTCTACACTGAAGGAGGGTTCTGTTCCTAATCCGTACAAGTTCTTAATGCACGCGATTATACACACTTTCAGTCACCGAAGCTGGTATGACGTACAAGATTATATGGCATGTATGGCTACAGCGTTGATCTTGAATAAGAAGTTTAACTACTCGAAGCTGGTATTTACACACATGAAGAACAACATGGGATCCAAAAGGCTTGTGTTATATCCGAGGTTCGTTCAAATGTTGATAGAAGATCAGTTCAAGAAAATTGCAAAAGATCAGAACGACATTGCATATTTGAGCCATCTTGATGATACGACAGTGAAGAAGCTCATTACTTTTCAGAAACAGTCATCAGCACCATTTGCTAAGCCATTATCGGTGCTATTGCTTCAGAGAACTATGTCGCACCGCCTGAGTATAAATGGAGAAAAGATGATAGCGGCAACGAGAAAGAACGTAACGCTGAACTTGAATGGTTGTCTTCATTTAAAGAAAAGAGAAGTGATTGGTTTTTGAAGAAAGTAGTGGTGCAGGAGAAAAAGAAAGGCTCGTGAAAGCTGAAGAAAGTTGAGACTATGCTTATGGATGAAGATGAGCCTGTGAATGTTCAATAAGAAGCTGGTCCTAGTACTGAGAATGTGGTGATAGAGAGACAAGGAGCTGAAAAGACAACGCAGGAAGATGATGTGATTTATGCGAATCTGATAGAGATGAAGAAAACGATAGTGATGATTCTTTGGAGATTGCAACAAAAATAGCTAAAGCTGAATCGATTGCAGAGAAACTTAAAGAAGGTGATGTTGATTATGATCCCGAGCAAGAAAAAGAATCTGACAAAGAGAGACCAAAGAAAAGAGCAAATCGTGTGAAGTCTGCAGTAACTTCAATGACAAAGACTACAGGGTCTCCTAAGACAAAAGGAAAGAAAACAAAGAAAGCTAAGAGCAGAAGGTATGTTGGAAAGCCAAAGAGCACAGAAGTCACACAAGAACCTTCTGGTGCACAGGAGAAAGGAGTCACACAAGAACCTCCTACACAAGAACCTCTTGTTGTTATTTCAGCTGAAGCAGAACGACCAAGAGTTTCACAAGAACCTCCTAAGTCTGGTTTACTTGAAGTTCCGGTGATTCAATCTCCAGATCCTCCAACGACTGGTCATCTTGAAAGTTCAACTCCAAAGAAGTCTGCACCAAAGGCTACTCCTAAATCGACTCCTAAAACGCCAAAGACGACTCCAAGTTCGAAACTATTTGGTGATATGCCAAATTAGCGGATAGATATTCAAGATCTAAATGATTTCTTTCCGGATTCAGATATCGATGTTCTAGAAAAATGTGTCAAAGTATTGGAAGATAGAGTGGTGAAGAATGAATCTGAAAAGGCTGAACTAGAGAAGCTGATGAAACAAAGTGAAGTAGAAAAGGAGATTTTATCTGATAAAGTAAAGTTTCTTGAAGGCGACGGAGGTTATTTGAAGGCGTTAGTAGAAAGTATGCAAGAAGCGAATGAAAGGTTGATTAAAGAGATTGATGAGCTTCGTTCTGAAAGAGATATGAATGATAAGAGATTCAACAGACTTTAGAAGATATTATCAAATAGTCTGGGGATTAACTTCAAAGAGGAATATGCTCGCTTAGATCTTCAAGAAGCGAAAGAGAAAGCTGAAAAAGAGTTAGCTGAGCAGGGCAAGGGAAAACACGTTGTTGAAAGTATATCTGAGATTAAGGAACCTGAGAAAGCTTCGGAGTCTACTAAAGAACCAGAAATAGAAAAAGAAATAGAAAAAGAAACAAAAGACGATGATGAAGTAGAGGATAAAGACGACGATGATGAGAATGTTGATGCTACTAAAGACGACTCATATAATGATGATGGTAATGATGGTATTGATCAAGGTGGAGTCGGTCTGAAAGTTATAGATGCGTAAGTAAATGATGAGTTTGATTTTACATCATTGCTGGATGACGAAGTAATCAGGGTTGATGATCAAACTCAGGGGGAGCAGATAGGGGACAAGTTGATGATATTGATATGTCTGATGCTATCACTTCTGCACAGCCTGTTGCTGCGGTCCCTACAAAGCCTCTGGTCCTCATGCTTGAGCATAACGTCGAAGAAGGTGAATATGTGCACAACTACTCCAAAGAAGACTTGGAAAAGTTGATCGACGTTGACGCAAAATCACTTGATTTTGATTTTGAAGAGCAAGTACTGAATGTGAATATGTTTGAGCCTAATGAGTATCACTATCAACGTAGATATGAGGCAGATGAATATAACAAAGTTATAGTGGAAGATTGGTCTTCTGATGAAGAGAAAGACGAAGCCGAGAAATATGTTGGTCCTAATACAGATAGTTTTCCTACTTTTGAAGAGATGTACAAACAGTTGAATGAGGATATGTTAAAGGAAAAGATAGAAGAGTCGATGCATGAAGGAAAAGTTCCCAAACCAATGACAAAGGAAGAGACCGCACAAGCTAAAAAGTCTTGCTTCAAAGAAATGCCACGTGAACGAAAGTTTCGACGTCCTCTAGCATTCTTCACCAGAGACAAAGATGTGTCATTGGGAGATATTCTAAGCTGGGGGTGGTTTAAAAAGCTGAACGTGTACACCATCAAACGAGAATTTGGAGTTCAATACTTCAAATATCTGGCAAATTTCAAGACACTTCCTTACTGGGATGTTGAGGAGCTTGTTCAAAAAAGGAATTTCATGTATCATATGAAGTTCATTGATTAATTACTGTGGAAAACGATCAAGTTTGAAGCTACTAAGGGTTTTAGATATTGGAAGCCTTTCATCCTGGGGCGTCGCATCAAAACCAACAAGAAAACTAGGGAGAAAGACATTACTTTGATTATGAAGCGCCCAAGAGCAATGAGAAACATGCCTTTGATACCGATCGAACAGAACTTTTATCAATTGTTAAGTGGTGGCAGATTGATCCAGCTACTTGTGAAGCAGTGATCGTGTTAAAGTTTGAAGATCATCTCGATATTACAAAGGAAAGAGTTGAAATGTTTGGGGTTGAAGGTCTGAGAAGGCTTTGGAAAACGATAAGGATATTAGACCCGATGTGATTAGTAAACTGTTCGAGGGAGGATATTAAATGTCTATTTTACAGCAAGATTGTGTTTAAAGATCGTGAGAAAGAGCAGGCGATGCAGTATCAGGGGGTTGTCAACGTATGCTACGCATGTTGGTGCATAATGTCTATGTCTTAGTCTTATATCGAGTCTATATAGAATAGAGTTGAATAGGCTAGCTGAAAGTTGTATTTATGTAGTTAAGAGACAAGTTCGCCCATGACACCTTGAACTGTCAAGTTCGGCCGAACTTGCTAAGGCAAGTTCGGGCGAACTCATGGTCATGTCCAGCGAACTTGCTTCTCTATAAATAACTAGCATGCCTCACTCATTTGTAACTTTGGCATTTTGGAGGCGAAGCTCTGTCAGTTTGTACTCTTGACGTTTGATCAATAAAACTGATGTTAAACTGATTCATTCTTGTCTATTGGTAAACGTAATATTTCCACTATTATGGATGTTAGATATCAAATTTAGGTTCCTTAGCATCGAGGATCGGTCCTACAAGTGGTATCAGAGCTAGAACAGCCTGATTTGATAGTAATCAAGACAAGAACACTTCTTTTTCTACTCCATTCTTCTATTTTTCATTACTTTTTCACAAAAAATGAAGAATTCATGGTCAAAATCTTTTCAATTTTGAATATATCATGTAAAATACAACAAAGATAAACCCTTGAAAGATTGGAGACCAAATTCAACCGAATTGATGTCAAAATTTTGAAAAAACCATGTTTGACAAAACCATGTTGATCGAACTTGTTAGCCAAGTTCGGCCGAACTTGGGCTAAAAAGTCACTTTTCAAGTGATTTTTTACTAAGTTCGCTCGAACTTGAGTGAATTATGAGGAAATTGTAGTGAAGTTCGACCGAAGTTGTTAAATTTTCATTGATTTTTTATCAAGTTCGACCGAACTTGATAAAAATTTAAGAAATTTAGCTAAGTTCGCCCGAACTTGCTAAATTCTCAACAATTTTCTTCTGCAAGTTCACTCGAAGTAATATATGGGTTGTTCTTCTAAGCATTCATAAGTTCGACCGAAGTTAAAGTAAAGTTTTCAAAATCAAAATTCACAAGTTCGACCGAACTTGTGAATAAAGCTGAGAATTCTTCATTTCCACTACAAGTTCGACCGAACTTGTAGTAGAACTAACATTTTCAAAAGTTTTTGAGTGTTTTCAGCGTACAAGTCTCGTTATTCACAATAATGATATTCAAAGAGCTTTCATGTCCGGAGCTAGTTCATCAAATGCCAATGTGATCCAACAAGTCAATCTTGACAAAGAAATGGGCACTACTGTTAAAACGCCAAAGCTAATGCATGGACGAGTATGAAGGATGGAAGGAGAAGTTTACATATTGGGTTCAAGACATGCATTTCCTAGGCTGGGTGTCAATCGAAAAAGGTTATACAGTTCTGTTGGACGAACATCAGCAAGTTCTGGAGAAATACAAGTACTCCATGACACAGAAAGAAGAATACATTGCTGAGAAAAAGATGATCAGTCTTATCCAACAATCCGTCAAAGAAGATAATCTCGTCTTGCTACCGGAATACACAACTGTGAAGAAGCTCTTAAAGTTTCAGAAGCAAGTGACAGCTCCTGTTGCAAAGCCAGTTTTCGGAGCTATCAAAGATTCAAATTACATTGTGTCGTCTGATAATAAATGGAGGAAAGACGGAAGTGATGATGAAAAAGAGCTTAATGCTGAAAAATAATGGTTCAAAGACTTCAAACCAAAGGCTCGAAGTGAATGGTTCTAAAGGCCGAAGTTGAAAAGCCAAAAAGAAACGAGCTGCAAAGAAAGTCGAAACAATGCTCGTTGATGAAGATGAACCAGAAAATGTTCAAGCTGAAGCTGGTTCGAGCGCAACAGTCGTTATCGAAAGCCAAGAGACTGAGAAAGCTACGCAAGATGATGTTATCTCTACTACATCAGAAAATAATGATGATTCTGATGAAGAACCAGTAAAAGAGCCAGAAAAATCTAAAGCTGAGATTAGAGCTGGAAAGGAGAAAGAAATGGATGCTGATTTTGATCCAAGTCTTGAAAAAGATTCTGATGAGGAAAGACCAAAGAAAAAAGCTAAACGTGTAAAGTCTGCAACTATTTCTTCCACAAAGACTACAGGATCTCCTCAGACAAAGGGCAAGAAAAAGAAGAAAGTTCAAAAAGCTGTTAGTAAATGTTATAAAGGAAAGCTGAAAAGCGCAGAAGTTACACAAGAACCTTCTGGCGCACAGGAGAAAGAAGTCACACAAGAACCTTCTACACAAGAACCTTCTACACAAGAACCTCCTGTTGTTTCAAGTGAAGCTGAAAGGCCAGGAGCTACACAAGAACCTCCTGTGTCTGGTTTATTGGAAGTACCTATAATCCAATCACCGGTTGCTCCAACGACTTCAAATCTTGAAAGTTCTACTCCAAGGAAGTCTACACCAAAGGCTGCTACTCCAAAGTCAACACCAAAAACTTCAGGGCCTAATCTGTTTGGTGATATGCATAATGATCCGATTCGTCTGCAAGATCTAAACGATTTCTTCCAGAGACGAATGTTGAACTTCTGGAAAAGCGTGTGAAGGTGTTAGAAGAAAAAATGGAAAAGAATGAAGAAGAGAAAGCAGAGCTTATTCAGAAAATGAATCAAAGCAATGTTGAGAAAGAGATGTTGGACGACAAAGTGAAAGTGTTAGAGAATGAGCGAGAATATTGCAAAGCTTTGATTGAAAGTTTGCAGGATGCAAATGAAAAGTTGCAGACAGAAATCACAGAGTTAAAGTAAATCCAAGTTCTAAATGATCGAAGATTCTCCAGGATGCAGAAAGTTTTATCTAACTCTCTGGGAATTGATTTCATCAAAGAATATGATCGTCTAGATCAACAAGAAGCTAAAGAACGAGCTGAGAAAGAACTAGCAGCGAGTGGTAAAGGTAAGAATGTTGAAGGTGAAGTACCTACTTCTTCTGAAGCTGCAGAGAAGTCTGTTGATGATGTTACTAAAGCTTCTGAGTCTGATATTCCAAAGGTTGACGAATCTGTCAAGCCTTCTGATCCTGTTATTGCTTCTGAAGAAAAAGACGATGAAGAAGCAGAAAAAGAGGATAAGGAAGATGATGAAAAGGATGATTCTGAGTATGAAGATTGGAATGTTGCTGACGATGACGATGATGATGATCAGGGTGGTGTTGGTCTGAAAATTACTGAAGCTAAAATCTCAAGTGAATTTGATTTCTCTTTGCTGATGGATGATAAAATTGATGGGGAGTCAGGGCAGACAGGGCCATCAGATGATGTTGATATGGCTAATGTTGATAGGTTTACAAAGCCGGTTGCTGCAGTACCTACTAAGCCTTTATTGTTGATGTTAGAACATAATGTGGAGGAAGGTGAGTATGTGCACAACTATACAAAGGAAGATCAGGCTAAGTTGATCGAAGTTGAAGCTGAGAATCTAGAATTTGATTTTGAAGATGATGTGTTGAATGTTAACACATTTGAGCCGAATGATAAAGTATGTTAGAAGATTTGAAGCTGATGAATATAACAGAGTGATTGTGGAAGATTGGTCTTCTGATGATGAAACAGATCAAGCTGCAAAGTTCGTTGGTCCTAATACTGATAGTTTTCCTACATTAGAGGAGATGTACAAGCAGCTAGACGAAGACATGTTGAAAGAAAAGATTGAAGAATCAGTTTGAGAAGGAAAAGTACCAAAGCCGATGACAAAAGAAGAGATAGCTCAAGCAAAGAAGTATTGGTTTAAAGAGATGCCGCGCGGACGTAAGTTTCGACGTCCTCTAGCATTCTTTACCAGAGACAAAGACGTGTCATTGGGGGATATATTAAACTGGGGTTGGTTCAAATAACTTAACGTATATGCAATCAAAAGAGAATTTGGAGTGCAATACTTCAAGTATCTTGCTGATTTCAAGACTTTACCATATTGGGATGTGGAAGAGCTGGTCCAGACCGTTAATGTTACATATCACATGAAAGTGATTGATCAGTTCCTGTGGAAGTTGATAAAGTATGAAGCGGTCAAAGTGTAGGACTGATCCTCGATGCTAAGGAACCTAAATTTGTTATCTAACGTCCATAATAGCGGAAATATTACGTCATGTTTACCAATAGACAAGAATTAATCAGTTAATCATCAGTTTTATTGATCAAACATCAAGAGTACAAACTGACAGAGCTTCGCCTCCAAAATGCCAACGTTACAAATGAATGAGGCAAGCTAGGTATTTATAGTTGCACAAGTCCGCTCATGGATGATGTAAGTTCGCCCGAACTTGTCTCAACACTAAGCTCATGGGCGAACTTGGCTAACCTTTACATAAATACTACATACTACTAGCCTATCCAGCTCTATTATATACAAACTCGATATAAGACTAAGACATAGACATTATGCACCAACAGACTCCCCCTTGGATATAGTCTTCGTCTTGTATCAGTCTCCAAAACTCTGTCTTCATATAAACGTTAACGCACACGACCGAAGATGTTCTTAAACGACTTCTTTTGTCGCTCTTGCTTAGGATCCGACGTCTGGTCAATAGGAGGCACTTTGTTCATGTGCTGAAACATTTTAATACTTGCCTTCCTAGTTCTCTCATGAATAGCTTCAAGACACTTTTCTTCTTTCAGAAATTCTACTCTTTCTAGATCTCTCCACTTTGTTTGCCACATCTTCCCTAAATTAACTTCGTGTTCTGAAACTGCATCGCTTGTACCTTCTCACGTTCTTCAAAAACAATCTTGTTGTATCTGGAGCAGTTAACCAACCACATAGGATCAAGAATCCTGATTGTCCTCCATAACCCCCTCATACCCTGATATCCCAAAACTTCAACTCTTTCCTTTGAAATATCCAAGTGTTCTTCAAACTTTAAAACAATAACTGCTTCACAAGTCGATGGATCTATCTGCCACCACTTGAACAATGGATAGAAGTCTTGCTCAATCGACATCAGTGGCATGTTCTCATTGCCCTCGGTCGTTTCATTATCAACGTAACGTCTTTTTCACC
Organism: Scalesia atractyloides; assembly: GCA_947069175.1. Lineage (NCBI taxonomy): Eukaryota > Viridiplantae > Streptophyta > Magnoliopsida > Asterales > Asteraceae > Scalesia > Scalesia atractyloides. Next base: position 34,260,117 of record CAMTDV010000015.1, on the reverse strand, counting down.
CGTCTTTTTGTTTGTCTTGATTCTACATCCAGGAATAAATGGCTTCCAATATATGAATCCTTTAACCACTTCAAACTTGATCAATTTCCACAGCAACTGATTAATCACTTTCATGTGGTATGTAACATTCACAGTCTGCACCAGCTCTTCCACATCCCAATACAGTAATGTCTTGAAATCAGCAAGGTATTTGAAGTATTGCACTCCAAATTCCCTCTTGATTGCATAAGCGTTCAGTTCTTTAAACCAACCCCAACTCAACATATCTCCCAATGAAACATCTTTATCTCTGGTAAAGAATGCTAGAGGACGTCGAAACTTACGTTTACCAGGCATTTCTTTAAACCAGAACTTCTTCGCTTGAGCAATTTCTTCTTTAGGCATTGGCTTTGGTACTTTTTCTTCTAGCAAAGATTCCTCAATCTTTTCTTTCAGCATGTCTTCATCGAGTTGCTTGTACATCTCCTCAAAAGTAGGAAAACTTTCAGAATAGAGACCAACATACTTCGCAGTTTGGTCTGTTTCATCATCAGAAGACCAATCTTCCATGATCACTCTATTATACTCGTCAGCTTCAAATCTTCTAACATACTGATAATCATTCGGCTCGAAAGTGTTAACATTCAACACATCTTCTTCGAAATCAAACTCTAGATCTGCAGCATCAACTTCAACTAACTTTGCAAGATCTTCCTTTGTATAGTTGTGTATAAACTTGCCTTCCTCCACGTTATGTTCAAGCATTAACAATAAAGGCTTCGTGGGTATAGAAGTAACTGGCTTAGCAAATCTATCAACATTCAACAGATCAATCTCATCAGTTGGCCCTTTCTGCCCAGACTCCCGCTCACCTTTATCATCCATTCTGTTTGACTCGTCATCCATAAGCGAAGAGAAATCAAATTCACTTGAGATTTTGGCTTCAGTGATTGTAAAACCAACACCACCCTGATCGTCATCATCATCATCGTCAGCTACATTCCAATCCTCATATTCAGAATCATCTTTCTTTTCCTCATCTTCTTTATCCTCATCTTCAGCTTCTTCATCGTCCTTTTCTTCAGAAGCAATGATAGGACCAGAAGGCTTGACATATTCGTCAACCTTTGGAATATAGGACTCAGAAGCTTCAGAAACATCTTCTACAGATTTCTCAGTAGCTTCAGAAGATTTAGGGGTTTCACCCTCAACATTCTTTCCTTTACCACTCACTGTTAGTTCTTTCTCAGACCTTTCTTTGGCTTCTTGTTGATCCAGACGATCATATTCTTTGATGAAATCAATCCTCGGAGAGTTAGATAAACTTTCTGCAACCTGGTGAACCTTCGATCCTTTAGAGCTAGATTGACTTTAACTCTGTAATTTATGTCTGCATCTTCTCATTCGCATCTTGCAGACTTTCGATCAACGCTTTAAAATATTCACATTCATTCTCTAATACTTTCACTTTGTCATCCAGTATTTCCTTTTCAACTGCGCTTTGATTCATTTTATTAATCAATTCAGCTTTCTCCTCCTCATTCTTAGCAACTTTCTCTTCTAACACCTTCACACATTTTTCCAGAAGTTCAACATTAGTCTTTGGAAAGAAATCGTTTAGATCTTGCAGACTAATTGGATCACTATGCATATCACCAAATATATTAGGCCCTGAAGATTTTGGTGTTGACTTTGGAGTAGCAGCCTTTGGTGTTGACTTCCTTGGCGTAGAAATTTCAAGATTTGAAGTCGTTGTAGCAAACAGTGATTGAATAACAGGTACTTCCAAAAAACTAGACACATGAGGTTCTTGTGTAGCTCCTGGCCTTTCAGCTTCCAATGAAACGATCACAGGAGGTTCTTGTGTGACTCCTGGACGTTCAGTTTCACTTGTATCAACAACAGGAGGTTCTTGTGTAGGAGGTTCTTGTGTAAACCCTTTCTCCTGTGCACCAGAAGGTTCTTGTGTAACTTCTGCGCTTTTCACTGTTCCTTTGTAACTTTTGCTGACTGCCTTTTGAGCTTTCTTAGTTTTCTTACCCTTTGTTTGAGGAGACCCTATAGTCTTTGTCGAAGAAATAGTTGCAGACTTTACACGTTTAGCTTTCTTCTTTGGTCTTTCCTCATCTGACTCTTTTTCTTGATTTGGATCGAAATCAGCATCCATTTCCTTATCTTCTTCTGTTGCTGTCTTTTCAGGTTCTTTCATAGGTTCTTCATCAGATTCATCATTGTGTTCAGAAGTAGCAGATATAACATCATCTTGTGTTGTTTTCTCAATCTCTTGACTTTCAACAACTACAGCTGCACTAGAACCTGCTTCACTTTGAACATTCTCAGGTTCATCTTCGTCAATGAGCATAGTTTCAATTTTCTTTGCAGCTTGTTTCTTCTTAGGCTTATCAACCTCGGCCTTCAAGAACCATTCACTTCTCGCTTTTGTCTTGAAGTCTTTGAAACATTCTTTTTCAGCATTATGCTCTTTCTCATCATCACTGCTGTCTTTTCTCCATTTGTTTTCAGGCGACGCAATGTAGTTTGAATCCTTAATTGCTCCGAAACTGGTTTAGCAACAGGAGCTGACGCTTATTTCTGAAACTTGATTAACTTCTTCACAATTGTTTCATCAAGGTGAACTAGGTATAACACATCGTTTGGATCTCGTGCAATATTTGCATACTTCTCATCTATCAGCATTTGCACGAATCTTGGATGTAAACATAACCTCGAATCCTCCATGTTCTTCGACATGTGTGTAAATACCAGCTTCGAATAGTTGAACGGCTTTTCAGAATTAGTGTCGTTGCCATACAAGCCAGATAATCTTGCACGTCGTATAATCCCGCCCTGCGATGACTAAATGTGTGAATAATAGCATGCATGAGAAGCTTGTAGGGATTTGGCACTTCCCCTTTCTTCAACGTCGGCTTGTTCACGCTTCCCTTATAGCCCATACGAAAAAAACAACCTCTAACCATTTTCTCGTCGAGGAATATTGGATCATCTTCGTTGTCGTTGAATTGCAGAATCCGTCGAATATCATCTTCAGTTACAGAAATCTTCTTAACCTCATTTCCAACTTGTACTACTGAATTAATCGTTTTCTGATCATCACTAAGACTAGCATTCATCTAGAAATGGAAAATATGAGATCTGTATAATATTGGGTGTTCCGTGATAGCTCTGTGAATAGGGCTTTCCTCTAAAAACTTTAAGATACTGTCGTATTCCTTTAAAGATGGACAGATTGTCTTGTCGAGCGTAATACACGTGTTGTGAGTCTTAGAAAACTCTACAGATATTGCACGCGCTGGAACTTGAGCCTAGAAAACGACGCAAAACAATTAGCACGCAATACGAGAAAAAAATTTAAAATTTGTCTAACACATTCATCAAGTTCGGGCGAACTTGATGAGTGTTATAATATTCTACTTTATTCAAGTTCGCCCGAATATGCACATAAAACATGTTCAACATTAATCACCATAAGTTCGGGCGAACTTATACTCAATACTTATCAGATTTCACAAAATCAAGTTCGAGCGAACTTCCACATAGGCTCTTTCAAAATCTATTTTAGAAGTTTGATCGAACATGCTTTTATTTTTCTTTGTTCATGTTTAGTTAACAAGTTCGGTCGAACTTGATAACAAGTTCGGCCGAACTTGTCATCACCTTCATACCAAACCTGTTCAATATAACATCAACCATTTCAACCAAATTCAAGATGATTACATGGTCGGTTTTATGTGAATAACAAGAATTTTAAGTTCAATTTCATCATGAGACCCCTAGATCTATCAGATTTTAAAGACTCAGATTTGATTTGTTCGATTTAGGTTCAAATATCGGTTCAAAGTTCAAATAACTACCTCATACATTGTTAATGGTGTGCAAATCACCAAGAACAATCAACAATTGGGCAGAGTAATGGTACTGAAATGACAAAATCACACTTTCGCTCAAATGCATATAAGTTCGCTCAGAGGATGTGGTTGCAGGTGAATGAGTTTGGCTGAACTTACTTAGGTATTTATACCTAGGCAAGTCCAGGCGAACTTGCAAGCCCACAACAAAAGCCCATTGAAGTTCGGGCGAACTTATTGAATAACCACCAGCCATCTGCAAGTTCGGTCGAACTTGCTGTTTTGTTAAACTTGATTTAGTTTAGCAAGTTCGGCCGAACTTGCCAAACCACAAATTCAAACTTCTTCCAATTTTACATTTTAACCCCTGAACTTTCCAACTTTTACCCGTTATGAAAATCCACTCAGTTGACCAAGTCCAAGCTAATGACCTTGGTTAACCGATTTGTCTGCCGAGTCCAAGTTAATGACCCCGGTTTGACCCGTTACGAACAAACTGTTGATATTTTCAAAATCAAAGTTTCAAATTAATGAACTTTTTATCGTTTTGGCTTTTCAGATTTAACATATTAGCTCCCAGCCCGTTGTCAAAGAGATTCCTACCAGCTCTAGCATCTTATCAGACTTCGAAGACCCGTTCTCCAACATTGGTTTGCTGAAAACAATGTAGAAATAAAATCTTTTTTTGTAAGTTTATGTTAAAACACATTGAAAATCTTTTTGGATTTAATCTGTAAAGCTGATAAACTATGTACAGGACAATGTAAACTATGTATACACATATTTACAAACATACTTTTGTGAATTCGTGTCTAAAGGATCATATCAGTTAATTGAGACATATCACCAGTACCGTTGACCTTTAGATGACATTAAGTTTTAAACTCGTGTACCTAGAATGTCGATATGTTTGTCCACTTAAACTTACCACATTTCTCAACTGTTTCAAGATATGTTAAAGGTATGATTTATGAAACTTGACTTACCTATGGTTCCTACTTCTTGAATATACTCCCGTATCAAGATTCCCTAGATTTCATCTTACAGGTGAATATAGCGTAATTGATATCTATATCAGGGTAATGCGAGACCTTGAGAGCTCAGGTTAGTCAAAGAGATGAAGGCTCGTCTTTATGGTGTGTTCCACTTAAGGAATCTTTTTAGCACTGCAAATGAATTTAGATCTTCCCATACTTTTCAAGTTTGCATGCAGTTTGGGGTTTATAGCGAAAGTATTATAGAAGTTCTAGGCTATTGCTTCCGCAAAATCAGAAGAACTTGTTATAATCCCCCAGATATCAACTATCTATAAAGACCTCGTATCTCAGAATCAGGCAATCTCTCAAACGAAATTTCGGAGTACTACGTCCATATATTCAAGATATGTTAATCCACACGATTAAGCAGTTGCTAAATTTAAGTTATATCTCGAAAATAGTTTACTGAACGTGTTAAGTCTATCGACACATCTACAGTACTCGTTTATCACTTTTAAACTTTTCATTTCTTTACCGTACTGTGAGTCCACTGATGTACTATCATTTCCTTTTAGTGACATCGAATTCTTTTTGTCTTTTTCAATGTTTTTGTACATTTTTTAAATTTTTTATATGTTTTTGTATTTTCCCAACTATTTCTCCCCCTAAAATCAAAAACATATTTTTTGGATTTTAGATTTTTAAGAAATACTAAAGTAGAAAGATATTTACATACTATACAAACCAATGCGGATTACATGAATTCGTCATCTGATCTGTATTCAACTTCAGCTTCCGCACATGTAAGCAAATTTTTAATACCGTTAAGCCGCATTAGATATTTAAATCTTGTTAATGGAAATGCTTTGGTATAAAAATCAGCACTTTGTTCCTCGGTGTGGATTTTTCTATTCGAACCATTTTATTTTCGTAATAGTCACGAATGAAATGGTATCGAATTTCAATGTGTTTTGTACGAGAGTGATGAACCGGATTTTTAGTTATATCGATGGCTGCTTTGTTATCTATAAATAAAGGCGTGTCAAGAAACTGCAGACCATAATCCCTCATCTGTTGCTGAATCCAGAGGATTTGAGAGCAACAGCTGGAAGCAGAAATGTATTCCGCTTCACAGGTTGAGAGAGACACCGAGGTCTGTTTCTTACACTTCCACGTTACCTAACGTGTGCCAAAGAACTGGCATCCTGCAGTTGTAGATTTCGAGTTTAGTTTGTCCACTTCGAAGTTCGAGTCAGCGTATCAAGTGAGATCAAAATTGCCGTTCTTGGGGTACCACAGGCCGGTGCTTGTGTAACATCCGTCAAAAACGGATTTACCAAACCCGCTCCGTTTATCAACCGAACAGTCAGTCAAAAATTTCGTTGCGAATTAAATGCCCAAAATATTTTTAAACGATACGTAATCGATTATTATACGGGAATATATATTTAGTTTTTGAAAAACTGTTGAAAATCGCAAAATAAAAATAAAAGTACTCTGCCGGGTTTCGAACCCGGGTCTGTACCGGCTCATCAAACAGACTTAGCACACACACACAAACCATTGCGCCACTTGTATTGTTTGGTGAATATTAGAATCATTTAATTCATAAAGTAACGTTACAAATTCAAAACCGGCGCCCAATAGTTCAGTCGTCGGAATCCCGGTAAACTCGCGAGCTTTTAACGACAATTTACATTATAACGTAAACCATTAACAAGACATCGGTTATAACCGACGTCTGAGTCCGCGACCAAAAATTATAACCGCCGGAGAAATTTAAATCAATGAATCCAGTTGGAAATCGGGCCAAATACATCAACGATTTACCCTTTAAATTCACCCACAACCCACTGCAAACTTTTTCGCTTAAAACCACACCTTTTCTCGGTGTAATTCCACTCGCCGGAACTAATCTGTTCGTCGCTGGAAAACCGGTTTCCCCATTGCCGAGCCTTACTGAACCTCCTAAGTTTATACCGAAGTCACCCTTACCTTTTCCAAGCTTTCCGGAGACTCGCTGCTGCAAGACACCTGACGCCGGAGCTTATTGCTGACGCCGGAGTTCTGCCATGAAAACAGAGGGTCTAGTCGGTATACCTCTTCGCCTAATATCTTTATCTTTTCACTCATATATCATCTATAATTAACCTAAAACACTAAAACCAGTCGATTTCCGAATTCTGGTTATATCTTGATGAGGAAGACGATGTTTCGGTAGTGTATATGTATAATTAAAATCAGGATATTACTCGGGTTAGACACACAGTCCAGCGGTGGACTGTGTGCACAATAAACACTAACGTCTCGAGTTCGAATCCGGTTTCACACACGCTGCCTTAATAAAAATCATTTTTTTTGTTAAACTGAACCGGAGTCGCCACTGGTATATGTTAAGTATATTAAGAACCGGAATAATAATCAAGTCAGACACACAGTCCAGCGGTGGACTGTGTGTTTGTTTATATCACAGGTCACGAGTTCGAGTCCGGTCTCCTGCACCGACTCGGACAATTATCTATTCTTTTTAAATAAGGCAGAAAAGGAAATAACTAATTTGTATTTAAGTATAATAAAAATCGAGTTATATAACATGTTAAACACACAGTCCAGCGGTGGATTGTGTGTTAGTTTAAGCCACAGGTCCCGGGTTCGAGACCTGTGGAGTGCACGTCCGAATTGATTTAAACTGTTTTTAAAATAAAATGATTTTCGGTTTAAACTAATTAATATATATATATAATTAAAATCAGATATATAACGGGTTAGACACGTAGCTCAGTTGGTAGAGCTGCGTGCACGCGTACGGGAGGTCTCGGGTTCGAGCCTCACTCAGCGCACTTGTGTTCCGATTCGAACCGGTCAACGGTCAGGTCAACGGTCAACGGTCAGAAAAAAATCAAATTTTTTTTATTATTTTATTTAATTATTTTAATTAAAAATCAATTAAAAATACTTAAAAATAACATTTTTAAGGTTAGAAAATAGCTTCAAACTCACAAAAATACACCCAACAATCCTACTAAAATAGATTAATAAAATCCGTTTACTTACCAAACCATAATGCGATTTATCTAGGTTAAACTCACTCGTGATTAAAACCACTTTCGCGTGCATTCAACATCATCAACCGAACGCACCCACTGTGAGTGAATCTTACAACTCCCCCTTTTAAATTACACGTTTTGGGGTGTGTCATGTGTTATGAAAATAATTAACTTATTTATTTAAACATGTGCCATACCACATCATGACCTAAACTTAGATTGTTTATATTGTTGTGATTACTTATTTCCTTTTGTTAAATTATATGAAACTCATTCATTAAGCCCATCAGTTCCTCGTGGAAGACGAGTTGAACAACGCGTGCCCACAAATCAAATTCATTATTGTTTATGTGTATATCATTGAGTTTATATTGTTTGTAGTTGTGTCATTCATATCATCATGGTTATGCAATTCATTCATTAGGCCCCTCAGTTCCTCGTGAGAGACGAGTTGAGCATCGCGTGCCTCTAAATGTTCCATTATTGTTCATGTGTGTTTCACTTAATATCTTATGATTGTTGATTAAGTTTACATCTATTTTTACTCATGTTTGGTTGTGCACATATTTCATAATCAATTTAAATAAATTTGTTCAAATGTTTTCCATAGGATTCACTCGCCAACATTATGTTGATCCAAAAACCCTTTTACACATGATACAGGTGAACAGGTTGAAGCAAGGAAAACATAGGATATGCCTTAGAAGAGAACAAAGAAGTTTAGATTGTTAGTTAGAACATGTTGTAACATTTATTGTAATTCTCCATTTAATTTGTAATAATGAATATGAAACGCATAATAAATGTCATGAGCTTTGATGATAACCCAATCATGCCCCGATCACCTTTTCCGCTGCGGGTCGGGGTGTGACAGATTGGTATCAGAGCCATGACTATAGGGATATAGGATAGGTTATTAGACCCTTAGAGCCTATACTATAGTCTGCCTAAATTTTAATTGATTAGGTGGTTACATACAAACTTGTGATATTTATTTGTTTCATATTTGTTTACATTTCAGTCAAACATACATGCTTATATACATATTCATTATACATATATACATATTCATTATACATATATCGATGTTCATGTATTCAATTTATTTTCATATTCTCATTATCCAAAGATTTTGTGCAATTTTCAAATCTCATCAAAGTAAGTTCTGCGACGGGCATGTAGTAACTGGAAGGGTACAAGTACCGGTAGTCGGAACGTCCTGTCTAGGCTGGCATTCGTATAAATCCAATATAACGGACCAGTTTGCCTACCTGGGGACCAACGATGAGAGTACGAAGGACCTATTAGGCCAAAGCATGCCACACCAAACGTCGTTCGAACTAACCCTACTTTGAGTTGTCACTGTGTCTACACCTGGACACATTCCGAATATCACACGTTGTATACATATTTCTCGATTTTCTCTGGGTTTTTGTGTACGCAACCTGGCAAACCCGTGCGAACCATATGAAAAACCGGTATTCATGGGGGCCCACATGATTACACAGGTAAAGTATGGCGGCATGTAGGGCCTAACAGCGAGCAAAACCCAAGACATCCTATGGATGTAGTAGATTCATCTATTTATAATTATTTTATGAATGTTCATTCCTAATGCGACCCATGAACCCAAAAGCATCCAACTCATACTCTTATCATGTATTCCTTGTAGATGTCTTCTAACCTCGCCCGTAGGAAGACGAGAGCAAGAAAAGCCCGCGAGCGCATGGCTGCCTTAATCGCTCAACAAATGGCTGCCGTAATACCCAACATTGTAATCCAAGTTCAACAAGCACTTACCGCTAATCCTGTCAATCAAGCAAACCAAAACATTATCAACTCTTCCCCAAATACCACTAAATGCACCTACAAGCACTTCAAATCGTGCGACCCTCCGAAATACAAAGGGACTGAAGGCGTCACCGCTCTCCTCCATTGGTTTGAAGAAATGGAGAACACATTTCTAAATTGCGATTGCCCTGACGATCGCAAAGTGCGATATGCTACCGGTCGATTATATGGGATAGCACTTATTTGGTGGAACACAGAGAAGGCCAAACGAGGTGTGGAAGATGCTATGACCTTAACTTGGAACGAATTGAAGGAAATCATGACCAGACGTTTTTGCCCAAGGAGCGAAATCAAGAAGTTAGAAGATGAATTTTACTCATTGAAGCAAGTGGAAGGAGACCACATCACATACAACAAAAGGTTCCTCGAATTACATCAAATGGTTCCCAACATGTTTACTTCCCCCTACCGTTTGATCGAGCACTACATTCGTGGTCTTCCGTCAAAGATTCAAGACCCTGTAATAAGTGCCAAGCCTGCAACTTTGGAAGCAGCAATGGAGCTAGCAACAGAGCTCACCGAGAACCGAATCCGGAACAAAGACTTCAAGGAGGAGAAGAAGAAGGATAAAGAATCGACTGAAACCTCCGACTCCACTCAAACTGAATCCCCTTCTCAACCCAATCCTAAGAGAAGAAGAGTCGGGCGACTTTTCGCTGCTACCCAACGAAATCCACCAGTTTTACACGCCATACCCATCCGAGCTATCCCAATCACCCAAGTGGCACCCGACTCAGCTTACCCAAATAAGAAACCATATCTTGGACCTCACCCTCGATGCAACAACTGTTTTTATCACCATCCCCATACCCTACCTTGTCGTCTATGTGCAACTTGTGGACGCTATGGTCATTTGAGCAATGTTTGTCGCACCTTTCAAAACCAAACCTTTTCCCCTACACAAAACATGGCCCAAACTTATCACCAACCCCAATACCCCATGTTCCCATATGCTCGAGCTTGCTTAAATTGTGGCGACCCTACCCACTTTAGAAACACATGCCCTCAATTGGTTAACGTCATCAACACTCAAGCCCAATCAAACCCAGTTAACCAAGTAAACCAAGGAAACCCAACCGCTAGGCCACCAGCAAGAGGAAGAGTCTTCAATATCAACGCCAATCCTGTCGAAGATAATGACGGCCCAAACGAAGATACTCAGCTAGTCCTCTTCGCCGAAGATCCAGATTCAACTCCTATCGTTTAGTTTTATGTTTTTCTTTATCACATAGAACCAAACATAACTTAAGGATAAAGCCAATGAAACTTTGATGAGAATACGGTGGATACGCCGATGGTACTTCCTATATATAAGTATTCTTGTCAAAGGATCAGAAGCATTATCTGGCGGTTATGAGAGGCTCCATGTGTAGACTGTTAGATAATTATTGTATATTATATATTGTTTTCAGTATATGCATTTGCCGAGGCCGTGGCTCCCCATCCATTGAGGTTGAGTTGGATCCCCATTTAATTATGCGGTTGATCTTGGCGTGCCCGTACGATCGGCTCCGTTTGTTTGAGCCTTGATCGGTCATTTCATTTTCCATTTCAATACATGCAATACGATCGGCTCCGTTTGTTTGAGCCTTGATCGGTTATTTCATTTTACATTTCAATACATGCAATACGTTCGGCTCCGTTTGATTGAGCCTTGAGCGCACATTTCAATTTACATTTCCAGTTCATGCAATACGTTCGGCTCCGTTTGATTGAGCCTTGAGCGCACAGACAATTTCATTATCGGTATCTTGTGGTTGTGGTGTTTGTAGTAGAGTCGCATCGAACTAACCATAACTTGCGGATAAAGTCAATGAAAATTTGACAAGGATATGGTGGATACGCCGCTGGTACTTCCTATATATAAGTATTCTTGTCAAATGATCGGAGGCATTATCAGGCGGTTATGAGAGGTTCCATGCATAGGATGTTTGTGTGGTTAAGTTATTCATTTTCAGTACATGCAATACGCTCGGCTCCGTTTGATTGAGCCTTGAGCACACAATTTCAATTTCAGTACATTCAATACGTTCGGCTCCGTTTGATTGAGCCTTGAGCGCACATCCATTTCATTTTCAGTACATGCAATACGATCGGCTCCGTTCGATTGAGCCTTGATCGCACAGATATATTTCATTTCAGTATTTTATGTTTGTTGTATTGGTTGTAGAGTTATAGGACTAATCATAATTCACTGATAAAACCAATGAAAATTTGACAAGAATATGGTGGATACGCCGCTGGTACTTCCTATATATAAGTATTCTTGTCAAAGGATCAGAGGCATTATCGGACGGTTATGAGAAGTTCTATGTAGGATTTATTAGTTTCTTGGTAACCAATCATAACTTGTGGATAAAACTAATGAAAATTTGGCAAGAATATGGTGGATACGCCGCTGGTACTTCCTATATATAAGTATTCTTGCCAAAGGATCAGAGGCATTATCAGGCGGTTATGAGAAGTTCCATGTAGGATTTAGTATTGCCTTGGTTGGAATTTGTGTTACATTTATATCATCATGTTATTTAAAGAGATTGGATTGTGTTCCATTTCTATATAAACTAACCTCTCCATCATAACAAACGAGAGAGGAACTTCCACCATTCAAACATATATGCTATCAGAATGTGGATTCAAATATTTGCTGTCGTGTTTATTCATGTTCAAATATTTGCTGTTGTGTTTATTCATGTTCGAATATTAGCTGTTGTGTTTTTATTTATGTTCCCTATAGGTTGTAGTGTTAGAAGTTTTGCCTTAGGATATAACCCTACTTTCCCAAACGTATCTAAACTCTTATGCATGATATCATTTTTAGCAAATCATTTCTGCTTATCAATACTTATACAGTAGGCAACAAAAAGCGATTCCTGAATAGGGTACTTAACCCTTACAAGGAACGTTACCGCCTCGAACAAAAAAACTTAAACCCTTATTTTTCTAAGCATACAACTGTCAAACAAAACATCATCATCCTTTTAGTCAAAATATATCATTATTTAAATTTCGGGACGAAATTTCTAAAAAGCAGGGGATACTGTAACATCCGTCAAAAACGGATTTACCAAACCCGCTCCGTTTATCAACTGAACAGTCAGTCAAAAATTTCGTTGCGAATTAAATGCCCAAAATATTTTTAAACGATACGTAATCGATTATTATACGGGAATATATATTTAGTTTTTGAAAAACTGTTGAAAATCGTAAAATAAAAATAAAAGTACTCTGCCGGGTTTCGAACCCGGGTCTGTACCGGCTCATCAAACAGACATAGCACACACACACAAACCACTGCGCCACTTGTATTGTTTGGTGAATATTAGAATCATTTAATTCATAAAGTAACGTTACAAATTCAAAACCGGCGCCCAATAGTTCAGTCGTCGGAATCCCGGTAAACTCGCGAGCTTTTAACGACAATTTACGTTATAACGTAAACCATTAACAAGACATCGGTTATAACCGACGTCTGAGTCCGCGACCAAAAATTATAACCGCCGGAGAAATTTAAATCAATGAATCCAGTTGGAAATCGGGCCAAATACATCAACGATTTACCCTATAAATTCACCCACAACCCACTGCAAACTTTTTCGCTTAAAACCACACCTTTTCTCGGTGTAATTCCACTCGCCGGAATTAATCTGTTCGTCGCCGGAAAACCGGTTTCCCCATTGCCGAGCCTTACTGAACCTCCTAAGTTTATACCGAAGTCACCCTTACCTTTTCCAAGCTTTCCGGAGACTCGCAGCTACAAGACACCTGACGCCGGAGCTTATTGCTGACGCCGGAGTTCTGCCAGGAAAACAGAGGGTCCAGTCGGTATACCTCTTCGCCTAATATCTTTATCTTTTCACTCATATATCATCTATAATTAACCTAAAACACTAAAGAAAACGATTAAGACTTTGAACCAGTCGATTTCCGAATTCTGGTTATATCTTGATGAGGAAGACGATGTTTCGGTAGTGTATATGTATAATTAAAATCAGGATATTACTCGGGTTAGACACACAGTCCAGCGGTGGACTGTGTGCACAATAAACACTAACGTCTCGAGTTCGAATCCGGTTTCACACACGCTGCCTTAATAAAAATCATTTTTTTTGTTAAACTGAACTGGAGTCGCCACTGGTATATGTTAAGTATATTAATAACCGGAATAATAATCAAGTCAGACACACAGTCCAGCGGTGGACTGTGTGTTTGTTTATATCACAGGTCACGAGTTCGAGTCCGGTCTCCGGCACCGACTCGGACAATTATCTATTCTTTTTAAATAAGGCAGAAAAGGAAATAACTAATTTGTATTTAAGTATAATAAAAATCGAGTTATATAACATGTTAAACACACAGTCCAGCGGTGGACTGTGTGTTAGTTTAAGCCACAGGTCCCGGGTTCGAGACCTGTGGAGTGCACGTCCGAATTGATTTAAACTGTTTTTAAAATAAAATGATTTTCGGTTTAAACTAATTAATATATATATATATAATTAAAATCAGATATATAACGGGTTAGACACGTAGCTCAGTTGGTAGAGCTGCGTGCACGCGTACGGGAGGTCTCGGGTTCGAGCCTCACTCAGCGCACTTGTGTTCCGATTCGAACCGGTCAACGGTCAGGTCAACGGTCAACGGTCAGGTCAACGGTCAGAAAAAAATCAAATTTTTTTTATTATTTTATTTAATTATTTTAATTAAAAATCAATTAAAAATACTTAAAAATAACATTTTTAAGGTTAGAAAATAGCTTCAAACTCACAAAAATACACCCAACAATCCTACTAAAATAGATTAATAAAATCCGTTTACTTACCAAACCATAATGCGATTTATCTAGGTTAAACTCACTCGTGATTAAAACCACTTTCGCGTGCATTCAACATCATCAACCGAACGCACCCACTGTGAGTGAATCTTACAACTCCCCCTTTTAAATTACACGTTTTGGGGTGTGTCATGTGTTATGAAAATAATTAACTTATTTATTTAAACATGTGCCATACCACATCATGACCTAAACTTAGATTGTTTATATTGTTGTGATTACTTATTTCCTTTTGTTAAATTATATGAAACTCATTCATTAAGCCCATCAGTTCCTCGTGGAAGACGAGTTGAACAACGCGTGCCCACAAATCAAATTCATTATTGTTTATGTGTATATCATTGAGTTTATATTGTTTGTAGTTGTGTCATTCATATCATCATGGTTATGCAATTCATTCATTAGGCCCCTCAGTTCCTCGTGAGAGACGAGTTGAGCATCGCGTGCCTCTAAATGTTCCATTATTGTTCATGTGTGTTTCACTTAATATCTTATGATTGTTGATTAAGTTTACATCTATTTTTACTCATGTTTAGTTGTGCACATATTTCATAATCAATTTAAATAAATTTGTTCAAATGTTTTCCATAGGATTCACTCGCCAACATTATGTTGATCCAAAAACCCTTTTACACATGATACAGGTGAACAGGTTGAAGCAAGGAAAACATAGGATATGCCTTAGAAGAGAACAAAGAAGTTTAGATTGTTAGTTAGAACATGTTGTAACATTTATTGTAATTCTCCATTTAATTTGTAATAATGAATATGAAACGCATAATAAATGTCATGAGCTTTGATGATAACCCAATCATGCCCCGATCACCTTTTCCGCTGCGGGTCGGGGTGTGACAGCTTGGGCAACCTTTCAGGTAACGGAAGATTCGCTTGACTATCTGCAAGTGTGACATTCGAGGACTTGACTGATATCTCGCACATAAGCAAGTAGGATACATGATGTCTGGGCGCGATGCCATTAGATACATCAATGAACCAATCATCGATCGATACATTGTTTCATCAACTTTCGTTCCCGTCTCGTCTACGCAAATCCCATGGTTCAGTGCTAGCAGCGTCGAAATCGGCTTTGAAGAATCCATTTCAAACTTTTTGAGAATGTCGTGAACATACTTAGTCTGATGAATGAATATCCTGTCTGGAAGCTGATCCACTTGAAGACCTAAGAAGAACTTCATTTCTCCCATCGAGGACATTTCAAATTTCTTCTTCATGATTTTTTCAAACTCTTTGGATAGACTGTCAACCGTAGAACCGAAAATAATGTCGTCCACATAGATTTGTACTATTATCAGATGCGATCCAACTTCTCTAGTAAACAAAGTGCTGTCCACTATGCCTCGTGTAAAACCATTTCCTACGAGATGTTGCGATAACGTCTCGTACCAAGCTCTTGGGGCTAGGTGTAAACCGTACAAGGCTTTATCCAGGAGATATGCTTTGTTCTTGTTTAGTGGATCGACAAACCCCGGTTTTTGGCCGACATACACTTGTTCACGAAGTTTACCTAGAGAAATGTAGATTTTACATCCAACTGATACACTTTAAATCCTTTCTAAGTTGCGAACGCTAGGAAAATGCGGATAGATTCTAATCGCGCAACCGGTGCGTATACCTCCGTATATCTATACATTCCTGCTGGTGGAATCCCTTGACAACTAGCCGAGCTTTGTTTCTGACTATAACCCCCGATCATCTCTTTTACACTTGAAGACCCCCTTTATATCAATAGCTTTCTGCTTCGGTGGCAAGCCTACAAGCTTCCAAACACCCAACTTCTCGAACTGTAAAAGTTCCTCTTGCATTGCTATCACCCAATTCTCGTCTGCCAGAGCCTCATTAACTGTCTTTGGCTCTATTTGAGAAATGAAACATGAGTAGTAGCAGTAGTTCTGAGTTGGTGCAACTCGGGTGTAGAAACAACTAAGTGCTTTGTTGATTTGGTTTCGTGTACGCACACCAGTTTGTAGTTCTCCTATAATATTCGTTGAAGGATGGTACGAATATGATCGTGGCATTTCTTCTGTTGGAACATCAACTGAGCTTTGCTGATTTGAAACAATCAGATCACTGTTCACATCAACATTAGGAGTACTTGTTGAAGCTTCATTCTGATTTCTTGGACTAGCAGATTGATTCAACAAGTTAGAAATCTGCTCAACTTCTTCATCCGATGAAGTTTCATCATCAGCATCAAATGTCGGTGCTTCATCTAAATCAAAATTCTGATTCTGAGGCGTGCTGGGCACTGCTGTGTTTTCTGATTCATTAGAAGCATTCACTAGAGGTGTAGCAGGTGTTACTTCTGTTTCAGAAGTATTTTCAACTTGAACACCACTGCTATTGCTTGGACCTGCTCCGGAAGATGAAGAATCCAACGTGGGTTGATTAACCACAATTGGTCTAATGATTTGTTCTTGATTCGCTGACTGGTGAAGATAGTATAACGCTGCAACTTCTTCGTCAGACGGTTCTTCCGGCAAGTCGAATGACTTCCAAAGGTCTTGATAGTTAAACAACCACGTGTCACCTTTCCTTTGAATAGGATCCGTATAGTTGAAACAATCCACGTGCTGTGCTTCAATAACCTTTCTCAACGAAGGAACATATACTCTTCTTAACGGACTCGCATATCCGACAAAGAAACCTTCAAGAGATTTAGCCCCGAATTTTCCATCTTGGTCTATTATGGTACAAGGCGCACCGAATGGTTCTAAGAACTTCAAATTTGGCTTTCGTCGGTTTGACAGTGAGAACTCTGTTTAGCGTGTAGCAAGCCGTAGCAACCTCTTCACTCCAGAAGCTGATTGGAAGTTTAGAATCTACAAGCATGGTTCTCGCAGTTTCAATCAATGTTCTGTTTTTCCGTTCAGCTACTCCGTTTTGCTGTGGAGTATAGGGAGCACTAAACTCGTGCAGAATCCCTTTTGCGTTGCAGAATTCCTTCATTTTGTTATTCTTAAACTCTGTGCCGTTGTCACTTCTAATGCGTCTGACCGACAGATGATAAAGATTCTCGAGTTTCTTGAATAGAATAACCAAGTTCTCGAACGTTTCATCTTTTGATTCCTGAAAGAATACCCACTAATATCTCGAATAGTCATCTGTCACGACCAAGCAATATAAGTCTCCTGAGATGCTTCGAACATTTACAGGACCAAATAAATCCATGTGGAGACGTTCTAATGGCAACTTGATTGAGTTTAGAATTTTCTTCGGATGAGATTTCTTGATCTGCTTTCCCTTTTTGCATTCTAACAGGGATCAGATATATGAAAACTCCGAAGATTTACACCATATACAAGATCATTATGAACCAAGTAATTCATTTTTTTTGCAAATGAATATACCCCATCTTACGATGCCAAAGAATAGAATCCTTTTCAGTAGCCTTTGTCACAAAACATTGTGCTGATTTTGATGAAGTGGTAGCGACGCCCATATCAAGAACATATAAATCATTCTCACGTGGTGCTCGCATCAGAATCCACTCATCTGGTATTTTGAATCCTGGCTTCAAGATAATACACTCTTTGTCGTTGAAATGCACCGTGAACTTCTCATCACAAATCTGCGATATGCTCAGAAGATTATTTCCCAACTCTACAATATAATTCACGCGATCGAATGAAACGACGCCATTGGAGAGTTTTCCCTCGGCGACTATCCTTCCACCCTGGTTACCCGCAAATACAAATTATCCACCATTGATAGATTTTATGTCGAATAGCAACGCTTTCATTCCCGTCATATGCCTGGATGCTCCACTATCCAAAATCCACTTAGAAAGTACGGATCTCTGGAGCCCCTACACATTTCATCAATCTATTTAAAAAGAGAGAACCAAGCCTTTTGGGTCTTGGGTTGAATTGGATAACCATCATCAAAATCAAACACACACTCATCAGCATAATCGAATCCACGCTCATCTGCATAATCAAATTCATATTCATCATCTGGATTTTCTATGCTGTTTATGTTTGAAAACTTTACTATCTTTTTATCTTTTGAATTGTTACCACTTGTAGTTTTGACATTTTCAGATGTGGTTTCAATTATGATTTCAGATTTTGATTCTTTCATGCTATCACTAGTCTTAACAAGCTCAGACTTAGTGATCTCAGATGTTGTTGACCGTTTCTTTGCAATATGTAAAAATTGTTTTCATTAGCCTTTGAAGTTTCACCTTTTACAAAAATTGAATTTTCAAACTTAGGTTTGACTTCAGCTTTGATTCATTTCTTTTCAAAATCTTTACAGGTTTTACAAACACTGGTTGCTTTGGTTTCACAACATTTGAACTTTCTTTCCTTCTTAGATAAGCCGACATTGATTTCGGACAGTAACGTGCAATATGAGCAATTTCGTTGCACTTGAAACAAGTCCGAGAATCATGTGGATGTCCTTTTGTGGGTTTTACACCACTTGTTTTGGCACCACTTGCAATTTTAGCTTTATCTCGAAGTTCGTTCTGTTTCTTAAACTCACCGTTTGATTGTTTCCCGGTCAAACTTTCCTCATGAACCGTGTTCGTCCCTTATACAAAATTCATGTTTTTATTTTTGTATTCATGAAATGGTGACGTTTTCTTTTTAGGTTCATCTGATTCCTCTAATCCCAACCCAGCTCTCTGGTTTTTCGGATGATCACCACCATTCCTTCGGTAGTTATTTCTTTTAGGTTTGGAGTAGAATTTTCATTGATCTCCAGATCATCTGATGTGACTTCCACGAGTTTAAAGAATTTTCTAACAATTCTTCCTTAACGTTCTGAATCGGAAAACTGTCATCAAAGTATAATCTATCAGATCCTTAATCTTGTACATGACAACATTAGGATCATCACATAGATCATTCTCCGATGATGTATCGTCATCTTCGGACTGTGAATCAGAATTCTTTGAGCTCGAGTCGGCGCTTTTAAAGCTGCCTTCATCAGAATCGTTCAAAACATTTTCAACAACCTTTTTAACCACAACATTTTCATCATCTGTTTTAGTATAGATTACATCAATGTTCTTTGGCAACTCAGTTTTCTTTTCATATAACAACTCAATATTGAGTGCCTTATCCATCCCATCAGCGGATTTGCGATAATATTTATCGCATAGGGGTGGAGGAACATTGCTGTATTCTTTACCAATTTTCTTTTTAGGTTTCTCTTCTGATGGAATTGTCAGAAGGATGTGATCAATGACATACGTGTTACAAGTGTAACTTCTTAAAAGTTGTTGAACACGCTCTGTTTCAATTTTCATATCCTGAAGTTGTTGCTTAGTTTCAGCAATGGTGTTAATATAGATATTAATCGCTTTTTGTTTATCCATTACTATTCCTTTCAACATCCTTACAGTATCATGTTGTTCAATATTATTTCTATCGAGCCTACCATAATCATCTTTCATTTTGTCATACGCTTCCTTCATTGTGCGATAATCGTATTTCAAAAGTTCATTATGCACATTGTTTTCAGCGATGATCTTTGATTTTTCGGCACATTCAGAACATGGTTCGGTACATTTTGTACAAGGTTTCTCAATCTCTACAACTTGTACTTTGACAACTTCATACCTCTGGACCTACCATAGTTAGATTTGCCATCAAGGCTTTGTCGGCAATATCCTTGAGGTTTTCGGCATTCACTTCTTGAGAAACATTAATGACCACTTCATCTGTTGATTTCTTCTCGGGAACTTGTTCCTATGAACTTCCATCAAAGTGACCTGCAAAATTTTCACAAGAATTAGGAGATAAAATTCCTTGCTTCTGCATGTGGATATACTCCACTTCTTCACGTTGTTGTTGCAGATATTGTTCCAGCTGAATATTCTCCAAAGCCGCTGCTTCTTCTGCAGAAGTATCTTCAACAATTTCAGCCATTAATGCAACTCCAGTCTTTTTACCGATGTAGGAATTCCAGTCGAAACCATCATCTTCGTTTGATGCAACCATAGCCTTTTCAGTGTTGCTGCTATTCGGTTTTTCTTGGATTTCAACCTGAGTCTTCTTCGGGAAAGGCTTGTACTGAAGTGACTTCTTGTAATACTCGTTGCCTCCTCCGAATGGACTTTGATTTCCCGTTGCTTCAGGATTTTTACACTCACTCTTGAAATGTCCCTTTTGGCGACATCTGAAGCACGTCACTTTCGTCTTGTCAAAACCTAGTTTGTTACTTGAGTTTCCGATATCTCGGCCAGTGAGAGCAACGAACTTTGTGACCCTTCGAATGATAGATGCTAAACACCACTTGATATTCATCAACTCGAGTTCTTCTTCATCCACTTGGTCATAATCTTCTACCGTCATTTCGGGATTTCCAATTTTTCCAGCTACAAGACTTTCGTATGACTCCAGAACAGTGGCAAGAAGTGACATATGCTGTTTAGCGACTTGTTCCGAAACAACATTGTTCAAATTCACTGTGATGTTGCACTTGCATACATTCGAATAAGAATTTGTTTGTTGATTCTGATTTGTTTGACTTTAATAAGATGAATTTGAACCAGTACTTGAGAATGAAGACTGTGGACTTTGATCATATTGAGGATATGACTGACTCTGATTCTGCTGTGAATTATTCGAAGAATTCACACTTGCGTTGAATGTTATCTGAATCTTTGGACTTGAAATGGGTTATCTTGCATTCCACTCTTATAGTACAAACCAACGTCTTGAACAACATTAGCGTTCTTTGACTTTGCAATCTTCAAGAGTTCCATTTCATGGCCTTCGAGTTTATCGATAAATGTTGACAGCTTGAAGAATTCCCATTTATCTCTTTCCTTCAGAACCAGAAGAATTCCCATTTATCTTTTTCCTTCAGAACCATTAGATAAGTAGTCCACTCTCCATCTGGTGGAGCGTCAGCAAGCTTGTCGATATACTCTTGTTCCGTCTTCTCGAGACCGTGTCTTCGCATTTGGACTTTAAGATGACAGAAGCGTTCAATCATCTGCTTCATGGTTTCACCCTTCAGCATGTTGAAGATATCGAACTCTTTCATAATGAGCGCCTTCTAGCTCTTGATCATCTCTGTGCTTCCTTGATACTTCTTTTGAAGTGAGAGCAAGAGATCTCTTGCAGTAGTGTATTCTGGTAGCAAAACGAGAATATCTTCTTTGACGGATTGTTGGATAAGACTGATCATCTTTTTCTCAGCAATGTATTCGTCTTTCTGTACAGTCGTGTAGTTGTACTTTTCCAGAACTTGCTGATGTTCATCCACCGGAACAGCGTAACCTCTTTCTATCGACACCCAGCCTGCAAAGTGCATGGCTTGAACCCAATATGTAAACTTCTCCTTCCATGCTTCTTATTCGTCCATGCACATTAGCTTGGGTGGTTTAACAGTCATGCCCATTTCGTTATCAAGATTGACTTGATGGATCACCTTGGCATTTGACGAACTAGCTCCGGACATGAAAGCTCTTTGAATATCATCCATTGTGAATAACGAGACGTGTACACTGAAAATACTCAAAAACTTTTGAAAATATTAGTTCAACTACAAGTTCGGTCGAACTTGTAGTAAAAATGAAGAATTCTCAGTTTTGATCACCAGTTCGGTCGAACTTGTGATTTTTGTTTTGAAAAATTTTCCTTTTAACAACCTCGGTCGAACTTGTTGATGATTTTGTAAAGATTTGTAAGTTCGAGCGAACTTAGCAAATGACTTTGTTGAGAAACTAGCAAGTTCGGGCGAACTTAACTATAAATCCTTGAAATTTATCAAGTTCGGTCGAACTTGACAAAAATTCAATAAAATTCTAGCAAATTCAAGCGAACTTAACCAAAATTCCTCAAAATTCACTCAAGTTCGATCGAACTTGGCAAAAATTTTCTTGAAAACACCTCAAGTTCGAGCGAACTTGGTAAAAAATCACTGAAAAAGTGAGCTTTTAGCACAAGTTCGGCCGAAGTTGGCTACCAAGTTCGATCAACAATGTTTTGGAAAACATGGTTTTTTCAAAATTTTGACATCAATTCGATTGATTTTGGTCTCCAATCTTTAAAGGGTTTATCTTTGTTGTATTTTACATGATATATTCAAAATTGAAAAGATTTTGACTGTGAATTCTTCATTTTTGATAAAAAAAAGTTAAGAAAAATAGAAGATTAGAGATGAAATAGAAGTGTTCTTGTCTTGATACTATCAAATCAGGCTGTTCTAGCTCTGATACCACTTGTAGGACCGATCCTCGATGCTAAGGAACCTCAATTTGATATCTAACGTCCATAATAGCGGAAATATTACGTCGCGTTTACCAATAGACTATAATTAATCAGTTAATCATCAGTTTTATTGATCAAACGTCAAGAGTACAAACTGACAGAGCTTCGCCTCCAAAATGCCAAAGTTACAAATGAATGAGGCAAGCTAGGTATTTATAGTTGCACAAGTCCGCTCATGGATGATGTAAGTTCGCCCGAGCTTGCCTTAGCAAGTTAGGCCGAACTTGTCTCAACACTAAGCTCGTGGGCGAACTTGGCTAACCTTTACATAAATACTACATACCACTAGCCTATCCAGCGCTATTTTATACAGACTCGATATAAGACTATGACATAGACATTATGCACCAACACAAAGGATTCAGATATTGGAAGCCATTCATTCCAGGTCGCCGAATCAAGACTAAAAAGAAAACAGGGGAGAAAGACATAACGTTGATAATGAAGCGACCCAGGGCAATGAGAAACATGTCGTTGATGCCAATTGAGCAGAACTTCTATCCATTGTTCAAGTGGTGGCTGATAGATCCAACTACTTGTGAAGCTGTTATTGTGCTACGATTCAAAGAACATTTGGATATTTCGAAAGAAAGAGTTGAAATATTGGGATTACAGGGCATGAGAGGATTGTGGAGAACGAGCAAGATTCTAGATCCGATGTGTCTTGTTAACTGTTCCAGAGAAGATATCAAAACCTTGTTTTATAGCAAGATTGTGTTTGAAGAACGTGAAAGGTACAAGCGATGCAGTATCAAAAAGTTGTGAATGTTTGCTATGCAAGAGAAGTAAATTCAGGGAAGATGTGGCAGACAAAGTGGAGGGATCTAGAGAGAGTTGAATTCCTGAAAGAGGAAAAGCATCTCGAAGCTATTCATGAGAAAACTAGGAAGGCAAGTATTAGAAGGTTTCAGCATATGAACAAAGTTCCTCCTACAGATCAGACGCCGGATCCGAAACAAGAAAGACGAAATAAGCCGTACAAGAACTTCTTTGGTCGTGTGCGTTAAAGTATATTATGAAGACAAAGTTTTGAAGACTGATGATATCCAAGAGGGAGTCTGTTGGTGCATAATGTCTATATCTTAGTCTTATATCGAGTCTGTATAGAATAGAGTTGAATAGACTAGCTGAAAGTTGTATTTATGTAGTTAAGAGACAAGTTCGCCCATGACACCTTGAACTTTCAAGTTCGGCAGAACTTGTAAGGCAAGTTCGAGCGAACTCATGGTCATGTCCAGCAAACTTGCTTCTCTATAAATAGCTAGCATGCCTCACTCATTTGTAACTTTGGCATTTTGGAGGCGAAGCTCTCTCAGTTTGTACTCTTGACGTTTGATCAATAAAGCTGATGTTAAACTGATTAATTCTTGTCTATTGGTAAACACGACGTAATATTTCCGCTATTATGGACGTTAGATATTAAATTTAGGTTCCTTAACATCAAGGATCGGTCCTAAAACGCACATGAGGTGAACTCTGGTAGGATGTGGGAATCAACATGGAGAGAACTTGAACGCCATGAGTTTTTGAAGGAAGAGGCAAGAATTGAAAGAATACATGAGATGGGTAGGGAGGCAAGGCTCAGAAGGTTACAGTTTATGACGAAGGTGCCACCTACAGACCAGACGCCGATTCTAGAGCAAGAATGTCGCAAAAAACCGATCAAAAACTTCCTTGCGCATGTAAGGCAGAGATAGCGCTTTGAAGAATGATCAAGACGAAGACGATATCCAAGGGGGAGTCTGTTAGTGCATTATGTCTATGTCTTAGTCTTGGATCGAGTCTGTATAGTTTTAGTGTGATCAGACTAGATTTAGAAGGGTATTTATGTAAATAGAGTGCAAGTTCGCTTGGAATTGCAATGTAAGATCAAGTTCGGCCGAACTTGATCTAGTCAAGTTCGCCCGAACTTGATTCATACCCAGTGAACTTGTGCCTCTATAAATAGAGGACTTGATCCCTTCATTTGTAACTTTTGTGATTTTGGCACATTGACGGTGAATCTCTGCCGGATCAGGATCTGAATGTATTTGGACAAATTGATCAATAAACAACGTTTAAATAGTAAATCTTGTCTATTTGGTAATCATGTCATATTGTCTCCGCCAATTATGGACATTAGATACTTTCTAGGTTCCCGAGCTTACGTGGAGACGGTCTAACAAGTTATGTGGCCATAGATAGAAATCTAACTGTACATGTAATGTCTAATGTCTTAAGTCTGTATTATACCAGACAAAGGTTTCGATAGGTTATCTTAGGATTGGTTAGATTAGGTTAGCATTCAGTACGACACGATGCATAGAGAGTCGGAATGATCGGGTATGATTTCATCATTTAATATGATGACATCATAATTATAACATCATTATTCAAACGTGCATGCATATGGTAGAAATGTTATTGCATGAAGAATTAAAGAAACTCATATGCACGGATCATCAACATTGCACGAAGAAAAGAAATCAACTTCGGGCGAACTCATAACATCAACTTTGAATGAAGTTGCATGTGTATATATAACAAGAGAGACACAACTTCGGTGAACAACAACTTCGCTCAAGAATTCTCTCAAGAACACTTCTTCAGTTCCGATCTAGATCGAGTCGATTTTGTCACTTAGACGTCGAAACTCTGTCCGGTTGTCGTTAGAACGTAATAAATGTTGATTATTTACGATTCGCTGTCATGATTATGGTTTGGTTTAACTGATTACGGACGTTAAACCGGATCAAACGCGGAGCTTGTGTTCTTCGGTGAACCGATCCGAGCCTACAATTGGTATCAGAGCTACGGTTATCACCTACGCTCATGAATTTGGACATTTATGGACATTAGGAGGGTTTTGGACGTAAAACTTGAAATAAACATACAATCCACGGATGAAAAGTAAAATTGAACGGATACGATTGTTAGAAAGTGATTTTCTACCAGATCTATGGTGGATTCATCTCGAAATTCGAAGAAATAAGGATTCTGGATCGAAAAATGTTAAAAAAGACTGATTTGGGGGATCAAGTTCGCCCGAACTTGACAAGGATTTTCATGATTTTTCATCAAATTCGCCCGAACTTGACTGATTTTCACTAAAATTAAGCACAAGTTCCCCCAAACTTGTTCATTTCATACAAGTTCGCCTGAATTTGGTGTTGGCCAATCAAGTTCGCCCGAACTTGACTGTATTTTAATGAAATTATCGTTACAAGTTTGCCCGAACTTGTTGAAAAGTGATTCTTACACAAGGCATGGAAAAATTTTGTTGATCGTATTGATGGGATGAGTGTCCAGAAAAAATTTGGCGATAGAAATTTTTTCGAGTTTTGGATGACCGAACCGGGATGTTCGGGGACACTGTCTAGAGCTTCAGAGAACAGATTTGGTGATACGGTCACAAAATTTTGAAGATAACGGGAGAGTCATTGATACCGGTGCAGATTGTTGATCATTTGGGTGTCGTGACTAGTAATGGGCCTAAACTTTAAATCCGCATTTGTTAAATACTGAAAGTTCCGGATTTCAGGGGGAATTTCAGTGAAAAATTTCAGTATGGTCAGAATTTGCAAAAATGAGGGGAATAAAAAATTTTCAATATTTGAAGATTCCGGCATTTTTGAAATTCGTGACTACTGCAACAGTATCTGGGTGGTTACCGATTGCAGATTATCAGGAAATGCAGAGGATCGAGATTCATCGGGTGATCATAGGAAGTTCAGATTTTTCAGATCATGCACAGAGTGATGCTTAAGGGTTAGAGTCCTTATCTCCGGTGAAGTAACAGTTAGCTGGATTAGCAGTCGTTAGTACCAGTGAGGAACTGAGGACGTACAAAATGTTCGGTGATGATCTTAGGAATTAATGGCTAGCTCCGCAGACGGATGGTTTCAAAATTACCAAGGAAATCTGATGATAACCTTTGGTGGCCTTTATTTTTAGTCTTCAAGCGGATGAATCATTCTTCTATTTGGACTAACCGCCGTTGGATGATGATGTTTGGTGATTAAGTGGCGCTGGTCTACCGGAGATACCTATATGTCTTGCATTGTGACTGAAGAGGAAGAATGTGATTTTTGTCACAGACGTATGTTTCTCAGATTCGATGTGTTACCAGATTATCTGTTTCTGATGAAGATTTGTTGATTGAGCTGATTATCGATTTGCTGATCAAATATTTCTGAAGGGTGCTTAATTGCGATTATGGAAATCGGGATTTCGGATTTTCGAGGGTATTCGTTGATTTGAAGTTTTCTGATGCGGTGATTCGAAGTTTCTATCAATTGTAGATTGAGTTTTTTGATACTTTAGGAGTGTGCGGAATAAACTCTCGATGCTCAATGCTTATTCAAAAACTGAACTCGGATGCGGTTATCGTCGAAATGGAGAAGCTGCTGCATTGATTAGCTTCGAGTTGATGGTTATTCGAGAAAATTTGTCGGTCAAGTAAATCAGAGGAGTCGGAAACCACGCAACCAAAGATCTGAACTGGAGATTTCAGCGGTATTGAAAGTTGATAATGCAAACTCGGATCATTAATTAAGGGGAAATTTGTTGACGCGTCTCGACGACATCGACAGAATCCTTGATTGAAGTTGCAGAATATTCAAACACGGCTCAAAGTTTTGAAGTTCAAGATCAAGCTTGGACAGTAACGAACAAGTGGGAATCTGTTGATGCATTTTATGTTCGTCACTTGTCGAATAGGCTAGATTGAGTGTGTGTTGAATATTGTATAGGTTAGAATCGAACACACGACCAAAATCATATCAAAGTTGTTCAAACTGAAAAAATTTTGAATTTTGAAATATTTTTTCGATATGGTGAATAGCAAACTCATACACGTAAATTACGAATGAACGAACGAACTGGTTGTTCAGATTTGAATCTGAGTTCGAAAGTTATGAATTTGTTTTGATAGTTTGTTGAGATCTGAAGTTACAGGTTTGTTGTTGTTGCTCAACGAAGAAGAAGAGAGATAGAAAGTTGTTTACGATGGTATTTTGTGTTAGTATAAGGGTCTCTCTAGTGTGTGAGCAGTTGTTTGTTTGGAGTAAAAAATTTAGGCGTCGGCAGGGTTAATAATACTTTTAGGGTTTTATTTGTTAAGACATAAAAGACCTCGTAATCATCTCTGCATAAGAAATAAATATAATAAATGGTGAGTGTTATTTGACGGTACATGGATGTGTGGTATTTGAAAATATAGGATTGTTGGATTTGTCACACCCGACCACATAAAACAACAAACTGTGGCGGAAATGTCGGGGAGTGTTGTAACAGAATTATTGTTTCAATAACCATGGCACATAAGTTAAGTTTCATTAGTGAATATTGTTTACATCGTCTTGGATAAAAACGGAAATACAACAAAAGTTAAGCTTTTATTCTGATTTTATAGTCACTAAGGCCCAGTCCGCTCTAAGTGTAGCTAGCATTACATCAAACATTTGCACCTGAAACATATGTGAAAATAAAGTAAGCAAAATAATGCCGACGAGTACATAGGTTTTGTGTTGATGCTTCATGGCTTTGATTATTTTAAGAAAAGTTTTACAGTAGTACAGAAATTGCCATGAACCATAAAAGTTTCTTTTATAAAAAAAATCATATGAAAAATCAGTATGATATAAAAGAAACAATACATGGTTGAATAGATAACCAAAAGTAAGTTTTGTCTTTTGTAAAAATGTCATGTCTGTATTTTGTTTAAAATGATTTAGATAACGCCACAATATGTAAGGTAATAAAAGCACTTATATATAGGAAGTACCATCGCCGTATCCACTTTGCTTTTATCACATTACATACATCACGCTATATAAATCATTCACCATAAACCATCATCAAAAGCCTTGTGTAACCCAAAGTAATGTAAATCAATGCCGAGTAAAACAATGTCATGTACATATATGTCGAGTAATACCAATGTCATGTAAATAAAAGTCAAGTAAACCAATGTCGAGTAAACCAATTTCGAGTAAATCAATGTCATGTAAACCAATGTCGAGTAAACCAATGTCACGTTGTATAAACCAATGTCGAGTAAACCGATGTCATGTTTTATAAACCATTTTCCTTTATTGTTAAAACATATATTATGGATTGTTGGCGAATACATTCAAGCCTTGTTGACTGTCGGATAAACCCCTATCCGGTCAAGGGTTTATCAATGTTCATCGGATTCTGTCATTCCCTATGGTCGCTTCCAAACATACCTAGGAAGTAGGAACGGGATTGTCAATCCTATGGTACCATTACATACTACCGGTCGGCGTGATCAATGCTAATGAATGTATCATTGTCGAGTTCAACGTACCAAAATGTCAATAACAATGTAAGCATGTCTTGAAAATATCTTGAAAATGTCTTGTAAATGTTTTGAAAACCATGTACTAGTATGCTCGGTCAACATACATAGTAAAAACAATTTCTTTGTAAAACCAATATGTTAATTATACAAATCAACATGTGACTCAAAATGCAATGAAAGTCATGTAGTATATTTATTATGTAATTAAAGCATGTATAAAGTTGTGAAAACCACGAAAGTAATCATAGGCACAATATGTTTCACCCCAAAACATTTGAAAACATAAAAGAGGGAACTATGTACTCACATGGAATTGCAATAAAGTCCTTGTTCAAGAAAATAATAAAAGCTCAAGAGTCAGAGATTTCAAGCGTGACCTGAAAACGGATAACTATGTAAATATCGGAACTTGAAATCGGAGGATTTGGATAGAATGAGATCTTATAAACCAAACGAGTGTTGGAACTCATATGATATGGTTTAATAAGTTTACATTCTGAGTTGAAAGATTTTTATGTGCTTTTGATCCGTTAAGGTAGTTTAAGCTACTTTAGCGCGTCATTAGCGTAACTACGAATTCGGAGGGTTAGATACCTGTCATGCTAAGTTTTAAATGCTTAAACATTTTTAAAATGTTATTTAATCAGATTATATGTCAAAATTTAAGTTACATATGTGTTTAGTTGGTTTTCTTGCGAACAGGGCATTGGTCATTTTTAAGGGATATTACCATTGATTATCATAACACTATCCGAATGACATAACCATGAGGTATAACCTCGGAGGGTTATTCCTTATATATTTATGGTCATAAATATGTATTTGGTCGTGTCTAAAAGTTGACAAAACGGGTCAGATTCAAAAGACAAAGCGGTCGTCAAACAGCTAGACTTTTGAACCCAAATCAGCACTTTTAACAAAGGTGACGAATTTTGACATAACTTGACATGTCTTAATAAGTTTATAAAAGTATTTTGGCATCAAAACAACCTGTTTTGACACCCGAAAACTGATCCGTTGCAAAATGCGCAAAAATCGCATTTTGACTAAAACTTTGACTTGTCAAAATGACTAGAAAAGGTGGAAATCAGTAGGCATGATCATTAAGGATCATAACCACCTTGATAACCATCATATTGCAAGGTTCAATTGGACTTTATGTTGATCAATTCATTATCAAATCTGGAAGTCAAACAAAAGTCAAATTTTGTGACTTTTAGTCCATTTAAACAACAAGAATTGAATAATACTTGAATGTAACACTTACAAATACCAAGGATGATCAAGGAATCACAGAGGAGTCTTCAAGATGGTTGCAAACTTCAGATTAGTAGCAGATGAGAGCAAGAAGGGAATGATAAATTTAAATATGGGGATGATCATGGTATTTATAATGATCACGAGGTGATCAAGATCATGCCAAGTGTTAAGACAATGTTCTAGGATGTTAACAAGTGTTATTGAGGTGCTAGAAGCAGGTGAAGTGTGGCAAAATTTCGAGCTAAGTGCTAAAAATTGCGAATTGGTGGCAAGGAAATGAGCTGGGAAGCTGCCAGCTAACTTTCTGTCAAAACAGGGGCCTCGCCATACGCTACGGTACCCCTAGGGCATCGCGTAGCGCCACGCCCCCTGACTGAAGTTTTGAAAAATTGCAAACAGGTCCCTGCACATGTTTTCGATGCCTTATGGCATTTCTAACACCCGTTAACCCAATATTTAGGCTCCATAAGGACGTTAAAGTTTAGGGAACCTAAAATATGTCCAAAAGTATTCCAGGTGTCGATTCGTTTGGTCGTACAGTTGCGGTTTTCGGTTAATTACGATGAAAATCGTAACGAACGCGTAAATGACCGTAATTGCGTAACGAATGATATTTTTGCATTCCAATCATCAAAATATAATATTTTAATGATTAAAAAAATTTTGGATGTCCGTACATGTTCTGGATAGCGAAATACGCGAAAGGGCATAGTTTTACAGAATTTGCTAAATAGCCGCTGAAGTTGCAAAAGCATGTTTTTGCCATACGGAAGACCTTAAAATTTATTTCTAAGTTATGTAAAGGGTATTTAGGGTATGTTTAGCTTATGATAATGTTCCAGAATGTACGTTGGTTAAACTGATTAAGTTTACATAACAGTTTGCGATTTCACTTCTAGAAAATGTTTAGAAGATCGGATTTGAACAAGGATTAAAAATACACACACGTCATAAGTAAATATACAAAACTCATAAATGTAACACAAAATTTCATTAAATATAACATTATCGGATAAAGTACAAAGATCGGAAAGCACAAATGTCACAGTCTCCCTTACTTCAGGAAATTTCGTCCTGAAATTTAACTTGAGGAAACTGGTGAGAACAGATGCGGATATTTCGCCTTCATTTGGTCCTCACGTTCCCAAGTAAACTCTGGGCCACATTTGGATTCCCAGCGAACTTTAACTATAGATATACGTCTACGCTTTATCTTCTTGACTTCACGGTCCAATATTTCCACAGGTTTCTCAACAAAATGCATCGTGTCATCAGCACAAATTTCATCAAGGGGTATGTGGAGGTTTTCATCAGCCAAACACTTCTTTAAATTGGACACGTGGAAAGTTGGATGAACGTTACCAAGCTGTTGAGGTAGCTCAAGTTTGTAGGCCACTTTTTCGATTCTCTCAACGATCTTAAATGGTTCAACATATCGTGGGGCAAGTTTTCCTTTCTTCCCGAATCTAATCACTCCCTTCCAAGGGGATACCTTGAGTAGGACGTGATCACCGACTTGGAATTCCAAAGGCTTGCGTCGTTTATCCGCGTAACTCCTTTGACGGCTTCTAGCTGTAAGAAGGTTTTCGCGAATCTTTTTGACTTTGACTGTTGTGTCATGAATAAGTTCAGGTCGAGTGAATCGAGATTCACCAATCTCATTCCAACAGACAGGTGAATGGCATTTTCGACCATAAAGAGCTTCAAAAGGTGCCATGTCAATGCTAGAGTGATAACTATTGTTGTACGAGAACTCGATCAATGGTAGATGCGAATCCCAACTACCACCAATGTCAATCACGCAGGCTCTAAGCATATCCTCCAAAGTCTGGATTGTCCTTTTAGATTGTCCATCCGTTTGAGGATGATAAACAGTGCTCAAATTAAGCTTGGTTCCCAAAGCAGATTGCATGGTTCTCCAAAAATGAGATGTGAATCGAGCATCACGATCAAATATAATATCCAAAGGAACACCATGGCGAGATACTATTTCATCCACATAGATCTTAGCAAGTTTGTCAGCCGAGAAATCCTCACCAATGGCTATAAAATGTGCTGACTTTTTTAGTCGATCAACGACTACCCAAATGGCATCATGTGCTCTAGGTGTACGCGGTAATTTGGTAATGAGATCCGTGGCAATTTTTTCCCATTTCTAAACCGGAATCTCTGGTTGTTCAAGCAAACTAGAAGGACACTGATGTTCCGCTTTTACCTTAAGACAAGTAAGCCATTTAGATACGTATAAGGCAATGTCTTTCTTCATACCCGGCCACCAATACTGAGTATGAAGATCCTTATACATTTTTCTGCACCAGGATGTATCGAATAACGAGATTTATGAGCCTCATTCATAATCAAAGTGCGGAGATTATCTTGACTTGGAACCCACAAACGGTTCAGATAATAAAGAAACCCATTGTCTTTGGTTTCAAGCTGAAGCTCGAGATGATTTGGTAATTCATTACCCATTAGGCCTTGTGCAACACAAGTGCGCTGATCTTCAAGAATACTTGTGTGGATATCAGATCGAACTTGAACACAATGCAACTTGACTCGTTCCTTACGACTTAATGCGTCGGCTACAACATTCGCCTTACCAGGATGGTAACGAATTTCGCAGTCATAGTCGTTCAGAAGCTCGACCCAACGTCGTTGTCTCATGTTTAGTTCTTTCTGATTGAAAATGTGTTGGAGACTTTTGTGGTATGTGAAAACCATACATTTTGTACCGTACAGATAATGTCTCCAAATTTTGAGAGCGAAAACAACAGCACCCAACTCAAGATCATGAGTGGTGTTGTTCAATTTTGTGAACTTTCAACTGTCTCGATGCATAGGCTATAACTTTTTCTTTTTGCATTAGAACACAATTGAGGCCTAAGTTTGATGCATCACAAATCATCGTTACCCTTGGGTAAAGATAGAATAGGAGCAGCACAAAGCTTTTGCTTCAGAGTTTGAAAAGCTTCTTCCTGTTTGGGTCCCCACTCAAAAGGTTTATTCTTTTGAGTTAAAGCTATGAGGGGAACCGCAATCTTGGAGAAATTGGCAATGAAACGATGGTAATAACCCGTGAGACCAAAAAATGAACGAACCTCAGTAGGAGGAGTTGGCGTACTCCAATCCCTGATTGCACTGATCTTGGCGGGATCTACACGAAAACCTTGCTCGTTGACAATATGTCCCAAAAATTGAACTTCTTTTAGCCAAAATTCGCACTTGGATAATTTGGCATAAAGTTGTTCTTTCTTTAGGAGTTCCGTTGTTAAACGGAGATGTTGTTCATGATCGGCTCGAGACTTTGAATAAATCAAAATGTCATCAATAAAAACAATGATGAACTTGTCCAAATAAGTCTTACAAACCCT
The DNA here is from genome assembly GCA_947069175.1 of Scalesia atractyloides. Taxonomy (NCBI): domain Eukaryota; kingdom Viridiplantae; phylum Streptophyta; class Magnoliopsida; order Asterales; family Asteraceae; genus Scalesia; species Scalesia atractyloides. Next base: position 34,226,382 of record CAMTDV010000015.1, on the reverse strand, counting down.
CTTCATCAAGTCCATGAAAACAGCAGGAGCATTCGTTAACCCAAAAGGCATAACCGTGAACTCATAATGATCATATCGTGTGCGGAAATCAGTCTTGGGAATATCTTCTTCAACTACACGAAGCTGATGATACTCAGAATGTAGATCAATCTTTTAAAAACAAGTAGCACCCTATAACTGATCAAAAAGATCATTAATGCGAGGTAGGGGTTTCGGTTTTTGATTTTGAGCTTGTTGAGCTCACGGTAATCAATACACATACGAAAAGACCCATCCTTCTTTTTCACAAATAACACAGGAGCACCCCAAGGTGAAAAGTTCGGTCGAATGAATCCTTTGTCTGAAAGTTCCTGAAGCTACTTTGATAATTCTTGCATCTCAGATGGTGCAAGACGATATGGAGATTTAGCAATAGGGTTGGCACCAGGTACAAGATCTATGCGAAACTCAACCTGACGTGCTGGGGGTAAACCAGGTAGCTCCTCAGGAAATACCTCAGGATAATCCTGAACAACGGGGATGTCCTTAATTGTTTTACCTTTGCCTTTCTCCTCTACGATACGGGCCAAAAATGCAACATATTTCTTTCGTAGGTATTTATGGGCCTGGGTACAAGTCATGAGTTTGAGGCTACTAACCGGTTTTTCTCCATGAATCTGCAAAATTTCACTAGATGAAAGAGGAATACGAACAATTTTATCAAAACAAACCACCTCAACGTGATGTTTAGTTAACCAATCCATTCCCACTATGATGTCAAAGCTCCCAAGTTGCATTGGTGTGAGGTCAATAGGAAAAAGATGGTTATTAAAGTTTAATTGGCAACTAGGAATGACAGAATCAAGTACAAGAGGTTCACCACTGGCTATTTCTACTGTCAAGGGCTTTCCTAGTTTGGTTCTTTGTCTCGTAAGTAAAGGCTCAAATGTTAAGGACACAAAACTTCTATCAGCACCCGAATCAAATAGTATAGAAGCAGGATGGTTGTTAACAAAGAACGTACCGTTCACCACCTCGTTTTCAGCCCATGCCTCATTCGCATTAATGTTGAAAGCTCGTCCACGAGCCTAGTTCGCATTTGCCAATCTCGGGCAATTGTTACGGTAGTGAGTGAGATCCTCACAGTTGTAGCAAGATCTGGTGGGTAATGTGGTCGTGCAGGATTGGCTGGCTGCTGAACAGGGTTACGAGCCACATTATTCGGGTTAGGAGGAGAACGAAAAACATTGGCCAGATGGCCAGATCGTTCACAGTTTGTGCAAATACGACATGGAAGATGAGGCTGGTGATGACTATTGCAACTGTTGCACAAAGGTGCAGTGCCGGTATACTGTTTCTTGGCAGGATGTTGAGCAGGCTGGTTAGGAGCAGCTTGATTAGGTGTGGCTTGGTTGGGTTGTGTGGTGACAGTGAAATTCTTGGAAGCCTTGCGCTTCCTCGACTTCTTCGAAGACTCAGCTTTCTTACCCTTTGGTTTCTCAGACTTGTCAGACGATCTCTTGTCACCCTTACGATGGAGCTTACGCTTTTTGATCTGCGATTCAGTCAGTGTTGTAGATAGCTCAATGTCTTGCCTAACAGTAGTGGGGTTGCTACCGGTGACAATATCCTGAACCGGGTCAGGAAGACCATCTATGTATTTCTCGATTGACTTATCCAAAGGCGTCACCATCTCAGGACATAACAAACTCAACTCCTCATACCTGTCAGTATACGGACGGTGCTCACCATAGTCTTGCTTCAGATCATGAAACTCATTTTCAAGCGCCGCTTTTCATGACGAGGGCAGAACACTTTCATCATAAGAGCTCTGAGTTCCTCCCAAGTCTGACCCAGAGCAGCATCAACACCCCTATCTCTCATCACTCCGTTCCACCACGTGAGTACTCTCTTTTCAAACACACTAGAAGCAAACTCAACTTTCCGCTCATTTGGACATTGAACATCGCGAAATGTATTCTCAAGACTCTCAAACTACTGTAGGAGCCCAGTTGCTCCCTCAGAACCACTAAACTTGAGCGGTTTAGCTGAATTAAACTGTTTAAAGTTGCATGCAGTAGGTGCATTGTTGTTATTGTTAGCTTGGTTTATTTGAGTTATGAGATTTGGAAGCACTGCAGCAAATTGCTGAGCAATTAGAGTCGCCATGTCGACGTCCGTATTTACGTTTCGTCGAGGAGGCATTCTATAAGAGAGAAAAACACTAGTGAAACGAGTGAGATGAATGTTGAATAATCAAAATATCGACAAATGTAAGGATGGTGGTCATTCGTTCGTTTACTCAAAACAAACAAACGACACACAGTGACTAATCAAAGTAAATGGGTCTTTATAATGTATCGCGAAGACATGCTTTAGCCTATAAGTGGACACTCACCCCAAGAGTTCCCAGGTAAGAGTGACTGGTCCGATTAAGTGGATTTGTACGAACACTCTAGCCTTAGACAGAAAACTCAGGGTACATGCACCCACCCTTCCAGATTGCATGTGTTCACATTAATAAGAGCCAAACTTTGACGAGATTTTGAAAACATCAAAGGCATAAAGCCAAAAACAAATCATCTAAGGATAGATGATTGATTTCAAAGTCGTTTTAAAATGTTTGCATTTGTATTGGTATTCACCTAAGAATAGGTGATGTTATTGTTTTAAGATCTAAACATAAGATAACTTGTGTTAGGGTCCTAAAAAGGTTATAGTCTAGGTCAAAGCATTACTAATAACCTAATTCCCTATAACCATTGGCTCTGATACCAATCTTTCTGTCACACCCTGACCACGTAAAACAACAAACCATGGCGGAAATGTCGGGGAGTGTTGTAACAAATTTATTGTTTCAATAACCATGGCACATAAGTTAAGTTTCATTAGTGAATATTGTTTACATCGTCTTGTATAAAAACGGAAATACAACAAAAGTTAAGCTATTATTCTGATTTTATAGTCACTAAGGCCCAATCCACCCTAAGTGTAGCTAGCTTGACATCGAACATTTGCACCTGAAACGTATGTGAAAATAAAGTCAGCAAAATAATGCCGGCGAGTACATAGGTTTTGTGTTGATGCTTCATGGCTTTGATTATTTTAAGAAAAGTTTTACAGTAGTACAGAAATTGCCATGAATCATAAAAGTTTCTTTTATAAAAAAAATCATATGAAAAATCAATATGATATAAAAGAAACAATACATGGTTAAATAGATAACCAAAAGTATGTTTTGTCTTTTGTAAAAATGTCATGTCTGTATTTTGTTTAAAATGATTTAGATAATGCCACAATATGTAAGGTAATAAAAGCACTTATATATAGGAAGTATCATCAGCGTATCCACCATGCTTTTATCACATTACATACATCACGCTATTTAAATCATTCACCATAAACCAATCATCAAAAGCCTTGTGTAACCCAAAGTAATGTAAATCAATGCCGAGTAAAACAATGTCATGTAATTCAATGTCATGTAAACATATGTCGAGTAATACCAATGTCATGTAAATAAAAGTCAAGTAAACAAATGGCGAGTAAACCAATGTCGAGTAAACCAATGTCATGTAAACCAACGTCGAGTAAACCAATGTCATGTTGTATAAACCAATGTCGAGTAAACCAATGTCATGTTTTATAAACGTTAAAACATATATTATGGATTATTGGCGAATACATTCAAGCCTTGTTGACTGTCGGATAAACCCCTATCCGGTCAAGGGTTTATCAATGTTCATTGGATTTTGTCATTCCCTAAGGTCGCTTCCAAACATACCTAGGAAGTGGGAACGGGATTGTCAATCCTATGGTACCATTACATACTACCGATCGGCGTGATCAATGTTAATGAATGTATCATTGTCGAGTTCAACGCACCAAAATGTCAATAACAATGTAAGCATGTCTTGAAAATATCTTGAAAATGTCTTGTAAATGTTTTGAAAACCATGTACTAGTATACTCGGTCAACATACATAGTAAAAAAATGTCTTTGTAAAACCAATGTGTTAATTATGCAAATCAACATGTGACTCAAAATGCAATGAAAGTCATGTAGTATATGTATTATGTAATCAAAGCATGTATAAAGTTCTAAAAAACACGAAAGTAATCATAGGCACAATATGTTTCACCCCAAAATATTGAAAACGTAAAAGAGGGGAGTATATACTCACATGGAATTGCAAAAAAGTCCTTGTTCAAGAAAATAATAAAAGCTCAAGAGTCCGAGATTTCAAGCGTGACCTGAAAACGGATAACTATGTAAATATCGGAACTTGAAATCGGAGGATTTGGATAGAATGAGATCTTATAAACCAAACGAGTGTTGGAACTCATATGATATGGTTTAATAAGTTTACATTCTGAGTTGAAAGATTTTTATATGCTTTTGATCCGTTATGACCCGTTAAGGTAGTTTAAGCTACTTTAGCGCGTCATTAGTGTAACTATGCATTCGGAGAGTTAGATACATGTCATGCTAAGTTTTAAATGCTTAAACATTTTTAAAATGTTATTTGATCAGATTATATGTCAAAATTTATGTTACATATGTGTTTAATTGGTTTTCTTGCGAAAATATCATTTTGGTCATTTTTAAGGGATATTACCATTGATTATCATAACACTATCCGACCGACATGACCATGAGGTATAACCTCAGAGGGTTATTCCTTATATAATTATGGTCATAAATATGTATTTGGTCGTGTCTAAAAGTTGACCAAACGGGTCAGATTCGAAAGTCAAAGCGGTTGTCAAACCCCTAGACTTTTGAACCCAAATGAGCACTTTTAACAATGGTGACGAATTTTGACATAACTTTACATGTCTTAGTAAGTTTATAAAAGTATTTTGGAATGAAAACAACATGTTTTGACACCCGAAAACAGATCCGTTGCAAAATGCGCAAAAATCGCATTTTGACCGAATTTTGACTTGTCAAAATGACTAGAAAAGGTGGAAATCAGTAGGAATGATCATTAAGGATCATAACCACCTTGATTACCATCATATTGCAAGGTTCAATTAGACTTTATGTTGATCAATTCATGATCAAATTTGGAAGTCAAACAAGAGTCAAATTTTGTGACTTTTAGTCCATTTAAACTACAAGAATTGAACAATACTTGAATGTAACACTTACAAATACCAAGGATGATCAAGGAATCACAGAGGAGTCTTCAAGATGGTTGCAAACTTCATATTTGTAGCAGATGAGAGCAAGAAGGGAATGAAAAATTTAAATGTGGGGATGATCATGGTATTTATAATGATCAAGAGGTGATCAAGATCATGCCAAGTGTTAAGACAATGTTCTAGGATGTTAACAAGTGTTATTGAGGTGTTTAGAAGCAGGTTAAGTGTGGCAAATTTCGAGCTAGGTGTCAAAAATTGCAAATTGGTGGCAAGGAAATGAGCTGGGAAGCTGCCAACTAACTTTCTGTCAAAACAGGGGCCTCGCCATACGCTACGGTACCACCCTAGGGCGTCGCGTAGCGCCACGCCCCCCTGACTGAAGTTTTGAAAAATTGCAAACAGGTCCCTTCATAGGTGTTCGACGCGTTTTGGCATTTCTAACACCTGTTAACCCAATATTTAGGCTCCATAAGGACGTTAATGTATATGGAACTTAAAATATGTCCAAAAGTATTCCAGGTGTCGGTTCGTTTGGTCGTACGGTTGCGGTTTTCGGTTAATTACGACAAAAATCGTAACGAACACGTAAATGACCGTAATTGCGTAACGAATGATATTTTTGCATTCCAATCATCAAAATATAATATTTTAATGATTACAAAAATTTTTGGATGTCCATACATGTTCTGGATTGCGAAATACGCGAAAAGGCATAGTTTCGCAGAATTTGCAAAATAGCCCATGAAGTTGCAAAAGCATGTTTTTGCCATACGGAAGCCCTTAAAACTTATTTCTAAGTTATGTAAAAGGTATTTAGGGTATTTTTAGCTTATGACAGTGTTCCGGAAGATTTCACTTCCAGAAAATGTTTAGAAGATCGGATTTGAACAAGGATTAAAAATACACACACGTCATAAGTAAATATACAAAACTCATAAATGTAACACAAAATTTCATTAAATATTACATTGTCGGATAAACTACAAAGATCGGAAAGCACAAATGTCACAGGATTGAAAAGAAAAGTAACGTTTTATAATTTGTGAGAACCGTGAAAATAAAAGAAAAGCTTTATATAAAAAATTCTTTTTTGAAAAGTCAACATTTTTACGTGATATTAAAAAAAGTGATATATCTACAATCTGAACTCAAAAATTAAAAAATAACAAATATAATAATGATTTCTCTTATGGTTTCGAGAGGTGGTTAATATCAAAAGTAACTGGACCGATTGAAATTTGAAGTGTTTGGACTAGAGTGAGTAATTGGGCTGAATTTTGTTTAAGATATGTCCGAGAGTTGTTAGTAGTTGGATTACCTAATTTGGTTTTGGGCTACAAATTGAAAAGGGGTCAAGAGTGGTGCAAATTTAGGCTAAATAAATATTTCTGTTTTGGGCCAAGACTTTTTCCTAAACTGATCTTTAGTGGACTGGTAAAGATAGTGGGTTGGTTTGGATATAATTTTCAAGTAAGTGGATAATCTTTCGAGTTAAATTGTTTCGAACCGAATCATTTGAGTACAGTTCAATGATTTTTTAGTATAGTTTTTTTGGATCGTGATTTTTGTGTGTGCTTCTAGTGTGAACTGGGCTTGGATTAAAAGTTTGATTTTGGGTTTAGCATTGGGTTACAAAACTTTCTGAACTATGAGTCGTCAAAAATTTAGAAATTTCGAGTTGAGATTTTTGAACCAAGTTGTTTAACAAGAAATTGTGTATAAAATGTTTGAAGAAATAGAAAATGATAAACTTGAAAGAATAAATGATTGGTTTGATGGTATTTGATATTCGAGGAATAAAAATACCTGGGTTAAGAGATTTGAACATTTTTTGTGTAAAAAAGATGGATCGTTTGATCAATTAAAAAAACAGTATGATGCATTACATGACAATTTAAAAGAATACAATATAAGAATGACAAGTGCTGAACTGATATCAAAATTTGCAGAAGCATTACCATCTGAGTGGGATGAATATTTGATTGAATTGAAAAAGGATTCTAGATTTTTAAAGTTTTATCTAAATGATTTTTTCTTTGAGCTTAAAAACCACGATTTAGAAATTACAAAGAAGCAGAAAGCTTTGATAGAAGAGAAGCTAGATAAAATAAGCTTGGATGGTGGTTTTTAAAATAAGCAGAAGAATCAATATATGTCTTAAAGAAAAATATGTTATGAAATATGATATTAAGAGGGGTTGTTATATAGATGAAAATATGAATCATCATGTTGACTTTACTAAAAATTTTTCTGCAAGTACATTCAAGACAGATTCAATTCCAAAGAATGAAGAATCTAAAAAAAAAATGTTGACCATACTTACCAAGAAAAATCTAATCAAGATGAGTCAACTGAGTTGTCGCAGAACGGTGAAGACAAAGAATCAAGTGAATCAACAAATAAAGTTTCAAATTATGAATCTGTGTGCTCAAATTGTGAAAAATCCAGATATGATAATGTCAAACTTTTGAAAGATGTGGAAAGTTTGACATTAAAAAACAAAAATTTTATAAATTAAAAAATGATTTGAAAAATCAAATAAAAATTTTAGAGAATGAAAAATCTGTTTTAAATAAAAATGATTTGGAAAAACAAAATATAATAAACTCGCATCTTGAAAAAATCAGATAACTTGAACAAGATGCTGAGATTGCTAATAATAAAATTGATGATTTAGAAAAGAAATTAAAAGGTTTTATGACCTCGTCATTAATGTTAGATCATATTTATCCAAAACCGATCAATGAGAATAAAAAGGAAATTCCAATAAGTGACAAAGTCACAAATTATGACGGTGTCATAATTGAGGATTGTGATGATGATACCGATGATGAAAATGATAAAAATGAAATATTTTTTAAACTAAAAGAAAATTTTCAAGAAACTGTTCTACAATCTGCTGAAAAAGGTGAATGTTCAACGCAAAAACCTTTTAAGCAGAATGGAGAACAAAAACAAAAGGAAAAACAAAGTTTTAAAAGTTCTAAAAATTTTCAAAAGAAAAATTAAAGTTCATCGGCACGATCATCCAATCATTATAAAAATTCACAAAAATTGGAAAATCAAAACTCTCAAAAATTTGAAAAATAAGTGGTGCAGGTCGGACCACAGTGCTTCAAAGTCAAATCAAGTTTACAGAAAAAACATGAAAGATGACTACTACACATCAAATTAATGTTATAATTTGAGTGTATGGTTTGATATAGAAGATCGGTATGATAATAACGTGTGTTACAACTGTGGAGTATGTGGACATATTGCTGTTAACTGCCAAAGAAAGAGATTTGATTTGAAAAGATGCTATAATTGTCAAATCAAAGGTCATATTTCCAGAAATTGTCCAATAAATTCGAAGAGAAGATCGTCGGATAAATTTCAGGGGGAGAACAGAAAAGTTGCGAAGAAGAAAGTCAAAACAGAAGAAAAACCCAAAGAACAGAAACTGAAATTATCGCAAGGGCAGAAAGACAATTTGAGGAAAAAGAGAAAGAAAGTTAGAGAGTATTTGGAAAAGATTTTGTCCTCAGATACGACCGTTTTAGTTATAAGTTCTGGAGAATCGTTTTACTCAACAAAGAGTGATCGGTCAAGTAAAACGAATTCATCAGATACAAATCTGAGAACAAAAGATAGAACGATGAATAAATCGATTAATCAAACAGTTAAAGAATCAAATAAAGTAAAATTTTCAGAAAAAGTTTTTATCAAACTCTTTGAATATAAAAGAGAAAGTGAGGTACTGTTTATTTTAGATGTTAATGAATTTGGTAAACCTAAATCTAGAATGGATTAGGTTCCAATTCAAAACTAACTGAAGATTGTTTGAATGTGCAGGATAACCAAACTTCAAATAAGCGTCATTTCAGAAGCAGTGGTTGTTTGTGCAGTGGAAATAATTTGAAAGGATTGGTGTTCCACACAAACAAAATGGTAGTCTCGCATTCACATACGTAAAAAGTCACTAAATGGTTAAAATGGAATATTTTTATTTTCGATTTCGATAATATGTTTTCAATTTTATTGGGAGAAAAATTTTTAAATTGTCAAAAAATTCCTGTAAATTTGAAAAACATTATTTCAAAATAATTTTAGATAGATAAAAATATTCAAAAAAGCAAAAAACAATAGAAAATTTCAAAATATTAAAAATATCGGAAAAAGAAAAATGAGATTACTTGTGCGAAAAGAGGAGATGATAGTACATCAGTAGACTATCAGTGCATGCTAAAGAAATGTATTGTTTAAAATGGTTAAACAATCTCACTAAAGATGTGTCGGTAGGCTCAGCTAGACTAGTAGTTTTGCAAAAACGATACAAACTTTAATGAAAAATCCTAGTTCTAGTGGAAAGCGCGATTGAAAGCATAGTACTTAGTTTTGTCCTTCATGAGTGTGTGCCTACTCGGTAATCACTGAATGCTGAAAAGCATAAAAACCGGTTAGTTTGTGAACTTTCATATCTTACTGAAAAAGTCATTGTGATTGTGTTTTCATTTTCAAAAGATTTAAACTTGTTTTATTTCTTTATTTTGTTTAAGCATTGGACATCCTCTGCGTATACGAAAGTATCGAACTGGATGTTAGTGCCTAAACGTTTCTGCTTTATTTTACTTGGTGTTTTGTTTAAATCTTGGATCACCTCTGCGTATATGTGAATATCGAACTGGTGGTTAAGATCTAAACAATTTCAACTTGTGTTTATTTCTTATTTTGTTTAAAAACTGGACTTTCTCTGCGTATCGAAAGATCGACCTGATTGTTAATGTTTAAACATTCTGCGTTATTTTCACACATATCACAGTTGATAAAAGTTTAAAGACATTACTTGAGTTAGTGTATTACATGATGAGGGGATATGCTGAGATCATGGGGTCCATAAGAATTTAGTGCATATTAATGTACCTTAACGTATCAGTAAGCATTACGAAAGTTTTTAGATTGAGTTTAAGTGGACAACAATACCGAAAATCCATGTAAATTGTTTAAACTGAGTGTTTCTTAAAGATCAACGGTGTAGCTGATATGTCTCGGTAATCTGATATGATCTTCTAGCACGTTTTCTCACAAAAATATAAACTGTAAATATTACACTTTAGTCTGTTTACATTTCTGCATTCAAAATTAAAATCCAAAAAGATTTTCTTTCAAAATCTTCCATGGTAACCTGATAACGTTGAATGTAAGCCGGACCAATGAGACTGTTAAGAAACTGTTTGTGTGTGGATACGTGGGTTTGTTCTTAAAAGTCAAATCTTAGAGATTCGGACCATTATTCAAGGGGGAGACTACGGTTTCACTTGAAGATGTTATCCAAGGCAGTTCAAGGCTAAACATCACAGATTTCTAGCTATGTCCAAGGGGGAGACTGTTAGTGCATTATCTGTGTGGCCATAGATAGAAATCTAACTGTACATGTAATGTCTAATGTCTTAAGTCTGTGTTATACTGGACAGAGGTTTCGATAGGTTGTATTAGGATTGGTTAGATTAGGTTAGCATTCAGTACGACGCGATGCGTAGAGAGTCGGAATGATCGGGATGATGTCATCATTTAATATGATGACATCATAATTATAGCATCATTATTCAAACGTGCATGCATATGGTAGAAATGTTATTTCATGAAGAATTAAAGAAAGTCATATGCATTGATCATTAACATTGCATGAAGAAAAGAAATCAACTTTGGGCGAACTCATGACATCAGCTTTGAATGAAGTTGCATGTGTATCTATAGCAAGAGAGACATAACTACTTCGGTGAACAACAACTTCGCTCAAGAATTCTCTCAAGAACGCTTCTTCGGTTCCGATCTAGATCGAGTCGATTTTGTCACTTAGACGTCGAAACTCTGTCCGGTTGTCGTTAGAACATAATAAACGTTGATTATTAACGATTCGCTATCACGATTACGGTTCAGTTTAACGGATTCCGCACGTTAAACCAGATTAAACGTGGAGCTTGTGTTCTTCGGTGAACCGATTCAGACCTACACTACAGTCTCCCATTTTTCTAGTAACGATCTTAAGAAACGACTATTGACAGCCGAATTAGGAAATTCCACGTTAACCAGTTTCAATTCATTGATGAGACAGCTAAAACGTTCAAACTGTTGTGTTAACGACCCACCCTTTACGTGACAAAACGTTTCATACTGTTGATTCAAAACTTTTCTATTGTTTTCGATCACTTCTTCAGTACCACCGAATTGCTCTTTTCGTGCATCCCATAACTCCTTTGCACTATTGTAGTGGAGCAGACCAGCATAGATTTCATTAGGTAAGGCAGATGTAACAATGCTAAATGCCTTAGCATCCAATTCTATTTTCTGGAAATCCTGCTTGGAGTAATTTTCAGGATTTTTTGGCACTTGAGTATTGGGATCCTCTGTACTGGGAACCATAGGAACATGTGGTCCATACACAACGGATCACCAACAACCGGTGTTCTGCTAAGCAAAAATGTGACCCATCCGACGCTGCCATATGAAATATTCATTTCATTTCAGCATTGGTGGTTTAAACATAGATCCTATGTTGGATTCTTGTGTGTTTGAGACATTTCTGCTTGTTTACAACAGATTTGTGTTTTAAAAACTTTGAACATAATAGAACTCTGTTTTTAAGTAAAACTATCAAACTAATAAGCAAGGAGAGCTGATCTTTCAAATCAAATTTTGATTGACCAAGCTCTGATACCAATTGTTAGGATCAGAGTTTGATTTACTTGTAGTTTTGTTTCAAAGATGAAAATATGATTGAAGTTTTAAAGTAAATGCAGCGGAATAAAATGGAAAACTTTTACTACAAGTAAAGGTCGTTTGTTTTCATCATCATCATGCTTTCAAGTATATAAACTTTGCATGTGATTCACAAACTCCCCCTCAGCCTATTGCGACAGTTTAATAGTACAGGAGGTGGAAGAAGATGATTGGTGTAAAGATCTTTTTAAGAAGATGAAGTTTACTGTTACATCGACTTAGCTATTTATACTAACTATCTAACCTCTAAGCATCTTTTGATGACGTCAGGGTTGATAGTGACATAATAATAATAAACTAACAAACTCAAAACACTGACCCGTAACAACTGATACTGCAAATGCACTATTACATTGAATATAAAACTAATATACTAAACTCTGATGACTATCCTCTACTTCATATCTTCTGTCAGAGCTTTGGCATGTTGGTGTAGCAGATGATGCAAAGGTATCAGACTTTAGGAGAACAGAGTTTAGGGATCAGAGGATCTAAACTCTGATAGTTGGACCAAACCGCAGATAGATTATTTTGGCTTTATATCATCTGTTCGTTTGTAAAGGGTTCAACCCCAACATTGTTGATGATAATCTTGTTACTTGACTCTGCCCGTTAGCTTGTGGATGAACTGGTGTAGATGTTATCATCTTGATCCCCCAACTGTCGCATAAATTAGTAGTTCTATTCACAATAAATTGGGATCCATTGTAATATATAATTTCAGAAGGAATTCCAAATCTAGTAATAATATTTCTTTTGATAAAGGATATAACTTCCTTTTCTCTAACTTGGACAAAAGTTTCCGTTTCTATCCATTTGGTGAAGTAGTCGGTCATGGCGAGTATAAAGACTTTTCCACCTGGTACCTTTGGAAGTTTTCCTACTATATCCATTCCCCATTTCATGAATGGCCAAGAGGAAATTATGGGATATAAAGGGTCTGTTGGCTAGTGTAAGATATTGATGTGTCTTTGGCAAGCATCACACTCCCTTGCAAAGTCTACTGCATCTTTCTTCATGGTGGGATAGAATAACCAGTCCTAAGGATTCTAGAGAACAATGCTCTGCCCCTGTATAATTTCCGCAGTCTCAATCGTGGAAATCCTTTAACACCTCTTGGATTTCAGGATACTCAATGCATCGCAAATAGGGACCTGTTAGGAAAGTTTTTATGTAAGTATTGAAGAAAAATGTAATCAGTCTGATCTATAGAAGAAGATAAAGTCCTGAAGGTCAAAACAACAAGAAGAAACAAGACATGACACCGGAAATGTTCAATACATCTTTTTCAAGAATCAGAAACTAATCAAGAAAAGAAAAGACAATCAGATAAGACCATTCTGATGGATCTGATGATGTTTCTAATAAATATCATCAGCATCTAGTAAAATCTGATCATCAGGATTTCTGATAAAAGGTTCATCAGAAATTATAATAATAAAGCTCTGCCACATTTGAAGATGCAAGTTGACCCTAGAAGATTAAATGAATATGTCAAACAACACCTTTATGCAGAGCAAGTGTATGAATAAAAAAATGTTTATTCATACCCAAAACTTTCTATAAATAGGAAGTTATACCGAAAGGGAGAGTGAGTCAAGCTTAGCATGAAATACATATTACACTCCACACCCCTTTCACCACAGAATTACACAAGTGTTCGTTTGTATTAGTCAATAACCATACAATCACCTTGTAAACCATTTTGTTTCAAAGTGATATAAACTTGAAAATTATGTAAGGTGTTGTTTCTTGAAAGTTCGATTTCTATTTCCGCATACTATTTTCATATTTGTCGAAATCACTTGCCATATTACGTTAAGAGAAGCTTTTGTCCATCTGGAACCAACAAGTGGTATCAGAGCAGATTGAATAAACTATTTTCAAACGATCAATTGCTCAGTTTTTTTCTTTTATCTAAATATGGCAAACTTTCAAGCCTGGAATAATGCTTTCAACATCGGGTCTATGTCAAAGCCTCCAACCTTGGTTAGAGAGGAGTACCCCAATGGAAGATCAATTTCCTAAATGGACATGATCGACCTCTATTTCAATCTATTGTGAGTGGCCCACATATACCCATGGTTGAAATACTAGGAAAACCAACAACTGATACTACACCTGAAATACCTGTCTCTTGGGCTCCAAAGAAAGAAAGAGATTAGACCTAACAAGACAAACAAAAGGTGGAAGCATATGAAATGGCCAAATCACTCTTGATTATGGCACTTCCAAATGACATATTTTCTCAAGTAGATACATGTGCTTCTACTAGAGAAATATGGGATCAGTTGGAAAATATTTGTGAAGGAGGAGAAAGAATGAAAAGAAATAAAAGAACAAATTGTGTCTCTTCTTATGAGAGGTTCAAAAGTTTACCAAATGAAAGTCTTTGTGAAACATAAAATAGATTTTCAAAACTTTTAAATGAACTAAAGAAGTTTGGTATTGAGAAGTCAAACGATGAAAGGAATGTAAAATTCCTAGATGCTCTGCCTCAAGAATGGAGAAGTCTAACAATGAATTTAGCCTCCACTTTAGAACTCGGAAACATGAGTCTACATGACTTATATAGCATTCTTGTCCCTAGAGAAGATGAAATATATGAAAACTCAACCCAGAGAGGTGGATCTATTGCTCTCATATCAAACTCACAAAGAACACAAATACCTGACCCACAAACCTCTTTTTGTCAAAGTCAAGAAAATTCTGATACTTCATCAGACTTTTTTGCATTTTGTTGAGGCAATTGCACTTCTTACCAAGACCTTTGAATAGAGGTTGAGAGGAGGGAGCTATAACTACCAGAAGAGTGACAAAGGTAGGATGGAAGTAAAATCCAAAGAAAGAGAAAAAGCAAAAGTTGTATGTTACAAGTGTAAAAACAAGGGTCATTATGCATCAGAGTGCAAGAATAAAAAACTGAAATATGTTGCCTACTATGAAAAGAAACTGGAAGAAGCCAAGAAGCAACAATAAGTAAGCCTGATAGCAGGGACAGATGTCTGGTTAACATATGATTCTTCCGATGATGAGGAGGAGGAAATGACAAATTTTTGTCTTATGGCCAAGCTCTCCGAAGCAGAATATGAGAATTCAGAAAAAAAAGGTAAGCACAGATAATCTTGACTTAATACAAAAGTTAAACAAACTCATGTCAGGTTTTCTAAACTTGCAAGAAATATAAAAACTGGAAAACAAAAGATCTGATGATCTACAAAAATCTCTAAATAAATTCATACTTAGAAACCAATTATTAATTGAAGAAAGTCTGAACAAAAATGCAAATATTGAATTTTACGAAAAAGAAAGAAAAGATTTGTATAAAAATTCATGACAATGAGATAAACGTAAAAGGTTTTCAACATGCAAAGTTTTTCACTAACTTTATAGAAGCCACACTGAAAAACAGATGAGAGGGGTTGGGCTATGTAAAGATAAGTATCCGAAATCCTACCACCTTTATTAACATCAGATCAGATTTCTGATAAATTAATATCAGATTCTGATACAGAATCTTGCAACTCCATAAGTTCTAACAACACATCAGTAACATTAAACATCAAAGAAAAGTGGCATGAGTCTAATAAAATATCTTCAGAAAATACAAAAAGGATTCATCCAAAGTTTCAAAAATCTTCAAACCTTACATCACAGCCAAAGAAATTAGAAATATATGACAAAAAGGGTTGTATGTGTGTTGATATACTGAAGCTAGTTCAACATCATCTCAAAATAAAAACCAAACAATCTTTTAATGGCTCAGCATATAAAAGAATCTCTGATGAAACTTCATCATCAGAAGAAGAAAATATGATTAAAATTTCATCAGAAAAAGTACCCAAGCAAGTCTTGTTGATAGATAATGTCTATTGTCTAGGTCTTGGATCGAGTTTGTACGATTAGGGCTTGAAATATTAGATTCCAGAATGTATTTATGTGTTTGTACACAAGTTCGGCCAAACTTGTGTGTAGGATGATCAAGTTCGCCCGAACTTGATCTATCCTAGCCAATCTTAGCCCGAACTTGTGTGTCTATGTATAGGTTGTCATGGATCTTTCATTGTAAGAACTTTGCGACTTTGACGGCGAAGCTCTGTCTGTTTGGATACTCGATGTACATGACTTGACATTAATAAGCAGACAATTTAAATAGTAAACTTGTGTATTTGATTAACATGTCACATAATTTCCGCTTATGTTGGACATTAGATACAAATTTGGTTCCTTGACAGTGGAGGAGCGGTCCTAACAAGTGGTATCAGAGCCACAGATACCTAATTTGCAGAGATCTACACAAGACACTCTCTATATCTACTCATTTTTATCATTTTCTACACTTTTTAACATAAATGATGAACCTATGGATAAAAATGGCTTAAAATTGAATATGTCACATAAAATTACCTAAATATAAACCTATGAAAGTTTCATGGCTAAATTCAAACGAATTCATGTCCAAAATGTCAAAAAACCATGGTTTGTAACTCAACTTTGCCCGAACTTATCCCTCAAGTTCGCCCGAACTTGATTTAAAATCTTCAAATTTGTTGATTTTAAACAACTTCGACCGAACTTGTTGGAATTTTCAGCGAATTTTGATCAAGTTCGCTCGAACTTTCCAAATCTTGTTGACATTTTACTTAAGTTCGCCCGAACTTGATAAAAACTTAGAAATTTTTTAAAATACATCACAAGTTCGACCGAACTTGTTCTACAGTTAAATTTTCTCAAAATTTTCACAAGTTCGCCCGAACTTGTTGAAATTAAATCTGAAATCTGTTTTCTGCACAGGTTCAGTTTGCTAATCAATCTTCGAGTGTTTTTGAACGTGTTTTCAGTTAAACCTTCAGTTTATCGAGATGGATGATTTCCATAACGCCTTTGCTTCAACAGTGGCTTCTACATCTAATGCAAACGCATTAAACCAGATGAATCTAGATAACGAGATGGGAACTTCTACAAAGCCGCCAAAGTTGATGAGTATGGACGAGTTTGAAGGCTGGAAGGAAAAGTTCGTGAACTGGGTTTAAGCAAATCACTTCCATAGTTGGGTTGCTGTAGAAACCGGATACAAGTGGCCAAAAGATGAACGTGATCAAGATCTTGCTTTGGTTAAGTTTACACCAGAACATAAAGATGCGAATGTGGCATAAAAGAAGATGATCAGTCTGATACAGCAATCTGTAAAAGAGGACATCTTGATCTTGCTACCTGAATGCGATACGTCACAACTGCTGTGGAATGCTCTTTGTGCTAAAAATCTGGGAAGTGGCGTTTTGAATAAAAGCAAGAAGGCTTTAATCAAGAAAGAGTTTGACATTTTCACAATGATCAAAGGCGAAACCATGAAGCAGATGATCAATAGATATTGTCATTTGATGGTTCAGATGCGAAGGCACAATATTCATAAAACTGATGAAGAGCAGATTGATAAGTTGGCTGATGCACTTCCTGAGGGGGAGTGGTCGACTTATTTGATGGTTTTGAAGAATATTCCGAGTTGCCAACATTTCAAGTTATCATCTTTCATTTACAAGTTAGAAGGACATGAAATGGATTGCTAAAAATGACCAAATCAAAGAATGCAAATGTAGTGCAAGATGTAGGTGTCTACTATAAAGGAGGTGTTCAGGATATTTCGAGTCCGAAAATCCAAACGGCGTTTAGTACGAATATGAATTCCTAGAATCATTCGTCCCAAAGTCAAACGAACACTCAATCATACCCGAGTTATGACCAGAGTCCCACAAACACAGGATATTCGAGTGCTAGTTCAAATTCTCCGTTCCAAAATCAACCGAATTAGACAAACGAGACAAATCATTCCAGTTCTGATCCAAACGTATTTTGTTGGTGCAGAATGTCTATGTCTTAGTCTTATATCGAGTCTGTACAGATTAGATGTGAATAGGCTAGCGTAATCAAGTATTTATGTAAAATAGGAACAAGTTCCCTTGAGATTTGCATGGAATGTCAAGTTCGGCCGAACTTGACATAGTCAAGTTCTCCCGAACTCCTCTCCTCACCAGCGGACTTGTCTCCATATAAGTAGCTAGCTTGTGATTGTCATTTTTAACTTTGCGCACTTATATCAATAAAATTGACGTTTAACTGACTAATTCTTGTTGTTTGGTAATCCTGTCATAATATTTCCCCTATTATGGACATTAGAGATCAGATCTAGGTTCCTATGCTATCAGGATCGGTCCTACAAGTGGCATCAGAGCTAGAATAGCCTGATGTGTTGATATTAAGACAAGAACACTTCTAATTCTACTCCATTCTTTTTATTTTCTTAACTTTTACACAAAAATGAAGAATTCACGGGCAAATTCTATCCAAATTTGAATATGTCATGTTAAATACATCATAGATAAACCCCTGAGAGTTTGGAGACTAAAATCAAACGAATTGGTGTCAAATTGTTGAAAAAACCATGTTTGAAAAACTCATTTTCATCGAACTTGTTAGCCAAGTTCGGCCGAACTTGAGTTAGAAAGTCACTTTTTGAGTAAGTTTCTATCAAGTTCGCTCGAACTTGAAGGTTTTGAGAGAATTATAGCTAAGTTTGCTCGAACTTACTAAAGATTTATTGATATTTTATCAAGTTCGACCAAACTTGATAAAAATCAGGAAAGCTTAAGCTAAGTTCGCCCGTACTTGCAAGATTCTTATAACATTTCAAATTGCAAGTTCGATCGATGTTGACTCTGGGACATTTGCAAATCACAATACATAAGTTCAATCGAACTTGTGTATAAAAATGAAATTCTTCATTCTCACACTGCAAGTTCGATCGAACGTGTAGTAAATCTAATAATTTTCAAAGTTTGAACGTGTTTTCAGCGTACGTGTGTCGATATTCGCGATTGATGATCTTCAGAGAGCGTTTATGTCAGGAGTGGGTACGTCCAATGCTAATGTGATATAACAAGTCAACCTTGACAACGAAATGGGCACGTCCGTCAAACCTCCGAAATTAATGAGTATGGACGAGTATGAAGGATGGAAGGAGAAGTTCAGTTATTGGGTTCAGGCCATGCATTTCCATAGTTGGGTAGCTATTGAGAGAGGTTATGTCGTTCTGTTAGATGAGAATCAGCAAGTTCTTGAAATGTACAAGTACACCACAATACAAAAGGATGAGTACATTGCTGAGAAAAAGATGATCAGTCTCATTATACAATCCGTTAAAGAAGATATTTTGGTCTTATTGCCCGAATACACGACTGCGAGAGAGCTATGGTTATCACTGCAAAATAAATACCAAGGAAGCGCAGAGATGATCAAGAGTAAAAAAGCTCTTATCTTGAAGGAATTCGACATTTTACCATGTTGAAGGGTGAGACAATGAAACAGATGATTATGCGGTTTTGTCATCTAAAGGTCCAAATGAGGAGACACGGTCTAGAGAAGACAGAATCGGAGTACATCGATAAGCTTACTGATGCGTTACCTGACGAATAATGGACTGCTTACCTCATGGTCTTGAAAGAAAGTCCGAATTGGGAGTTCTTCAAGTTGACTACATTCATCGAAAAACTTGAAGGTCATGAGATGGAACTTCTAAAGATCGCAAAGTCGAAGAATGCTAACATTGTTCAAGATGTTGGTCTGTATTACAAGAACGGAATGCAAGACAACATTTCAAGTCCAAAGATACAAACAACATTCAGTGCAAATATGAACTCTTCACCACGGAATCCTCAATATGATCAGAGTCCACATAGTTCTTCATTTTCAAGCACAAGTTCAAATTCATCATATCGAAGTCAAGCAAATCAGAATCAACAAACGAATTCTGATCCGAATGTGTACAAGTGTAACATTGCAGTCAATCTAAACAATGTTGTTTCTGAGCAAGTTGCAAAACAACACATGTCACTTCTCGCCACAGTTATAGAATCGTATGTAAGTCTCGTAGCAGGAAAAATTGGCAATCCTGAAATGACCGCCGAAGACTACGATCAGGTGGATGAAGAAGAGCTTGAACTGATGGACATTAATTGGTCCTTAGCTTCTATCATTCGAAGGCTGACAAAGTTTGTTGCACTCACAGGCCGAGATATCGGAAATTCAAGCAACAAGCTAGGGTTCCACAAATCAAAGGTCACTTGTTTCAGATGCCGACAGAAAGGGTATTTCAAGAGAGAATGCAAAAATCCTGAAGCAACGGACAATCAGACACCATTTGGAGGTGGAAAAGAATACTACAAGAAGTCACTTCAGTACAAACCATTTCCGAAAAAGACTCAAGTTGACATTCAAGAGAAATCATCCAACAATACCGAGAAGGCAATGGTTGCTACCAATGAAGATGATGGTTTCGATTGGAATTCTTACATTGGAAAGAAGACACGAGTTGCATTGATGGCTGAAATCGTTGAAGATACTTCTGTCGAAGACGCAACAGCTATGGAGAATGCTCTACTGGAACAGTATCTGCAACAACAGGAAGAAGAGGAAATGTATCTTCACATGAAGACACAGGGTATTTTAACTCCTAGTTCAACTTCTAGTTTTGCTGGTAACTTTGATGAAAGTTCTCAAGAGCAAGTGATCGAGGAGAAGTAGATTGTTGAAGAAATCATTGATGTTGTTCACGAAGTGAATGATGAAAACCTCACGGACATTGCCAATAAAGCTATGATGGCGAATCTAACCAAGGTAGGTACAGAGGTAAAGGAAGTTGTCAAAGTGCATGTTGTAGAGGTTGTAAAACCTTGTACAAAATGCACCGAGCCGTGTGCTAAATGTGCTGAAAAATCACAAATCATCGCTGAACTCAATGTACATAATGAACATTTCAAATACAATTATTGTACAATGAAGGAAGCGTATGACAAAATGAAAGATGATTATGGCAGGCTCGATAGAAATAATATTGAACAACATGATACTGTAAGGATGTTGAAAGGTACAGTAATGGATACACAAAAAGCAATAAACATCTTATTAACACCATTGCTGAAACCAAACAGCAATTCCAGGACTGGAAAATTGAAACAAAACGTGTTCAACAACTTTTAAGAAGTTACAAAACTAGCTCTTATGTTATTGATCATATTCTTCATGCGATTTCGTCGGAAGAAAATGATAAACGATCTAAAAAGAAAAATGGTAAAGAATACAACAAAGTTCCTCCTCAACATTGAATTGTTATCTGAAAAGAAAATGAGTTGCTAGAGAATATTGATGTAGTCTTTACTAAATCAGATGATGACAATGCGGTAGTGAAAAAGGTGGTTGAAAATGTTCTGAATGATTCTGATGATGGTAGCTTTGAAAGCGCCACCTCGAGTTTGAACAGTTCTGACATAAATTCTGAAGATGACGATACATCATCAGAAGATGATCTATGTGATGATCCGAACGTTGTAATGTACACGGTTAAGGAATCTGATAGATTATACTTTGATGACAGTTTTCCGATTCGGAATGTCAAAGAAGATCAATTAGATAAACTGTTCAAACTAGTTGAAGTCACATCAGATGACCTGGAGAAGAATGAAAAGAAATTCTATTCAAAACCCAAACGAAATTACAATAACTACTGAAGAAATGGTGGTGATCATCCAGAAAACCAGAGAGCTGGGTTGGGTTTAGAGGAATCTAATGAACCTAAAAAGAAAACGTCACCATTTCATGAGTATAAAGATAAAAACATGAAATTTGTTTATGGGATGAACACGGTTCATGAGGAAGTTTGATCGGAAAAAAATCAAACGATGAATTTAAGAAACAAAAGAAACTTCGAGATAAGGCAAAAGCCACAAGTGGCGTAAAATCCACTAGTGGACATTCACATGATAATCGGACTTTCTTCAAGTGCAATGAAGTTGGTCATATTGCAAGCAAGTATCCGGAGTCCAAACCGTCCTATCTTCGAAGGAAAGGAAGTTCAGATGTTGTGAAACCAAAGCAACCAGAGTTTGTAAAACCTGTAACAATTTTGAAGAGAAATGAATCAAAACCTGAAGTGAAACCTAAAACTGAAAAGAAATTTGAAAACTCAACTTTCAAAATAGGTGAAACTTCTAGGGCAAACGAATCATGGTTTTACACCAAGAAGGCTAATATAAAATCTCAAGCCTGGATTGCTAAGAAGAAGTCAACAACATCCGAGGTTATTAAGTCTGAGCCTGTAAAGACTGATAACACGAAAGAATCAAAATCTGAGACCAAATCCGAAACTGTCAAAATGACAAGTGGTAACAATTAAAAAGGTAAAAAGAAAGTAAATTTTGAAAATGTAACTGACAGTGGAGGTTCAGATGGAGATTATGAAGATGATTATCAAGCTTTATATCCAAAACCCAAGACCAAAAAGGCTTAGGTCGCGCTCTTTAACTAGATTTTAACATGTACAGGGGCTCCAGAGATCCGTACTTTCAAAGTGGATTCTAGATAGTGGAGCATCCAGGTATATGACAGGAATGAAAGCTCTCTAGTTCGACATAAAAGCTATCAATGGCGGATATTTTAGATTTGCTGGTAATCAGGGTGGAAGGATAGTCGCCGAAGGAAAATTTTCCAATGGCGTTGTTTCATTTGATCGTGTGAACTACACTGCAGAGCTAGAAAAAAATCTTCTGAGCATATCGCAGATTTGTGACAAACAGTTCACGGTGCATTTCAACGACAAAGAATGTATTATTCTGAAGCCTGGTTTCAAAATACCTGATGAGTGGATTCTGATGCGAGCCCTACGAGAAAATGATTTAAATGTCTTAGATATGGGCATCACTACCACGTCATCGAAATCAGCACAATGTTTTATGATGAAGGCTACTGAGAAAGATTCTATTCTTTGGCATCAGAAAATGGGGCATATTCATTTACAAAAAAATGAATTTCTTGGTTCATAATGATCTGGTTGAGGGTGTAAATCTTCGGAGCTTTCATATGTCTGATCACTGCTTAGAATGTAAAAAGGGAAAGAAGATCAAGAAATCACATCCGAAGAAAATTCTGAACTCAATCAAGTTGCCGCTTGAACGTCTCCACATGGATTTATTTGGTGCTGTCAATGTTCGAAGTATTTCAGGAGACTTATACTGCTTGGTCGTAACAGATGACTATTCGTGTTATTCATGGGTTTTCTTCCAAGAATCAAAAGATGAAACGTTCGAAAACTTGGTAATTATTTTCAAGAAGCTAGCAAAACCTTTATCGTCTTCCTGTACGATGAATTCGCAGTGATAATGGCACAGAGTTCAAGAATAATAAGATGAGAGAATTTTGCAACGCTAAAAGGATTCTGCACGAGTTTAGTGCACCCTATACTCCGCAACAAAACGGTGTCGCTGAAAGGAAGAAATAACTTTAATCGATACTGCAAGAACCATGCTTGCAGACTCAAAGCTTCTAGTCAGCTTCTGGAGTGAAGCAGTTGCAGCGGCTTGCTACACACTAAACAGAGTTCTAACTGTCAAACCAACAAAGAAGAAATGTTTTGAAATGATTAACCGACGGAAGCCAAACTTGAAGTTCTTAGAGCCATTTGGTGCGCCATGTACTGTAATCGATCGAGATGGTAAATTTGGAGCCAAATCGCTTAAAGGTTTCTTTGTCTGGTATGCGAGTCCGCTAAGACGTGTATATATTCCCTCATTGAGAAAAGTAATTGAAGCACAAAATGTGGATTGCTTTAACTATACGGATCCTATTCAAAGGAGAGGCGACGCATGGTTGTTCAACTATCAAGATCTATGGAAGTTATTTGACTTGTCGGAAGAACCATCTGAAGAAGAAATTGCAGCGTTATATTATCTTCAACAGTTGGCGAATCAAGAACAAATCATTAGACCAATTGTGGTTAATCAACCCACATTGGATACTTCATCTTCCGAAGCAGGTCCTAGTAATAGCGGTGTTCAAGTTGAGAACGTTTCTAAAGCAGAAGTAACACCTGCTACAACTCCAATGAATGCTTCTAATGAACCACGAAATACAACATCAGAGCCCAGCATGCCTCAGAATCAGAATTCTGACTCTGATGAAGCGCCGACATTTGATGCTGATGGTGAAACCTCATCGGATGAAGAAGTTGAGCATATATCTAACATGTTGAATCAATCTGCTAGTCCGAGAAATCAAAACGAAGCTTCATCAAGTGTTCCTAATGTTGAATTGAACAGTGATCTGAATGTCTCGAATCAGCAAAGCTCAGTTGGTGTTCCTAGCGAAGAAATGCCGCGATCATATTCTTACCATCCTTCAACGAATATCATTGGTGAATTATAAACTGGTGTGCTTACACGAAGCCAATTCAATAAAGCACTTAGTTGTTTCTACACCCGAGTTGCTCCAACTCAAGACTACTGCTTCTACTCATGTTTCATATCACAAATAGAGCCAAAAACTGTTAATGAAGCTTTGGGGGACGAGAACTGGGTGATAGCAATGCAAGAAGAACTGTTACAGTTCAAGAAATTGGGTGTTTGCAGGCTTGTAGACTTACCACCGAAGCAGAAAGCTATTGATACAAAGTGGGTCTTCAAGTGTAAAAGAGACGATCAGGGTGTAATATTCAGAAACAAAACTCGGTTGGTTGTCAAAGGTTTCCACCAGTAAGAGAGTATTGACTACACAGAAGTATACGCACAGGTTGCACGATTTGAGTCTATCCGCATTTTCCTCGCGTTCGTAGCTTGGAAAGGATTTAAGGTGTACCAGTTGGATGTAAAATCTTTGTTTCTCTACGGTAAACTTCGTGAACAAGTATACGTCGTCCAACCACCGAGTTTCATCGATCCACTAAACAAGAACCAAACTTATCTCCTAGACAAAGCCTTATACGGATTACACCAAGCCCCGAGAGCTTGGTACGAGACGTTATCACAACATCTTGTTGGAAATGGCTTTAGAAGAGGCACAGTGGATAGTACGTTGTTTACCAGAGAAGTCGGATCTCATCTAATCATTGTACATATCTATGTGGATGATATCATCTTCGGTTCTACGGATGATAGTCTTTGCAAAGAGTTCGAAAAGATCATGAAGAAGAAATTTGAGATGTCCTCCATGGGTGAAATGAAATTCTTCCTCGGATTACAGGTCGATCAGTTACCAGATGGCATATTCATTCATCAGACAAAGTATGTTCACCACATACTCAAGAAGTTTGAAATGGATAGCTCGAAGCCGCTTTCGACTCCGCTGGCACTGAATCATGGGATTTGCATTGACGAGACGGGAACATAAGTTGATGACACACTCTATCGATCGATGATAGGATCTCTGATGTATCTGACGGCATCTCGCCCAGACATCATGTATCCTACCTGCTTATGTGCGAGATATCAGTCTAGTCCTCGAGTGTCACACTTTGGAGTGGACAAGCTGAACTCGAAATCTACAACGGCAGGATGCTAGTTCTTCGGAACACGTTTGGTAACGTGGCAGTGCAAGAATCGGTCTCTCTCTCTACCTGTGAGGCAGAATACATTTCTGCTTCCAGCTATTGTTCTCAAATCCTCTGGATTCAACAACAGATGAGGGATTATGGTCTGTAGTTTCTTGATACGCCTTTATTCGTAGATAACAAAGCAGCTATCGATATAACAAAAAATCCAGTTCATCACTCACGTACTAAACATATTGAAATTCGTTACCATTTCATTCGTGACTGTTACGAATAGAAAGACTGATTTTTATACCACAGCACTTCCTTTAACAAGATTTAAGTATCTAATGAGGCTTAACGGTATTAAAAATTTGCTTACAGGTGCGGAAGCTGAGGTTGAATACGGATCGGACGATGAGTTCGGATCGGACGATGAGTTCACGTGATCCACATTGGTTTGTCATATCTTTCTAGATTAGTATTTCTTAAAAATCTAAAATCCAAAAATAAGTTTTTGATTTTAATGGGAGAAATATTTGAGAAAATACAAAAACATATGAAAATTTTCAAAAATGTACAAAAACATTGAAAAAGACAAAAAGAATTCGGTGTCACACAAAGGAAATGATATACATCAGTGGTTATCACAGTATGCTAAAGAAATGTAAAGTTTAAAAGTGATAAACAAGTCTTAGTGTTGATGTGTCAATAGAATTAACACGTTCAGTAAATTGTTTCCGAGATATAAACTAAATTTTACAACTACTTAATCTTGTGGATTAACACATCTTGGATATATGGACTTAGTACTCTGAAATTTCGTTTGAGAGATTGCCTGATTCTGAGATACGAGGTCTTTATAGATAGTTGATATATGGGGTATTATACAAGTTCTTCTGATTTTGCGGAAGCAATAGCCTAGAACTTCTTTAATACTTTCGCTATAAATCCCTAAACGACATGCAATCTTGAAAAGCATCAAAAGATCTAATCATTTGCAGTGCTAAAAAGATTCCTTAAATGGAACACACCTTAAAGTCGAGCGTTCATCTCTTTGTCTGTACGGTAGTACTAACCTGAGCTCTCAAGGCCTCGCATAACCCAAATACAGATATCAATTACGCTATATTCACCAGTAAGATGAAATCTAGGGAATCTTGATACGGGAGTATATTCAAGAAGTGGGAACCATAGATAAGTCAAGTTTCATAAATCATAAATTAACATATCTTGGAACAATTGAGAAATGTGGTAAAGTTTAAGTGGACAAACATATCGACAATCTAGGTAAACGAGTTTAAAACTTAAAGTCATCTAAAGGTCAACGGTACTGATGATATGTCTCAATCAACTGATATGATCCTTAGACACGAATTCACAAAAATATGTCTGTAAATATGTTTGTACATAGTTTATATTGTTCTGTACATAGTTTATCTGCTTTACAGATTAAAACCAAAAAGATTTTCAGTGTGTTTTAGCATAAACTTACAAAAATACACAAAGATTTTGTTTCTACATTGTTTTCACCAAACCAATGTTGGAGAATGGATCTTCGAAGTCTGGTAAGGTGCTAAACTGGTGGGAATCTATTTGACAACACTGGGAGCTAATCTGTAAAAACTGAAAAGCCAAAATGATAAAAAGTTCATTAATTTGAAACTTTGATTTTGAAATTATCAACAGTTTGTTCGTAACGGGTCAAACCGGGGTCATTAACTTGGACTCGGCAGACAAATCGTTTAACCAAGGTCATTAACTTGGACTTGGTCAACTGAGTGGATTTTCAGAACTGGTGAAATGTGAAAAGTTTAGGGACTAAATTGCAAAAACTTGAAACTTTGAAAATTGGATTAGGCAAGTTCGGGCGAACTTGCTTAACTGGTTAAAGTTTCTTTTTGAAACAAGTTCGACCGAACTTGTTTGATGGCTGGTTGTGAAAGAGTAAGTTCGCCCAAACTTATATGGGCTTTGAGACTTGGGCTTACAAGTTTGCCCGAACTTGCAAACATATAAATTGAATGCAAGTTCGGCCGAACTTCATTAGTCGGTTTGTTGAAAAGTTGAGCGAACTTAGTCCTCTTGATCGATTTTTCAAAATTGGCAAGAATCTACCGTTACTATGCCCAAATTTTAATTGATTGTGGTGATTGGCACACCATTCTCAATGGCTGAGGTGAGGATTTGAGATTTAAACTGAGATTTGGACATGAATCAATGAACTCAGATCTGTAATAGTTAAAATTGGTAGATTTAGGAAATTATTGGACAAATTGGACTTGAAATCATGTTATTCCACATAAAACGACCTTGGATTTGAAAGGAATTTATGTAAAATGGTCATAACAGATGTGTTGCATGTTTGTGTTGGAGAAGATGACAAGTTCGCCCGAACTTGTTCATCAAGTCCGGCCGAACTTACATCTGAAAACAATATAATTCATGTTTAAGTCATGAGTTCGACCGAACTTAGTATAAAAGTTGAATTGATAAAAATGTTTGAAGTTCGCTCGAACTTGGGAAGAGAAAATCTGAATTGTAATTACAAGTTCGCCCGAACTTTTTAATGAATTAATGAACATGTTTGACAAGCATGTTCGGGCGAACTTGCAACAATCTGTTTGCAATTCCAACATCAAGTTCTCCCGAACTTGATGTTAAAATCTCGAAATGAGTGCTAAGTGTTTTGTGTCGTCTTTCAAGTTCAAGTACCAGCGCGGGTGATTACGATGGATTATTCTAAGTTTCATAACACCTGTATCACTCTCGATAAGGCGTTGTGTCCATCATTGAAGGAATACGAAAGCATTCTGAAGTTTATGAAGGATTGTCCGATACACCGTGCTATTACAGACCGAACAATGTCTTATAGATTGCACACTTATCACTTCTGGATGAACGCAAGTCTAAGTGTAGACAAGAAGACTATTCCGTTGTCTGTACAAGTCGGAAATGATAACAAAGCAATCACAGTTACAGAAGATGATATTCGAAGGATCTTGCAATTCAGCGACGACAAAGATGATCCTATTTTTCTAGACGAGAAGATGGTACGAGGTTGTTTCTATCGTATGGGCTATACAGGAAGCGTAAACAAGCCAACGTTGAAGAAAGGGGAAGTCCCAAATCCCTATAAGCTTCTCATGCATGCAATCATTCACACCTTAAGTCACAGAAAGGCGGGTCTTGATGATGTACAAGACTATATGGCCTGCATGGCAACCGTGTTGATTCTGAAGAAGCCGTATAACTATTCGAATCTCGTATTCACACATATGTCGAAGAATATGGAAGACGCGAGATTGTGTTTATATCCGAGGTTCGTGCAGATGCTTATAGATGAAAAGTTTAAAGACATTGCACGTGATCCAAACGACATTTTATACTTCAGTCACCTCGATGAAACGACTGTGAAGAAGTTGTTAAAGTTCCAGAAGCAGGATTCATCACCTTTTGCAAAACCAATATTTGGGGCGTTAAAAGATGAAAATTATGTTGCGCCAGCTGGAAATAAATTGAGAAACGATGGTAGTGGTGATGAGAAGGAATTGAATGCAGAGAAAGAATGGTTCGCAACGTTTAAGCCGAAAGCTCGCAGTGAATGGTTTGTCAAGACTGAAGTAGAAAAGAAAAAGAAGCGTGGTGCTAAGAAAGTTGATACTATGCTTATTGATGAAGAGGAGCCTGTCAATGTTCAAACAAAGGCTGGTTCTAGTGCAGCGGTCGTGATTGAAAGTCAAGAAACTGAAAAGACTACGCACGAGGATGATGTTATTTCTGCTACTTCTGAGAATGATGACGACAGTGATGATTCTCTCGAGAAAGAAACAAAGAAGTCAATAGCAGAAAAGGAAGCTGAAAAGATCAAAGAGACTGATGCTGACTTTGATCCTAATTTAGAAAAAGAGTCAGATGAATAAAGACCTAGAAAGAAAGCAAGATGAACAAAGTCATCAGCAACTGAAATATCATAGAAGACTATAGGGTCTCCACAGGCTAAGGGCAAAAAGACAAAGAAAGCCCAGAAACCAGCTAGTCGTCGATACATGGGTAACCAAAAGAGCACAAAAGCAACACAAGAACCTTCTGGTGCACAGGAAAGAGGAGTTACACAAGAACCTCCTACACAAGAACCTCCTATTGTTATTTCATCTGAAGCTGAACGTCCAGGAGTTACACAAGACCCTCCTGTTATTATCTCATCTGAAGCAGAAAGACCAGGAGTTACACAAGAACCTCCTGAGTCTAATTTACTTGAAGTACCGGTGATACAATCTCCTGATCCTAAGGATGTTCATCCTGAAAGTTCGACTCCAAAGAAATCTACTCCGAAATCAACACCAAAAACTCCAAAGATGAATCTATTTGGTGATTGTCACACCCTCAATTTCCACATGCGGAGTATTACCGTGAGGCGTGTGATCAAACCAGAATCTCAGACACTAGCAATATCGAACGACTCTATATGAATTAATTAAACGTTTTACAAAAACATTTGTTGTAAACATTCATAGTCATTTTCAAAATATCAAGGTTTAAAAGTTTAGCGGAAGCATTAAAATTAAGTAACGGGCGCCAACATAAATGCCAAAACCAAAACCCCAACCATCATTCGTAAATAAGACTCGATAAAAATGTCTTGATCAAATGCAAGTGAGTGCACCTAGCGTTCCTAGCGTCCTGAGAAACATGTAAAGAAACAAGTGTCAACATTAAAGAAGAGTGAGTTCACAGGTTTTTATAAGTTCACAAGTTCGGTTTAAAAGTTTGTTTTTCCCCGTTATCCCTAACCCGGGTTAACGACATAGTTCCATTATTCCTAACCCGGAATAATAATGTTGATTCATAAATAAGTTCAATGTTAACATGTAGGTAGCGAGCCTAAAGTTACGTCACTTAAGAGTTCGCGATTGAAGCTGACTGTTGTTGCCTCAGTGTTGCCAGGTCTATCACTGACCATGGCGAAAGTTAGGCCAAATTAATCACCCATTGACCATTCCCGGTCGGCTAGCGCGACTAGCTCGGGTGGGGCTTGTCGGGCCCAGTAGTACTACCATAATTTCCCCGCTATCTAACCCAATACTAATGTTCCGAGAGTTGGTTGAGGACTTCGGTGATAAAGCTACTTCGTGACCATAACGTTTATTAACATTAACTTAGTTACCGAATAGTTAACGGCGTTAATTTCGCATAACGTAAAAAGATAGAGTTGTACAGCGTATACATGTTTCTCCCCCTGTTGTTTAAAACCGGATAAAATAGGGGCCGTGAACTCACCTTAAATTGCTCGGTTAGAATAACGCAAAAGAAGCAAATAATGGAACCACTAATCGCGTCCTAACATGTCAACCGATTTAAAGTTAGTGTGTGAACACTGACACAAAACCCTACGCATAACTAACACACAGTACGGCACACGTCATAACCAATTCGAAACCATAATCATGCATGCAAAGTATCACCATACAAAATAATGATCAAACCAACTTGTCATAAACACAGATTAACTCATACAACACTTAGGTACACACAAACGCAAGTTATCATGTTTCAGCTTGTATGCTCATAACTAGGCTGTTTTCAAGGATTTTTATAAAATAGTTCCAACGTTCCAAAAATTTCAATTATTTTATAGGAGGTTTCAATTAGACTGTATAATTTTGTGTAAAATTTTCAAATCGTAAATCTTTACCAATTATTTATAAACATTTATATACTCGGCTGCAGTCAGATTCGTCGCTTTCTGACTGCAACCACGAGACAATTTATTTAAATATCATCGTTCATCCAATTAACAAAAATCCAATAGGAGATTTTGGGAAATTCCCATCTCCAGTTACTGTACGAATTTCGTGACCCAACCCCATAAAGACTATGAGATCCGACTCGATAAGCAACCTGCAAATTCTGCAGAATTTATGCAGCTTCAGCTGCAGCACTAAATGACCACTTAAAAATAGCAAACGACCTCAGAAAAATATGAATCCAGCGCCATTTGAAGCGTTTTTCAATAATACACGTTTTAGGCTTCAGAAAATCCACTTTTCAATAAATAATGATCAGGTTACAGCCAACTGAAGTTGGCTGTAAATGCCAATCACCTTACTGTTTTCGACTTTATCGCACTAGAATATGTTTAAACGGTCATGACGTTTAGTTGTATTGATTAATAGCAGGTTAATTTGTCAATATCATCATATATATCAATATTCATGCAAACCCTAATTATATATCATGATCTTTATCGATAAAACGCAGCCTACGATTTTAGTATTCAACATAACATCATAACCGCAAAGATTCGCATATTCAACCGAACTAATCATACACCACAACACTTTTCATATTAATAATAATACAAGCACATAATCATGATCAAGATTACACAAAACCTAGTGTGAATCACAAAACAATTAAACCCTAACCTTGAAACGATGATGATTAGCGAAACGGGACAAGCTTGGAATCAATCCGGGAGTAGAATTGCGCGACCGTGAGAGAGGAGGGGGGCTGCCGTCGACCTTCTTCTAGGGATTAGGGTTTTGTGTTTTTTTTTAAAACATCCCATGCATCCATACATATAAGTATAACAAGGGGGAAGGGGGGGGGGTTTGGGTTAATGCCTTGGGCCGCAAGGTTGGGATATTTCCTTGGGCCGCAAGGTGTGTGGGTCGCAAGTTCGACACGTTTTGCGGCTCAGTTCGGTTCATCTATTTATTTATTTATTTATATTTATTATTTTTTTACAATTCGGTAACATAAGGCTTATAACTAATAAATCGCGAAATCAAAGCGTGATACAATAATCTACAAGCGTCTAATAACACATAGCACGTAATTCAGATACAATCCGTCTAATAACACATAGCACGTAATTCACCCTATAGATTCACAAAGTTAGCGTAGTTATTGCGAGCGTGTAATTTAATTCTCCGAATTAAATCAGCGTAGGAGTGAATAACCATAAAGTAGCGCGTTTAAGATACCTGAAAAGCCTGGATGTCACATTATCCCCATGTTGAAAGAATTTTCGTCCCGAAAATTGAGTAAACGCGGTTTAGAATGCGACGCACAAAGATTCAGTTTGTTAGAATGGTAGAAGTAAATCCCAGGCTGTCACATCATCCCCATGTTGAAAGAATTTAGTCCCGAAATTCAGTTGGTGGTAACGTCAGATTGCTGCTCAGCTGCAAAAAAG
This sequence comes from Scalesia atractyloides, assembly GCA_947069175.1. Lineage (NCBI taxonomy): Eukaryota > Viridiplantae > Streptophyta > Magnoliopsida > Asterales > Asteraceae > Scalesia > Scalesia atractyloides. Next base: position 34,193,947 of record CAMTDV010000015.1, on the reverse strand, counting down.
TGTGGATATTTGCTTTTCATTTGGTCCTCTCTTTCCCACGTGAACTCCGGTCCACGCTTAGAGTTCCAACAAACCTTGACGATCGGTATCTTGCTGTGCCTTTGAGTCTTGATATCACGGTCGATGATCTCAATAGATTGTTCCACAAAATGCAGTTGCTCATCCACTTGAATCTCATCCAATAGAATGACTAGGGTCTCATCTGATAGGCACTTTTCAGATTGGACACGTGAAAAACATTGTGAACTCCACTAAGTTCGGCAGGAAGGTCTAACTGATAAGCTACGGGCCCGATACGCTTCGAAATCACAAATGGGCCTACGTACCGTGGATTTAGTTTGCCTCGTTTCCCAAAATGAATTACACCCTTCCAGGGTGACACTTCCAGTAGGACGCGGTCGCCTACTTGAAATTCGAGCGGTTTGCGTCGTTGATCAACGTAACTTTTCTGTCGATCCCGTGCCGCTGCCATACGGTTTCTGATTTGCACAATCTTGTCAGTAGCCTCAATTATCAACTCAGGACCTGTGAGTTGGCTGTCACCGACTTCTGCCCAACAGACCGGTGATCTTCATTTGCGACCGTATAATGCTTCAAAAGGTGCTGCTTGAATACTCGTATGGTAACTGTTGTTATACGACAATTCTACTAAAGGCAGATGGATTTCCTAACTGTTCCCAAAGTCTACCACGCATGCCCTAAGCATGTCTCCAAGGTCTTAATGGTCCTTTCACTTTGAGCATCCGTCTGAGGGTGGTAAGATGTGCTCATATCTAAGCGTGTACCCAACGCTTTCTGAAGTGACTGCCAAAAGTTGGACGTGAAACGAGCATCTCTGTCTGAAATGATGGACGTTGGCACCCCGTGCCGAGAAACTACTTCCTTAATGTAGATGCGAGTCAACTTATCCATCTTATCTGTTTTTTTGGTCGCTAGGAAGTGTGCAGACTTAGTTAGACGATCCACGATTACCCAGATGGTATCGCAACCACTCGGAGTTCGCGGGAGTTTAGTGATAAAGTCCATCGAGATCTGATCCCATTTCCACACTGGGACCTCAGCTTGTTGAAGTAACCCTGATGGCTTCTGGTATTCCACCTTGACTTTCGCACAAGTCAAACACTTGCTCACGTAGGTGGCTATTTCCGCTTTCATGTTGGGCCACCAGTAAGCGACTTTAAGGTCTTGATACATCTTATCTGAACCAGGATGGACAGAGTATCGGGATTTGTGAGCTTCGCCCATAACTAGCTTCCTGAGGTTTCCGTAGAGAGGTACCCATATACGATTCATGAAATACCGGGCACCATTGGGTTTCATTTCCCAATCGCATTCCATCTTTCCCACAGATTCGGCCTTGATGTTCTCTTCCCTAATGCTTCTAGCTGCGCGTCGCGTATCTGTTCGGGTAACCCAGAATGAATTGTGAACTGTAGTGCTCGTACCGGACGAGGTTTCAAGTGCTCCTTCTGACTGAGGGCATCAGTTACCATGTTAACTTTACCCGGGTGATACCGAATGGCAAATTCATAATCGTTCAGGAGTTCGACCCAGCGACGATGTCGCATGTTCAACTCCTTCTGGTCAAAAATATGTTGGAGGCTCTTGTGATCCATGTAGATTGTGCACCTTGTTCCATATAGATAGTGTCTCCAAATCTTAAGTGCAAACACAACTGCTCCCAATTCTAAGTCATGTGTCGTGTAGTTCTTCTCGTGAACCTTCAACTGTCGGGATGCATACGCGATGACCTTATCACTTGCATGAGCACACATCCCAATCCCTAAATGGAAGCGTCAGAATATACCACAAAATCATCTGTCCTCTCTGGCAAGGACAAAATGGGCACACTGCAAAGCTTTTGTTTCAGTGATTGAAATGCTGCTTCCTGTTTGTCACCCCAAGCATACTTGGTGCCCTTCTGAGTGAGTATGGTAAGCGGTTGTGCGATCTTGGAAAATCCCTCGATGAAACGTCTGCAGTAACCAGCCAAACCCAAAAATTGGCGGATCTCTGTCGGTGTCCTGGGTGCTTCCCAGTTCTTGATAACATCGATCTTGGCGGGATCAACGTGTATACCCTTTTCGTTCACGATATGCCCGAGAAATTGAACTTCCCGAATCCAGAAATCACACTTCGAAAACGTGGCATATAGTTTCTCCTGTTGAAGTAGTTCCAGCAATAATCACAGATGCTTAGCATGTTCTTCTTCATCCTTAGAGTAGATGAGTATATCATCGATGAACACGATGACAAACTTGTCGAGATACGGCTTACACACGCGGTTCATGAGGTCCATGAACACCGCGGGTGCATTGGTGAGACCGGAGGGCATGACCAAGAACTCATAATGGCCATACCTAGTGCGAAATGCCGTCTTGGAGATATCCTCCTCCCTGACGCGTAGCTGGTGATAACCGGAAAGTAGATCAATATTGGAGTAGTAGCTTGACCCTTGAAGCTGGTCGAAAAGATCGTCGATGCGAGGTAATGGGTATCGGTTCTTAACGGTAACCTTATTGAGTTCCCTGTAGTCGATGCACATGCGGAAGGTCCCGTCCTTCTTCTTGACAAAAAGGACCAGAGCTCCCCATGGCGAAGTACTTGGTCGGATAAATCCTATTTCCAACAATTCCTGAAGTTGGGTAGACAGCTCTTGCAGCTCTGCTGGAGCTAGGCGGTACGGGGCCTTGGCGATAGGAGTCGCATGGTTTGCCAATTCGATTTCAAACTCACTTGTCGATGTGGTGGAAGACCGGGTAACTCCTCTGGAAACACATCGGGAAAGTCACGGACGACGGGGATATCTTCAATCCGTTTCTCGTCCTTAGACTGCTCGGTGACCAGTGCGAGCTAAGCAAAAGAGTTCTTTTTCCGAAGATACTTCTGAGCTTGCATGTAAGAGATGATGTTCATGACAACGCCTGCCTTCTCGCCTTGCACCATCAAGACTTCATCGTTAGAGAGCGGAATACGGATAGCTTTCTCGAAACAGAGAACTTCAGCTCGGACGTCGGATAGCCAGTCCATTCCGGCTACCACATCAAAACTACCCAGGGTAGTTGTCATCAGATCAATGGTAAAGGTGTGACCCGCGAGTTTAAGTTGACAGCCGGTTACTAAATGGGTCACATCTACAGATTTACCATCGGCTAGTTCTATGACGTAAGGGGTTTCTAGGGGTTTAGGTGTGAGATTTAGGTTCTTCCTAAAAGACTCGGATATAAAACTCTTATCCGCACCCGTATCAAAAAGTACAGTAGCAAAATGATCGTTAAGGGGAAACTTACCGGTGACCACATTCGAGTCGTTTCTGGCCTCTCCACGGCCTAGCGTGAATGCACGTCCTTTGGCAGCTCCTGTGCCGCCATTTCCATTGTTGCCATTGTTTTTATTGTTGTTGTTGTTGTTGTTGTGGTTGTTCCCACCATTGTTGTTGTTGCGAAGTTGCGGGCAGTCTCGCTTGAAATGGGCAGTGCTACCGCACTGGTAGCATCCCCTGTTATTACCTTGCTGTTGACCCTTGTGCTGGTTCTGATTTTATCATGTCATGATCTCCCCGTGATAATCCTTTGCCACGTGTCCTGCTTTGCCACATTGTTGGCAGCAATTTCCGGTGCAAGGGCCGTGATGGTGGAGGTTACAAAGATTACATTGCGGCTTTCGACCCACATAGCCGCTCTAGTTCTGGGTGTTGTTGGAAGACTGATTGTTGTGACCCCAATTGTTGTTGAAGTTGTTGGACCACTTCTGGTTTCCTTGTTGTGGCTGGGCTGATGAAGACTGTCGAGCAGGTGAGTCTTCGAATTTTCTTTTGTTGTCAGGGATAATTTCAGTTTCACCCCTAGGTGGCAACTTCCTTTGCTCCACCGCCTTATCGGTGAGTTTATGCGCCAGCCTAATCGCTTGATGCTCCGTCGTAGGGTTGCTAGATATTACCATGCCCTGGATCTCAGGGGCCAGACCCCCAAGATAAAACTCAAGTCATTTTTCGACGGTGTTAGCCAAATCGGGACAAAGGAACACCAGATCATGATGTCTCGCTGTGTATGCTTCAATTTCTGACCCGACCATCTTGTGGCTCCATAACGCTTGTTCCAACTGCTGAACTCTGTCCCGCGGACAGTATTCCTCCTTGATTAGGGCCTTAAATTCGGTCCAGGCCATTGCATTTGCCGCAACAAGTCCACGTGTTTGGATTGTGCGTTCCACCAGGTCAATGCCCCATCTTCCAATGTCGAGGCATCATACTTGACCTTATTAGCTTCAAGGCAATTGCACATTTCGAAAACCGATTCCGACTTTTCAATCAAACGGACCAGTCCTATGGGTCCTTCAACACTCGCGAACTTGCTCGGTTTCGCATCGAGGAACATCTTGTAGGGGTTAAGACCCCCTCCTGAAGATAGAGGATAGGTAGTCAGCGAGAAAGACCACTAGCCAAACTTTTAGATTTTCCCATGAAAATTTAATAATGGTTACCTGCTGGTGGGTTAAGACACCTGCCAGAGCAGCATTCACGTGTTCTTGGATTAAAGCGGCCAATTCTTCAGTTGACATGTTGAGGTTTCCGCGACGACCGGTTGCCATTTCAGATTTCGCAAGACAACACAAACACACACCGATAAGTATATATATCCAATATAGTTATCATATTCCACACTTCAATAATCACATAATTTATGTCAACCCAACAAATTAAATAATCAAAAGGAACATTCGATTAAATAAATTGCAATGTCTCACAAAATACCAACCAAACATCTCAGTTTAATTATAAAATTTCAAGTTCAAACATAAGTGGAAACAAACAAACTAAAGAAAACAAAACAAAGATTGGCAAGACGAGTTATTCATCTATGTCTCCATCTCCCAAGTCGCTATCACTGCCGTCATCCTCTTCGGCGTTTTCAGCTTCAACTGCCGGGTCCTGTTCCGGCTCTTCTTCCTCCGGATCCTCCTCTGGATCCTGCTATTCGTCCTCTACCGGCACTGGAGGGGCCGGTGCTAGTGCGGGTACTGGGATAGGTGGTGCTTGGTTCTGCTCCAGTTCGTGAATCCTCCAACGGACACAAGAACTCTGTCTTCGAGCCAGTCAGCCCTCAGCCGCTCAGCACGAAAGTCCTTAGCTAAAATGTTTCGAACTCTCTTATTCTCATATTGCTCTTCCTCGAGCTCTCCAGTTTTACCAGTTAGCTGACGTATCAGCCATCCCTGTGCTTCGATAGTCTCCTGCATTCTCTCCAGCTGTTCCTGTTGTTTCCTCAACACATCCCTAAGTAGATCGTCCCCCACTCCTGAAGAGTTAACCGGTTTGACCGGTATAGCGGTGGTCGGACGGGAGGACGACTCCCCTCCTAGAGCGAGTCTTTTCCTAGCAGCTGAGCGTGTCTCCACGCCACAAGGTGGTGAGGGTTCGACCATGGGTGCCTTCCCCGGCACCCTTGATTGTCGAGATCTGTCGGATGATGATGATGACATAGCCTGCTGGGTTGGTGTAGTTAGTTACGAGTTGCATATATCACAATATACATATATATCTCATGTAGAACAATTATAGTATAACACATAACAAGATATCACAGTTCGGTGCCAACTAAGTCTAGTGTCGTGTAACAGCTATAGTTTAGGTCTACTTTTAATGCAAACCTGGTTCTCTATAGCTAGAGGCTCTGATACCAATCTGTCACACCCTCAATTTCCACATGCGGAGTATTACCGCGAGGCGTGTGATCAAACCAGAATCTCAGACACTAGCAATATCGAACGACTCTATATGAATTAATTAAACGTTTTCCAAAAACATTTGTTGTAAACATTCATAGTTTAAAAATATCAAGGTTTCAAAGTTTAGCGGAAGCATTAAAATTAAGTAACGGGCGCCAACATAAATGCCAAAAACAAAACCCCAACCATTATTCGTAAATAAGACTCGATAAAAATGTCTTGATCAAATGCAAGTGAGTGCACCTAGCGCTCCTAGCTTCCTGAGAAACATGTAAAGAAACTAGTGTCCACATTAAAGAAGAGCGAGTTCACAGGTTTTATAAGTTCACAAGTTCGGTTTAAAAGTTTATTTTCCCCCGTTATCCCTAACTCGGGATAACGACATAGTTCCATTATTCCTAACCCGGAATAATAATGTTGGTTCGTAAATAAGTTCAATGTTAACATGTAGGTAGCGAGCCAAAAGTTACGTCACATAAGAGTTCGCGATCGAAGCTGACTGTTGTTGCCTCAGTGTTGCCAGGTCTATCACTGACCATGGCGAAAGTTAGGCCAAATTAATCACCCGTTGACCATTCCCGGTCGGCTAGCGCGACTAGCTCGGGTGGGGCTTGTCGGGCCCAGTAGTACTACCATAATTTCCCCGCTATCTAACCCAATACTAACGATCTGAGAGTTGGTTGAGGACTTTCGTGATAAAGCTACTTAGTGACCATAACGTATATTAATATTAACTTAGTTACCGAATAGTAACGGCGTTAATTTCGCATAACGTAAAAAGATAGAGTTGTACAGCGTATACATGTTTCTCCCCCTGTTGTTTAAAACCGGATAAAATAGGGGCCGTGAACTCACCTTAAATTGCTCTGTTAGAATAACGCAAAAGAAGCAAATGATGGAACCACTAATCGCGTCCTAACATGTCAACCGATTTAAAGTTAGTGTTTGAACACACTGACACAAAACCCTACACATAACTAACACACAGTACGGCACACGTCATAACCAATTTGAAACCATAATCATGCATGCAAAGTATCACCATACAAAATAATGATCAAACCAACTTGTCATAAACACAGATTAACTCATACAACACTTAGGTACACACAAACGCAAGTTATCATGTTTCAGCTTGTATGCTCATAACTGAGCTGTTTTCAAGGATTTTTATAAAATAGTTCTAACGTTCCAAAAATTCCAATTTTTTTACAAGAGGTGTTAATTAGGGTGTAGAATTTTGTGTAAAGTTTTCAAATCCTAAATCTTTACCAATTATTTATAAACATTTATATACTAGGCTGTAGTCAGATTCGTCGCTTTCTGACTGCAATCCACGAGAAAATTTATTTAAAAATCATCGTTCATCCAATTAACAAAATTCCAGTGGGAGATTTTCGGATATTTTCCGTCCCCAGTTACTTTACAAATTTCGTGACCTAACCCCATACAGACTATGAGATCCGACTAGATAAACAACCTGAAAATTCTGCAGAATTTACGCAGCTTCAGCTGCTGCACTAAATGACCACTTAAAAATAGCAAACGACCTCAGAAAAATATGAATCCAGCGCCATTTGAAGCGTTTTTCAAAAAGACACGTTTTAGACTTCAGAAAATCCATTTTTCAATAAATAATGATCAGGTTACAGCCAACTGAAGTTGGCTGTAAATGCCAATCAGCTTACTGTTTTCGACTTTATCGCACTAGAATATGTTTAAACGGTCATGACGCTTAGTTATATTGATTAATAGCAGGTTAATTTGTCAAATATCATCATATATATCAATATTCATGCAAACCCTAATTATATATCATGATCTTTATCGATAAAACGCAGCTTACGATTTTAGTATTCAACATAACATCATAACCGCAAAGATTCGCATATTCAACCGAACTAATCATACACCACAACACTTTTCATACTAATAATAATACAAGCACATAATCATGATCAAGATTACACAAAACCTAGTGTGAATCGCAAAACAATTAAACCCTAACCTTGAAACGATGATGATTAGCGAACCGGGACAAGCTTGGAATCAATCCGGGAGTAGAATTGCGCGACCGTGAGAGAGGGGGGGTTGCCGTCGACCTTCTTCTAGGGATTAGGGTTTTGTGTTTTTTTTAAAACATCCCATGCATACATACATATAAATATAACAAGGGGGAAGGGGGGCGGTCGCGATAGGGGGGGGGGGTTTGGGTTAATGCCTTGGGCCGCAAGTTTTTGGGTTATTTCCTTGGGCCGCAAGGTGTGTGGGTCGCAAGGTCGACATGTTTTGCGGCTCGGTTCGGTTCGGCTATTTATTTATTTTTATTTTTTATTTTTATTTTTTTACAATTCGGTAACATAAGGCTTATAACTAATAAATCGCGAAATCAAAGCGTGATACAATAATCTACAAGCGTCTAATTAACACATAGCACATAATTCAGATACAACCCGTAAATAACACATAGCACGTAATTCACCCTATAGATTCACAAAGTTAGCGTAGTTATTGCGAGCGTGTAATTTAATTCTCCGAATTAAATCAGCGTAGGAGTGAATAACCATAAAGTAGCGCGTTTAAGATACCTGAAAAGCCGGGATGTCACAGTGATATTCCTAATGTGCCGGTGGATCTTCAATATCAGGATGATTTCTTTCCTGAATCAGATGTTGATATTCTTGAAAAGCGTGTCAAGATTTTAGAAGATAAAGTACAGAAGAATGAAGAATTGAAAGCCGAGCTAATCAAGAAGGTGACTCAAAGCTCAGTGGAGAAAGAATACAAGATTCTAATGAGTAGCTACAAACAGAAATTGCTGATCTAAAAACGATACAAGCTCTAAATGATCGAAGGTTTACAAGGATGCAGAAAGTGATATCTAACAGTCTTGGTATTGATTTTATTGTCGAATACAATCGTTTGGATAGGCAATAGGCGAAAGAAATAGCAGAGAAAGAGCTAGCAGCTAGTGGCAAAGGCAAAGGCGTTGAAGGTTAAGTATCAAAATCTTCTGAAGCTGCTGAAAAGTCGGTTAATGAGAATGTTGAAAAAGCTTCTGAGTCCGAGATTGCTAAGGTTGATGAATCTGTCAAGCCTTCTGATCTCGTGAATGTTTCTGAAGAGAAGGACGATGATGAAGTAGAAGATGAGTATAAGGATGATGAACCACCAGTTGATAATACGAAACATGATTCTGACCATGATGGAGGTAATGATGATGATCCGAGTGGTACAGGTATAAAGGTGGTTAATGCGACAGTGAATGAAAGCGTCGATTTCACAAGTCTTCTGAATGATGAAGCAAATGCTATGAATGATCGGATTCAGGGGGAGTCAGGGCAAACAGGGCCATCTGATGATATAGATATGACTGATGTTGATATGTCTGCAAAGCCTGTTGCTGTCGTTCCGACAAAGCCTCTGATACTTATGCTTGAACACAATGTAGAGGAAGGCGAGTTCGTGCACAACTACACTAAAGAAGATCTGGCCAAGTTAATTGAAGTTGATGCTGAATCTCTAGATTTCGATTTCGAAGAAAAAGTGTTGAATGTGTATACGTTTGAGCCAAATGAATACCATTATCAGCGTAGATTCGAGGCAGACGAGTATAACAGGGTTATAGTGGAAGATTGGTCTTCTGATGATTAAAAGGCTGAATCTGCAAAGTACATTGGTCCTAATACTTATAGTTTTCCTACATTCGAGGAAATGTACAAGCAATTGGATGAATACATGTTGAAAGAAAAGATTGAAGAATCAATTCGTGAAGGTAAAGTTCTGAAACCGATGACAAAGGAGGAGATAGCTCAAGCTAAAAATTCATGGTTTAAAGAGATGCCGCGTGAACGTAAGTTTCGACGTCCTCTAGCATTCTTTACCAGAGATATAGACATGTCATTAGGTGATATCCTAAGTTGGGGGTGGTGTAAGGAGCTGAATATTTATGCCATCAAAAGAGAATTTGGGGTGCAATACTTCAAATATCTGGCTGATTTCAAGACTCTACCGTACTGGGATGTTGAGGAGCTTGTTCAAACGATAAATGTCACATATTAGATGAAGTTCATTGATCAGTTATTATGAAGTTTGAAGCAAAAAAGGGATTTAGATATTGGAAGCCGTTTATTCCAGGACGCCGCATCAAAACGAACAAGAAGACAGGGTATAAAAAGATATAAGGTTAATCATGAAACGACCTAGAGCTATGAGAAACATGCCTTTGATGCCAATCAAACAGAATTTCTATCCGGTGTTTAAGTGGTGGCAGATTGATCCTAACACGTGTGAAGCAATGATAGTATTACGATTCGAAGAACATCTAGATAACACTAAAGAAAGGGTTGAGATACTAGCTTTTCAAGGTATGAGGGGGTTGTGGAGAACAATCAGGATACTAGACCTGATGTGGCTAGTGAATTGCTCGAGAGAAGATATCAAATGCTTGTTCTACAACAAGATAGTGTTTGAAGAACGTGAAAAAGAACAAGCCATGCAATATCAAAGGGTCGTCAATGTATGTTATGCTCGAGAAGTTAATTATGGAAAGATGTGGGAAACGAGCTGGAGGGATCTAGAACATGTTGAACTTTTGAAGGAAGAAAAGCGTCTTAAAGAAATACACGAGAAAGGTAGGGCGGCAAGGCTCAGAAGGTTTCAATTTATTAACAAAGTGCCTCCTATTGATCAGACGCCACATCCGAAGCAGGAAAGACGTAAGAAGCCATTCAAGAACTTCTTCGGTCATACACGTTAAAGTTTTATATGAAGACAGAGTTTTGAAGACTGATAAAAGACGAAGACGATATCCAAGGGGGAGTCTGTTGGTGCAGAATGTCTATGTCTTAGTCTTATATCGAGTCTGTATAGATTAGACGTGAATAAGCTAGCGTAATCAAGTATTTATGTAAAATAGGGACAAGTTCGCCCGAATTCCTCTCCTCACCAGCGGACTTGTCTCCCTATAAATAGCTAGCTTGTGATTGTCATTTGTAACTTTGCCCACATTGAGGCGAAGCTCTGTCAAATTCGAGACTTGACGTTATATCAATAAAATTGACGTTTAACTGACTGATTCTTGTTGTTTGGTAATCGTGTCGTAACATTTCTGCCATTATGGACACTAGAGATCAAATCTAGGTTCCTATACTATTAGGATCGATCCTGCATATTTCAGTGCAACATTGCGGTTAATTTGAAGAACGTTTTCCCTGAGCAAATGGCTAAACAACATAAAGCACTTCTTGCAACAGTACTCGAATCATACGAAAGTTTAGTTGCGGGGAAGATCAGAAATCCAGAAATGACGGCTGAGGATTACGATTAGGTTGATGAAGAGGAATTGGAGCTGATGATATCAATTGTAACTTAGCGTCGATTATCAATTGTAAATTCGAGCAATAAGCTTGGATTTGACAAGTCGAAAGTAACATGCTTCAAGTGCAGACAAAAGGGGCATTTCAAACACGAGTTTCCAAATCAAGAAGCAAGCGGTAATCAAAGTCCTTTCAGCAACAACAATGATTATTACAAGAAAGCGTTGCAGTACAAGCCATATCCAAAGAGAAATCAAGTTGAAGTTCAAGATAATTCCTCAAAGCCAACTGAACAAGCTCTAGTTGTGTCTCATGAAGACGAAGGTTTTGACTGGAATAAGTATATTGGTAAGAAAACTGGTGTCGCTTTGATGGAAGAGATCGTGGATGAATCAGAATCAATGGTTGATGATGCAACTCTGGAGAATGCGATATTAGAAGAATATCTGCAAAGAACAGAGGAAGAGGAAATGATCTATCACCAGACAAAGATGAAGAACATTATCTCTCCTAACTTTGATTCTAGTTTTGCAGGTTGCTTTGGAAATACATCGCAAGAGCAAATGGCTGAAGAAAAGAAACCGGAAGTCGAGGAGCTCATTGACGTGACAAAGGAGATGAATGCAGAGAATCTCACGAAGATTGCTGACAAAGCGATGATACAAATTAGATATAAATTAGGTTCCTTGACAGTGGAGGAGCGGTCCTAACAAGTCTGGGTACCAAAAACTCTCTAACTCTTCCATTTCAGGACCATCATGTGCAGCAGATCTGGTACTGTGACTCTGGAAGCTACAAGCACATGACTGGGGATAGGAGCTTACTCAGCAATTTTGTTCCCAAGATGGGTAAATTAGTCCACTTTGGAAATGGAGTAAAGGGAAAAACATTGGGTTATGGATGCATAAAATATGGCTCATTGACCATTGAAAAAGTAACCTATGTAGAAGGCTTAAAGTACAATCTGCTGAGTTGTGGTCAATTTTGTGACAAGGGATTTCAGGTAACCTTCTTACCAGAAAAATGTTTGTTAATTGGTCTAGATGACAATAAAATATATTTAAGTGGAAAATGAATTAGGAAGTCCATCTATTACTTTGATTTTAAAGAAGAAACCGAAGATCCACAGTTGTGCTTATTTTCAAAACATAACAAGGGTAATAGTTGGTTATGGCACAAAAGATTAGCCCACTTAAACTTCAAAAAGTTTAACAAATTAGCAAACAAAGGTCTGGTAAAGGGATTACCTTTTATATCCTCAAATAAATATAAACTTTGTGAGGCTTGTGAAATGGGAAATCAAAAAGATGCTCACACAAAACAATTTCTATATCATCAATATCTCAAAATTTAGAACTTTGCACATGGACCTATGTGGACCATTCACTAATGCAAGTTTTTCTGGTAAAAAATACATCTTGGTTATTGTGGATGACTATTCCAGATACACTTGGGTAGAATTTTTAAGAAAGAAAAGTGAAACTCCAGATCTGATCATAACTTTTATTAGAAAAATTGAAAATCTCTTGAAATTATCTGTAAGAAGGATCAAAACGGACAATGGAATAAAATTTTAAAATTCAAAACTTGAGACTTTCTTTGTAAGTAAAGGAATATCTCATGACTTCTCTGCTCCAAGAACTCCACAACAAAATGGGGTTGTGGAAAAAAGAAACAAAACCTTGGTTGAAGTAGCCAGAACCATGCTGGCTTATCCCAAGCTGCCCACTTACTTCTGGGCAAAAGCAATTGCAAATGCATGTTTTACACAAAACAGATCCATAATAAACAAAAGATTGTAGAAAACACCGTACAACATTATAAATGGAAGAATCCCTAATGTAAAACTTTTGCACATATTTGGTTGTAGATGTTTTGTTTTCAATGATTTTGAAAGTCTTGAGAAATTTGACAGAAAAGCAGAAAAAGGAATTTTTCTTGGTTATTCACTGTCCTCTAAAGCTTATAGGGTTTTTATTTTAAGTACCAAGAGCATTAGAGAAAGTTTGTATGCATCATTTGATGACTCATCAGAAACTGAAGTTTCTGGTGAATTCATAAAGGAAATAAACTTATCTGATGAACTAGAAAACCCTAATCATCTACTCAATATTCTAACTGAGGAACTTCTGGAACATGACTATCTAAACACATAACAATCAAAACAGCAATCATGTACTAACCTGTATGAGCAGCGGAGGATCAACCAGAAACACAAACAGAAGATCAAAATTCTGAAAACACATCAGAAAATCTTCATGAACAGCAGGATTCTAATAATCATGATCAGGGGGAGAGTTCACAACCATCAGAACAAACAATGTCACACAACAATCTCGGATGGATCAAGGGACACTCCCCAATCTGACATCATCGGGAATCCAGAAGAAGGAGTCAAAACAAGGTCAGCTACAACACATGAATGTCTATATGCTAGTTTTCTGAGCATGATAGAACCAAAATATGTCAAAGAAGCACTCAATGACTCTGATTGGATACAAGCAATGCAAGAAGAGCTTGATTAATTTGAGAAAAGTTAAGTATGGAATCTGGCACCTAGACCAAATGACAAGTCTATCATTGGTTCAAAATGGGTATTTAGAAACAAATCTGATGAACATGAAATAGTAACAAGGAATAAAGCTAGACTAGTGGTAAAAGGTTACTGTCAACAAGAAGGTATAGACTATGATGAAACCTTTGCACTAGTAGCTAGAATAGAAGTTGTCTGAATATTACTTGCTTATGCTGCATCAAAAGACTTTAAAGTCTATCAGATGGATGTAAAATCTGCATTTCTAAACGGTATGATTGAAGAAGAAGTATATGTGCATCAACCAGAAGGCTGTGTTGATCCCAAATTTCCAAAATATGTTTACAAATTGAACAAAGCCTTATATGGATTGAAGCAAGCTCCTAAAGCATGGTATGAAACTCTCTCAAACTTCTTACTTAAGTCTGGCTTCACAATAGGTACAACTGACACAACGCTCTTTCTCAAAACACATAAAGGTCACACCTTGTTAGTTCAAATTTGTGTGACGACATAATATTTTGATAAACAAATGAAAAATATTGCAAAAGGTTTGAGAAACTAATTACCAGTCAGTTTGAAATGAGCATGATGGGTGAGTTAACATTTTTCTTTGGTTTGCAAGTTAAATAGAAAAATGATGGCATATTTTTAAGTCAATCCAAGTATGTTAAAACAATTATAAGCAAATAGTCACTTGAAAATTGCTCATCTTCAAGGACTCCCATGGCAACAAGCAATAAACTTAATTCTCATATAGATGGAAAAAGTGTGGATTTAAAAACCTATAGATGTATGATAGGATCACTGCTTTACTTAACAACAAATAGACCAGATATTATGTTTGCAACATGCTTTCTAGCAAGATATTAGTGTAATCCTAAAGAATCTCATCTAAAAGCTGTAAAAAGGGTTTTTAAATATCTTAAAGGCACACCAGATCTTGGTCTCTGGTATCCTAAAGATACAGACTTGGAACTTATAGCATACACAGATGCAGATTATGCAGGATGGAAGATTGACAGAAAAAGTATATCTTGAGCTTGTCAAATGTTGGGAGATAAGCTAGTTTGTTGGGCAAGCAAAAAGCAAAACTGTGTTTCAACATCAACAGCTGAATCAGAATATGTAGCAGCTGCATGTTGCTATTCACAAGATATTTGGATGCAAACTCAGCTGAGAGATAATGGTGTAAATCTGACAAGAATTCCCATTTTATGTGATTCAAGAAGTGCTATAGCAATAACTGCAAAAATCCAATCCATCACTCTGCACATAGATGTCAGATATCACTTCATCAAAGATCATGTTGAAAAAGGTAACACTGGAATGTATTTTGTACCAACAGAAAAAAAATTTGCTGACAGTTTCACAAAACCTCTTGATGAAAAGAGACACAACTTTCTAATCGGCAAGTTGGGCATGATAAATCTAAAAGATGATGAAGAAAACTCTGAAAACATTTTGTCACAAAACAAAAGTAAAAATTGTGAATCATCAGAAGATTAGCAGAATTCCACCAGAAATTCTGATAACTCATCAGAAAGCGCACTAGCTCATCAGAAAATCTAATAAACTATCAGATTCAACCAAAATCATCAGAAACTCTGATATGATTCACGATTCAAACTTTTTCATAAATACCACGCCATACAAATGTATTCATAACTCAAACGCTCGTATATATTTCTTTGATGCGTATATTTCTTTTATTTGTTATCTTTAAGATTTATTAAAACTCTATTAAATCAACCACTCGCAATCACAGAACATTAAGGGTAGATTACGTCGCAAAAATAAATCTCTAAGCAAAATCCATTGCTATCTTACACTTCCAACTAACCATTAACTGCTTAGTCACTCTCACTTAAAAAGAAATAAGGGGACACCTAGGAAGAAAAATGATTAAAAGCTAAGAGAAGTAGCCGCCTAGAGCATTGAATACACAAGACCTTCATCTCACAAACCTTCTCTTTGCCACTGACAAAGGATCCTGAGCATTTAAAGAACAGAAAGAATAAATTGAAGATAAACTTAAGTTGGTAAATGCCATTTATGGTAAAGCTATCACTCTCACTTATTTATACCAACTTATCTTCAACCTCTCTCTTCTTATCTTAAATCCTTATTTACCATCTCAAAACCTTAAGCATGGCAACAGACATGAACATCACCTTCTTCCCACTCCAACGTTACATAACTCAGAACCTGATAGTGAGAACAAACCTTGAAGGTCCTACATGGGAAGGATGTAGGTTTGTTTACAACATGCTTGTAACACCCCGATCGCGTAAAACAACAACATGAGGCGGAAATCGAGGAGTAACGTTACAAATTGCTCAGCCACAACTGATACTAGATTGTTTCACTATTATTAACATCGTTTTACAATACAAAAAAAACATGAAGTTTTCTTTTGATTAAAGAAGTCTAAAGTCCGGAAGCATTCCTATGTACAGCAAACTTGAAAAATCGAAACCTGAAACATATGTGAAAACGTGACATCAACAAACAATGTTGGCGAGTACAAAGTTTTGTTAGCCAAGTTAATGGCAAAAGTTTAGGGTTGCAATACCTCGACAACTACAGGAGTCGTCTATTGAAAATGGACTCTTTAAAGCCAAGGAATGGCAAAAAGATTTAGTATTGTAATACATTAACTTGATTATGAAACTCGTGACAAAATAGTTTTGTATATGGCAACATGATTGATACTGAGGAATTTTTATGTCATTGAAAATTGTACTTTGTTCATTGTAATCGCCTTGAATTTGAACATAAAACTTGTGAGTGTGTTATTAGAAATCCAATCAAGTATTAATAACAACAATATTGAAAATTTGTCATAACTTGCGTGAGTACTATTAGAAATTAAATCAATGATTTAAAATAATACTTTGGTTATCCTTCTAAGAATCTAACATATAAAAATATGAAAGAGTTCTACAAGGCTTTGAATATTGTACTTTGAATCAATCAACACAAAATCCTAATGTGATTTGGATAACGCTACAAGAGTAATACAATAAGAACACTTATATATAGGAAGTACCAGTGGCGTATCCACCATGTTCTTATAGTATTACACTCGTTTCATTATCTAGATCATAACTAATCACAATAACCACATAATCATCATCTTGGTCACATTGTCTTGTCATATACGTATTAAAGTACACTGAATCCATTAAAGGACTACCAATTAGTACTTTAAACATCCCATGGGTATCTAACTATAAAGATATATAGATGCGTTAGGGATATAGTTTAGTCACTTGTCTTGTCACATTGTCTTGTCAAATACGCATTAAAGTACACAGAATCCAATAAAGGACTACCAATTAGTACTTTAAACATCCCATTGGTATCTAACTATAAAGATAGATAGATGCGTTAGGGATATAGTTTAGTCACTTGTCTTGTCACATTGTCTTCTCAAATATGCATTAAAGTACACAAAATCCAATAAAGGGCTACCAATTAGTACTTTAAACATCCCATGGGTATCTAACTATAAAGATAGATAGATGCGTTAGGGATATAGTTTAGTCACTTGTCTTGTCACATTGTCTTGTCAAATACGCATTAAAGTACGCATAATCCATTAAAGGACTACCAATTAGTACTTTAAACACCCTACAAGAATCTAACTATGAAGAATAGATAGATACTTTATGGATTTAGTTTAGTCACTTGTCTTGTCACATTGTATCACAAAATCATAATCTTAATGGTGATTCGGATAAGGCTACGAAGGGTAATACAATAAGCACACTTATATATAGGAAGTACGAGCGGCGTATCCACCATGTCCTTATTATATTACTCTAGTTTTGTTATCTAAATCACCAACAATTCTATACATAAACCATAACCATTGTCTTGTACAGTACTTCTTAGAAATCTTACTATAAGGATAGAAAGATTTAAGACTGTACTTAAAGTATCCTACAAGAATCAATCCATAAAGATAGAAAGATACTATAAGGATTTGTTTCGTGTGCCCAATTGTCATGTCTTGCATAAAAGGAATATTACACAAAAATGCACTTAGTAAAACACATAATTGCCATATATTGTGAAAAATAGATTACACATATGAATCACCCCAAAAACATTTGAAAAACGTAAAAGAGGGGAGTTAAGTACACGCCTGGGATTGCATATAGATCTTGTTCAAATGATATAACAAAGCTCGAAGGATCAAGAGTTCAAGTGTCGAAGTGGTTCCTAGTGTATTTGATAACTACATGTTAGTGTGTCGAACTTGAAAACGAGAGATTGGATAGAATGAGGTATATAAACCAAACAAGAGTTGGATCTTGTATATTATGGTTTATAATATCAAACATTCTGAATTGGAAGCATTTCAAAGAGTTTTGACTCGCTACGGCTTGCTAAAGTGGTTTACGCCACTTTAACGGGTCATAAATGTAACTATGGGTTCAGGTGGTTAAATATGTCCTATGACAAGTCTAATATGCCAAAATTAGTTTATATAAGTTGTATAATCAGTTTAGATGTCAAAAAAATGCTCTTATATGTTCAAAACTAATTTAAGTGCAAAAAGGGTATTTTCGGCATTATAAGGAATACATATTCGACTTGTCATTTGACTAACCAAACGGTATGACCTTAAGGTATAACCTCAGAGGGTTATTCCCTATAATACTATGGTCATAATAATGGGCTTGGTCGGATCCTAAAGGTGACCAAACGGGTCGGATTCGAAAGTTAAAGCGGTAGTCAAGACCGCTCGACTTACGACCCTAAACAAGTACTAAACTAAAAGTGACGAGCTAGACATGTTAAACATGTCTACCTAAGTTTATAAAACTGATTTGGTATCAAGACAAAGGGTTTTGATACTCGAAAATAGTTCCGTGTCGTCACTTCGACTAGTGAACGTGGTAATCAGTAGGCACGATCGCTAAGGATCATAACCATCGTGATTACGATCACGTTTCAAAGTCCAATTGGACTTTGACTTGACCAATTAATGGTCAAAACCAAAAGTCAAACAGTAAGTCAAACTGTTTGACTTTTAGCTCAGAATAAGCTAAAAGAATGAACAAGGCTTAGTTAGAGCACTTACTTGCACTCAAAGAAGCCAAGATTACTAGAAAAACTCAGATGGGAGGCCTCCTAATAAGGTAGCAACTCCACTTAGAGTTTAGAGAGAAGAAAGATGGAAATGAGCAAGGAATTTGGTTGAAGATCAAGGGTATTTATAGTTGTTGGAGAGCTTTAAGATCATGCCAAGTGTTGGGACATGTTCTAGGATGTTTCCAAGTGTTTAGTGAGGTGTCAAGACCAGAGAAAGTGTGGCAAAAACGAGTTATAGGTGTCAAGTCAGATGAACAAGAAGCTACCAAGTAATTGCTGAAAACTGGCATCCCCTGCGCGTTGCGGGAGGTCTAAGTGATTCTCTCGTGTGGCGCCTGAGATTCCAAAGTTTCAGAATTGGCAGAACAGGTCCCTGCAGCCTAAAACTTTTTTTTCGACGCATTTTGGCACTTTTAACACCCGTTAACCCCATTTTTAAGCTTTATAAGGAAGACAAAGCATAGGGAACTTGAAATATGTCCAAATATATTTCAGGTGTCGGTTCGTTTGGTCGTACGGTTGCGGTTTTCGGTTAATTACGACGAAAGTCATAACGGACGCGCAAATGACCGTAAATGTGTGACGAACGATATTTTTGCATTCTAATAATTAAAATATAAGATTTTAATGATTACAAAATTTTTCGATGTCCGTACATGTCCCGGATAGCGAAATACGCAAATTGGCATAGTTTCGCATAATTTGCAAAATAGCCCCTGAAGTTGCATAAAAGGTGTTTTTGTCATTCCTAAGCCCTCAGAACTTATATCTAAGTTATCTAAAAGGGTATTTAGGGTATGTGTAGCTTATTTCCTTTTTTCAGAGTGTGCGCCGCTACGAGAATCGACAGACTTTCGTAGTTTGTCATAAATAGTCCCTATGATCGAATAGGCTTGATTTTGACATACCAAACCTTTCAAAACTTATTTCTAAGTTACATAAAGGATATTTAGGGTATGTTTAGCTCGTGTCCTCGTCCCGATGTGTACGCTGCATTAAACGAGTTACGTTTAGGTATCGATTATCGAAATGGCTTCAAAGAAAACGTTTTTAAAAGCTCGGAATTTTGCACAAGGGTTACAATGCTGATGCAAAGACCCTTGGGTTATGCTAAGTCAGGTTACATCTGGATCCACCCAGTGCTTCTAAAAAGATTCTGGTGGAATGTACGAACTGTCTTCCAGGGCACAAACTTCTGGATCAGCAGCAAAGTGATGGGGAGGGAGATCATCCTGAGTGAGCAGACTATCAGAGAAGCCCTTCAACTTAATGATGACAATTATGTCACGACCTTCCCTAGAGAAGCTCTGGATCAAACACTCCTGGAGATGGGATACTCCACAAGAAACCTTTCAAGGCAGATCAGCAAATCTGGCTTCATACCGCCATGGAAGTTTTTAATAACCCAGCTTGGTGTATGCTTCTCTAGAAAGCATGGGCACTTTAATGAAATATCTTACAGGGTAATGGAGTTGGTTCATGCAGTTGTATAAGAAAAACCTTACAACCTCTCAAAATATCTCATGAGAGATTTTGAGAGAAACATGATCTCAAATCAACCCTTTCTGATTTATCCTCGTTTTCTAATGAGGGCAATTACACATCAAATAGATTTTGGTGGTGTTCCTGTCTGGTACCCAAGAGCTCAGGTCATTCTCCAAGAAGATATATACAATCCAGTCCTGGTTCCAACTACTCACCATACTGGTCACATGACCTGTTTGTGGATCTTTGCCATACTTTTCTTTAATGATTAGTTGTATTTTTATTTTTCTCTTTTCCATAAGTTTTCCTTTTCTTTCTATAAGTAAATATTTGTTGCTTTCATTTTTCTCGAAGGGGGAATATAAAAAAAATCAGATCCGATAACTAACTAAGGTGAAAACCCAATTTCTAATGAAAACGCATCAGTTCTGATTAACATCTAATAAAAACTTGAAGAATCAGATAAAGTTGCATCGGTTCTGATGAAGATTAGATAGATCTAATAACATGCTTTTGATAAAAAGAAAACAAGCTGTAATTTTTTTCAACAATATGAACATGTTTAGTCAAAAGGGTTAAAACTCACAGTGCTCATAACTTAAACAAAAGGAATGAGTCAATTTTTTCCTTTAAAAAGGGGAGTTAAAACAAAGATAAATTAACTTTAGTTTATCAGAAAAAAAACATTTTTGACATATACATAGAAAATTTCTGATAAAACAAAGTGCAAAATAAACTCCAAAATTTGGTCGGTTGAATCTTCAAAAAAAGGAGGAATTATAATCATGATAAACAAAAATCTGCGTGAAATTTTAGAAACAATGCTCATGACTATTATTCAAAAATAAAAATTATTTTTCTAAAATATTTCTTGAAGAAAAGAACAAAGACTTAGACTTCAACCAAAAAAGCATATGTAAGTGATATCTCTGAAACTCTACTCATTCCCTCTCATCTAAAAAAGAGGGGGGGGAGCTGATCTATCATTTATAATAAAAATCTTATATGGTCTGATGAAGGAACATAGACATATAATTCATCAGAAAATACAATATTTTCTGATGACTGTAGGACCGATCCTGATAGCATAGGAACCTAGATTTGATATCTAATGTCCATAATAGCGGAAATATTATGACACGATTACTAAATAACAAGAATTAATCAGTTAAACATCAATTTTATTGATAAACTTCAAATCTCCAGTTTGACAGAGCTTCCCTACTCAGAGCACCAAAGTTACAAATGACAAGATCAAGCTAGCTATTTATAGAAGTCAAAGTTCGCTGGTGAGGAGGTGAGTTCGGGCGAACTTGACATAGTCAAGTTCGCTAGTTCGGCCGAACTTGACAACACAAATCCATCTTAAGCGAACTTGACTACTATTTACATAAATATTGTTTTTGCTAGCCTACTCACATCTAATCTATACAGACTCGATATAAGACTAAGACATAGACATTCTGCCCCAACAAACTCCCCCTTGGATATCGTCTTCGTCTTTTATCAGTCTTCAAACCTCTGTCTTCAATAAAACTTTAACGCGTACGACCAAAGAAGTTCTTGTACGGCTTCTTTCGTCTTTCCTGCTTTTGATCTAGCGTCTGATCAGTAGGTGGCACTTTAGTCATAAATTGATACCTTTTGAGCCTTGCCGCCCTACCTCTTTCATTAATCTCTTCGAGACGCTTTTCTTCCTTCAAAAATTCTACACGTTCATGATCCCTCCAGCTCGATTCCCACATCCTACCAGATTTCACTTCTCGTGCATATCAGACATTAACGACTCTCTGATATTGCATGGCTTGTTCTTTTTCACGTTCTTCAAACACAATCTTGTTATAGAACAAACACTTTATGTCTTCTTTCGAGCAATTCACTAACCACATCGGGTCTAGTATCCTGATCGTTCTCCAAAGCCCTCTCATACCTTGAACCCCAAACATTTCAACCCTCTGCTTAGTAATATCAAGATGATCTTCAAATCGTAATACGATCACAGCTTCACACGTATTTGGATCAATCTGCCACCACATAAACAACGGATAAAAGTTCTGTTCGATCGGCATCAATGGCATATTCCTCATTGCTCTTGGGTGTTTCATGATCAACGTGATATCTTTCTCCCCTGTCTTCTTGTTCGTTTTGATACGACGTCCCGGGATGAAAGGCTTCCAATATCTAAAACCCTTTGTTGCTTCAAATGTACTTCATGTGGTACGTTGCATTCCTCGTTTGAACAAGCTCTTCAACATCCCAGTAAGGTAGTGTCTTGAAATATGCCAGATATTTGAAGTATTGAACTCCAAATTCCCATTTAATGGCATACACATTCAGCTCTTTAAACCATCCCCAGCTTAGTATATCACCTAATGACACATCTTTGTCTCTGGTAAAGAATGCTAGAGGTCGTCGAAACTTTCTTTCACGAGGCATTTCTTTAAACCAGGATTTCTTATTGAGCGATCTCTTCCTTTGTCATAGGCTTAGGAACTTTTCCATCATGTATCGATTCTTCAATTTTTCCTTTAACATGTCTTCATTAAGCTGCTTGTACATCTCTTCAAAAGTTAGGAAATTATCTTTGTTTTGACCGACATACTTCTCAGCTTCGTCTTTCTTGTCATCAGAAGACCAATCTTCCACTATAACTCTGTTATACTCATCTGCCTCATATCTTCATTGATAATTATATTCGTTAGGCTCAAACGTATTCACATTCAGGACTTGTTCTTCAAAATCAAAATTAAGTGATTCTGCCTCAACGTCGATTAACTTTGCTAGATCTTTTTTGAATAGTTGTGCATGAACTCACCCTCTTCGACGTTATGTTCGAGCATAAGTATCAAAGGCTTTAACAGAACCGCAGAAATAGGCTATGCAGTAGTAATAGCATTAGACATATCAACTTCATCTGACGACCTTGCTTGCCCTGACTCCCCCTGATTTTGATCATCCATAGCATTCACCTCATCATTCAAAAGAAGTCAAAACTTTCATTAACTGTTGCATCAACCACCTTTATCCATGTACCACTCGGATCATCATCATTTCCTCCATCATGGTCAGAATCATCTTTAGGATCATCAGTTGGTGGTTCATCGTCTTTTTCCTCATCTTCTGCTTCATCGTCGTCCTTTTCTTCAGTAACATTTGCAGTATCAGAAGGCTTGACAAATTCATCAACCTTACGAATCTCGGACTCAGAAGCTTTCACAGACTTTATCTCTTTTACAGGTTTAGTGATCTCCGGCATACTTTCCATCACATGCTTCCCCTTACCCTGTTCAACTAGCTCTCTTTCAGCTTTCTCTTTTGCTTCTTGAAGATCTAATCGAGTATATTCATCTTTGAAATTAATCCCCAGACTGTTAGATAATACCTTTTGAAGTCTGTCGAATCTCTTCTCATTCATATATTTTTCAGAACAAAGCTCAGCAATCTCTTTGACCAATCTTTCATTCGCTTCCTGCAGACTTTCAACTAGCGCTTTCAAATAACCTCTGTCGCCTTCAAGAAATTTCACCTTGTCAGATAACGTTTCCTTCTCCTCTTCACTCTGTTTCATTAGCTTTTCCAACTCAGCCTTTTCAGATTCATTCTTAGCCACTCAGTCTTCCAATATTTTGACACGCTTTTCTAGAACATCTACGTCTGATTTAGGAAAGAAATCATCTAGATATTAAAGATCCACAGGCACATTCGGAATTTCACCAAATAAATTTTTGGATCTTTTGGTGTTGATTTAGGAGAGCAGCCTTTGGAGTAGATTTCTTTGGAGTTGAGCTTTCAGTATGAACATCTTTAGGATCTGGAGATTGAATCACCAGAACTTCAAGTAAACTAGACTCAGGAGGTTCTTGTGTAACTCCTGGCCTTTCTGCTTCAGATGTAATGATAACAGGCGGTTCTTGTGTAGGAGGTTCTTGTGTGACTCCTATCCAATCCCAAGTGAGTACATAGTCCCCTCTTTTACGTTTTCGAATGTTTTGGGGTGATTCATATGTGCCTATCACTACTTTCTTGTTTTAATGACATAATACATGATTTGTTTATCTAGTACATATAGTACATGATTTCAGAGATATTTTGCTTCGTATGTTGACCTAGCATACCTAGTACACGATTTTCAAGGTTCGTATGTTGACCTAGCATACCTAGTACACGGTTTTCAAAGACATTTTGCTTCGTATGTTGACCTAGCACACCTAGTACATGGTTTTCAAAGACATTTTGCTTCGTATGTTGACCTAGCATACCTAGTACCCGGTTTTCAAAGACATTTTGCTTCCTATGTTGACCTAGCATACCTAGTACACGGTTTTCAAAGACATTTTGCTTCGCATGTTGACCTAGCATACCTAGTACATGGTTTTCAAAGACATTTTGCTTCGTATGTTGACCTAGCATACCTAGTACATGGTTTTCAAAGACATTTTGCTTTGTATGTTGACCTAGCATACCTAGTACATGGTTTCAAAAACATTTTCATGACATGCTTACATTATTTTTGACATTTTGGTGCGTTGAACACGACAATGCTACATTCATTAGCATTGATCACGCCTACCGGTAGTATGTAATGGTACCATAGGATTGACAATCTCATTCCCTCTTCCTAGGTTTGTTTGAAAGTGACCTTAGGGAATGACATAATCCGATGAATATTGATAAACCTTTAACCTGATAGGGGTTTATTCAACAGTCAACAAGGCTTGAATGTATTCGCCAACAATCTATATCTATATGTTTACACAATGAAAACAATGATTTTACAAAACAAAACCTTTGATTAAATAAGACCTTTGTTCAATCAAAAACATTGTTTTATACACGACATTTTGGATATACAAGACATTTGTTTATACATGACACTGGTTTATACATGACATATTTTAAACAAGACACGACATATTTTATACAAGACATGACATATTTTGGTTATTAAGTTAATCATGCATCATTCGTTTAAATCATTTGATTTTCATATGATTTCATAAAAGAAACATTTTATAATGGTTCATGGCTACTTTTGTATTAGTTAAACATTTCCTTTTAAACATTTAAAGCCATGAATCATCATCACAAAACCTATGTTACTCACAGGCATTTTTATGCTAACGTTTTATTTTCAAATATGTTTCAGGAGAAATTGTTTGATGATTTGATTGCATACGTTGACTTTAAAACTTGAAAGATAATTTGATTGTATTGGGTTCCGTTATTCCAAGACAATTTAATTCAATAATTCAATAAAACAAAACCTTAAATACCATGTGTTGTGAAACAATTTCTTGTAACGTGACTCCCCGATGTTTCCTCCACGGTTTGTTGTTTTACGCGATCGGGGTGTTACAGAGATTGGTAACAGAGCCATGGTTATAGGGAATTAGGTTATTAGAATTACTTTTGACCTAGTCTATAACCTTCCTAGGACCCTAACGCAAGTGATCTTGCGTTTAGATTCTTAATACACTACCGTCACCTATCCTTAGGTGATTACCAAAAACAAAGCATATAACATCCTTGAAAGCCAAAATTTTTCCAAAACTTCACAAGAAATCATCTATCCTTACATGATTTGTTTTTGGGCTTTATGCCTTCAAAATTTTTAAAATCTCGTCAAAGTTTGGGCTTTAATAATGTGAACACATGCAATCTGGAAAGGTGGATGCCTATACCTTGAGTTTTCTGTCTAAGGCTAGAGTGTTCGTACAAATCCACATCACCGGACCAGTCACTCTTACATGGGAACTTTTGGGGTGAGTGTTCACTTATAGGCTAAAGCATGTCTTCATGATACATTGTAAAGACCCATTTACTTTGATTAGTCACTGTGTCGTTAGTTTGTTTTAAGTAACGAACCAATGAACACAATCCTTAGACTTCATGGATATTTTTAACATTCATTTTGACTATCCTTATCCAATCTAATTTGTTTTCTCTCATATATTCCCCCTCTCTTTTAGAATGCCTCCTCTACGCAACAATGCCCAAATAAAAGATTTGGCTACCAAAGTCGCCCAACAAACATGCGTACTAATCGGTGGAACCATTGAGTTAGTTGTAGCCATATCCAATGATAAGACTACTCTTTAGGCACCAAATAAAACAAAAGCTATGCCTTCTAAAACTTCAAGGAAGCGTAAAGCTTCAAAGAATTTACCAGTGATTGCTCCAATTCCACTTAATCAAGTGAGACCTAATCAGGTGGCCCCGTCACCCGCTAAGGAGCTATATAGAGGAAAAGCACCTCTATGCAATCATTGTAACCTTCATCACTATGCCAGTATCCTTTGCCGAAAATGTTCAAACTATGGACGTTTTGGTCATAGAGCTAATGTCTGTCGCCGCTACACCAAACAAAGCTATGGCGATTCCTACTCAACTTATCACAACTCCTCATGCGATAACTGATTGTCCTAACTACCCACATGGAATTTGCTTCAATTATGGTTATCCTAATCACTACAATTGACCTGGACTAGCAAATGACAACTTAACGCATGGGCACAAGATTAACACTGGCAATGTCAAGGCTTACGCTAATGTCAAAATAAACACTTAGACTTTTATGTTCTCTGTTTATCATCCAAGACTTTTGAAACACTTCAGTTGGTTTATGAATAATCTTGTTATTCCAATATTATTTACAAAACCGAAGTGATTACGTGTATGTGTGGCATACCTCTACAATACCGACACCGAGGATATAATTCCTTGCAAATCAAACTACTCTCGTAGTTTCTTCTATTTTTCTGATTGCTCGCTATCTCTATGGAAATCCTATGTACTCGTTTTCCATGAGAAACAAAGAACAAGGCATAAGTTGGAATCCTTAGTGGATAACTTAAAGTACTACTTTAAATCCTTAATTGGATATCTAAGAGTACTTTCACAAGTCCTTAATTGGTTTGACGCAATAATTTCTATGTGCAATTTTTGGTGATGAATCAAAACACAAATCTCAAATCCATGATTAATCCTTCTATACAACTAGTTAGATCTCTTGATCCTAAAGTACTATTCTAAAATCCTTAATGGGCTTATCTATGCAAATAGTTAAACCCTTGGATTCCAAAGTACTATTCCAAATTTGATTCAAAGTTAAAGAGACCCTTTGGTGGTCTAATTAAAAAGATCATCTAGTTAAAGAGATCATTTGTTGATCAAGTTAAAGAGACCCTTTGGTGGTCTAGTTAAAGAGATCATTCGTTGATCTAGTTAAAGAGATCATTTTTTGATCAAGTTAAAGAGATCCTTTGGTGATCTAGTTAAAGAGACCCTTTGGCGGTCTAGTTAAAGGGATCATTCGTTGATCTAGTTAAAGAGATCATTTGTTGATCTAGCTAAATAGACCCTTTGGTGGTCTAGTTAAAGAGATCATTCGTTGATCTAGTTAAAGAGAGCCTTTGGTGATCTAGTTAAAGAGATCCTTTGGTGATCTAGTTAAAGAGACCCTTTGGTGGTCTAGTTAAAGAGATCATTCGTTGATCTAGTTAAAGAGATGATGTGTTGATCTAGTTAAAGAGATCATTTGTTGATCTAGTTAAAGAGATCCTTTGGTGATCTAGTTAAAGAGACCCTTTGGTGGTCTAGTTAAAGCGATCATTCGTTGATCTAGTTAAAGAGACCCTTTGGTCGTCTAGTTAAAGCGATCATTCGTTGATCTAGTTAAAGAGACCCTTTGGTGGTCAAGACAAGTCATCACATGTTTATTCATTTGATTTTTCCCCTACACATCATAAAATGAACTATGCGGACTATGAAAAGAATTGAGTAATTATGAATGCATACATAATTATAAAATTCGGTGCATAGAAAACCATAGCAAGTTTTGTCATGTGTAAGAACCATAGTGATAAGAATAACGAAACGAGAACAATGTAAAAAGGGCATGGTGGATACGCCGCAGGTACCTCCTATATATAAGTATTCTTTCTTACATTGTAAGCATGGCGTTATTTAAGTTACTAGAAGTTCTGGACCTTGACCAATGTTGTTTTATCTTACACTTTCCGACTCCAACTTCGAACACACACATCAGTTTCCTATACTAGTCTTCATGGGAAACCTCTATAAACGTTCTTCCATCCGTTATTCGAAAATCCAACTCCCTTTCAAGTTCTCACCCTCTTCTAGTTCTGCTACAATAAGAATACCACTTTGACATTTACATACCTCTCTTGTGGCTCAGTATAATAAAAATGTTGTGCATCTGCCTGTTGAATGAAGTTTAAATCAGCGGATTTGAACTCATTCCTAGAAATAACATACGCATATGATTGTCAAAGTTCGTTGGAAATCCAAGCATGGCCCAGAGTTTCACTTAGGGAACAGAGGATCAAATGAAAGCGAAATACCCACATCTGTATTCACAAGTTTCCTCTAATTAAATTTCAGGACGAAATTTCCAAAAGTAGGGGAGACTGTGGCATTTGTGCCTTACCAACCATTGTACAATCCTGAACAATTACAAATCCAATGAAATCTTGTGAAATTTGCACGTTTTATGTTCTTGTACAACTTCAAACTCTCAAACCTTTTTTGGAAGTAA
This sequence comes from Scalesia atractyloides, assembly GCA_947069175.1. NCBI lineage: Eukaryota > Viridiplantae > Streptophyta > Magnoliopsida > Asterales > Asteraceae > Scalesia > Scalesia atractyloides. Next base: position 34,165,221 of record CAMTDV010000015.1, on the reverse strand, counting down.
AAGCGTAAACTGTTACGCAAACGTAATCAGTTTAACACGACGTACACTCCGAAACAAGGACATAAGCTAAACATACCCTAAATACCCTTTACATAACTTAGAAATAAGTTTTTAGGGGTTCGGTAAGGCAAAAACATGCTTATTCAAGCTCAGGGACTATTTGCGACAAACTACGAAAGTCTGCTGATTCTCGTACTTTTGAATAAGAACCACATATACAAATCCAAATACTTTTGTAATAAATAATGTATTTTATTGATTAGAATGCAAAAATATCAATTGTTGCGCAATTTCGGTCATTTTCGTGTTCGTTATAGCGTTCGTCTTAATTAAGCGAAAAACGCAATCGTACAACCGAACGAACTGACATCCATGATGTTTTCGAGCAAAATTCAAGTCATATATGCTTTATCATCCTCATAGATCTTAAAAATTAGGTTAACGGGTGTTAGAAGTGACAAAACGTGACGAAACAAGTCCAGGGGCCAAATCTGCCTAAAATGAAACTTGTGGCCAGAGTAGCATAAGATAGCCAGCGTAAGCTACGATAGGCACTGGCAGAATTGCCTTGTAGCCCATGGTTTTCTTTGCTTGCACCCCAAGTCCATGAATTTTCCTGGTCTGTACCTGCAAGTGACATGTGTTATGAGCACCCTAAGATCCTTACACCTCACTAAACACTTGGCATGATCCTATGATCAAGCTTCAAGTATAAATAGCCTCCATGTTCAACCTCATTCTTTGCTCATTTCATTTCTTTCTCTCTAATTACTTATTCCTAGAGTTTGCTTCTTCTTAGAGGCCTCATACTGAGTATTCTTGCCTTCCTAGAACACAAGTAAGTGTTCTTTCCTAGTCTTGTTCATTATTTTAGCTTAGTTTGAGCTAAAAGTCAAACAATTGACTTTCTGTTTGACTTTTGGTTCTGACCATAATTGGTCAAGTCAAAGTTCATTTGAACTTTGTAACGTGATCGTAATCACGAAGGTTATAATCCCTAGCGATTTTCACTATCTAATTACCACGTTTACTAGGTGAAAAAACGAGTCAAAATTTCTGTCAAAGAAGCACATAGTGTGCATTTTATGGCGAAATTATTTTCAAGTATCAAAACACCAAGTTTAGATACTAAATCAGTTTTATAAACTTAGTTAGACTTGTTTTGACATGTCTAACTCGTCACTTCAAGTTTACTGCTTTATTAGGGTCATAAGTCGAGCGGTCTTGACCACCGCTTTGACTTTCGAGTCCGACCCGTTTGGTCAATCTTATGATCTGACCAAACACATATCTGTGACCATAGTTGTATAGGGATTAACATACTGAGGTTATACCTTATGGTCACGTCGTTTGGTTAGTGTTATGATTAGTCACTTCTATGTTCTTAAAAAGACCAAAATGCCCTTTTTGTGCATAAATTAATTTTAAGCATATGTAACCAAAGTTTTGACACATAAACTACTGTTACAACATTATCAAACATGTTTAAACATGTAAGACATATCATAAGACATATTTAACCATCCGAATATATATTTACGCAAATGACCCGTTAAAGTAGCGTAAACTACCTTAACGAGTCATAACGGGTCAAAAGCACTTAGGATCCTTTCCAAATCAGACTGTTAAGCTTATTAAACCATATCATATGAGTCCCAACACTCGTTTGGTTTGTAAGACTTCATTCTAACACATCCTCTGATTAAAGTCCCGACATACTAACATAGTTATCCGATATTAGGACACACTTGAATCCTTGATCTCTTGAGCTTTGATTGATCATTCAAACAAGACTTATACGCAATCCCAAGTGAGTACATAGTTCCCCCTTTTATGTTTTGGAATGTTTTGGGGTGATTCATATGTGTCTATCACTACTTTCTTGTTTTCATGACATAATACATGATTTGTTTATCAAATACATATAGTACATGATTTCAGAGACATTTTGCTTCATATGTGTAACTCCCCGACCGCGTAAAACAACAAACTATGGTGGAAACATCGGGAGTCATTACACAGAACTATTGTTTCACAACACATGGTACATAAAGTTTTATATTATTTCAACTAAGTGTTTACATTGTCTTGGGATAAACAGAAACAAAATATAAATAAATTGTCTTTTATTTTTTTTGTCACTACGGCCCATGTCTAATCCTATGTGTAGCACGCATCATATAATCAAACGTTGGCTCCTGAAATATATATGAAAAAGGAGTCAGCATAAAAATGCCGACGAGTACATACGTTTTGTGAGTGAGTCAAATTCATGGCTTTGTATACATATTGCAACACCTCGTTCGACTACAAGAATCGTTAAGTGAAAAACTTGTAAAAAAAGTGTTTGATATTGCAATATAATTAACCAACTAAAACAAGTTGGTTAAAGTTTGTAAAAACCTTGTAGCCATGAATTTTGACCAAAACGTTGATTTTGTAGAACCGATTAGTAAATCAATTTAAGAGAAAATTTCGTATAATTTATATCTTTAAGTGAAAATCGTTGTGTATCATTGTTTGAAAACATTTGTCCAAGTGATTCGGATAAAGATACGATATGTAATATGATAAAAGCACTTATATATAGGAAGTACCAGCGGCGTATCTACCATGCTTTTATCATATTACACCCGTTTCGTTATCTAAGTCACTTTCCATAAACCAATCATCCGTGTTATAAACCATTTGTACGTGTCATAAACCAATTGTCTGTGTCATCAATAAATTGTCCGTGTTATAAACCAATTGTCCATGTTTTAATTGTGAAAACTTTTGTCGTTCTTTAACGAACACATTCAAGCCTGTGTTGACTATACCACCAAAGGGTATCTTTAATAGACCACCAAAGGGTCTCTTTAACTAGACTAACAAATCAACAAATGATTTATTAATCAGAAACAGTTTCCGCCATTACCCAAACTTCCACCAAATCCAGTGGACAGTCCGATAATGGGATTGTCAGTCCTATGGTACCATAACATACTACTGGTCGGCTCGGCCAAAGTTAATGAATGTCATTCGTGTCATGGATAACGCACCAACAAGTTATCCACCATATTGAAATCGTATTGTTTTATATAAACCATAGACTTTGTTTTGAAAACTTTAAAATGATTTAGCACATATGAATCACCCCAAAACACTTGTAAAATGTAAAAGAGGGGAAACTATGTACTCACTTGGGATTGCGTATAATTCTTGTATAAAAGATCAAACAAAGCTTGGAGGATCAAGGATTCGGGTGGCTCCTAATATCGGATAACTATATTAATAAGTCGGGACTTTAATCTACAGATCAAATAGAATGATGTTTTATACATCCAATGAGTGTTGGTACTCATATGTCATGATTTAATAAACTTAACATTCTGATTTGAAAGTGACCCTAAGTGCTTTTGACCCGTTATGACTCGTTAAGGTAGTTTACGCAACTTTAACGTGTCATATGCGTAAACGCGGGATCGGATGATTAAACATTTCCTATGATAAGTCTTAAATGCCTAAACATGTTTGAAAATGTTATAACATTAGTTTATATGTAAAAGATTTGATTACATATGTTTAAAATGGATTTATACGCAAAAAGGACATTTTGGTCATTTTTAATGACGTAAGAACGACTTATCATAACACTATCCAAAACAACGTGACCATAAGGTATAACCTCAGTAGGTTATCCCCTATGCAACTATGGTCACATACATGTATTTGGTCGGATCCTAAGATCGACCAAACATGTCGGATTCAAAAGTTAAAACGGTGGTCAAGACCGCTCGACTTACGACCCTAAATAAGCACTAAACTAGAAGTGACGAGTTAAACATGTCAAAACATGTCTAACTAAGTTGCAAAACTGATTTGGAATCAAAACTTAGTGTTTTGATACCCGAAAATAGTCTCGTCGTAAAATGCACATAATGCGCATCTTTGACCGAAATTTGTCACATCACTTCGACTAGTAAACGTGGTAATCAGAAGGTGCAATCAATAGGTGTAACACCCCGACCGTGTAAAAACAACATACCACGGCGGAAACGTCGGAGAGTCACGTTAGCATATTGTTTCAACAACACGTGGTAATTAAAGTTATGTTTTATTGAATATTGAAATTCCATAGTAACATTGTCTTGGAAATTAAAACAACTAAATAAACTATGGCCTTTCATATTTTAAGGCACTAAGTCCACGTCCGATCCTAAGTGAGCATGCATCAACATCAAGCATTGTTCCCTGAAACATATGTGAAAACGAGTCAGCAAAACTATGTCGACGAGTACACAGGTTTTGTGAGTATGTCAAATTCATGGCCTTGAATATGTATTTGCAATACCTCGTCAGACTACTAGAGTCGTTAGTTGAAAACTGTGTTATCAAAAGGTATTTGGTATTGCAATAATAACTAACCAACTAAAACAAGTTAGTTATAGTTTATAAAAGACTTGTAGCCATGAATCTTGACCAAAACATTTGTTTTGTAAATTCGAGTAGTAAATCGTCTTGAAGAAACTTTGATATCTTTAATTAATAATCGTTGCATGTCATTGTTTGAAAACCTTTGTTCGAAGTGATGCAAATAACGCCATGAATGTAATACGATAAAAGCACTTATATATAGGAAGTACCAGCCGCGTATCCACCATGCTTTTATCACATCACACATGTACCGTTATCTAAATCACTTACCATAAACCAATCGTCCATTGTTCGTGTCATAAATCATTCGTCCATTGTTCGTGTTATAAACCAATTGTTCATAGTCCGCGTAAACAAATCGTCCTTGTTTTTAATTGTGAAAAACTTTTTGTCGTTTTGGTGAATACATTTAAACCTGTGTGACTCGTCTATACCACCAAAGGGTATCTTTGAATTGCAATAACAAACCACCAAAGGGTTTGTTAAAGTAAACAGTTTTGGTCGTTCTCCAAACTTCCCCACAAACACCGGGAACCTTGGTAACGGGATTGTCAGTCCTATGGTACCAGAACTTACTACTGGTCGTCTTGGCCAAAGCTAATGAATGTTATTCGTGTCATGTGTATAACGCACCAACAAGTTCGTTCACATTATTGAAATCGTCGTGTTTATATAAACCATAGCTTTTGAAATTTGAGAACTTGAAAACAATTTAGCACATATGAATCACCCCAAAAATATTTGAAGACATAAAAGAGGGGAACTATGTACTCACTTAGGGTTGCAAAATAACCTTGAATCAAAGATTAAACAAGCTCAAATGTCCGAGAAATCAAGCGTGTCCTAAAATTGGGTAACTATGTAAATGTCGGGACTTTAATCGGCGGATCGGATAGAATGAGGTCTTGTAAACCAAATGAGTGTTGGAACTCATATGAAATGGTTTACAACGTTAACATTCTGATTTGGAAAGATTCCTAAGTGCTTTTGACCTTTCATGACTCGTTAAGGTAGTTTACGCTACTTTAACGGACCATTTATGTAAAAACGTGTTCGGATGGTTAGATATGTGTTATAATAAGTCTAAATAATTCATTCGGAATCGTTACACAATCGGATCACCACAAATGTTACAGTCTTCCCTACTTTAGGAAATTTCGTCCCGAAATTTAATTAGAGGAAACTTGCGGAAACAGATGTGGGTATTTCGCTTTAATTTGATCCTCTTGTTCCCAAGTAAATTCTGGGCCACGTTTGGATTACCAACGAAGTTTGACTATTGGAATTCGTCTGCGCTTGAGTTTCTTGACTTCACGGTCCAAAATCTTCACGGGTTTCTCGACAAAGTGCATAGTGTCATCAACGTGAATTTCGTCGAGAGGGACATGAAGATTTGTGTCGGCTAAACACTTCCTTAGATTGGACACATGGAATGTTGGGTGAACGTTCCCAAGTAGGAGGTAGCCCAATTCGGTAAGCCACCTTTCCGATTCTTTCAACAATCTTGAATAGTCCAACGTATCGTGGTGCAAGTTTTCCTTTCTTTCCAAATCTGACCACTCCTTTCCAAGTGGATACCTTGAGTAGGACATGATCACCGACTTGGAATTCCAAGGGCTTGCATCGTTTGTCCGCATAACTCTTTTGACGGCTCCGAGTTGTCAAAAGGTTATCGCGTATTTTCTTGACTTTGTCTATTGTGTCATGAATAAGTTCAGGCCCAGTAAACTTAGACTCTCCAACTTCACTCCAACAGACAGGTGAACGACATTTTCGACCATATAAAACTTCGAAAGGCGCCATGTTAATGGTGGCGTGATAACTATTGTTGTAGGAGAATTCGATCAACGGAAGATGCGAATCCCAACTACCACCAAAGTCGATCACACACGCTCTAAGCATATCCTCCAACGTTTGAATTGTTCTCTCGGTTTGTCCATCCGTTTGAGGATGATAAGCAGTTCTCAGATTTAGTTTGGTTCCCATAGCAGTTTGCATGGTCTTCCAAAAGTGAGATGAGAACCGAGTATCTCTGTCAGATATGATATCCAAAGGAACACCATGACAAGATACAATCTCATCGACATAGATCTTGGTGAGTTTATCAGTAGAGTAATCCTCACGAATTGCCAAAAAGTGTGCTGACTTTGTTAGACGATCAATGATTACCCAAATAGCATCATGACCTCTAGATATACGTGGTAGTTTTGTGATGAGATCCATCGCAATGTTCTCCCACTTCCATACCGGAATTTCTGGTTGTTCGAGCAATTTAGATGGGCGTTGGTGGTCAGCCTTGACTTTAAGACAAGTTAGGCATTTTGATACATACAAGGGAATGTCTTTCCTTATACCCGGCCACCAATACTGTGTACGAAGATCCTTGTACATTTTGTCTACACCAGGATGGATTGAATAATGAGACTTATGAGCTTCGTCTATCAATAGGTGCGGAGGTTGTCTTGATTTGGAACCCACAAACGGTTCAAATAATAGAATAATCCATTGTCTCTCGTTTCAAGTTGAAGCTCAAGTTGATGTGGTAATTCACTACCCATCATGCCTTGTATAGCACAAGTACGCTGAGCTTGAAGGATACGTGTTTGGATATCAGACTGAATTCGAACACAATGAAGCTTGACACGTTCCTTACGACTAAGCGCATCAGCCACGACATTCGCCTTACCAGGATGGTAGCGAATCTCGCAATCGTAGTCGTTTAAAAGTTCGACCAGCGTCGTTATCTCATGTTCAGCTCCTTTTGATTGAATATATGCTGGAGACTTTTATGGTCTGTGAAAACCACGCATTTCATACCATAAATGTGGTGTCTCCAAATTTTGAGGGCAAAAACTACAGCACCTAACTCAAGATCATGAGTCGTGTAGTTTTTCTCGTGGACTTCCAATTGTCTTAACGCATAGGCTATGACTTTATCTCGTTGCATGAGAACACAACCAAGGCCTAGGTTCGATGCGTCACAATAAACAACAAAATCATCATTGCCATCGGGTAAGGATAGAATAGGAGCATCGCAGAGCTTTTGTTTTAGAGTTTGGAAGGCTTCCTCTTATTTGGGTCCCCACTCAAAAGGCTTATTCTTTGGAGTCAAAGCGGTGAGGGGAACCACGATCTTTGAGAAGTTCACGATGAATCGACGGTAATATCCAGCAAGACCAAGAAACGAGCGAACTTCTGTGGGAGTAGTGGGTGTGTTCCAATCCTTAATCGCAACGATTTTGGAAGGATCCACATGTATACCTTTCTCGTTGACTATGTGTCCCAAGAATTGAACTTCTTTTAGCTAAAACTCACACTTTGAGAATTTGGCATAAAGTAGTTCTTTCTTTACTAGTTCCATAGTTAATCGAAGGTGTTGTTCGTGTTCGGATCGAGACTTGGAATAAATAAGAATGTCGTCGATGAAAACAATGATGAACTTGTCCAAATAAGGTTTACAAACCCGATACATCAAGTCCATGAAAACAACTGGAGCATTTGTCAAACCGAAAGGCATGACAGTAAACTCGTAATGACCATATCGAGTGCGAAAAGCAGTCTTGGGAATATCTTCTTTGAGCAAACGAAGTTGATGATACCCAGAACGCAGATCAATCTTTGAAAAGTAACTAGCACCTTGTAGCTGATCAAAGAGATCACCAATGCGAGGTAGGGGATATCGAATTTTGATCGTGAGTTTGTTGAGCTCATGATAATCGATACACATACGGAAAGATTCGTCCTTCTTTTTCACAAATAGAACTGGAGCGCCCCAAGGTGAATTGCTCGGACGAATGAATCCTTTATCAGATAGTTCTTGAAGCTGTTTCGATAAATCTTGCATATCAGATGGTGCAAGACGGTAAGGAGATTTAGCAATAGGGTTGGCACCAGGTACTAGATCAATGTGGAACTCGACTTCACGTACAAGAGGTAAACCAGGTAATTCTTCAGGGAACACCTCAGGATAATCACGAACAATGGGGATATCCTGAAAAGTTTTGCTTTTGCTTTTCTCCTCTACGATATGTGCCAGGAAGGCAACATAGTTCTTTCGTAGGTATTTTTGGGCTTGGTTACAGGTCATGAGTTTAAGATTACTAGCGGGTTTCTCTTCACGAACTTCTAAGATCTCACCAGAGGGAAGAAGTATTCGAACTATCTTGTCAAAACAAATAACTTCGGCATGCTGCTTGGTTAGCCGATCCATTCCTATGATGATGTCGAAGCTCCCGAGTTGCATTGGTGTGAGGTTAATGGCGAAAAGGTGGTTATTGAGGTTCAATTGGCAATCACGAATGACAGAATCTAGTTTAAGAGGTTCGCCACTAGCTATTTCGACTGTCAATGGCTTTCCTAGTTTAGTTCTTGGCATTGAAAGCAATGGTTCAAAGGCTAAGGACATGAAACTCCAATCGGCACCTGAATCGAAAAGAACAGAAGCAGGATGATTGTTGACAAGGAACGTACCGTAACGACTTCGTTATCAGCACGAGCCTTGTTGGCGTTAATGTTGAATGCTCGTCCACGAGCTTGATTGGCATTGGCTAATTTCGGGCAATTGTTCTTGTAGTGGCCCATCTCGCCGCAGTTAAAACATGACCCAGGTGGAAAGTGAGGTCGAACGGGATTTGCTTGGGGTTGGACAGGGTTCTGTGCAGCTTGGTTTGGAACAGATTAACATACGTTGGCCAAGTGACCAAATCTTCCACAAGTCATACGTTGACGACATGGTTGATGAACTTGGTGGTGACCGTTGCACCGATTGCATAACGGTGCAGTACCAGCATAAGGTTTCCTCATAGGAGGTTGAGCTGGTTGGTTTCGAGGAGCTTGATTGGGTTGAGCGGCTGGAGCGGCTTGTGTAGTAACAACGAAGTTCTGAGAAGCCTTACGCTTCTTTGACCGTTTGGAAGGCTCGGCTTTGTTTCCCTTTTGTTTCTCTTGAGTGGTTTTGGTGGATGATTTCTTATCGCCTTTGCGATGAAGGTTACCCTTTTTGACCCAAGACTCGGTCAAAGTTGCAGCTAGCTCAATGGCTTGTCGGACAGTGGTTGGGTTACTTCCGGTAACAATGTCCTGAACAGGATCAGGCAAACCATCGATATATTTCTCGATCGCCTTATCCAAAGGCGTCACCATCGATGGACAGAGTAAACTCAACTCCTCGTACCGGTCAGTATAAGCACGATGCTCACCACTATCCTGTTTGAGATCATGGAATTCGTTTTCGAGCGCCTCTACTCATGACGAGGACATAATTCTTTCATCATCAGAGCCCTAAGCTCTTCCCATTTTTGAGCTAAGGCTACATTAGCACCTTTGTCTCTCATAATACCATTCCACCATGTAAGAGCTCTCTTTTTGAATACGCTCGACGCAAACTCAACTTTTCGCTTGTTTGGGCATTGCACATGACGGAAAGTACTTTCGAGGCTCTCAAACCATTGCAATAGCCCAGTAGCTCCCTCAAACCCAGAAAACAAGAGTGATTTAGCCGAACAAAATTGTTTATAGTTGCACGGAGCGAGTGCATTGTTATTGTTATTGTTGTTCGCTTGATTAAGTTGGGTCACGAGATTTGGGAGTACAGCAACAATTTGCTGAGCGATAATGGCTGCCATTTTGGCATTTTGAGTTGTATCATGTCTAGGAGGCATTCTAAAAGAAAACATGAAGGAAGATATGTGAGATTGAAATAAATCAAGAGAGGTGTTGAAAATATCGACGAAATAAGGATGGTGGTCATTCGTTTGTTTTTCAAAACAAACAAATGACACACGGTGACTAATCAAAGTAAATGGGTCTTTATAATGCATCGCGAAGACATGCTTTAGCCTATAAGTGGATACTCACCCCAAGAGTTCCCAGGTAAGAGTGACTGGTCCGATTAAGTGGATTTGTACGAACACTCTAACCTTGGACAGAAAACTCGGGGTACAGGTAGCCACCCTTCCAGATTGCATCTGTTCACATTAATAAAACATAAATTTTGATGAGATTTTTAAAACTTAGAAGGCTTAAAGCCAAAAACAAATCATTTAAGGATAGATGATTGATTTTTAAAATGAGTTTGTAATTTGTGAATTCGTTTTGGTAACCACCTAAGGATAGGTGATAGTATTGTATTTTATGAATCTAAACGCAAGTAAACTCGCGTTAGGGTGCAAGGAAGGTTATAGTATAGGTCAAAGCATTACTAAGAAGCTAATTCCCTATAACAAGTGCTCTGACACCAATCTGTAACACCCCGACAGCATAAAAACCACAAACCGCGGTGGAAACGTCGGGCAGTCACGTTAACAGATTGTTTCAACAACACGTGGTAATTAAAGTTATGTTTTATTGAATACTGAAATTCCATAGTTACGTTGTCTTGGAAATTAAAACAACTAAATAAACTATTGTCTTTCATATTTTAAGGCACTAAGTCAACGTCCGATCCTAAGTGAGCATGCATCAACATCAAGCATTGTTCCCTAAAACATATGTGAAAACGAGTCAGGAAAAATATGTCGGCGAGTACATAGCTTTTGTGAGTGTGTCAAATTCATGGCCTTGAATATGTATTTGCAATACCTCGTCAGGCTACTAGAGTCGTTTGTTGAAAACTGTGTTATCAAAAGGTATTTGGTATTGCAATAATAACTAACAGCCTAAAACAAGTTAGTTATGGTTTATAAAAGACTTGTAGCCATGAATCTTGACCAAAACATTTGTTTTGTAAATTCGAGTAGTAAATCGTCTTGAAGAAACTTTGTATGGTTTATATCTTTATTGAAAATCGTTGCGTGTCATTGTTTGAAAACCTTTGTCCCAAGTGATGCAAATAACGCCACGAATGTAATACCATAAAAGCACTTATATATACGAAGTATAACGGCGTATCCACCATGCTTTTATCACATTACACGTGTACCGTTATCTAAATCACTTACCATAAACCAATCGTCCATTGTTCGTGTCATAAATCATTCGTCCATTGTTCGTGTCATAAACCAATTATTCATAGTCCGTGTAAACAAATCGTCCTTGTTTTTAATTGTGAAAACTTTTGGTCGTTTTGGTGAATATATTCAAACCTGTGTTGACTCGTCTATACCACCAAAGGGTATCTTTGAATTACAATAACAAACCACCAAAGGGTTTGTTAAAGTAAACAGTTTCGGTCGTTCCCCAAACTTCCCCACAAACACCGGGAACCTTGGTAACGGGATTGTCAGTCCTATGGTACCATAACTTACTACTGGTCGGCTTGGCCAAAGCTAATGAATGTTATTCGTGTCATGTGTATAACGCACCAACAAGTTCGTTCACATTATTGAAATCGTCGTGTTTATATAAACCATAGGTTTTGAAATTTGAAAACTTGAAAACAATTTAGCACATATGAATCACCCCAAAAATATTTGAAAACATAAAAGAGGGGAACTATGTACTCACTTGGGGTTTCAAAATTATCTTGAATCAAAGATTAAACAAGCTCAAATGTCCGACAAATCAAGCGTGTCCTATAATTGGGTAACTATGTAAATGTCGGGACTTTAATCGGCGGATCGGATAGAATGAGGTCTTGTAAACCAAATGATTGTTGGAACTCATATGAAATGGTTTAACAAAGCCAACATTCTGATTTGGAAACATTCCTAAGTGCTTTTGACCCGTCATGACTCGTTAAGGTAGTTTACGCTACTTTAACGGACCATTTACGTAAAAACGTGTTCGGATGGTTATATATGTGTTATGATAAGTCTAATATGCCAAAACATGTTTAATAATGTTGTAACATCAGATTATATGTCAAAACATTGGTTACATAGGCTTAAAATCGATTTATGCGCAAAATGGGCGTTTTGGTCATTTATAAAGGCATAACTAGCGACTTAACATAGTACTAACCAAGCGACGTGACCATGAGGTATAACCTCAGAGGGTTATTCCCTATACAACTATGGTCACAAATATGTGTTTGGTCGGATCCTAAGATTGACCAAACGGGTCGGATTCGAAAGTCAAAGCGGTGGTCAAGACCGCTCGACTTACGACCCTAAATAAGCACTAAACTAACCTTACGAGTTAGACATGTCAAAACTTGTCTAACTAAGTTGCAAAACTGATTTGGTATCAAAACTTAGTGTTTTGATACCTGAAAATATTTTCGTCATAAAATGCACATAATGCGCATCTTTGACCGAAATTTGTCCCATCACTTCGACTAGTAAACGTGGTAATCAGAAGGTGCAATAGATAGGCGTAACACCCCGACCGCGTAAAAACAACAAAACGCGGCGGAAACGTCAGGGAGTCTCGTTAACATATTGTTTCAACAACACGTGGTAATTAAAGTTATGTTTTATTGGATATTAATAGTAACATTGTCTTGGAAATTAAAACAACTAAATAAACTATTGTATTCCATATTTTAAGGCACTAAGTCCACGTCCGATCCTAAGTGAGCATGCATCAACATGAAGCATTGTTCACTGAAACATATGTGAAAACGAGTCAGCAAAAATATGCAGGCGAGTACATAGGTTTTTTGAGTGTGTCAAATTCATTGCCTTGAATATGTATTTGCAATACCTCGTCAGACTACTAGAGTCTTTAGTTGAAAACTGTGTTATCAAAAGATATTTGGTATGACAATAATAACTAACCAACAAAAACAAGTTAGTTATAGTTTATAAAAGATTTGTAGCCATGAATCTTAACCAAGACATTTGTTTTGTAAAATCGAGTAGTAAATCGTCTTGAAGAAACTTTGTATGGTTTATATCTTTATTGAAAATCGTAGCGTGTTATTGTTTGAAAACCTTTATTCCAAGTGATGCAAATAACGCCATGAATGTAATACCATAAAACACTTATATATAGGAAGTACCAGCGGCGTATCCACCATGCTTTTATCACATTACACACGTACCGTTAACTAAATCACTTACCATAAACCAATCATCCATTGTTCGTGTCATAAATCATTCGTCCATTGGTCGTGTCATAAACCAATTGTTCATAGTCCGTATAAACAAATCATCCTTGTTTTTAATTGTGAAAACTTTTGGTCGTTTTGGTGAATACATTCAAACCTGTCTTGACTCGTCTATACCACCAAAGGGTATCTTTAAATTGCAATAACAAACCACCAAAGGGTTTGTTAAAGTAAACAGTTTCGGTCGTTCCCCAAACTTCCCCACAAACACCGGGAACCTTGGTAACGGGATTGTCAGTCCTATGGTACCATAACTTACTACTGGTTGGATTGGCCAAAGCTAATGAATGTTACACGTGTAATGTGTATAACGCACCAACAAGTTCGTTCACATTATTGAAATCGTCGTGTTTATATAAACCATAGCTTTTGAAATTTGAAAACTTGAAAACAATTTAGCACATATGAATCATCCCAAAAATATTTGAAAACATAAAAGAGGGGAACTATGTATTCACTTGGGGTTTCAAAATAACCTTGAATCAAAGATTAAACAAGCTCAAATGTCCGACAAATGAAGCGTGTCCTAAAATTGGGTAACTATGTAAATGTCGGGACTTTAATCGGCGGATCGGATAGAATGAGGTCATGTAAACCAAATGATTGTTGGAACTCATATGAAATGGTTCAGCAAAGCCAACATTCTGATTTTGAAACCAATCCTAAGTGCTTTTGACCCGTCATGACTCGTTAAGTTAGTTTACGCTACTTTAATAGACCATTTACGTAAAAACATGTTCGGATGGTTAAATATGTGTTATGATAAGTCAAATATGCCAAAACATGTTTAGTAATGTTGTAACATCAGATTATATGTCAAAACATTGTTTACATAGACTTAAAATCGATTTATGCGCAAAATGGCGTTTTGGTCATTTATAAACGCATAACTAGCGACTTAACATAGTACTAACCAAGCGACGTGACCATAAGGTATAACCTCAGAGGATTATTCCCTATACAACTAAGCAAGCGACGTGACCATATGTGTTTGGTCGGCTCCTAAGATTGACCAAACGGGTCGGATTCGAAAGTCAAAGCGGTGGTCAAGACCGCTCGACTTACGACCCTAAATAAGCACTAAACTAGAAATGACGAGTTAGACATGTCAAAACATGTCTAACTAAGTTGCAAAACTGATTTGGTATCAAAACTTAGTGTTTTGATACCTGAAAATAGTTTCGTCGTAAAATGCACATAATGCGCATCTTTGACCGAAATTTGTCACGTCACTTCGACTAGTAAACGTGGTAATCAGAAGGTTCAATCGATAGGGGTAACATCCCGACAGCGTAAAAACAATAAACCGCGGCGGAAACGTCAGGGAGTCACGTTAACATATTGTTTCAAAAACGCATGGTAATTAAAGTTATGTTTTATTGAATATTAAAATTCCATAGTAACATTGTCTTGGAAATTAAAACAACTAAATAAAGTATTGTCTTTCATATTTTAAGGCACTAAGTCCACGTCCGATCCTAAGTGAGCATGCATCAACATCAAGCATTGTTCCCTGAAACATATGTGAAAACGAGTCAGCAAAAATATGCCGGCGAGTACATAGGTTTTGTGAGTGTGTCAAATTCATGGCCATGAATGTGTATTTGCAATACCTCGTCAGACTTTTAGAATCGTTAGTTGAAAACTGTGTTATCAAAAGCTATTTGGTATTGCAATAATAACTAACCAACTAAAACAAGTTAGTTATAGTTTATAAAAGACTTGTAGCCATGAAACTTGACCAAGACATTTGTTTTGTAAATTCGAGTAGTAAATCATCTTGAAGAAACTTTGTATGGTTTATATCTTTATTGAAAATCGTTGCGTGTCATTGTTTGAAAACCTTTGTTCCAAGTGATAAAATAAAGCCACGAATGTAATACCATAAAAGCACTTATATATACGAAGTACTAACGGCGTATCCACCATGCTTTATCACATTACACACGTACCGTTAACTAAATCACTTACCATAAACCAATCATCCATTGTTCGTGTCATAAATCATTCGTCCATTGTTCGTGTCATAAACCAATTGTTCATAGTCCGTATAAACAAATCATCCTTGTTTTTAATTGTGAAAACTTTTGGTCGTTTTGGTTAATACATTCAAACCTGTCTTGACTCGTCTATACCACCAAAGGGTATCTTTAAATTGCAATAACAAACCACCAAAGGGTTTGTTAAAGTAAACAGTTTCGGTCGTTCCCCAAACTTCCCCACAAACACCGGGAACCTTGGTAACGGGATTGTCAGTCCTATGGTACCATAACTTACTACTGGTCGGCTTGGCCAAAGCTAATGAATGTTATTCGTGTCATGTGTATAACGCACCAACAAGTTCGTTCACATTATTAAAATCGTCGTGTTTATATAAACCATAGCTTTTGAAATTTGAAAACTTGAAAACAATTTAGCACATATGAATCACCCCAAAAATATTTGAAAACATAAAAGAGGGGAACTATGTACTCACTTGGGGTTTCAAAATAACCTTGAATCAAAGATTAAACAAGCTCAAATGTCTGACAAATCAAGCGTGTCCTAAAATTGGGTACCTATGTAAATGTCGGGACTTTAATCGGCGGATCGGATAGAATGAGGTCATGTAAACCAAATGATTGTTGGAACTCAAATGAAATGGTTTAGCAAAGCCAACATTCTGATTTGGAAACACTCCTAAGTGCTTTTGACCCGTCATGACTCGTTAAGGTAGTTTACGCTACTTTAACGGACCATTTACGTAAAAACGTGTTCGGATGGTTAGATATGTGTTATGAAAGTCTAATATGCCAAAACATGTTTAATAATGTTGTAACATCAGATTATATGTCAAAACATTGGTTACATAGGCTTAAAATTGATTTATGCACAAAATGGGCGTTTTGGTCATTTATAAAGGCATAACTAGCGACTTAACATAGTACTAACCAAGCGACGTGACCATAAGGTATAACCTCAGAGGTTTATTCCCTATACAACTATGGTCACAAATAAGTGTTTGGTCGGATCCTAAGATTGACCAAATGGGTCGGATTCGAAGGTCAAAGCGGTGGTCAAGACCGCTCGACTTACGACCCTAAATAAGCACTAAACTAGAAATGACTAGTTAGACATGTCAAAACATGTCTAACTAAGTTGCAAAACTGATTTGATATCAAAACTTAGTGTGTTGATACCCGAAAATAGTTTCTTCGTAAAATGCACATAATGCGCATCTTTGACCGAAATTTGTCACGTCACTTCGACTAGTAAACGTGGTAATCAGAAGGTGCATTCGATAGGTGTAACAACTCGACCGTGTAAAAACAACAAACCGCGGCAGAAACATCGGGGAGTCACGTTAACATATTGTTTCAACAACACGTGGTAATTAAAGTTATGTTTTATTGAATATTAAAATTCCATAGTAACATTGTCTTGGAAATTAAAACAACTAAATAAACTATTGTCTTTCATATGTGAAGGCACTAAGTCCACGTCCGATCCTAAGTGAGCATGCATCAACATCAAGCATTTTTCCCTGAAACAAATGTGAAAACGAGTCAGCAAAAATATGCCGGCGAGTACATAGGTTTTGTGAGTGTGTCAAATTCATGGCCATGAATATGTATTTGCAATACCTCGTCCGACTATTAGAGTCGTTAGTTGAAAACTGTGTTATCAAAAGGTATTTGGTATTGCAATAATAACTAACCAACTAAACAAGTTAGTTATAGTTTATAAAAGACTTGTAGCCATGAATCTTGACCAAGACATTTGTTTTGTAAATTCGAGTAGTAAATCGTCTTGAAGAAACTTTGTATGGTTTATATCTTTATTGAAAATCGTTGCGTGTCATTGTTTGAAAACCTTTGTTCCAACTGATAAAATAACGCCACGAATGTAATACCATAAAAGCACTTATATATAGGAAGTACCAGCGGCGTATCCACCATGCTTTTAGCACATTACACACGTACCGTTATCTAAATCACTTACCATAAACCAATTGTCCATTGTTCGTGTCATAAATCATTCGTCCATTGTTCGTGTCATAAACCAATTGTTCATAGTCTGTGTAAACAAATCGTCCTTGTTTTTAATTGTGAAAACTTTTGGTCATTTTGGTGAATACATTCAAACCTGTGTTGACTCGTCTATACCACCAAAGGGTATCTTTAAATTGCAATAACAAACCACCAAAGGGTTTGTTAAAGTAAACAGTTTCGGTCATTCCCCAAACTTCCCCACAAACACCGGGAACCTTGGTAACGGGATTGTCAGTCCTATGGTACCATAACTTACTACTGGTCGGCTTGGCCAAAGCTAATGAATGTTATTCGTGTCATGTGTATAACGAACCAACAAGTTCGTTCACATTATTGAAATCGTCGTGTTTATATAACCATAGCTTTTGAAATTTGAAAACTTGAAAATAATTTAGCACATATGAATCACCCCAAAAATATTTGAAAACATAAAAGAGGGGAACTATGTACTCACTTGGGATTGCAAAATGACCTTGAATCAAAGATTAAACAAGCTCAAATGTCCGAGAAATCAAGCGTGTCCTAAAATTGGGTAACTATGTAAATGTCGGGACTTTAATCGGCGGATCGGATAGAATGAGGTCTTGTAAACCAAATGATTGTTGGAACTCATATGAAATGGTTTAACAAAGCCAACATTCTGATTTGGAAACATTCCTAAGTGCTTTTGACCCGTCATGACTCGTTAAGGTAGTTTACGCTACTTTAACGGACCATTTACGTAAACATGTTCGGATGGTTAGATATGTGTTATGATAAGTCTTATATGCCAAAACATGTTTAATAATGTTGTAACATCAGATTATATGTCAAAACATTGGTTAGATAGGCTTAAAATCGATTTGTGCGCAAAATGGGCGTTTTGGTCATTTATAAAGGCATAACTAGCGACTTAAAATAGTACTAACTAAGCGACGTGACCATAAGGTATAACCTCAGAGGGTTATTCTCTATACAACTATGGTCACAAATATGTGTTTGGTCGGATCCTAAGATTGACCAAATGGGTCGGATTCGAAAGTCAAAGCGGTGGTTAAGACCACTTGACTTACGAACCTAAACAAGCACTAAACTAAAAGTGACGTGTTAGACATGTCAAACTTGTCTAATTAAGTTTATATAACTGATTTGGTATCAAAACAAAGTGTTTTGATACCTGAAAATAATTCCGTCATATAATGCGCATTTTGCGCATTATTGACTGAAACTTTGACTCGTCACTACAATTAGTAACCTTGTAAATCAGTAGGTATGATCACTAAGGATCATAACCATCGTGATTACGATCACGTTGCAAAGTTCTTTTGAACTTTGATTTGACCAATTAATGGTCAAAGCCGAAAGTCAAACAATGTTTGACTTTTAGCTTGAAATAGCTAAAAGCAATGAAAAAGACTAAGGATGAGATCTTACTTGTGTTTAGGAACACCCAAGATCTTATAGAACTTAGTAGGAGGCCTCCAAAAGGATGGAAGCAAGCTCCAAGAGTATTGGAGGAAGAAGATGGAAATGAGCAAGGAGAAATTGTGAAGATCAAGCCTATTTATACTAATCTTGGAGCTCCCAAATCATGCCAAGTATTGATCCAGGTGTTAAGGCATGGATTAGTGTCCCTTCAGGTGTCTAATGCAGGTTAAAGGTGGCATAGATCGCGACTTGGTGACCAAGGAAGTTAACAAGAAGCTGCCACCTTGATTTTAAGAAGGTTCTGATCTGGGGTCCCCTTACGGACCGTATGGGGTTAGGCCTTACGGTCCGTAAGGCCCTTGCAGGGGCACAAGTTTCAAAAATTTGCAGAAATGGCCCCTGAACTTGTTTTCGTCGTGTTTTGGAACTTTTAATACCTGTTAACCCCATTTTTAAGCTCCATAAGGATGAATAAACATAGGGAACTTGAAATATGTTCAAAAATGTCCCGGGTGTCGGTTCGTTCGGTCGTACGGTTGCGGTTTTCGGTTAATTACAACGGAAATCGTAACGAACGCGCAAATGACCGTAAACGCGTAACGAATGATATTTTTGCATTCCAATCATTAAAATACTAGATTTTAATGATTACAAAAATTTTTGGATGTGCGTACATGTTCCGGATAACGATATACGCATATCGTCATAGTTTCGCAGAATTTGCAAAATAGCCCCTGAAGTTGCAAAAGCATGTTTTTGTCATACCGAAGCCCTCGAAACTTATTTCTAAGTTATGTAAAGGGTATTTAGGGTATGTTTAGCTTATGTCATCGTTACGGAGTGTACGTCGCGTTAAACTGATTACGTTTGCATAATAGTTTGCGATTTCACTTCCAGAAGTTGTTTAAGAGTTCGGAATCGTGCAAAAATTGAATACGTGCAATTGTCATGATAAAATACAATCTCAGAAATAAAACATAAAAATTTCATTGATTGATAATTCGTTCGGAATCGTTACACAATCGGATCACCACAAATGTTACAATAGGGATTATAACCTTCGTAATTACGATCACGTTGCAAAGTTCAAGTGAACTTTGACTTGACCAAAAACGGTCAGAACTGAAAGTCAAACAGAAAGTCAACTATTTGATTTTTAGATCAAAATAAGCTAAAATAATGAACAAAACTAGGAAAGAACACTTACTTGTGTTCTAGGAAGGCAAGAATGCTCAGTATGAGGCCTCCAAAGGGAAGCAAACTCCAATTAAGAGCAGGTAGGAGAATAAGAAGGAAATGAGCAAGGAATTTGGTTAAAAAAGCTTGCTATTTCTAGTGTTTAAAAAGTTCTAGGATCATCACAAGTGTCCCTGTGTTGTCATGATCTTAGGGAGGCTTAAACACTTGTCAATTGCAGGTTAGAAGTTGGCAATTTCGAGTTCTTGGGCTCCAAGGCTTTGCACAAGAAGCTGCCAAGTTGCAGCCAAGAAACTGCTATGCTGAGGGGTCCTTACGGATCGTATGGACATGTTCTTATGATCCGTAAGCCCTTTAGCTGGCAAAAAAGTTTCTAAAAATGGCAGGTTTGGCCCCTAGACTTGTTTCGTCGCGTTTTGTCACTTTTAACCCCTTTTAACCTAATTTTTAGGCACTATAAAGGTGTTAAAGCATATGTAACTTGGATGTTTCCCAGAAATTTCATGGATGTTGGTTCGTTCGGTTGTATGGTTACACATTTCGCAAAAATTACGTAAAACGCTTTAACGAACACGAAAACGACCGAAATTGTGCAATGATTGACATTTTTGCAGTCACGTCATAAAATACAATATTTTATTGATTACAAAAATATTTGGACTTATATATGTGGTTTGTATCCTGAATACGGACCAATAGACTTTCATAGTTTGATGAAAACAATCCCTGAAGTTGTATAAGCGTGTTTTTGCCATCCCGAACCCTTCAAAACTCATTTCTAAGTTATGTAAAGGGTGTTTGGGTATGTTTAGCTTATGTCCTTGTCCCGGAGTGTATGTTGGTTTACGATTTCACTTCCAGAAAAGGTTTAAAAGATCGAAATTGAACAAAGATTGTAAATACATGAATGTCTTAAATTTATACAAATCTTGGGAGTAAAACACAAGGTTTTATTGAATGCTAAATCGTTTAGAATTGTACAATGATTGAAATGCCACAAATATCACAGTCTCCCCTACTTTAGGAAATTTTGTCTGAAATTAATTAGAGGAAACTTGTGAAAACAAATGTGGGTATTTTCGTTTTCATTTGATCCTCTCGTTCCCAAGTAAATTCTGGGCCACATTTAGATTCCCAACAAACTTTAACTATCGGTATTCGTCTACGCTTGAGTTTCTTGACTTCACGGTCCAATATATCCACGGGTTTCTTGAAAAAGGTGCATAGTGTCATCAACGTGAATTTCGTCAAGGGGATGTGGAGGTTTGTATCGGCTAAACACTTTTTCAAATTAGACACGTGGAATGTTGGGTGAATCTTCCCAAGTTCAGGAGGTAGCTCAATTCAGTAGGCCACCTTTCCGATTCTCTCAATGATCTTAAATTGTCCAACATATCGTGGTGCAAGTTTTCCTTTCTTTCCAAATCTAACCACACCTTTCGTAGGGGATACCTTGAGAAGGATGTGATCTCCAACTTGGAATTCAAGGGCTTGCTTCGTTGTCCGCATAACTCTTTTGACGGCTTCTAGTTGTCAGAAGGTTATCGCAAATTTTCTTAACTTTGTCAGTTGTGTCATGAATGAGTAAAGGTTCAATGAGTTGAGCTTCACGACCTCATTCCAGAAGATAGGTGAACGGAATTTTCGACCATATAGAGCTTCGAAAGGCGCCATGTTGATGCTGGCATGATAACTATTGTTGTAGGAGAATTCGATCCATGGTAGATGTGAATCCCAACTACCACCAAAGTTGATCACACAGGCTCTAAGCATATCCTCCAATATTTGAATTGTCCTTTCAGATTATCCATCTGTTTGAGGATGTTTAGAAGTGCTTAGATTGAGTTTGGTTCCCATGACAGATTGAGTGGTCTTCCAAAAGTGAGATGAGAATCGAGCATCTCGGTCAGATATGATGTTCAAAGGAACACCATGACGAGATACAATCTCATCGACATAGATTTTGGAGAGTTTGTCAGCGGATAGATCCTCACGAATCAGCAAAAAGTGTGCTGACTTTGTTAGACGATCAATGACTACCCAAATGGCATCATGACCTCTAGATGTGCACGGTAGTTTAGTAATGAGATCCATTGCAATGTTCTCCCACTTCCATACAGGTATTTCTGGTTGTTCAAGCAAACCAGATGGGTGTTGATGTTCAGCCTGAACTTTAAGAGAAGTTAGGCATTTAGACACATACAAGGCAATGTCCTTCTTCATACCCGACCACCAATACTGGGTACGAAGATCCTTGTACATTTTGTCAACACCAGGATGGATTGAATAACGAGACTTATGAGCTTCGTCCATCAATAAGGTGTGGAGATTGTCTTGACACGGAACCCATAAACGGTTCATGTAATAGAGTAATCCATTGTCTTTCATCTCGAGTTGAAGTTTGACATTTTGAGGCATCTCATTTTTCAACAAACTTTGGGTTATACATGTACGTTGTGCTTGAAGGATACGTGTCTGGAAATCAGATTGAATTCTAACACAATGCAACTTGATACATTCCTTACGACTAAGTGCATCGGCTACGACATTCGCCTTGCTAGGATGGTAGCGAATCTCGCAGTCGTAGTCATTCAGGAGTTCGACCCAGCGTCGTTGTCTCATGTTTAGCTCCTTTTAATTGAATATATGTTGGAGACTCTTGTGATCTATGAAAACCACACCTGTGGAGGTCAAGTTCGCCCGAACTTGACAAGGATTTTCATGATTTTTCATCAAGTTCGCTCGAACTTGACATAGTTTTTCAAGATTTCTCTCAAGTTTGCCCGAACTTGACTGATTTTCTTTGAAATTAATTCGCCCGAACTTGTCTCTTTCATGCAAGTTCGCCCGAACTTGGTGGTGGCCAACTAAGTTCGCCCAAACTTGTCATAAAAGTTCGCCTGAACTTGTCAGGATGCCTTAAAAAAATTGGTAGAATGTTTTCATTGAAAAAATTTATTGTTCGGTTTTGATGAGACGGGTGTCTAGAAAAAAATTGGTGATAGAAATTTTTTCAAAATTTTAACGTCCGATACTGACTATTCGGAGACACCGTCGGAGGCCTTAGAGAGAGGCTGGGATGATGAGGTTAGAGATGGTTGAAGATGAGAGGTAGTCATTGATACCAAAGCAATTGGTTGATCATTAGGGTTGAAGACTACCGATGGGCCTTAAAGTAAATTTCGCATTTGTTAAATACTGAAAATTCCGGATTTGTGGGGGAATTTCAGTGAAAATTTCAGTATGGTCAAAATTTGCAGAAATGAGGGGGAATAAAAAATTTCAATATTTGAAGATTCCGGCATTTTTGAAATTTGTAACTACTGCAACAGTATCCGGGTGGTTACCGATTGCAGATTTTTGGGAAATGCATAGAATTGAGATTCATTGAGATTTTGTGATCACAGGAAGTTCCGATTTATCAGATCATGATACAGATTGATGCTTAAGGGTTAGAGTCCTGATCTCCGGTTAAGGAACAGTTAGCTGGATTAGCAGTCGTTAGTACCGATAAAGGAACTGAGGACGTTCAAAACGTTCAGTGATGATCTTAGGATTAATGACTAGCTCCAAAGACGGATGGTTTCAAAATTACCAAGGAGATCTGAAGTTATCTCATATACGCTTGATAGCCTTTGGTGGCCATTATTTTTAGTCTTCACGCAGATGAATCATTCTTTTCTTTGGACTAACCGCCATTGGATGATTATGTTTGGTGATTAAGTGGCGCTGGTCTACCAGAGATAGCTATATATCTGACATTATGACTGAAGAGGAAGAATGTGATTTTGGTCACGGATGTATGTTTCCTAGATTCGATGCATTACCAGATTATCTGTTTCCGATGAAGATTTGCTTATTGAAAAAGATTACCGATTTGCTGATCTGGAGTGATTACGGAAATCAGGATTTCAGATTTTTGCGGGTAAACATTGATTTGAAGTTTACCAGTGTGGTAATTCGAAGTTTCTATCAATTGCCGGTTTAGTCTTGAAGATCGGAAGATCGAGCATGGGAGATATGCGCTAAACTGAATGCGGATATGGTTAAAGTTGAAATGGAGAAGCTACATTGATGAGCTTCAAATTGATGTCTATTCAAGATAATCTGTCGGTCAAGCAAATCAGAGGAGGTTGGAAACTGTGCAACAAATATCTGAACTGGAGATTTCAGGGGGAATTAGATGTTGATAATGTAAACCTGGATCATCAATTAAAGGGGGATTTGTTGACGCATTTCGACGACATCGGCAGATACCTTGATGGAAGTTGCAGAATATTCAAACACCGCTCACGTTTGAAGACCAAGATTCGACAGTAACGAACAAGGGGAATCTGTTGGTGCACTTTGTGTTCGTCACTTGTCGAATAGGCTAGAGCGTGTGTTGACTATTGTATAGGTTAGAATTGAACACACGACCGAAATACGGAGTTTTCAGTGTAAAATGTAACAAGTTCGCTCGAACTTGACCTGTGGAGGTCAAGTTCGCTCGAACTTGACATGTGAAGGTCAAGTTCGCTCATAATGGTAATGTTGATGTCAAGTTCGGCCGAACTTGACTAGGTCAAGTTTGCCCGAACATAGATGCTTACCAGCGAACTTCTTACCCTATAAATAGGTGGTGTGTGTTCATTTGTCATTTAAGTTTTTGGCATCCCTACGGGGAGGTGCTGCCGGATTCTCCAGGAACTCTGGCAGCTGGACTTGTAAAGATGTATACTCTTTCGTTATGAATGAAGACTTCCGTTGCATTCTACTTCTACTCCTTTCTGTAATAACATTCTACCGAATCGGTTTACGTTTATCCACTAACTTCCGTCTAGAACCGCCTGATCACGGACCTTCATGACGTGCTGGGGGTAAACCTGGTAGCTCTTCAGGAAACACCTCAGGATAATCCCGAACAACGGGGATATCCTGAATAGTTTTGCCCCTGCCTTTCTCCTCTATGATATGTGCCACAAAGGCCACATAATTATTTCGTAGGAATTTTTGAGATTGGGTACATGTCACGAGTTTTAGGCTACTAGAGAGTTTCTCTCCATGAACTTCTAAGGTCTCACCGGACGAAAGAGGTATACGAAAAACCTTGTCGAAACAGATCACCTCAGCATGGTGTTTGGTTAACCAATCCATTCCTATGATGATGTGAAAACTCCCGAGTTTCGCGTGAGGTCAACAGGAAAAAGATGGCTATTGACGTTTAACTGGCAATTACGAATGACGGAATCGAGGTTCAGCATTGGCTATTTCTACTGTCAAGACCTTTCCTAGTTTAGTTCTAGTCATCGAAAGCAAAGGTTCAGAGTCTAGTGATACAAAGCTTTTATCAGCACCCGAATCGAAAAGGACATAAGCAGGATGATTGTTAACAAGGAACGTACCGATAACGACTTCGTTATCACCACGAGCTGTAACACCCCAAAAACGTCGCAGCGGAAACACAAACGTAATGTTGACGGAAGTTGGTGCCCATAAATATCTTAGTAGACAATGCATCGTTAATTTTGGACATATTACTAAATTAAAACATTTTTTTACAAATTTAAACATAAACCACAAACATAACATATGTCTTGATCCCTTGTGGATCTTAATACAGTTGGTCCCAAATAAGTTTTAAAACCAAAGTTTATTATTAAACAAACATGCATCACAACCACAAGATACGCCAAAGATTCCCGAAGCCATGCTCAAGTACCTGAAGAACACATTAAAATCAAACACAAAGGAGGGTGAGCTCACATATTCAAATTTAAAATAATCTAATCCAAGGTAAAACTTTCGAGTTATGTGTTTCTTATCAAAACATCCAAATAAATCTTCGAAAATTTATTTATTTCCTTAATAAAACGCCAAAGGTCAGTCATCGTAAGCATTCCTTCTTTATAAGGACCTTAAGATATTTCGACATTTTCCCAAGGTTTTCACATATTAAATTTTTAACATCCATTTGTTCAGATTCGTAAATTTGCAAGACATTACTAGCTATATATTAACAATAAGGGTATAATCAACGCTAGACAATAACAGAATATAAATTCGTCGCTTGACATGACACGGAGCTACCGGTCGCGACGGGGTTGTCAACCCGATAGATCTATCAACAATTCCACGCAATCCATATTAATGATTAAATGGCTAAGTTTGCGCAAAGTGCCCACAATGGGTCACCCAAGGTGCCAACCTTATGAACAATATATATATCCTACTAAAATGATAAAATTTAATATAACACGTTGTACGAATCCCCGACGTCCCCACCGAAATGTAAGACTAATCCCGATACTCACTCTCTTGAGACTGGGCCAATTCATTACAACTTTAGATTTAAACATTTTAAATCCACACGGTCGATCTATCCCATAACGTCGTAAAATCCCCGAGACGCATATATCTTTTTTCCAAAATCCGTTTCGTCCCGAAACATATTTATATCCAAAACCATGTTTTTCTCCAAAAACATATCACATAATTTCCAAATCATATTTTCCACGAAAACGTATTTATAGTTTAATCAAAGGCATATTTTATACGAAAACGTATACTTATCCTTTTAAGGCGTGTTCTTCCCCCAAAACATATGCTAAAACAGTAAAAAGAGGGGGTTTAGTGACACTCACCCTTGGGTGCGTATATTAAATAGTGCAATCCCCAAAATTGAATTCTACTCGTCCTAACATATGTAGGCACGATTTAATAATCACACATAACAAAATTCCTAAGTTTCTCAAATCTTGGAATATTTACATAACTTTGAGATTTTCTCGAAAAGTTATTATTTTTTATTATGTTGGCATATTAATATATATATACATAAACATGCACATTTTCACAACATCATAACACGCGAAATCACGTAAACTTATATACTTTTTCATTCTTAAAGCATGCATACATGAAATAACTTATTTAGTTAACCTATGTATAAATTTTCATGCTCGATAAATAAGTTACACATTTAACGCGATTTTACCAATTCTAGCGTTTTAAACAAACAAGCGTACATGCATAGTCTTAATTCCGTTATCATGAAAACACTTAACATATTATCATATTCACATATTTAAATCACATAACACATTTAAACACATAAGGTTCACTCATGAACAACCCATTCTAGTGTACATTGAAAAATGGGTATTTTAGGGATTCGGTAACGTTTTCGGGCGCCGGAAGTCACGTATGACTAACCAAACACCGAATAATCTTAAAATAAGTTAATATACTTATATTTATATCAAAAATATCAGTTTATTTACTGATCTAAGACCGTTTCATAAAAACCCTCTTAAAAAGGCGATTTTTTACCGTTTTTACCGCATAGTTTTCCGTCAAACGTTACCATAACCATCCGAACTCGAAACGACTTCATATTTTAACACAATACATGTTATTTACTGAATAAAATGATGATTATAATCAGATTGGTGCAGTTTTTGTATAAGGCACATAAATCATGCGATTTTACACATTTTACAACACTTTTAAGTACATAGTACAACATGCAAAGCTAGTAAACTTCATGATAAGTTTCACACTACTTTAACACATGAAATAACCTTATTTTTAAGGTTTATAATCTGATCTAAATTCATTTTTATCATACACCATTTATTCATCTTTTTATGTACATACACCCACATGGATGTCCATGTACAAGCTCCTAAAGCATCCATAACATATCTTCATCACATGCATGTACTCATATGCATCAAACATTCATTTATTTCATGTTCATTTATTCAATAACATCATCTTCATATGACCATCATCATATAATCATTTACATTAAATGCAAGACATATATTCTTTCACAATTAATCCATCAACATCAAAACAACACATGTATGCATACATACATATATATATATATATATATATATATATATATATATATATATATATATGTATATGTATATGTATATAGGGAGAGGATCATGAGAAAACTAGATATAAATGAGAAAACTAGAAAACTAACTAAAAAAACCAAAAAAAAACATAAAAAACATACAACTTTTTTATAAAAAATCGCTGCATTTTATGTATAAAAAAAACTTTTTTTTCAAAAAAAAAAAAAACTTGTACTGTACATGTGCACTATATGTGTACTACACATGTGCATTATATGTTTATGTTGCACATGTGCATTATATGTTTTTTTTTACTTTTTTTAAAAGTTTTTTTATATAATATATATAGGGAATTTTAATAAAAAATCAAAAAAAAAATTTGATATTTTTTTTTTGGCTTTTTTAGTTAGTTTTGGTTTTCTTATTTAAACTACTTTTTTTCTCATGATCCATCCCCTATATATATATACGACATACATACACATATGAACTTCCAAAAGTTCAATTTTTTAACATGTCCTTTTTAAATCACAAACCTTTTTTAGAACATTCTCTTATGACAACTTTTGATGCATGCATGACTTCAATCTTTTAAGAATCATGTTAATCAAGACTCATTTAACAAAATTTCAAAACACAATCATATATACACACACTCATACCCACGGCCCTACATACATACACACACTTATCCATTTTCATTTTCTTTGAAAACTAATTTGATGTAGTTTTTAAGTTAGTGTTTAAATCCAAGAACAAGAGAAACCTTTATCTTCATCGAAACTCATCAAGAACAAAGTTTTTAAAGTAGTTTTATACCTTCATGTTTTTGAGGGGTTTTTAGCTAAGTATGATGGTATGGAGCTTGCTTCTTGCTTGGAAACACCTTTAGATCTTCAAAACTACTTGGAAACACTTTGAAATGGTCTTAGATATTCAAGAACAAGATTGAAATTTGAAAATGGGTTTGTTCATGGGGTGTTCGGCCGAGATTTTAGAGAGAGAGAGAGTGAGTTTGATTTGTTTTGATTATGTTTCTTGGTTTATGGAAGATCTTGTAGATTTGTAAAGGTTAATCATCATGTAACATTTTCCAATGCTAACATATGGAGGAGAGAAAAGAGAGTGTGGGCTACATGGCTGCCACCACACCATACACACACATATAATCATATACATACATATATAATACATATATATGCTTTAAACTGGTATTTTACTGGATACTTGGTGTTTTATCTAGCGTTTT
Source organism: Scalesia atractyloides (assembly GCA_947069175.1). Taxonomy (NCBI): domain Eukaryota; kingdom Viridiplantae; phylum Streptophyta; class Magnoliopsida; order Asterales; family Asteraceae; genus Scalesia; species Scalesia atractyloides. Next base: position 34,136,079 of record CAMTDV010000015.1, on the reverse strand, counting down.
AACTGTGTTTTAACGCGTTTTAAATTATTTTCAGTGCTCTATAAAAATAAACACACCAAAATATTACTAATCAATATTTTATTTGCCAGGACCAGTTACGTTGTCGGTATTTGGCAGTATGCGCGCTGTGTTGCACAATACGCGCTTAAATTCGCAAAATAGGAATTTTAAGCGTTTTAATTTATTTTTGTCATTCTATAAAAAATAAACTTGTCAAATTATTGCTATTATAATTATTATTTGCCTGAACTGGTTGTGTTGATATTTCCTCACGATTATGATTAAATATATTATTTAACTCATCACGGACTATTTTTTGGATTTTAACATGATTCGGCGGTCACCGATGTTCGTTTCGCATTTTAACCGTTATGCGATAAGCGTTTATCTTAATATTGTCAACGTAATTTTTATCAAACTTTGGATTTACCAACACATCAAATACCATATATAAACATCATAAATAATCAAATACGGCCTTTTATTCATTCATGACACGTGTTACATTTGTACGGGACAGCCTAAATAGCTGGGTGTCACAATCTCACCCTGTTTAAGGAATTTCGTCCCTGAAATTTTTACACTACAGGTTTCGTTTTTGCACTAGATTTAAAGAGATACGGAGATTTTCGTTGCATCTGGTCCTTTCATTCCCATGTCAACTCGGGTCCACGCTTGGAATTCCAGCGAACTTTGACCAACTTAATCCGACTCCTTCTAAGCTTCTGAATCTTCTCATCGAGAACTTCAACCTGTTCCTCGATAAATCTCAATTTATCATCTACTTGAACCTCATCAGGGGGTATAATTAGTGTCTCATCTGACAGACACTTTCTCAGGTTGGAAACATGAAACACGTCATGAACTCCACTCAAATCCTGCGACAGCTTAACCCTATACACGACTGATCCGACTCGAGATGCGATTTCGAAAGGACCTATATACCGTGGGCTTAGCTTTCCCCCTTTTCCAAATCTAACAACACCTTTCCAAGGTGACACTTTCAGCAGAACACGATCCCCGACTTGAAACTGCAATGGTTTCCTTCAGTTGTCTGCATAATTTTCTATTGGTTGGCAGCAGCTTTCAACCTTTCCTTGATCTGGACAACCTTGTTGGTGGTTTCCTGGATAAGCTCAGGTCCAGTTAGTTGCCTTTCGCCAACTTCATCCCAGCAAAGGGGTGACCGACATTTCCTTCCGTACAAAGCTTCAAACGGAGCGGCTTTGATACTAGCGTGGTAACTATTGTTGTAAGAAAACTCTGCCAACGGCAAATGAGTATCCCAACTTCCACCAAAATCAATCACACACGCTCTCAACATATCCTCTAACGTCTGAACGGTTCTCTTACTTTGACCATCCATTTGAGGATGATACGCAGTACTCATGTCCAAACGAGAACCCAGCGACTGCTGAAGAGATCGCCAAAATCTTGAGTCAAGTCATCCATCTCTATCAGAGATAATTGACACAGGCACTCCATGTCGGGCTACAATCTGGTTGAGGTACCACTGTGATATCTTTTCCGTCTTGTCTATTTCCTTAATGGCTAGAAAATGAGCAGACTTCGTCAATCGATCCACAATTACCCAAATAGTGTCATGCCCACGTGATGTAAGGGGTAATTTGGTGATAAAGTCCATAGCAAGATTCTCCCACTTCCATTTAGGAATCTCTGGTTACTGTAGAAGCCCAAACGGCCTCTGATGTTCAACCTTAACCTTCGAGCATGTCAGACATTTACTTACATACACCGCAATATCTCTCTTCATATTCGGCCAACAATACAACTCCTTAATATCCTGATACATCTTGGTAGAACCTGGGTGAATCGAATATCTAGACTTATAAGCCTCGTTCATAACCAGTTCACGTAGGTTACCTCTAAGCGGAACCCAAACTCGGTTCATGAAGTACATTACTTCATCCGCTTTTGGTATCATTTCACATTCCAAACCTCTCAAACCTTCTCTACTCAGGTTCTCATCTCTTAAAGCTTCTCGCTGTGCATCACGAATTCGATCGGTCAAATTCGTTTGTATGGTCAAACACAAAGCACGTGCACACGCAGAGGCTTCTCCCGCTCCTTCCTACTGAGCACGTCAGCAACAACATTTGCTTTTCCTGGGTGATAACGAATATCACACTCGTAATCATTGAGTAGCTCTACCCAATGCCGTTGTTGCATGTTGAGTTCCTTTTGATCTAATATATGCTGGAGGCTCTTATGGTCTGTGTAAATCGTACACTTCATGCCATACAAATAATGTCTCTAAATCTTCAAAGCGAACACAAAAGCTCCCAACTCTAAATCATGAGTTGTGTAGTTCTTCTCACGCACTTTCAGTTGTCTGGATGCATAGGCTATCACTTTATCCTTTTACATAAGCACGCAACCAAGGCCCAAACGTGTGCATCACAGCATACGACAAAACCGTCATTTCCCTTAGGCAGGGATAGAATAGGTGCACTACACAACTTCTCCTTCAGCATCCGAAAAGCTTTCTCTTGCTTTTCTGTCCAATCAAACTTCTTGTCCTTCTGGGTCAATAGCGTTAATTGCTATGCTATTCTGGAAAAATTATCAATGAATCTTCTATAATACCCAGCAGTCCTAAGAATTGTCGCACCTCTGACGGAGTCTTTGGAGCTTCCCAATTCTTAATCGCCTCAATCTTCGACGGGTCTACGTGTATACCTTTCTCATTTATGACATGTCCGAGAAAATGCACCTCTCGAATTCAAAATTCACATTTAGAGAACTTGGCATACAACTTCTCTTTCTTCAACAACTCCAGAATCATCTTCAAATGTTGCTCATGATCTTCTTTGGTTCGTGAATAGATTAGTATATCGTCAATGAATACTATCACGAATTTATCCAAATAGGGTTTGCATACCCTGTTCATGAGATCCATGAACACCGCAGGTGCATTAGTTAAGCCAAAAGGGATGACTAAGAACTCATAATGGCTATAACATGTTCTAAAAGCAGTCTTCAAAACATCTTCCTCAGCAATCTTCAACTGGTGATAACCTGAACGCAGGTCTATCTTCGAGTAGTAGCTTGACCCTTGAAGCTGGTCGAACAAATTGTCGATTCTTCATAACGGGTACCGATTCTTGATAGTCAGCTTGTTCAACTCTCTGTAATCAATGCATATTCTGAAGAAACCATCTTTCTTCTTCACGAACAACACAGGTGCTCCCCAAGGCGAAAAGCTTGGTCGTATGAAACCTTTGTCTAATAGCTCTTGAAGCTGATTTGACAATTCTTTCATTTCTGACGGTGCTAATCTATAAGGAGATTTTGCAATCGGTGCAGCACCAGGTACAAGATCAATTTTAAACTCGATCTGTCTTGCAGGGGGTAATCCAGGCAAGTGTTCAGGGAAAACTTCTGGATAATCGCGAACTACAGGAATTCCTTCAACCTTCCCACTTTTGGCATTCGTATCCACTACGTTAACCAAGAATGTAGGATAGCCCTTACACAATATCTTGTGCATCTTCATAATACTAACCACTTTTGATACTCGACTCGATCGGTCACCGTGAACAACTAAAGGTTCACCACCACCAGGACGAGGTATCCGCATTTGTTTCTCCGAACAAATGATCTCAACTTCGTTCTTGGATAGCTAATCAATCCCAACGACTACATCAAAACTACCCAGCTCCACTGGTAATAAATCGATACTAAAACTATGATCGCATAACCGAATTCTACAATCGCGAATAACTTCGCTAGTCTCTATCAATTTACCATTTGCTAATTCTATCGAGTACTTTTTACTTAGCTTACTTCTTTGAGAACACAGAATCGCTTCAAAGTTTTTCGAAACAAAACTCAAGTTAGCACCAGTATCAAATAGTATGAACGCAGAATGGTCATTGATTAGGAGCGTACCAGTAACAACTGCAGGATCATCACGTGCCTTCCCAGCATTTAGCTCAAAAGCTCTGCCCCTGGCATTCTGACCCTTCAACGATGGACAATTTCGCTTGATATGTCCATGCTTTTCGAAGCAACCCTCAAGCTTGACTCCCTCCGACATACTCTTAGCATAGCACTCGCGAGTAATATGTCCAGTTCGACCACATCTGGCACACTTTCCCTGCTCATCTCCGTGAGTCTTCTTCACTGAACCACTTCCGCCATCCCTGGCATTATCCTTCCTCGAATCACTAGCACTAGCCATATACGCTTTCCCCGAATCGCGTTTCTTCTCACGCTTCACATCGGAATCTTTCCTCGAGCTCTCAGATCTTCGCTTCCGCTAATCCCCAGATCTAGGCTCAGAACGCTCTGATCGGTCAGATTTCGCATCTGCCTTGACTTTTCCCGACGACTTCCCAGTCTCCTCTTTCCTGTTAAGGTTATTTTTCCGAGCAGCATCATCCGCTAATGATTTCGCTAGAGTAGTAGCTTCCAGATAGGTAGTGGGCTTCACTGACATAAAAATACTACGAATTTCTGGTGACAATCCCCAGATATACCTTTTTTTCCTTAACGTACTCAGGAGTGACCATTCGTGGAACAAATCTAGCCTGATCATTGAACCAAGACGTATAAGCTCTGACGGTTAGGCCTTCCATGGTCAAATTCCAGAAGTCAGTCTCAATCTTCTGCATCTCACTACACGGGCAGTATTCCTTTAGAAGCATCTCTTTTAGTTCATTCCAGGTAAGACCGTAAGTCGCATCTTCGCCCAAAACTTGAACTTGAGTGTTCCACCAGGATTAAGCTTCGTCTAGAAATGAACATGAAGCATACCTCACCCTTTGATCAGCAGCACAACCGCTGATGGCCATCACAGATTCCATTTTCTCGATCCATCTAGTGATTTCAAGAGGCCCTTCAGCACCTGAAATGTTTTATACGTACATCCATGCACTGTTCACAAGGTTAATGAAAATCAAGATTACTCTCTGATTATGTCATAACACAGGAACTACAAAAATTTTCCGATCATTATATTACCTTGCGGGTTTCCAATCTGCACACCACCTTCACCATGCCCAGGAGCACCACGTCCACGTCCTTGCCCAAAATTTTGGTTAGCTTCACGCTGTTCCAAGGCAGTATTAACGTGTTGGGCTATGAGTTATGCCAACTCTTCTGGGGTTGTAGGTAGTCCAGTACCCTGTCTCGCTTTTGGCGGCATCTTGTCGTTTCTATTATTGCAATAATAATATCAACATAAGACATTGTTTAAATATTTCAATCATTAAATAATAGTGGACTAAACAATACACATGCATCCACATAATAATGAGAATAATTTAACCAAAAGAGAACCCATAACATTGATATTTATCACGAAAATTACAAAGCTTGTTCATAGTACAACGACTAACCAAAATGTGGTGTGACATAATCATCCACCAATAACAAGTCTAGATGAAATTTCCTCCTAAATATCCAAAAAATTGGCATGCAAGCCAATATAAGGGTTTATCAAGAGACATACAAAATAAACAAACAACACAAATGACAAACAACTATCATTTCTTCATGCCAACAAACTCTAGAAGCTTCCTCACAAGCTCCTCTAGCTCAACTATCCTCCAGTGCATCTGATCCATTGCACTGTCATCCAAGTCCTTCAACTCATCAAACCAATCCATTTGTCCTTCTAGGTCCTTCACTTTTCCCCTGATCACCTCCAGATCTCCGCGTATGGCCCCCAACTGACGATCACAGTGAGAACATTGGTTAACCCACACTCCTCTCTGCTTCTTTGAAGCAGATGTAGTCTCAGCTTTGGAAGTTGAAGCGATGTCTCCAGCTGGTCGTATCCTCTTCCTACATCGAAAGTATACAAACAGGGGTGCAGTAGGAGCGCGTGACTCGATCGATGGAAACGACGACTCGGTAATAACTGGTGGAAGGATCTCGGTAGCGGGCTCAACAATGATAGCAGATGAGACGACCAATGGCTCTAATGGCTGAGCCATAACAATGGTAGCGTCTACTGTTGGTGCGACACTATAAGATCCTCCGATCAACGGAAAACCTCTACCCACATCATCGGTAACTGCACGGTACCTGACGATTGCCCAGTCTCGTAAATCGAGGGTGGAGCATCATCATCATCGTCTTCGATCCAACCGTTGCTTGTAAAAGCATAATGGGGGTCAACTTGGCTTGCGAACGCAGCAGGGTTAACATGGAAGGACGAAGCGAATCCGGCTGCATCAACAAACTGTGGAATCGTAGGGGGTACCTCTGGTAATACGGGTCTAGGTGAAGTCTCGAATTCTGGCTCGCTCTCAGAGTCAGTAATCTCGATGACCTCGTGCTCGTGCGACATCTGTGACATATATAACCGTACAAAGTAAGTGTGTGTTCAAATGAAAAATAACACATAAGGCCCAAATAAACATATTAACACTTATGCACAATAACACGCAATGGTTCTCATATATGATAAAAAATCCATGTTTATGTAATAATTTTGGCTTCGCGAATTTTGGACTTATATCTCAAAATTCTTTGGTTGAAGTCTAGAGTTTTCCCCTGAAAAAATCTAGTTCGCTAACAACCGTTGGCTCTGATACCAACTTCTGTAACACCCCAAAAACGTCGCAGCGGAAACACAAACATAATGGTGACGAAAGTTGGTGCACATAAATATCTTAGTAGACGATGCATCGTTAATTTGGACATATTACTTAATTAAAACATTGTTTAAAATTTAAACATAAACCACAACCATAACATAGTTAAGTTGTCTTGATCCTTATGGATCTTAATACAGTCGGTCCCAAATAAGTTTTAAAAGTGTCCAAAGTTTATTATTAAACAAACATGCATTACAACCACAAGATACACCAAAGATCCCAAAGCCATGCTCAAGTACCTGAAGAACACGATAAAATCAAGTGTCAACATAAAGGAGGGTGAGCTCACATATTCAAATTTAAAATAATTTGATCCAAGGTAAAACTTTCTAATTATGTGTTTATTATCAAAACATCCAAATAATATCTTTGAAAGTTTATTTATTTCCTTAATACAACACCAAAGGTCAGTCATCGTAAGCATTCCTTCTTTATAAGGACCTTAGGATATTTCGACATTTTCCCAAGGTTTTCACATATTAAATTTTTAACATCCATTTGTTCTGATTCGTAAGTTTGCAAGACATTACTAGCTATATATTAACAATAAGGGTATAATCAACACTAGACAATAACATAATATAAATTCGTCGCTTGACATGACACGGAGCTACCGGTCGTGACGGGATTGTCAACCCGATAGATCTATCAACAATTCCACGCAATCCATATTAATGATTAAATTGCTAAGTTTGTGCAAAGTGCCCAGAATGGGTCACCCAAGGTGCCAACCTTATGAACAATATATATATCCTACTAAAATGATAAAATTTAATATAACACGTTGTACGAATCCCCGATGTCCCCACTGAAATGTAAGCCTAATCCCGATACTCACTCTCTTGAGACCGGGCCAATTCGTTACAACTTTAGATTTAAACGTTTTAAATCCACACGGTCGTTCTATCCCATAACGCCGTAAAATCCTCGTTTCATCCCCGAAACGCATATATCTCTATTCCAAAATCAGTTTCATATCTAAACATATTTATATCCAAAACCATGTTTTTCTCCAAAAACATATCACATAATTTCCAAATCATATTTTCCACGAAAACATATTTATAGTTTAATCAAAGGCATATTTTATACGAAAACGTATACTTACCCTTTTAAGACGTGTTCTTCCCCCAAAACATATACTAAAACAGTAAAAAGAGGGGGTTTAATGACACTCACCTTTGGGTGCGCATATTAAATAGCGCAATCCCCAAAATTGAATTCTACTCGTCCTAACATACGTAGGCACAATTTAATAATCACACATCACAAAATTCTTAAGTTTCTCAAATCTTGGAATTTTTACATAACTTTGAGATTTTCTCGAAAAGTTATTATTTTTTATTGTGTTGGCATATTAATATACATATGAGTTCATATATATTTTAAGATTTTGCGACTTGAACGATTTTACTGATTGTGTTGGCATATTAATATACATATGAGTTCATATATGTATTATCCGTTACACTCCCGTTTACAAATACTATATATCTACGATTTGCGCGCCGTAATATATATACATAAACGTGCACATTTTCACAACATCATGACACACGAAATCTCGAAACTTATATACTTTATCATTCTTAAAGCATGCATACATGAAAGAACTTATTTAGTTAACCTATGTATAAATTTTCATGCTCGATAAATAAGTTACACATTTAACGCAATTTCAGAAGTTCACTTTATAACATGTCCTTCTCAAATCACATATGAACTTCCAAAAGTTCACTTTTTAACATATGAACTTCCAAAAGTTCACTTTTTAACATGTCCTTCTCAAATCACAAAACCCTTTTTAGAACATTCACTTATGACAACTTTTGAGGCATGCATGACTTCAATCTTTCAAGAATCATGTTAATCAAGAATCGTTTAACAAAAAATCAAAACACATTCATATATACTCACACTCATACCCATGACCGTACATACATACACACTTATCCATTTTCATTTTCTTTGAAAACCCATTTGATGTAGTTTTTAAGTTAGTGTTTAAATCCAAGAACAAGAGAAACCTTTATCTTCATCAAAACTCATTAAGAATCAAGAACAAAGTTTTTAAAGTAGTTTTGTACCTTCTTGTTTTTGATGGGTTTTTAGCTAAGTATGATGGTATAGAGCTTGCTTCTTGCTTGGAAACACCTTTAGATCTTCAAAACTACTTGGAAACACTTTGAAATGGTCTTAGATCTTCAAGAACAGGATTGAAATTTGAAAATGGGTTTGTCCATGGGGGTGTTCGGCCGAGATTTTAGATAGAGAGAGTGAGTTTGTTTTGATTATGTTTCTTGGTTTATGGAAGATCTTGTAGATTTGTAAAGGTTAATCATCATGCAACATTTTCCAATGCTAACATATGGAGGAGAGAGAAGAGAGTGTGGGCTACATGGCTGCCACCACACCATACACACACACATATAACCGTATACATACATATATAATACATATATATGCTTTAAACTAGTATTTTACTGGATAACAGGTGTTTTATCTAGCGTTTTAACTGCGTTTTACACGTTTTGAATTATTTTCGGCGCTCTATAAAAATAAACACCCCAAAATATTACTAATCAATATTTTATTTGCCAGGACCAGTTACGTTATCGGTATTTGGCAGTACGCGCTTAAATTCACAAAATAGGGATTTTAAGCGTTTTAATTTATTTTTATCATTCTATAAAAATAAACTTGTCAAATTATTGCTATAATAATTATTAGTTGCCCTGAACTGGCTGTGATTACAGTATTTTATCTGATACGCGTAGTATTGAACAGTACGCGCTTAAACTCGAAAAACAGAGTTTCTTAGCGTTTTAAATAATTTTTCCTCACGATTATGATAAAATATATTATTTAACTCATAACGGACTATTTTTGGGATTTTAACATGATTCGGCGGTCACCGACGTTCGTTTCGCATTTTAACCATTACGCGATAAGCGTTTATCTTAATATTGCCAACATAATTTTTATCAAACTTTGGATTTACCAACACATCAAATACCATATATAAACATCATAAATAATCAAATATGGTCTTTTATTCATTTATGACACGTGTTATATTTGTACGGGACATCCTAAATATCCGGGTGTCACACGAGCCTCGTCGGCATTGATGTTGAATGCATGTCCATGGGCTGGATTTGCATTTGCCAGTTTTGGCAGTTGTTTCTAAGGTGACCCATCTCTCCACAGTTGTAGCAAGATCTAGGTGGAAAAGGAGGTCTAGCAGGGTTGGCTTGGGGTTGAACGGGGTTTTGATAGCTTGGTTTGGGGAAGAACGACAAACATTGGTTATGTGTTCGAATCTTCCACACAAGGTGCATTGGCGGCACTGTTGGTGAACTTAGTGATGACCATTGCACCGGTTGCACAATGGTGCAGTACCAGCATAGGGTTTCCTTGCAGGAGGCTGAGCTGGTTGGTTTTGGGGAGCTTGATTGGGTTGAGCCACAACCGCAAAGTTTTGTGAAGCCTTACGCTTCCTCAACTTTTTGGAAGGTTCGAATTTGTTTTCCTTGGTTTTCTCTTGAGTGGTCTTGGCTGATAGTTTATTGTCGCCCTTGCGGAACAGTTTCCCCTTCCTGACATGAGACTTAGTTAGGGTAGCAGCCAACTCGATAGCCCGTCGAACAGTGGTAGGGTTGCTACCAGTAACAATGTCCTGAACGAGGTTAGGCAGGCCGTCGATGTACCTCTCGATTGTTTTATCCAACGGGGTGACCATGGTGGGAGATAGCAAACTTAGTTCTTCGTATCTGTCGGTGTAAGTACGATGCTCTCGACTATCTTGTTGAAGATCGTGGAACTTATTCTTGAGTGCCCGTTGTTCGTAACGTGGGCATAATTCCTTCATCATAAGAGCCCGAAGCTCTTCCCACGTTTGAGCCATTGCCACATCGGCACCCCTATCTCTCATCACACCGTTCCACCATGTAAGTGCTCTTTTCTGGAATACACTCGATGTAAACTCAACTTTTCGCTCATTCGGGCATTGAACATGTTGAAATGTGCTTTCGAGACTCTCAAACCATCGTAGGAGCCTAGTAGCTCATTCAGACCGACTAAACTTGAGTGGTTTAGCCGAGTTAAATTGTTTATAATTGGACGGAGCGGGTGCATTGTTATTGTTATTGTTGTTGTTTTTGCTTGATTTAACTGGGTCATGAGGTTTGGGAGTACTGTAGTAATTTGCTGAGCAATCATAGCTACCATATCGACATCTTGAGTTGTATTACGTCGAGGAGGCATTCTTAGAAGAAAACATGAGGGAAAATATGTGATATTGACTTTATATAATCAAGAGAGGTGTTAAAAAATATCGAAGAAATATAAGGAGGGTGGTCATTGTTCGTTACTTAAAACAAACAAACGACACACGATGACTAATCAAAGTAAATGGGTCTTTATAATGTATCGCGAAGACATGCTTTAGCCTATAAGTGGACACTGTTGGGATTGAACACTGCAAAAAGGAACAGATGATATAAAGCCAAATACACATCAGTTGTTTGATCCTGTTGACAGAGTTTAGAAGCTCTGTTTTGTAATTTCTGCTATGCCTAAGCTCTGCCTTCTATCATCTACCCACACTAAACGACAAAGATCAAAGGTCTGCTAGAAGACACTAAAAGAGGATAAAGATCAGTGTTTAGCTTATATTAGTTTTATATTCAATGTAATAGTGCCTGGCACTGATCAGAGGTTAGGCTAGCAGCGTTTAGAGTTAGTTTTAGTTGTTACATGTCACTATCAACCCTGACGTCATCAAAGATGCTCAGAGGTTAGAAGTGTTAGTATAAATACTTAATCAGTTGTATAGTTTTAATTATCTATCTAAAAGATCATTCGCCTATCCTCTTTTTTGCATTTCTGTACTATCAATCGTTCTTATTGGGCTAAGGGGGAGTTTTTGATTCACACGCAAAAACTATAAGTTTGGAAGCATGATGATCAAAACAAACGACCATTAGTTGTGATAAAAGTTTTCCATTCATTTCCGCTGCATATTACTTTGATCTCTACATCCATTTTCCATTTTTGAAACAAAAATCACAACTAATTCAAATTTTGATCCTAACAATTGGTATCGGAGCTTGGTCAATCAAAATTTGATTTAACTATCAATTTGATTTGAAAGATCAGCTCTCCCTGCTAATTCGTTTGATAGTTTGTGGAAAACAGAGTTTTATTGCATTTGAAGCTTTTAAAAAAATTGTTGAAAATGATCAGAAATGTCTCAAAACACATCTGATTCCAATGCTGGATCAATGTTTAGACCACCAATTGTCGCACCCCGACTCGCAAGAAAACAATTGCAGGGTGCGGCAGACACGTGATAATTCTCCATAGTTTAAAAACATGATATCATAAACACAGAGAACCTCAGTTACAACATACTATCAGTATCATATTACACACCATAAGTTCAAGGAGAGTACTACGAGTTATCACAGCTCTTATTCTGCTACAGATCAATACTAAAGCCATCCAAACGCACATTCCTAACTCTCGCTTCGCCTTACCTGAAATGCATGTTAGTTTTAAAACGGTCAGCTAAACGCTGCGTGAGTCCCACTGGTTTAGTTGTTGTGAAACTGTACATGTTAACAAGTTTAATTGCACTAGTCACAGTCACAGTTACTGTCACAGTCACAGTAATGGTCATAGTCACTCCGCGTCATACAGACACATCATCGCACCGGGTCGTGTCACCACAGACACTTCCCACTGGGCCGTGTCAAGACAGGCACTTCATCCCAGCACTGAGTTCAATGTTCCCCTGCAGTTATGCCTAATCAACATAACCGAATTTCGGACGCGTGCAGTTGCCTAGTCACCGACACACAATGTCACCTAGACACTGCCTGGAGCAACTGGGTTCGTCAAACCAATAGTACTATCCACTGCCCACGGCTTACGCTAATCACTTGTAAAGGGGAGGTAGTTCGTGTGTTAGATAAGTCACATCTCACAAGTTGGTGCAATTAACACAGTTTCATAACATGCAAGTCATTCCAGAAAACAGAGAATAGTTTACAAGTGGGAGAGTAAAACTCACTCCCAAATTGGTGTATTCAACACAGTTTTTAACATGCAAGTCCCCAGAAAAAAGTAAAACAATTCAAAAGTGGGGAAGTTAAACTCACAGTGCAATTCGTGGTCTCAACACAAGAGTGGTCGATTAGCTGGATCAACTTTAATAACACACATGCAAGCATGGACTCAAATCAGTATCTAAGTTGGTAATGGTTATAACTTGGATCTGGTCAGGAGTTTTTACTCCGGATTGGGTCTATAGGACCCTGGTATGGTGATGGACGTCAGGGGCCATCCAAAGTCAGTAGTTTAACGTGTTCAGATAATGGTACGTGAATACCAGTAGTGCCAACACGTGGTTATTCAAGAATAATTATTTTTCCATTAAGGGAGTTCGAGTTTTCGGAGGGTCTAAGTTGCCCAAATTTGAGTTTCCATTTTCACCGTCGGGAATCCTCCCGAACTGCCTTAGGACACACCCAGGGTGCCCAATTAGCCTGGGAATCTCCCGGAATACTCCCGGTGTTCCAATTATAATATTTTTCGGGTTGGGCCAGTTCCCAGTTCCGGCAGGTTCGTTATACGGTAAATTGCCGAAATTGCTTTAAAATAATCTATTTTTAATTCCATAAATTTCGATTTAATCTATATTTTATAAAAATACCTATAAATTTTTATATAAATCAGTAAAAATCTGTAGATTATGGGAAAAAATAGGAATTTATTTTGTTAATTTACTGATTTAAATAAATTATTTATAAAACTATTTTTAACCACATAATTAACATTATATACCATCAGTAGTTCAAAAATTCCAAAAACTTCCAGAACACCTTATACATGTTCAGGAACTTCTCAGAAAATTTTGAGATTTTTCCGATTCCGTTTCGGTGCGTTCCCGGCTTCCGAAAACTCGCAAAAAACACGGATTTTTCAACCAAACCAAAACTCAACCAATGGACTCCAAATTTTCTCAGTTCATTCCCCATGTGTGCCTTAGTGTCTCTGTAAAATTTGGTGATTTATTGAACTCGTTTGATATTTTTATGAAATTCTTTCTTTAAAACAGTTTAAAATTCACCAAAAATCGTAGAAAATTCCAAAATTCTAAAATTTTACGTGGACCTTTCTGACAAAGTTATAGGTAAAACAATGTTCTGACTAGCCTAGATTCGGTTTTCGGATCATATACCTAGCGATTATTCCGATTCCAAGCGTTTATCTTGATCACAGAAGTGTGTGGAGGCTATATTCAGTACCTACACATCAAGTACAACCAAAATATGCTAGAACTTAGATCAATCAAGCTTTAATTCATTGTTTTTCGGTTAATCGAATAATTAAGCGATTTTTGTCGAATAAGAGTTGATTAGGATATCAAACCCCATTGATTAGTAACCATGGCTGCCATAAACACCAGGGGTTTCATGTGGTGTTCATATTCAGCCCTAAAACTTGTTTAAAACTTCAAAATTCATGGATTAAAAAGCGTTTTTTTCGGCTAGAAATCATGTTTAATCACGATACCACGCTTAAAACCCTATGGATTTGAGTTAATACCTTTAATTTGAGTTGGTTTATGAAGAAATTAGCTGAAATAAGAGGGGCGTTTGAGTAGATTTTGAGAGAATATGAAGGATTTTTGTAATAAAAATCAATTAGAAAATGAAAATTAAATAAAAAATATATATACATGGGGAGTTAGCGGTTTGGAGGTGGGCCTCCTAGGGCCACCTCGTGCTTTGTTTTGCGTGACAAAAAATGATGTTTATCTTTCGGATAAGTATAGGTTCGTTTTCGGGTCCTGTGACACCCGACTATTTAGGTTGTCCCGTACAAATGTAACACGTGTCATGAATGAATAAAAGGTCGTATTTGATATCTGTAGTGTTTATATATGGCATTTGATGTATTGGTAAATCCAAAGTTTGATAAAAATTACGTTGGCAATATTAAGATAAACGCTTATCGCGTAACGGTTAAAATGCAAAACGAACGTTGGTGACCGCCGAAAAGTGTTAAAATCCCAAAAATAGTCCGTTATGAGTTAAATAATATATTTAATCATAATTGTGAGGAAAAATTAATTAAAACGCTAAGAAACTCGATTTTTCGAGTTTAAGCGTGTACTGCGCGTATCTGACAAAATACTGTCAACACAGCCAGTTCAGGGCAACCAATAATTATTATATTAATAATTTGATAGGTTTACTTTTATAGAATGATAAAAATAAATTAAAACGCTTAAATCCCTGTTTTGCGAATTTAAGCGCATACTGTGCAACACAGCGCACATACTGCCAAATACCAACAAAGTAACTGGTCCTGGCAAATAAAATATTGATTAGTAATATTTTCGTGTGTTTATTTTTATAGAGTGCTGAAAATAATTTAAAACGCGTAAAAACGCAGTTAAAACGCTAGATAAAACACCCGGTATCCAATAAAATACCAGTTTAAAGCATATATATGTATTATATATGTATGTATACGGTTATATGTGTGTGTATGGTGTGGTGGCAGCCATGTAGCCCACACTCTCTTCTCTCTCCTCCATATGTTAGCATTGGAAAATGTTGCATGATGATTAACCTTTACAAATCTACAAGATCTTCCATAAACCAAGAAACATAATCAAACAAATCAAACCCACTCTCTCTCTCTAAAATCTCAGCCGAACACCCCCATGAACAAAACCATTTTCAAATTTCAATCTTGTTCTTGAAGATCTAAGACCATTTCAAAGTGTTTCCAAGTAGTTTTGAAGATCTAAAGGTGTTTCCAAGCAAGAAGCAAGCTCCATACCATCATACATAGCTAAAAACTCATCAAAAACAAGAAGCTATAAAACTACTTTAAAAACTTTGTTCTTGATTCTTGATAAGTTTTGATGAAGATAAAGTTTCTCTTGTTCTTGGATTTAAGCACTAACTTAAAAACTACATCAGATGGGTTTTCAAAGAAAATGAAAATGGATAAGTGTGTGTATATATGTAGGGCCGTGGGTATGAGTGTGTGTATATGATTGTGTTTTGAAATTTTATTAAATGATTCTTGATTAACATGATTTTTGAAAGATTGAAGTCATGCATGCATCAAAAGTTGTCATAAGAGAATGTTCTAAAAAGGGTTTTGATAAAGTTCATATGATTAAAGTATGAACATGAAAAGTTGAGTTTTGGAATAATGTATACATATATATGTGTATATATGTATGCATGCACATGAAATTTGTTTGTTAATTCATAAAAGAATGAGAATGTTAGATGCATTCATGCTATGAATGATTTGATGATGATTATATGAATATGAGAATGTTCCTGGAATATATGAACATGAAATAAATGTATGTCTAGATGCATATGAGTACATGCATGTTAATGATAATATGATATGTGTGCACTAAGTGCTTGTACTTAAGCATGCATGATGATTAGTGGTCATGAAATGATGATAAAATTATGTTATGAAAAAAATGATTTAGATCAGATTATAAACCTTAAAAATAAGGTTATATCATGTATTTAAGTAGTATGAAACTTGACATAAAGTTTACTAGCTTTGCATGTTGTACTATGTGTTTAAAAGTGTTGTAAAATACATGAAATCGCATGATTTATGTGCCTTACACAAAAACTGCACTAATCTGATTATAACCATCATTTTATTCAGTATATAACATGTATTGTGTTAAAATATAAAGTCGCTTCGAGTTGGGATGGTTAGGGTAACATTTGACGCCAAACTATGCGGTAAAAACGGTAAAAATCGTCATTTTAAGAGGGTTTTTATGAAACTATTTTAAATCAGTAAATAAACTGATATTTTTAGTATAAATATAAGTATATTAACTTATATTTAGTTTATTTGGTGTTTGGTTAGTCATACGTGCCTTCCGACGCCCGAAAACGTTACCGAATCGCTAAAATACGCATTTTTCAACATACACTAGAATGGGTTGTTAATGGATGAACCTTATGTGTTTAAATGTATCATGTGATTTAAATATGTGTATATGATAATATGTAAAGTGTTGACATGATAGTGGGAATTAAGTCTATGCATGTACACGCTTGTATGTTTAGAACTGTAAAACCGGTAAAATCGCGTTAAATGTGTAACTTATTTGTCGAGCATGAAAACTGATACATAGGTTAACTTAGTGAGTTATTTCATGTATGCATGCTGTAAAAATGATAAGTGTATAAGTTAACGAGATTTCACGTGTTATGATGTTGTGAAAATGTGCATATATATGTATATATATTACGACACGCAAATCGTAGATATATAGTATTTATAAACGGGAGTGTAACGGATATAACATTAAGGTCACCAATTAAATCGTTAAAGTCGCAAAATCTTAAATATATATATATATATATATATTAATATGCCAACATAATAAAAAACAATGACTTTTCGAGAAAATCTCAAAGTTGTGTCAAAATTCTAAGTATTGGAGAAACTTAGGAATTTTGTAATATATAGATTATTAAATCGTGCCTATGTATGTTAGGACGTGTAGAATCAAATTGTGGGATCGCGCTATTTTAAATACGCACCCGAAGGTGAGTGTCACTAAACCCCCTCTTTTTACTGTTTTAGTATATGTTTTGGGAGAAGAACACGCCTTAAAAGGATAAGTATACATTTTCGTATAAAATATGCCTTTGATTAAACTATAAATATATTTTCATGGAAAATATGATTTGGAAATTATGTGATATGTTTTTTGAGAAAAACATGGTTTTGGATATAAATATGTTTCGGGATGAAACGGATTTTGGAATAATGATATATGCGTTTCGTGGATGAAACGGGGATTGTACGGCGTTATGGGATAGAATGACCGTGTGGATTTAAAATGTTCAAATCTAAAGTTGTAACGAATTGGCCCGGTCTCAAGAGAGTGAGTATCGGGATTAGGCTTACGTTTCGGTGGGGACGTCGGGGATTCGTACAACATGTTATATTAAATTTTATCATTTTAGTAGGATATATATATGCTCATAAGGTTGGCACCTTGAGTGACCCATTGCGGGCACTTTGCGTGAACTTAGCCATTTTATCATTAATATGGATTGCATGGAATTGTTGATAGATCTATCGGGTTGACAACCCCGTCGCGACCGGTAGCTTCGTGTCATGTCAAGCGACGAATTTATATTCTGTTATTGTCTAGCATTGATTATACCCTTAATGTTAATATAAAGCTCGTAATGTCTTGCAAACTTACGAATCTGAACAAGTGGATGTTAAAAATTTAATATGTGAAAACCTTGTGAAAATGTCGAAATATCTTAAGGTCCTTATAAAGAAGGAATGCTTATGATGACTGACCTTTGGCGTTTTATTAAGGAAATAAATGAACTTTCGAAGATATTATTTGGATGTTTTGATAATAAACAAATAATTAGAAAGTTTTACCTTGGATCAAATTATTTTAAATTTGAATATGTGAGCTCACCCTCCTTTGTGTTGACACTTGATTTTAACGTGTTCTTCAGGTACTTGAGCATTGCTTTGGGAATCTTTGGCGTATCTTGTGGTTGTGATGCATGTTTGTTTAATAATAAACTTTGGACACTTTTAAAACTTATTTGGGACCGACTGTATTAAGATCCATAAGGATCAAGACAACATAACTATGTTATGGTTGTGGTTTATGTTTAAATTTGTAAACAATGTTTTAATTAAGTAATATGTCCAAAACTAACGATGCATCATCCACTAAGATATTTATGGGTACCAACTTCCGTCACCATTACGTTTGTGTTTCCGCTACGACGTTTTTGGGGTGTTACAGAAGTTGGTATCAGAGCCAATGGTTGTTAGTGAACTAGATGTTTTCAAGAGAAAACTCTAGACTTCAACCAAAGAAGTTTGAGATATAAGTCCAAAATTCGCGAAGCCAAAATTTTTAAATAAACATGGATTTTTATCATGTATGAGAACCATTGCGTGTTATTATGCATACGTGTTAATCTGTTTATTGGGCTTTATGTGTTATTTTTCATTTGAACACATACTTACTTTGTACGGTTATATATGTCACAGATGTCGCACAAGCACGAGGTCATCGAGATTACTGACTCTGAGAGCGAGCCAGAATTCGAGACTTCACCTAGATCCGTATTACCAGAGGTACGCCCCTACGATTCCACAGTTTGTTGATGCGGCCGAATTCGCTTCGTCCTTCCATGTTAACCCTGCTGCGTTCACAAGCCAGATTGACCCCCGTTAAGCATTTACAAGCAACGGTTGGATCGAAGACGATGATGCTCCACCCTCGATTTACAAGACTGGGCAATCGTCAGGTACCGTGCCAGTTATCGATGATGTGGGTAGAGGTGCTCCGTTGATCGGAGGATCTTATAGTGTCGCACCAGCAGTAGACGCTACCATTGTTACTGCTCAGCCATTAGAGCCATTGGTCGTCTCGTCTGCTGTCGTTGTTGAGCCGACTACCGAGATCCCTCCACCAGTTGTTACCGAGTCGTCATTTCCATCGATCGAGTCGCGCGCTCCTACTGCACCCCTGTTGGTATACTTTCAACGTAGGAAGAGGATACGACCTGTCGGAGACATTGCTTCAACATCCAGAGCTGAGACAGCATCTGCTTCGAAGAAGCAGAAAGGAGTGTGGGTTAACCGATGTTCTCACTGCAACCGTCAGCTGGGGGCCATACGCGGAGATCTGGAGGCGATTAAGGGAAAAGTGAAGGATCTTGAGGGGCAAATGGACTGGTTTGATGAGCTAAAGGACTTGGATGACAGTGCAATGGACCAAATGCACTGTAGGATAGTTGAGCTGGAGGAGCTTGTGAGGAAGTTTCTAGAGTTTGTTGGCATGAAGAAATGATGGTTGTTCGCCACTTGTGTTGTTTTTTTGTTTTGTATGTCTCTTTGATAAACCCTTATATTAGCTTGTATGCCAAATTTTTTGATATTTAGGAGGAAATTTCATCTAGACTTGTTATTGGTGGTGGATTATGTCACACCAAATTTTGATTAGTCGTTGTAGTATGAACAAGCTTTGTAATTTTCATGATAAATATCAATGTTATGGGTTCTCTTTTGGTTAAATTATTCTCATTATTATGTGGATGCATGTGTATTGTTTAGTCCACTATTATTTAATGATTGAAATATTTAAACAATGTCTTATGTTGATATTATTATTTCAATAATAGAAATGACAAGATGCCGCCAAAAGCGAGACAGGGTACTGGACTACCTACCACCCCAGAAGAGTTGGCACAACTCATAGCCCAACACGTTAATACTGCCTTGGAACAGCGTGAAGCTAACCAGAATTTTGGGCAAGGACGTGGACGTGGTGCTCCTGGGCATGGTGAAGGTGGTGTGCAGATTGGAAACCCGCAAGGTAATATAATGATCGGAAAAGTTTTAGTAGTTCTTGTGTTATGACATAATAAGAGAGTAATCTTTATTTTCATCAACCTTGTGAACAGTGGATGGATGTACGTATAAAACATTTCAGGGCTGTAACACACGATCATTTACCGGTGCTGAAGGGCCTCTTGAAATCACTAGATGGATCGAGAAAATGGAATCTGTGATGGCCATCAGCGGTTGTGCTGCTGATCAAAGGGTGAGGTATGCTTCATGTTCATTCCTACACGAAGCTTTATCCTGGTGGAACACTCAAGTTCAAGTTTTGGGCGAAGATGCGGCTTACGGTCTTACCTGGAATGAACTAAAAGAGATGCTTCTAAAGGAATACTGCCCGCGTAGTGAGATGCAGAAGATTAAGACTGACTTCTAGAATTTGACCATGGAAGGCCTGAACGTCAGAGCTTATACGTCTCGGTTAATGATCTGGCTAGATTGGTTCAACGAATGGTCACTACTAAGTGCGTTAAGGTAGAAAGGTATATCTGGGGATTGTCGCCACAAATTCGTAGTGTGGTTACATCAGTGAAGGCACTACCTATCTGGAAGCTACTACTCTAGCGAAATCATTAGCGGATGATGCTGCTCGGAAAAGTAACCTTAATAGGAAAGAGGAGACTGGGAAGTCGTCGGGAAAAATCAAGGCAGATGGGAAATCTGACCGATCAGAGCGTTCTGAGCCTAGATCTGGGGATTCGCGGAAGTGAAGATCTGAGAGCTCGAGGAAAGATTCCGATGTGAAGCGTGAGAAGAAACGTGATTCGAGGAAAGCGTATGTGGCTAGTGCTAGTGATTCGAGGAAGGATAATGCCAGGGATGGCGGAAGTGGTTCAGTGAAGAAGACTCACGGAGATGAGCAGGGAAAGTGTGCCAGATGTGGTCGAATTGGACATGTTACTCGCGAGTGCTATGCTAAGAGTACGTCGGAGGGAGTCAAGCTTGTGGGTTGCTTTGAATGTGGAAAGCAAGGACATATCAAGCGAAATTGTCCATCATTGAAGGGTCAGAATGCCAGGGGCAGAGCTTTTGAGCTAAATGCTGGGAAGGCACGTGATGATCCTGCAGTTAATACTGGTACGTTCCTAATCAATGACCATTTTGCGTTCGTACTATTTGATACTGGTGCTGACTTGAGTTTTATTTCAAAAAACTTCGAACCATTTCTGTGTTCTCAAAAGTACTCGACATAATTAGCAAATGGTAAATTGATAGAGACTAGCGAAGTTATTCACGATTGTAGAATTCGGTTATGCGATCATAGTTTTAGTATCAATTTATTACTAGTGGAGCTGGGTAGTTTTGATGTAGTCGTTGGGATTGATTGGCTATCCAAGAACGAAGCTGAGATCATTTGTTCGCAGAAACAAGTGCGGATACCTCGTCCTGATGGTGGTAAAGCTTTAGTTATTACTAGTGGAGCTTTAGTATTAAAAGTGTTTAGTATTATGAAGATGCACAAGATGTTGCGTAAGGGCTATCATACGTTCTTGGTTAACGTAGTGGATACGAATGCCGAAAGTGGGAAGGTTGAAGAAATTCCTGTAGTTCGCGATTATCCGGAAGTTTTCCCTGAAGACTTTCCTGGATTACCCCCTGCGAGAAAGATCGAGTTTAAAATTGATCTTGTACCTGGTGCTGCACCGATTGCAAAATTTCCTTATAGATTAGCACCGTCAGAAATGAAAGAATTGTCAAATCAGCTTCAAGAGCTATTAGACAAAGGTTTCATACGACCAAGCTTTTCGTCTTAGGGAGCACCTGTGTTGTTCGTGAAGAAGAAAGATGGTTCCTTCAGAAGGTGTATTGATTACAGAGAGTTGAACAAGCTGACTATCAAGAATCGGTACCCCTTACCAAGAATCGACGATTTATTCAACCAGCTTCAAGGATAAAGCTACTACTCGAAGATAGACCTGCGTTCAGGTTATCACCAGTTGAAGATTGTTGAGGAAGATGTTCCGAAGACTGCGTTTAGAACACGTTACGACCATTATGAGTTCTTAGTCATGCCTTTTGGCTTAACTAATGCGCCTGCAGTGTTCATGGATCTCATGAACAAGGTATGCAAACCCTATTGGGACAAATTCGTGATAGTATTCATTGACGATATACTAATCTATTCGTGAACCAAAGAAGATCATGAGCAACATTTGAAGATCATTCTGGAGTTGTTGAAGAAAGAGAAGTTGTATGCCAAGTTCCCTAAATGTGAATTTTGAATTCGAGATGTGCATTTTCTCGGACATGTCATAAATGAGAAAGGTATACATGTAGACCCGTCGAAGATTGAGGCGATTAACAATTGGGAAGCGCCAAAGACTCCGCCAGAGGTGCGACAATTCTTAGGACTTGCTAGGTATTATAGAAGATTCATTGAGAATTTTTCCAGAATAGCGCAGTCATTAACGTTATTGACCCAGAAGAACAAGAAGTTTGATTTGACAGAAGAGCAGGAGAAAGCTTTTCGGATGCTGAAGGAGAAGTTGTGTAGTGCACCTATTCTATCCCTGCCAAAGGGAAATGACGGTTTTGTTGTATACTGTGATGCGTCACGTTTCGGCCTTGGTTGCGTGCTTATGCAAAAGGACAAAGTGATAGCTTATGCATCCAGACAACTGAAAGTGCATGAGAAGAACTACACAACTCATGATTTAGAGTTGGGAGTTGTTATGTTCGCTTTGAAGATTTGGAGACATTATTTGTATGGCACGAAGTGTACGATTTACACAGACTATAAGAGCCTCAAGCATATGTTAGATCAGAAGGAACTCAACATGCGACAGCGGCATTGGGTAGAGCTACTCAATGATTACGAGTGTGATATTCGTTATCACCCGGGAAATGCAAATGTTGTTGCTGACTCGCTCAGTAGGAAGGAGCGGGAGAAGCCTCTGCGTGTGCGTGCCTTGGGTTTGACCATACAAACGAATTTGACCGATCGAATTCGTAATGCACAGCGAGAAGCTTTAAGAGATGAGAACCTGAGTAGAGAAGGTTTGAGAGGTTTGGAATGTGAACTGATACCAAAAGCGGATGAAGTAATGTACTTTATGAACCGAGTTTAGGTTCCGCTTAGAGGTAACCTACGTGAACTGGTTATGAACGAGGCTCATAAGTCCAGATATTCGATTCACCCAGGTTCTACCAAGATGTATCAGGATATTAAGGAGTTGTATTGGTGGCCGAATATGAAGAGAGATATTGCGGTCTATGTAAGTAAATGTCTGACATGCTCGAAGGTTAAGGTTGAACATCAGAGTTCGTCTGCGCTTCTGCAACAACCAAAGATTCCTAAATGGAAGTGGGAGCATCTTGCTATGGACTTTATCACCAAATTACCCCGTACGTCATGTGGACATGACACTATTTGCGTAATTGTGGATCGATTGACGAAGTCTGCTCAATTTCTAGCCATTAAGGAAACAGACAAGACGGAAAAATACTGCAGTTGTACCTCAACGAGATTGTAGCCCGACATGGAGTGCCTGTGTCAATTATCTCTGATAGAGATGGATGATTTGACTCCAGATTTTGGCGATCTCTTCAGGAGTCGCTGGGTTCTCGTTTGGACATGAGTACTGTGTATCATCCTCAAAAGGATGGTCAAAGTGAGAGAACCATTCAGACGTTAGAGGATATGTTGAGAGCGTGTGTGATTGATTTTGGTGGAAGTTGGGATACTCATTACCCAGTAGTTCCACTTCACATCTAAACCCTTCAAATTGTTGGTAGATTCTATCAGCCGCAGCTCATCAAGACGGAGCCGACGACCTTGCCGGACGTCTGAAGAAAAACGAACAGTTGGTACAATCAACCCTCCAATCTCTTTCCATTCATTTTCTTTACGATGGCTCATAACCTTCATCGAGCTAACTTATCAAATAACAGTCTTTTGGTCGATGTATATATTTTGAACGAAGAAGATGAAGTGTGGTATAATATAAGAATAATTAAAATCGGTTTAATAAACGGGTTAGACACACAGTCCAGCGGTGGACTGTGTGCAACAAACACATACGCAACGCGAGTTCGAATCCTGTCCCAGCTTTACTCACTTGAAATAAAAACCTGCCTTTTTAACTAAACCGGGTTGACTCCCAGTCTATATTAAGTATAATAAAAACCGAGTTAATAACCAAGTGAGACACACAGTCCAGCGGTGGACTGTGTGTACGCTAACCCACAGGTCCCGGGTTCGAGACCTGTGGTCAGCACCGGTCCGATACGCTTAAAAGCTTTTTAAAAATAAATAATTTTCGGTTTAAAGTAAATAGTATATAAGTATAATTAAAAACAGAATTATTTCGGGTTAGACACGTAGCTCAGTTGGTAGAGCTGCGTGCACGCGTACGGGAGGTCTCGGGTTCGAGCCTCACTCAGCGCACAATTTCACACAATTAAACCGGTCAACAGTAACGGTTAACGGTCAACGGTCTCGGTCAACGGTCAAAGTCAACTTTTTTTTATTATTTATTTTATTTATTTTAATCAATTATTTAAATTAAAAATCAATTAAAAACACTTAAAAATAACGTTTTCAAGGTTAGAAAGTAGCCTTAAACTCACAAATTTATACCCGAAAATCTTATTAAAATAGTTAATAAAATCCACATACTTACCGTGTCTTTTCATTTCTTATTTGGCTAGTTATCTCTCGTCGATAAATCCCCTAAACTCGTGCGCATCCAACATCTTCAAACAAACGCATCCAATGTGAGTGAATCTCTACCAATTCCCCGTTTTAATCACATTTTGGGGTGTATCATGTGTCGTTTTTATTTATTATAATTAAACATTGTGCATCCATCATGTTCATGATCAAATGTGTATTCAAGGTGTATCCATTGTCTGTGTGGTTGAAGTTTAGATAAATTTTATCATTTCCGTACATACATTTCATAGGCCGCCGCTCCCCATTACCTATGAGCGTGAGCTGTTCCCCATTACCTATGAGCGTGAACCAGGCGTTGCCAACATAAGATCGGCTCCGTTTGATTGAGCCTTGATCTCACATACATTAGCATAGGCCGTCCGTTCCCCATTACCTATGAGCGTGAACGGGACGTTGCCAACACATACATTGTCATTCTTATTTCATGCTTAAGCAAGGTGGTTTGTGATTGTTATGTTTATCATACATTTGTTCATATATGATTATTGCACAATTTTCCCAAAATTAAATTTAATAATAAATCAATAACAAATGTTTTAAACAAGGTTCACTCGCC
Organism: Scalesia atractyloides; assembly: GCA_947069175.1. NCBI lineage: Eukaryota > Viridiplantae > Streptophyta > Magnoliopsida > Asterales > Asteraceae > Scalesia > Scalesia atractyloides. The sequence continues at coordinate 34,110,749 of CAMTDV010000015.1, read as the reverse complement.
AACTTTTGTTGACCCAAAATTTCCCATTTTTTACACATGATACAGGTGATCAAGTTGAAGCAAGAAACATATAGGGCGGCCTAGAAGAATAAACCAGTTTAGATTATGGATTTGTTTAGTTAATCTTTCCTTTCCTTGTATTGTATGAATTTGACTTGGATCTTTGAAATGTAATTTGGATTTAATAAATATGAAATTTATTAGTAAACATCATGAGCTTTGGTGATAACCCAATTATGCCCCGACTCTTATTTCCGCTGCGGGTCGGGGTGTGACAGATTGGTATCAGAGCCATGACTATAGGGATATAGGATAGGTTATTAGACCCTTAGAGCCTATACTATAGTTGCTTAGAAAATTTAAATTTTTGTGTATTACATGCAAATTTCATGATGTTTATATGCTTTATGTTTATTGTTACATTCAATGTTATGCAAGCATATTCATAAGTATATACTATCATATATTGCTTATCATGAACCATACTCTTATAACATATCATATCCATGAAAGCACACACCACATCATTTTCATGATTGCTTTACAATGATTTACGTATTTTCAAATCTCATCAAAGTGAGTTCCCATGACGGGCATGTAGTAACTGGAAGGGTACCAGTACCGGTAGTCGGAACGTCCTGTCTAGGCTTGGCATTCGTATAAATCCAAAATAAAGGACCAGTTTGCCTACCTGGGGACTAACGATGAGAGTACGAAGTACCTATTAGGCCAAAGCATGCTATACCAAACGTCGTGTGAACTAACCCCACTTTGAGTTGTCATTGTGTCTACACCTGGACACATTCCGACCATACATCTTGTAAACATATTTTGTGGTTTTTCATTCGGGTCATGTGAGTGTAAATCGCCAATACTAATGTGAATCCTACCAAGCCAATAGTCATGGGGGCCCACATGACTATACAGGTGAAGGTATGGGGGACATTTGAGGCCCAACATGAGCTAACCCAAGACATCCAATGGATGTGATTGCATTATTGGTATTTATGTTAATTTCATTTTTTTTTTTTTGACACATGACCCCTAAACATTCCATAAACTCACCATCTTCCTATGTATATTCCTGTAGATGTCGAGTAGGCAGCTACGTGGAGGACGGAAGTCAGGAAGGTCAAACGAACGATTGGCCGCTCAAATAGCAAAATAAATGGCCACAGTACTTCCTGATATTGTAGTTCAAGTTTAGCAAGCTCTCACTGCAAATCCTGTCAATCCACCAAACCAAGAGGATCAAAACATCGACAACCCCTCCTCCAAGAAGTGCTCCTACAAGCACTTCAAGTCTTGCGATCCCCCGAAGTTCGAAGGGACCAAAGGTGTCACCGCTCTCCTCCACTGGTTTGAGGAGATGGAAAACACTTTCCTAAATTGCGATTGTCCCGAGGATTGCAAGGTACGTTACACGACTGGGAGATTATTTGGGGTAGCCCTGACCTGGTGGAACACCGAGAACGGTAAGAGAGGAGTAGAAGACGCGATGGCCTTAACTTGGGAAGAGTTAAGGGAAGTAATGACAAAACGCTTCTGCCCAAGAAGCGAACTCAAGAAGTTAGAAGACGAATTCCACTCATTGAAGCAAAAGGAAGGGGATCACACTTCCTACAACAAAAGATTTCTTGAGCTGAACCAGATGGTTCCAAACTTGTTCACCCCCGTGTACCGATTGGTGGAACACTATATTCGAGGCCTTCCCTCGAAGATTCAGGACTCAGTCCTCAGCGCTTCGCCTGCAACTCTCGAAGCCGCCATGGAATTAGCCACCGAACTTACCGAGAACCGCATCAGAAACGGTAAGTTCAAAGAGGAGAAAAAGAAAGCCCCCGTTGAGGGCCAGACTTCCAACCACCCCACCTCATCCTCAAAATTTTCAAACAAGAGAAAGCGAAATACCAGAAATTTTGCCGTCACTCAAACAAATTTCCCCACCCCTGTGGCCCCCATCACACAAGTTACTCCTTCACCCGCACCACACAAAAGGCAATACTCTGGCCCTTACCCAAAGTGCACCCGTTGCCAATACCATCACTCCCCCGATTACCCCTGTCAATACTGCACCGGCTGTGGCCGTGCAGGGCACACCATCCAAGCCTGCCGCACACTGCAACGAATGAACCGCAACCAACCCACAACTCAAACCCACCATCAAATGATGGGTCAAACCCAACAACCTCTACAACCACCACCTACACAACATACAACCCAAACCTACTATCAACCCAACTACCCCATGATGCAACCCATGCGGGCTTGCTATAATTGTGGTGACCCAAACAATTTTAGAAACATGTGTCCACGCTTGCTAAACATCATGCATGCTCAAGCTCAAGCGAATCCAGTGAACCAAGCTAACCAAGCTCCTCCACCTGCTAGAGGAAGAGCGTTTAACATCAACGCCAACCAAGCTAGGGCCGACAACAACGTGGTTAACGTACGTTTCTCGTCAATGGTAATTATGCATCTGTGTTATTTGATACTGGCGCGGATAAGAGTTTTGTGTCCTTAGAATTCGAACCCATCCTCAATCAAACTCGTGTCGAGCTTATGAAATCCATAACGGTAGAAGTTGCTGACGGAAAGCCGGTCTCATTAAACTCCATTATCCGGAACTGCACCTTTACTCTAAACGATCACGATTTCTCTGTTGACCTCATTCCTATGAAGTTGGGAAGTTTCGACATTATAATCGGCATGGACTGGCTCAGCCAACATCAGGCTGAAGTAGTATGCCGTGAGAAGTTCATTCGCATTCCTCTTGCAGACGGTCAAACTCTACGAATCTTTGGAGAAACTCCTTCGAAAGGACTCAAGCTGATGTCCTGTCTTCAAGCCCGAAGATATTTCCGCAAAAAATATGTAGCATTTCTAACCCACGTTGTCAAGAAGGGAGGCAAAGAGAAGAAACTCGAAGATATACCCGTAGTGAAGGAATTCCCGCAAGTTTTTCCCGACGATATCGCCGGACTTCCTCCCAAGAGAGAAGTCGAATTCCGTATCTACCTTATACCTGGCGCTACACCCGTCGCGAAATCTCCTTATAGGTTAGCCCCATCCGAGATGCAAGAGCTGGCCAGTCAATTGCAAGAACTGACCAACAAGGGATTCATACGTCCTAGCTCATCGCCTTGGGGTGCACCTGTTCTGTTTGTAAAAAAGAAAGATGGGACCTTTCGCATGTGTATTGATTACAGGGAACTCAACAAATTAACGGTCAAAAATCGCTATCCGTTACCTCGCATCGATGATCTTCTAGACCAACTCCAGGGTGCCACTTGTTTTTCAAAGATCGACCTTCGTTCCGGCTATCACCAACTCAGAGTACATGAAGAAGACGTTCCAAAGACCGCCTTCCGAACTCGATATGGTCACTACGAATTCATGGTTATGCCATTTGGTCTAACCAACGCTCCAGCCGTCTTCATGGACTTAATGAACAGAGTTTGTAAACCCTATCTTGATCGCTTCGTTATAGTCTTCATCGACGATATTCTCATTTACTCAAAGTCTAAGACTGATCATGAACGACACCTTCGGCTCATCCTCTCACTTTTGAAGACCGAAAAGCTTTATGCTAAATTCTCCAAATGCGAATTTTGGTTAAAAGAAGTACAGTTCCTTGGTCATGTCGTCAATGACAAAGGAATTCATGTCGACCTCGCAAAGATCAAGGCAGTACAAGAATGGCAAGCGCCACGTACCCCAACCGAGGTACGATCTTTCCTTGGGTTGGCTGGTTACTACCGTCGTTTCATATCGAATTTCTCTCATATCGCTGTACCACTCACGGCTTTGACACATAAAGGAAAACCCTTCGCATGGGGACCTAAACAAGAAGAAGCCTTCCAAACCCTTAAGCAAAAGCTTTGTGACGCCCCTATCCTCACACTCCCCGAAGGTTGCGATGACTTTATAGTGTATTGCGACGCATCAGGACAGGGATTAGGCTGTGTTTTAATGCAAAGGGGAAAGGTGATACCTATGCTTCTAGGCAGCTCAAAACTCATGAGAAGAACTACACTACTCACGACCTAGAACTTGGAGCCGTTGTGTTCGCTCTTAAGATATGGAGACATTACCTCTATGGTACCACGTGTGAGATTTACACTGACCACAAGAGCCTCCAACATATCTTTAACCAAAAGGAGTTGAATATGAGGCAACGAAGATGGGTCGAACTTCTTAATGACTACGACTGCGAAATTCGGTATCATCCTGGCAAGGCAAATGTGGTGGCTGATGCACTCAGTCGAAAAGGTTATGCGAACTCTATTCGTCTTCTATGTTCGCAAATCATGACCAACATCAAAGACCAAATCCGAGAAGCTCAACATGTTTCCATAACAGAATACGACATACGCAATGAGTTATCTTGTGGAGCAGAACTTAAACTCGAAACGAAATCTGACGGTATTCTGTATTATCTCGATCGCCTATGGATTCCCGATCACAACAATCTTCGCGATACTCTTATGAAAGAGGCTCACAAGACACGATACTCTGTACATCCAGGAGCCGACAAAATGTATCAAGACCTTCGATACACCTACTGGTGGCCTGGCATGAAGAAGGATATTGCTGTTTTTGTTTCCAAGTGCCTTACCTGTTCAAAAGTGAAAGCTGAGCACCAAAGACCCTCAGGACTTCTGGTCCAACCTGAAATACCCGTATGGAAGTGGGAAAATATAACCATGGACTTCATTACCGGGTTACCTCGCACTCCTGGTGGGTACGACACAATATGGGTAATCATTGATCGTCTTACAAAATCAGCTCACTTCATTCCAATTCGCGAGGACTTCAAAAATGAGAAGCTAGCCCGCATCTACATCAGTGAAATCGTAAGCCGTCATGGTGTACCTTTAAGCATTATATCAGATCGTGATGGTCGTTTCACTTCACGAACATGGCAAGCTGTACAAGCCGCTTTGGGTACGCGATTAGATCTCAGCACCGCCTATCATCCCCAAACTGATGGTCAATCTGAACGCACCATTCAAACTCTTGAAGGACATGCTTCGGGCATGTGTCATAGACTTCAAAGGGAATTGGGACGCTCACTTACCATTGGTTGAATTTTCGTACAACAACAGCTTTCATTCAAGTATCGGCATGGCACCTTTCGAAGCTTTATATGGTCGTAAGTGCCGATCACCAATATGTTGGCACGAAATTGGAGAAGCTCAAATCACCGGTCCAGAATTAATACAAGAAAAAACTGACAAGATTCATCAAATCCGAAACAACCTGTTAGCGGCACAAAGTCGTCAAAAGAGCTATGCTGACAAGCGACGAAAGCCCTTGGAGTTTAACGTTGGCGATCAAGTACTTTTAAAGGTATCGCCGTGGAAGGGAGTAGTTCGTTTCGGCCAAAAAGGCAAGCTGGCACCACGCTACGTAGGTCCTTTCAAAATACTCGAAAGGGTAGGACCTGTAGCCTACAAGCTTGACTTACCGGAGGAACTCAACAGAATTCATCCCACATTCCACGTATCGAACTTGAAGAAGTGCCTCGCCGATGAAAATCTCCATATTCCTCTAGAAGACATTCAAGTTGATGAATCTATGCATTTTATTGAAAGACCAGTAGAAATTATGGACTTCGGGAAAAACGTTTAAGAAGAAGCCGCATCCCAATTGTCAGGGTACGCTGGGAGTCGAAACGAGGACCTGAGTTTACTTGGGAACGTGAAGACTCAATGCGCGAGAAATACCCACACCTTTTTCCTGTATCTACTACTACTTAAATTTCGGGACTAAATTTCTAAAAGTAGGGGATACTGTAACATTTGTCGAAAAACGGGTTTTCGAAACCCGCTTCGTTTAATAACCGAACAATTAGTTTTAAATATTTGTTGTTCATTTACGGCTCATTTTAATTTTAAACGATTCATAATTGATCAACAAATTAAAAGATATAAATTAAAATTGTAAAAATATAAGAATGAATTAATTAAAAAGGAAAACCGGCTGCCGGGAGTCGAACCCGGGTCAGCCGGATATTTCCTCAAAGTCTTAACTCCCACGCCATAAACCACTCCGCCACTTTGATTTTCTGACAATATAATGAATCTATAAATTCAAATAATAATGTGTGGAATTCAAAACTCAGTCAATTTGCGCCCAAATAGCAATCGTCGGAAATCCCGACGACTTCGCCGATAATTTACGTTTCCTCTCAAATTAACCAATGAATTAACTCTAACGACGGTTATAACCGACGTCTGAACCCGCGACATCAGCTGTAACCGCCGGAGAACGGCTGACTTCGAATTAAGACCGAATTCAGACCCCATACATCTCGATACTACCCTATAAATTCACCCACAATTCACCAGAAACCTTTTCGCTCTCAAATCGCACCTTTTCTCGACGAAAATTTACTCGCCGGAAAACATCTGCAAGTCGCCGGAAAACCGAGACTTCCACCAGCACGGTAATTACTTCGATTTTTCTGGCTCATTCCTTTATTAGACAAATTCTAATATAAATCCCTCACCCAGAATCCTTTGCAGTCGACGTTGCCGGATTATCTGATTCGCCGGAGAAATTTCTGAACTTTCAGGGAAACTACTGTTAATCGGTATGATTCTTCTATTTTACTGATAGTCATTACCCAGTAGTTCCACTTCACATCTAAACCCTTCAAATTGTTGGTAGATTCTATCAGCCGCAGCTCATCAAGACGGAGCCGACGACCTTGCCGGACGTCTGAAGAAAAACGAACAGTTGGTACAATCAACCCTCCAATCTCTTTCCATTCATTTTCTTTACGATGGCTCATAACCTTCATCGAGCTAACTTATCAAATAACAGTCTTTTGGTCGATGTATATATTTTGAACGAAGAAGATGAAGTGTGGTATAATATAAGAATAATTAAAATCGGTTTAATAAACGGGTTAGACACACAGTCCAGCGGTGGACTGTGTGCAACAAACACATACGCAACGCGAGTTCGAATCCTGTCCCAGCTTTACTCACTTGAAATAAAAACCTGCCTTTTTAACTAAACCGGAAGTATAATAAAAACCGAGTTAATAACCAAGTGAGACACACAGTCCAGCGGTGGACTGTGTGTACGCTAACCCACAGGTCCCGGGTTCGAGACCTGTGGTCAGCACCGGTCCGATACGCTTAAAAGCTTTTTAAAAATAAATAATTTTCGGTTTAAAGTAAATAGTATATAAGTATAATTAAAAACAGAATTATTTCGGGTTAGACACGTAGCTCAGTTGGTAGAGCTGCGTGCACGCGTACGGGAGGTCTCGGGTTCGAGCCTCACTCAGCGCACAATTTCACACAATTAAACCGGTCAACAGTAACGGTTAACGGTCAACGGTCTCGGTCAACGGTCAAAGTCAACTTTTTTTTATTATTTATTTTATTTATTTTAATCAATTATTTAAATTAAAAATCAATTAAAAACACTTAAAAATAACGTTTTCAAGGTTAGAAAGTAGCCTTAAACTCACAAATTTATACCCGAAAATCTTATTAAAATAGTTAATAAAATCCACATACTTACCGTGCCTTTTCATTTCTTATTTGGCTAGTTATCTCTCGTCGATAAATCCCCTAAACTCGTGCGCATCCAACATCTTCAAACAAACGCATCCAATGTGAGTGAATCTCTACCAATTCCCCGTTTTAATCACATTTTGGGGTGTATCATGTGTCGTATTTATTTATTATAATTAAACATTGTGCATCCATCATGTTCATGATCAAATGTGTATTCAAGGTGTATCCATTGTCTGTGTGGTTGAAGTTTAGATAAATTTTATCATTTCCGTACATACATTTCATAGGCCGCCGCTCCCCATTACCTATGAGCGTGAGCTGTTCCCCATTACCTATGAGCGTGAACCAGGCGTTGCCAACATAAGATCGGCTCCGTTTGATTGAGCCTTGATCTCACATACATTAGCATAGGCCGTCCGTTCCCCATTACCTATGAGCGTGAACGGGACGTTGCCAACACATACATTGTCATTCTTATTTCATGCTTAAGCAAGGTGGTTTGTGATTGTTATGTTTATCATACATTTGTTCATATATGATTATTGCACAATTTTCCCAAAATTAAATTTAATAATAAATCAATAACAAATGTTTTAAACAAGGTTCACTCGCCAACTTTTGTTGACCCAAAATTTCCCATTTTTACACATGATACAGGTGATCAAGTTGAAGCAAGAAACATATAGGGCGGCCTAGAAGAATAAACCAGTTTAGATTATGGATTTGTTTAGTTAATCTTTCCTTTCCTTGTATTGTATGAATTTGACTTGGATCTTTGAAATGTAATTTGGATTTAATAAATATGAAATATATTAGTAAACATCATGAGCTTTGGTGATAACCCAATTATGCCCCGACTCTTATTTCCGCTGCGGGTCGGGGTGTGACATTCAAATTAGGCCAATCCTGCTCTGATACCAATTGAGGACCGATCCTGATAGCATAGGAACCTAGATTTGATATCTAATGTCCATAATGGCCGAAATATTATGACATGATTACCAAATAACAAGAATTAATCAGTTAAACGTCAATTTTATTGATAAACTTCAAGTCTCCAAATTGACAGAGCTTCGCTACACATAGCACCAAAAGTTACAAATGAAAGACTCAAGCTAGCTATATATACTAGCACAAGTTCGCTGGTGAGAAGGGAAGTTCGGGCGAACTTGCAAATGCAAGTTCGGCCGAACTTGACTTTACAACACCATTTCCAGCGAACTTGGCATACCAACACATAAATACTTCGTTTAGCTAGCCTATTCACATCTAATCTATACAGACTCGATATAAGACTAAGACATAGACATTCTGCACCAACAGATTAAGCAGATTTTTGACCAATTTGATTCATTTCTCTTTTGATCACGTCCATTTCGAAAGCCTTCAGAGTGTTGATTAAATCAGATAGCGTGACAGGTGTGGTGCTGCACAGGAAGCTTCTCTTGATCATCGTGCATTGCAAGCTCCATTCTTTTGGAAGAGAGTCCAAAAGTTTCTTAATTGAAGCATAGTTGGCAACAGGATTACCAACTTTCTTCATCTTAGTTAGCACGTTTAGAAATCGGCTAATGTGATCAGACAGGCTTTCTCCTTGAACACTTCCAAACATATCATACTCCTTCTGAACTATGTCTCTTTTGTTGTCCATCAATTATTGGGTTCCTTCATAGTGCTCAATAAGAGCTAACCACAGATCATGTGCAGACGTGTATTCTTCAAACAGATTGTTGTCATCCTTGTTCATGGCCATTGTTAGATTAGCATGAGCACGGCGATCACACTGAATCAATGCCCTATCTTATTCAATGAACGTAGTTGGATCTTCATTAACAGTACGAACATCGTCTTCTATAATCACAGGGACGTGAGGTCCAACGGTAACGGACATCCATTGAGTATAGTCAGTGTACTCCAAGAATGACTTTATGCGGTTCTTCCAGCTGCTAAAGTCTTCAGATCCTTTCAACTTTGGAGGTCTAGTAGCAGTTCCAGTTTCAAGTTCGGCTTGTGCAACCGTGTTCAGTTGATTTAGTGACATTTTGGTTAAGATTCAATTTTAATTTTCTAACCAGATGTTAAATACGCTAGTTCTGCTTGTTTCAGAGATCAATTTCGCTGCTGGAGATCAAATACGCTGGATGATCCTGAAGCTTGATGCAGCGTAATTGCTAATTCTGCTGGATTACACAACACAAACAAGCGTTCGGTTAAGTTCGCTGATCACCGTGATAAAGTCGCTGAGGATGTTTATCACTGACTTCGAAGTCACCTTCGATTAATTACGCTGACACTATTTCGATGAAGATTAACAAATACGCTGATATATCCGACGTATTTGTCAATTACGCGATCTTCAAAGACTAATACACTGCCTTCAAAATTATCTACGCTATCTTCAAGATTATCTATGCTATATTTAAATTAATTACGCCCAGAAGGGTTTAAACACAAACAAACCCCTTAATCACCCAAAAACGACTCAAAATCTATGATTTTTTGTACCAAAATGACCCAAATGTTTGTCTAAACACTGATGAACATCAACTCAATGATTAATCACACTAAATCAAGCCATTTTAAAACTAAAGATTTGAAAAACCTTGAAACTTTGAAAAATCTTCAAAACTTGAAAAATCTCAACAAAAATCAACAATCAAGAGCACAAAGGCCCTGATACCAAATTGTGAATCCCAAATCAGCTATGGATCACATTGGTTTGATTGTTAACACACAAACACCAAAAGATTGGGTGTTTAAGTGTCTAAAGGTAAGAAAAATCAAAAAGATGAAGATTCTTGTATGGATCAAAAAACAAGTGTTGTATTTGTTATCCCAAATGATTCAATCAGCATAAGCACCTGGATGTTCGGATTTAAGCACAAGATCAATAGCAACAACACAAGAGAAGTCACCAAAATGCCTCGTCCAAGAACCTTGGAGGTAGGGTTTCCATTAAGAACATATATATAGGCACTAACCATCTGGCGTAATTATTAATTACGCCAGATGATTAAATACGCCGCCAAGTACATAGATTTCCAAAATTACATTTTCATACCCTGAACTATCTAAAACATTATAAACTAACATAAAACTATCCAAAACCTAAATAATCAAGTATCAACGATCTCAATAATAAGGAAGGAGAGTCCCCACTTATATACCACCTAAAGTTTTATCTCTCCTCATATGTGAGATAAGATGCCACTTTCCCATTCCATTTCAATATTTTAGTATTGTATATTTCAAACACCAAACTTTGAGTATCGATATCTCATTCATCTTAACTCCGTTTCGAACGCGGTTTGACTCATTGCGAAGCTCTCCCATCATAGAACACAAATTCCAATGAAATATATATTTTCACATCTGTTTCTTATATATATTTAAAGTCCAAAATTAGGAAATATATTTTTTATATTTGTAAAAAATACTATTTTCAAAAAATTTCAAACAAATATTTTTGTTACTTGATGGATGCAATTTTTCGATGTTTGGATTTCAATGATTTAACCATTTTTTTATAATTTAAGAACCTTTATATAGATTTCATTCACTTTTTAGTGATACATGCAAATATATATGGACTAATTCCATGAGGTGCATTAAATGTTTTCATGATTATGAGATAGTCAAAAGTCCAAGATTTAAAGCATCTTACATCTACGCATGTGAGTATGCTTCTTCATAATGAACTTATGGTATTTGTGTAAAGCCTTGTGCCACAAGCATTGCTTTATATCTCACAAAATTCACTTTTCCGATTCTTTTCTTTTGCAAATATACACTTTAACCTAGATGGTTACCCATCTTTAGGAGATAAGACTACACTAACATTGTTCTTTACAAGCGAATCTAATTCAGCATCCGGACTTTTTTTTATCTTTTTGGACAATCATTTATTTGGATCCGTTCTTCAGTGTTTTTGTGGTACATAACCTTCCTCATTAACACGTTGATTTGCTATAGCATATGAAAAAAACTTTCATTAACATCAGTTGTACCATTTAATACATTGTTTATTGTGTATGTAAGGAGTCATCTAACGTTCTACCTTAAATCCTAAGTACTATATACAATAATCAAAATTCGTTTACATTATCAAGTCATATTTTTTAGGTTATTTTAGTATAAAGGGTATTTTTGTCATTTCACTCCACTTAACACCAAAATCTAACCCCCATCCACGTTAAGGATTATCAGAGAAACATGAGAGCAAAAGTTGAGGACTATAGCCTAGAGACTATAGGTGAAATTTGAGTAAACCACAGGGACTTTCCGGACATTTTTCTCTTCTTGTGACTAAGACGTGACTATTTAACAAATGCATGAGAAAACAAAAAAAAACTTCAATAACTTTACGCAAGTTAAAGCATTAAATATTTAGTTCTTATAGAATTCTTCAATTGTCAAAAACTCCAAGTTTCGTGGTATATAATACAATTAAGAACTTCATTTTAATAGAAAAACTTCTAATTATGATATAGCTCATATAATTGGCTTATCATCTCTTCATCTAATGTAACTACATATTTTATAACCTTCGGGGTTCCAGCTTTTCACTGGCCAGATATTATGTATTTTTATAGAAGTTTCATTGCTAAAAAAAGAAAAAAAACTAATTAAACTATATATCTTACTTTACATAGAATAAGAAATTCATCCGCAAAATATCTATCAAACAAAAAATATATGAATATATCTCAAGTGACTTTCTGTTTATAAAGTATAGAAATCAAGTTAAACCTAAAAAAGATATGTGAACATATCTCAAGTGACTTTCTATTTATAAAAGAGTTAAAAGTGTAATTTACGTCCCTTTGTTTTGTTCACTTTTGTCACATCATGTCAAAATTTAAAATTTGTATCATTTTCTTCCCTGACATTTTGATTTACGTCCATATGGTTTGTTCACTTTTGTCATATCAGGTCAAATTTTAAAATTGTATCATTTTCCTCCCTGACATTTTGATTGACACCCTTATGGTTTGTTCACTTTTGTCCATGTCAAATTTTAAAATTGTATCATTTTCGTCCCTGATATTTTGAGAATGTGTTATTCCAGTCTAAAAAAATAACCACAGTTAAAAAATTCATTTAGCTTAGTGGTAAAATTCGTTTGTTTCTAAGCAGTTGGTCACGGGTTCAATCCCTGCCAGCTACAATTTTGATTGTGGTTACCCCTAAGCTAACTAAATTTTTAATTGTGGTTATTTTTTTTGGAACTGAAATGATACGTTTTCAAAATGTTATGAAGGAAAACAGTGCAATTTCAAAATTTATTCTGAAGTGACAAAAGTAAATAAACCATAGGAACGCAAATGTCACTTAACTCATTTATAAACTATAGAAAACAAGTTAAACGTCAAATTTAATATACTATAAAACCAGAAAATTGATCTACCATAGCATTTTTCTCTTTTTTTTTTCTTCTTTTGATATCTTTTTCATTTTTAGTTTTACCTCTAAACTTTCACCATTAACACTTACAACACTTCAACTTTCTAAAAAGTTTGTAATTGAGTTTTACGTGCTTATTTTTATATACGTATTAGTATAAATTTTAGTTGATTTATGTTTCAACGTAAACTTTTTTTAAATGAGTCGGGTAAGATACAATACGTTTTCATGTTTATTATGTACGTTTTCAGTTGTCTACGTTTTGATATAAATTTTGTTCGGAAACAAATCGAGTAAAAATATATAATACATTTTCATTATACGGTATAAATTCGAGTTACTTTATCTTTCGACGCGGAAAAATTTAGGCGTTTGTAAGAATATAATTGATGAATCAATTTAGACCGTTTAAATCTACAATAGAATAGTGACCCCTTAATATTTTAGCAATTCCACCAAACCTTATATATATGTTCCGTCAACGGTGTCGCTTTTCCGCCACACCACAACCACCACCACCACCGTCGTAAACTGTTGTGACCGTGGATGTCGGTGTTAAAACCGTACAATTTTCCCTAATTTCCTATCTAGGTATATCGAACAAAAACTTAAATACATCAATCAATCAATAACAATAATAATAATAATAATCGGTGAATCATCGTTAATTGATTTGAATTTGATACTCAGGTTTCGAATCAAATGATCTGTTATCGAGAGAAACGATCGGAAGAATGCCGTCATTTGCCGTAACTCCGAGAAGCTCTGCTTATTTCTCTGCCCTCACACAAGAGATCGATAAAAAGCTTCAAAAGGTTTGTGTATATTGTTTCAATTTGAACTGTTAGTGATGATTTGTTTGAATAAATAGGCCTTAGGTTTTGATCGGTTTATTTGAATTTGAATTTGTGATTGAATGTTTTTGTTTCGTGAATTTTGTTTAGGCGATAGCTTCACCGAATCAGAGACGCTATTTGTTACAAGCGTTGTTTGCTGATATAGCTTTGGAAGTTGATGATCGAGCTAGAGGTAATTAAGATGTTTTGATTATTATTTGTTACGAAGTTGCCATGGATTTAAAACCCTAGAATTGGTATAGGATCTTAATATTAGGGGAAATGATGTTTAGAACAAGAAGAAGTTATAGAACACTGAATGCAAATTTGTTAGGAAACTGAGTATTGGAATATATGGATGCATATATGGAAGTTGGAACCGCGTTGTGTTGCAGATTCGGTTTGAAATTTAACCTTTTGTAGGCGATGATCTATGGTGTTGAAAATGGACTAGAATGGTAAAAATCTGAGTCATTTTCTTATGATGCTGTTAGGGATTGGTGATCGAATGAATTTATAGATATATAAATAGTTATGCTTTTAAACGTGTGGATCCTGTTATATACTGAACTCCACATGTGTTACTGCTATGCTGTTAGATATGTAGGGGTAAGAAAAGGACATAGGAAGATGCTTTAAGTGGCATGTGGTCATATGATTTTGCTTTTGGAACTACGTTGTCTAGGGACTCGTGGTCAAGTATATAGCTATTTTTTTATTGAGTTAGAATTTAGAAATGACATGGTGGTTATCATGCTGTATAGAACAGTGGCCTTACATTGAATGCAAGGTTAGAATTTGTAGTGTATCCGTATCGGATTCATTCCAAACATAAGCTCATGTGAATGTGGCTTTATAATAACTGTTTCCTTGCCGAACTTCTTTTATGTGACCATAGTTGTCAATAGCAGCTATAGCCAACTATGTAGCGTTGTACCCATATGGCGTTATAGGGTTTATAGCAACAAATAGCGACCTTTTCTGTAATTTTTATAATCGTTTTACAATTATAAATAGCCATTAGGGTTTTTTGGTTTCATGATTGAAAAAAGAAGCGTATAGAGATGAAATATACATGTAAAATATTTTTTATATTTTATATTACTTTATCACTAAACATGAAATAGCGGGCGCTATTTCGTCGCTATCGCTACGTAGCATATAGGTAGCTTGTTGCTATTGTCAACTATTCGCTATTGACAACTATATACGTCACGCCTTTCTAACAGCTTTATTTATCGGTTACCTATAAATTCTATATTTACTATGTTAACAAAATGAATTCAATCAGCCATAAGAGGTAAATTGGTGCCAGTCATTATTGAGGGTGCAAAATGCTAACAATTATATTATCTTATTTTATATTTCACCAAGGTTTTTTGGACTTGGAACAGACATAATTCTTGGCAGAGAAGATGCAGCTTCTGATACATTAATAGAAGTAAAGATTCCCATATGCTTTTACGATGTTCTTGCTGATCATTTTTCCTTGGAACCTGAACACGGGAAACCGATTCTTGTTTTGATTGTTCAACTCTGGAGCCAGCCGTTCGCTTCTCATATTTTTGCCCTTCTTTTTCACAAGTGGGTATGTAACTTTTGTTAAGCTACAGTCAGCGTCGGAAAAATCAGGATTGATCGGCGACTAGCCGCTAATCGGTCGGCCACTAATTAAGATTTAGGTAATCAGTCAATTAATAGCTGGTCAGCCGGAAATAGACGATTTCGGCCAGATTCCGGCCAAAACCTGTAAATTCTGGCGACTAATCCTGTATACTTGAAAAAATGGGTTGAGAAGGGGTTAAAACCTGTATACATAAAAAGATTACATATAAAAATGTGTGTGTGTGTGTGTAAACTGAAAATTACATATAGAATCCCAATCCGATTAATCGCTAGTCGGTACCCCAACGGCCGATTAGTGTCTACCAATTTTTACAACCATGGCTATAGTACAGTGTATAGGTTTCCTTGAGTTATGATCATCCTTCATCTAACCTCTGTACCTGATCGTTTAAAGTTTATTTCAACAATTTATAGATATTAAAAGTTAGAAGAAAAAGTTTTAATCTTGCATACATCTATCTTGCAGCTATTTGAAGTTGAACTTGATAATTCAGATGTTCTCCTTCGTTACTCATCAGCTCTTGTGCAAGGTGCCACAAACGTCTTCTGGTATGGGCTTTTGCATCAAATCCTGTTCGGTTTACCTATTGCATTTTGTTAATTACATTATTCCAGAAAACATATGGATCGGATAATGCATGTTTAACGCTGATACATTTCAAATGTCATTTATAGGATTGATATTCAGACAAACACCACACACTTCCAGAGTCTTTTCTTGGTGCGAGGACTTCTAGTTTGTACTATTAATATTTCATGGTTTTACAAGATCTATTGAGTGACGCTCTCTCTTTATTGTTTGTAGTATCTTTTTGATGATGTGGCATTGATGCCTATGAGGTTGAAGAAAATCCCTTTGCAGACACAACGAGATCTATTTCTTCTTCTTTCAAGATTCATATTCCTTTATAATCAAGGTACTGAATAACGAAGTGAATAGTTTAAGTTTATTTCACTGATAGTGCAATTAAATCATGCGTCAAAATGTATCGTTGTCTGTTTTACAGTTGACAAGATCGAAAGCTTTTTAAAGAACTTTCCGGAATTCCCGAATGCTTTCTTAATTGGTGGTCCCGCAGACATGTTTGTTATTGAACTAACTGATCAGGTAGAATCCAAGAAATTGAATTTGTTCTACTTAATGAAGTGAAATGTTTAACAAGTGTCAAATACTGCTCTTTGGCCAGCTTCAAAAACTGAAAGTGGAACCAGTGCTGTTACATTATCTCTCCCACATTAAAGTTCTCCAAGGTAAGTAATCGTTGTTTTCTGGTTTTAATGACTTTGTGTACATAAGTAGCAAGTTCAATCCCCTCACTTAGAAGTGGGTCGATTTGGGCCATGTTTTGTTTCAACCGGATCAAACAAAATTGGCAAAAGTGTATTTTTAATGGACAACAATTTAATTAGTATTGTAGGAATACTATTTTGTGATCATAATCGATGTATTACCTTTATATATAAGTTGAAAAATGGCAAAAAGTGTTGGGTCAATCCAGCCCAGCTCGTTTTGACCCGTTATCATATAAACAAAGATAACGAATGCAACATGGTTGACTTTTAGGTCTGGAACTGAGAATGACTACAAGCACTAGACTTAAAACATGCTTGTACAGCTTCACTTCTCCTGGTGGTCCAATGTATCCAACAAGAGCTGTTCGTCATGCGGCCTGGGATTCACTGGATTTTCTTTTCCCTGTGAGTAATTTATCTCAAGTTTACTATATCTGAATTATTAATCTTGTTAGGTTCAAGTTATTTTCTTTTTTCAAAGATTACTACATTGTTGTGACTAGAGGTGGCAATTTCAATCCATTTGCTAATGAACGGGCCATAAAAAAGTTCAGTTAGAAAGGAAATGCGCCAAATTTTGCCATATGTGGTTACAAGTTTTGGATTATTATTTTAACGAGTAAATTACATGGACACTCTGTGTGCTGAGTCCAAATTTCACATTTGGTCTTCATCTTTTGAGAAATTGTCTGTTTGGTCCCAACTGTTACTCGCCCATCACCCTTTTGGTCCCTACAATGGATGTGGGTTAAATTTTATGTTGAGATCATGTAAAAATACATTTTCACTCTTATTCAAACTTTTAAAAATATATTTATAAATATAAAACAAATACTCCTTGATCATTGTCCCCAATCCTTTCTTCTTCCCTGCATTGCCACCGAACCTCCGCCCATTTACCTCATATAAATATACCTTGTAATAATATAGTTTATTTAATCATATAAACACATATGTTGTATATAAAAGTTGAAATAAATTATTAAATAAATAAGCAGTCTACAGGTGACAAGATTCTAACCTGTGACTAGGCATGTAAACGAACCGAACGAACACAAACATATAGTCGAACAATATTTTTGTTCATATTCATTCATTAAGAAAATGGTCATGTTCGTGTTTGTTTATATTTGTCCGTTTAAACCCTAAACGAACAGTTTACGAACGTAAACGAACATAAACAAAAAAACAAACTTAAATGAACATAATTTAGCAAACATAAAACAACTCAAATTAACATACCTCAACAAACATAAACGAACACAAATGAACATAAAATAGCTTTTTTTATATAAGTTAGTGATTAAATATGGTGTATTCCAATACAAACTAATTTTTATTATTAAAACTCCCAATTACTAATTAGTTAGTTTATATAAGTGGTTAGAAAACCCCTTTTATGTTCATAATTATATAAATATAACTATGTATGTATTTATTAAAATGTAAACCGACATAAAAGAACAAACATAATGTAAATAAACGAACATAAATGAACAAATACAAACGGGCATTCACAAACATTAATGAACGAACAAAACGTGTGTTCATGTCCGTTTGTTTGATTAAATTAACACAATTTTGTTCACGTTCGTTTGTTTATTTAAAGAAACGATCTTCCCGCCGAACGAATGCACGAATAGTTCATGAACGTTTGCCTACCTGTGACCGAACCTGCCCGTTTTGCCATCCATTTCTAGTTATATGTTTATATTTAAATGATTGTAGACGGGTTGTAACGACACAATAATTTTGCTTTTTGGTCAGGTGGGGCGATATCCTCGACATATCATTAGTCTGTTTTTCCGGCTAATGTATCCATGGTATTGGCCATCTTCATGCTGGAACTTTGTCTTGTCATGTATACAAGCTATAATATACTCAATCTTGAGTCGCATCTTTCCTAGCTTTAAGTCAAGGAACCCGAAACAGTCTTAGCCATGGCTAACCGAGTTACTCTTTGTGGCTCCATGTAGCCGGGCTAGCTCGTATTTTGTGGTAATTCTTTTTCCAAAAATGAGAAGGGTTTATGTACATGCTTTAATTTGAATATTATCCTGTATGTTTTGTTATGTATATTTTCAGAAGTTTCCATGGTTAACAAAGTATGGGTTAGGATATAATATGAAGTTTCTATCACTATGAAGGATAAGAAGTAATCTTGTCCATCCATTTAGTAATCAATGGTTAAGATTAAATGAATTAAATTGAATCAAAAAGAAGAGGCGTCTGGATTTTTGTAGGGGCATTCTAGTCAATCCAAGGTAATAGTTTCTCTCTCCTCCAATTACTCCTCATTTTTTAAACGTTAATAACTCTTTCATACGACATTATTTTTTTATAAAAATTGCACCAAAAAAAACGAGCGTTTTTTTATCTTTAAAACGAGTATGCTATTGCTATATTTCGAAAAAATAATTTTCAAAAACCCAGTTGCGTAAAACGCAATGGAAAAAAGCCCAAAAAAAGATAGTTAAAAAACGCAGCGAACCAAAACAGTCTACAATCAAACCAGCGATCTGTAAGTGATTTGTAAAACACAAAAGGAAAAAAAACCGTAGTTATCTGTAAGACGCAACAGTTATCAAAACTCAGTGCAAAAGCTAACAGACAGTTAAAAAGCGCAGCGATCTATAACTGTGACTGACAATTGAAAAAACGCATCTGTTACTGAATCTGTAAAACGCTGACAGTTAAAATTTCTATGTAAAACGCAGCATCTGTTACTGGATCTGTAAAAAGCAACGCAACTGTTTGTTACTGACAAATCTGTAAAACGCAGCATCTATCTGTTACTGAATCTGTAAAACAGTTAAAAAACGCAACGCAACGCAACTGTTTGTTACTGACAAATCTCAAATCTGTAAAATGCAGCATCTATCTGTTACTGAATCTGTAAAACAGTTAAAAAACGTATCTGTTATCGAGTCTGTAAAACGCCTGTTAAACAGTTAAAAAAATGCAACTGTTTGTTTTACAGCGCAAAAACCAGCAACACGCGGGCCCGGGTTTTCAGGACTACATTCGTGTCCGCAGGACGTGCGGGTGCACACGAGTTCGACTAAATTTCGGTTCCAATTTGCACCCCCCACTGCGCACCCGCGCGTAGGACTTATGGTAAACATGTCTTAAAGTTATGTTGGTTATGCAAATGTTTCACCTTATAAATTGTAACGCCTCGTATTTCCCAGATTTATTATTTTTATAGAAATTCACGCTCGTTTTCTATTTCCTGAGTCGCAACTTCAATCGGATCGAAAAACGGTTTAAAATCGGAAAACTACGCGTTTTTACGCGTTTTAACGAAACGACAACTGAACGCAATCATCTTCGAGCGCCGACGTTTAAATCGCGTGTTTAAACCTAAAAACGATATTATACCCTGTTATGTCACGTTCGGGTTCGAAAACGGGTTTCAGAACAATAAAGGGCCGCGTAAAACACATGAACCGGGCCTTAGGCCCAACACACTCAAAACCCTAGCCTATATAAACCTAACCCCCCTCCTTCTTCATCACTTAGAAACCCTAGCCCCTTGTCCCTTTCTCTCTAAATCTCCGGCGACAGAAGGGATCTCCGGCGATTGGTCCGGCGACGACGGTTCACGGCGGCAACCCCTATGGTAGTTCGTTTTCTGGCACACGCCGGCGAACCACCACCTCCCTCGCTCACCCTCACCCCCCTCAACCACCTCACTTTCTTCTCTCCCTCTCTGCAGTGGTGTCGCTGGCCACGAATCGGATGGCGGCGCAGCAGGGGCGGCATAGCAGCGGCGGCAGCGATGGCTCAGCAACGGCGGTGTAGCAGCGGCGGCGGTGGCTTAGCGGTGGTGTTTTAACAGCGCCCGTGGTCTCAGACCTAGTTCAGGCTCGGTTTCAGCTGGTTCGGGTCTTGAGTTTCCAGGCAGTAGCACCACTCGTGGCGGCGGCAGGCTTGATGACAGCAGCGGCGGCAGCAGGCTCGACGGCAGCAACACCGGCGTCAACCAGCATCATGTTCGTCTCCGAAACCTCCGGTAAACACCTCTAAGCTTGTTATTTCCCTTTTTCTTTCAGATCTGTAAAGATCAACGTCTCCGGCCCCGTTTGGTTTCGTTTCAGGTGGTGCCGGCATGGCCTACGGCGGCGGTAGTAGTTCATCACGGCGGCAGTGATGGTGGTGGCCTTCATTTTGTGACTCGGCACTCCGAGTCGACTCGGTTCAGGCTTGATTAGGGTTCGGGTTCGAGCTCAAGTGTCTCGGATTTTAGTTCATGTTTGGCTCGGGTTTCGGTTCAGACCATGTTCGTTTCGGGTCTTAGTTCGATTTCGGGTCTCGTTTGGTGTTCGGTCAAACCTGGTCAACTTGGTCAACGAAAGTCAAACCTGGTCAACTTGGTCAACGAAAGTCAAACCTGGTCAACTTGGTCAACGAAAGTCAAACCTGGTCAAACAGTCAACGCCAGTCAAACCAGTCAGATTCGATGTTCGGTTCGATGTTCGATTCGGTGTTCGGGGCCAAGTTCAGTCAATGCTTTAGTCAACTCAATCACAACACGTCACGGTATACTTTTAACGCCGCAAATTTTTATGTTATTATTTATATTGTTTTGTATTTAATTAGTGTTATAATCACGTAACCGAACCTTATAAAATTTGTAGACATAAAAGAGTATGTAAACATTTATTGTGTTTCGTCGATTCTTGCGTTGTTTATTGTTGTGTTTTGGAAAAATATATCGACACATATGTTGTCGGGATTGTCCAAAAACAAGAGGAAATTCTGCCCGTTTATCGACAAAATATGTCTATTTATTTTTTAGCGACAAAATATATTATACATGACACTTTATCGACAAAATGTATATACTTATTTAATCATATCTTTCGACATGAAATATATATATATATATTTAGTACGCTTATCGAAGAAACGTATCTACTTAAATATACCGAGCGACAAGATATATATTTTTACTTATTAGACTTTTTCGACAACATATATGTATGTATACATTACACGTTTTGACAAAACATATAAATATATCTAATACTTCCTTTCGGCAAATATATTTCGCTACTACAACATATATAGATATATATGTATATATATATCTATATTACTTTTTTTGACAAGATACATATGAGTTATATGTTTCGACAAAATATATTTATTTAACGACGAGATATATACTACCGTTACGACTGTCACGAAAGATGTATATGTATATACCTGATAGTCGACAACTAGAGATAACACATTGAATTCAAAGGTATATATAATTACTTATTATTTTGACAGCATTCCTATAATATATTAATAAATTCAAACCTAGAATCGTCGTATAGACTATGTTATACATATAAACATTCAATCAACTTCAAATCAAATCCTCCGTCATAATTTCCGTTTACTTATACGATCAAACTTCGTTTCCTTCCTTCCTTAAAACGACCTCACCAACGGATTAGGGGTGATTCCCATACCTCGGTGATCGTTACCAACCCTCCTTCTTGGAGACTTTATTACACAAACCACATGTTTAAATTGTATACCTAAATCTCTTACCATGTTGTCAAAATTCTTACTTAGACGAATTTCAAAACGTATTATTTTATCAAACGTATTTCCCATTCGGTAATCTATTTCATATAAATCCCATACGCATATACTTGGTCACCACGTGAAACGTTTTGTTTTACGATTTTCAAAGCTCGACAGAATGCTACCTACCAACTTAATCGGTCCAAGGAATACCTTGCCCACAAGTCTTATGTTTAACTTAATTACTAAAACACGCTCCCGCAATAACTTTATGTTAAAAAATTTCGTTTGTAAAAAAAAAAAAAAAAAAAAAATCAAACCAATATCTTATAGGCATTATGGGATCGTTGTACTAAAGGTGTGTTTGGGATTGTTTTTGCAACCTAATATTTTGTTTTGTGCTTGGTGGCGCAAATATTAAATAAATAAATAAATAAAAATCTATTTTTAGTGTTTGGTAAAAATATATATATATATATATATATATAATAATATATATATAAAAAAAACTGATTTGTTTTACGTATTTTAGAGATCAAAGTTCATCTATTTACAACTCTATATGTACATGTATATATATTTTTTCAAACACTCAAATAGTTGATTACCTGATTATTGTGATATCAAATAACATAATCAAATCCAAACACTATCTTCCTACAGTATGTTTTGTTACAACTAATTATCTGATTTTGATTATTCAGAACGCATAATCTATTTTCAAAACTCAACCCCAAACACCCTCTAAATCACTCATCGCGATTAAAAAAAAAAACAAAAACAAAACATTTTGCTAAACGTTTTTCAACGGTCATTAAATCAATTAACACGGATTTCCTCTCAAGGGTCAACATTTCCCAAGCACCACTAAATTTCAAATCTCTTGTATCCTTTGAAAACAGTGCGAATTTACTATTTTAAGACCTTATCATACACCTCCCGAAATGTCACATGAGTTTCAAAACACGTGGGCAAGAAAACTTTATGAGGACCAACCATTTTCGACCTACTTAAATTCTTTTAAAACAAATGGTAGCACTCCCGTCCTTTACAAAATACGTAACGCATAATCAATAAGTACCTTATATCCTTTATATTCACACACTAGATCCTATATTCTAAGTTAAACTTAAGCCTATTTTAGAAGCGATAACCTCAAAGTTTTGCTCAAACAACAATACATGCGTATCCTCGTACATGGTTTAGTCAACTGTTGCATGACATTTTAATCGTATCATTCGTTTTACATACCCTGATTTCTCGATTATTTTATGTAAATAAATTCGTAGCATTCAATTCATATCATACGCACAATTATCGTCTGTTACACTTGTTGACGTTCATAATTATACACATATTCGTATTCACGAAAATAACGTGTCATCTTTCATGCTTATTATAACACCTAATGGCATACCTCCCAACATCGTCCGTGGACAGGAGAGATTCCTGGCTCGTAAGTAATGCCCTACCTCTAAAATCACCAACGCGTTTTGGGCTTAATGCTAGTGGATGAGAGGAGAACTCCACAGTTAAGCGTGCCCAAGTGGGAGTAGTACTAGGATGGGTGACCTCCTGGGAAGTCTCCACCAGGGCAACCAAAAACAAAGTCGTGAGTTCCTGGATGGGCCACCCATCAAGGGCAAAGTGGACAATATTGGTGATAACGAGGGGCAGGGGTGTTACAGGGGTATTACACTTATACTTATCATCACATTCATGCATATACGTCTTATATCCATGCTTATACTTATTTCCATACTTATGCTTATACTCATACACATACCTATACTTGTACTCGTATTCATATTCGTGCCTATGCGCGAGCGAAACCCGAGGGATTCGCTTACGTGGGCAACAAGCTATTTGCACGCAAACATGCCTACGCACTACATTCTTACACGCACGCAAACTTATTTTCAGAATTTATGCACACCTTTATTCATGCGCTGCTAGTACAAGCTATGCGGATCATGTGATGATCGGTATAATCGCGGGTGCACACGGGATTATAGCGATAAGCGCATGAGAACCATAGAGTGTACTACCGTGTATGGTAACACACGGAACGTAACATTGCATCGAGTAACGAAACGGTTGCAACGTGGTCAAAACATGGTGGATACGCCACTGGTAATCCCTATACATAAGTGTTTTCACCATGCTGCCAAACTTTCGTAATACGTGCCATGAGAAATTCGGTGATTTACAGACCATAATACAACCTAACACGCCAGCTTTAAACAACTCACAACTGCATTGCTAAGTGCGCGCTACCCGATTATCCACGACGAGTCTTAATCCCTAACGTAACGTTTTCGTTTGTTCATATACATATGTCATCCTTACACGAGTATTCGTTGATCGAATCAATCGTCCGCTCTTATGCCTCCGTTACTCCCGTTAACCTTGTCTTTTTATACAACCTTGTTTACAATCAACCGTGTAAGCATTCAAACCCTAAATGCCATCTTACTCTAAAGTTATCTCCTATTCTCGTTGAGGGCAACGCACTTAATTGGCCGCTACCTCGATAACTAGCTTATTTTAAATACCTAACCTTCTCGTTTTTCCATCATTAAACAACTCTCTACAAAACCGAGATTTATTAACGCTCTTCAAAGTCGATTGAACTTTCTAGCAACCTACGGTTTGACCACACTCACCATTAAACTGCATACCACTTCTCACGAGAGCTTTTCTGCTTAGATGGCATATCATTTGAGTTATTCAAAGCTCGTTTAAACCACTCTCCTATACGCATACTTACGCGCTTTACTTACGCTTGATGGCTTTAATCTTTCTAGTCAAGCAACTTCTTCTTGCAAACCTAACTCTTCGATGCTCTAAACTTCATGCTTTCCCTCATGTGTCCAAACATCCAAGTCTCAATTTTAGACGATCATTCTATAGCCAAATCTTTCTAAAGTCTTCCTCTTGAATAAATTTCGGGACGAAATTTCCTAAAGGAGGGGAGACTGTAACGCCTCGTATTTCCAAGATTTATTATTTTTATAGAAATTCACGCTCGTTTTCTATTTCCTGAGTCGCAACTTCAATCGGATCGAAAAACGGTTTAAAATCGGAAAACTACGCGTTTTTACGCGTTTTAACGAAACGACAACTGAACGCAATCATTTTCGAGCGCCGACGTTTAAATCGCGTGTTTAAACCTAAAAACGATATTATACCCTGTTATGTCACGTTCGGGTTCGAAAACGGGTTTCAGAACCATAACGGGCCGCGTAAAACACATGAACCGGGCCTTAGGCCCAACACACTCAAAACCCTAGCCTATATAAACCTAACCCCCCTCCTTCTTCATCACTTAGAAACCCTAGCCCCTTGTCCCTTTCTCTCTAAATCTCCGGCGACAGAAGGGATCTCCGGCGATTGGTCCGGCGACGACGGTTCACGGCGGCAACCCCTATGGTAGTTCGTTTTCTGGCACACGCCGGCGAACCACCACCTCCCTCGCTCACCCTCACCCCCCTCAACCACCTCACTCTCTTCTCTCCCTCTCTGCAGTGGTGTCGCTGGCCACCAATCGGATGGCGGCGCAGCAGGGGCGACATAGCAGCGGCGGCAGCGATGGCTCAGCAACGGCGGTGTAGCAGCGGCGGCGGTGGCTTAGCGGTGGTGTTTTAACAGCACCCGTGGTCTCAGACCTGGTTCAGGCTCGGTTTCAGCTGGTTCGGGTCTTGAGTTTCCAGGCAGTAGCACCACTCGAGGCGGCGGCAGGCTTGATGACAGCAGCGGCGGCAGCAGGCTCGACGGCAGCAACACCGGCGTCAACCAGCATCATGTTCGTCTCCGAAACCTCCGGTAAACACCTCTAAGCTTGTTCTTTCCCTTTTTCTTTCAGATCTGTAAAGATCAACGTCTCCGGTCCCGTTTGGTTTCGTTTCAGGGGGTGCCGGCATGGCCTACGGCGGCGGCAGTGATGGTGGTGGCCTTCATTTTGTGACTCGGCTCTCCGAGTCGACTCGGTTCAGGCTTGATTAGGGTTCGGGTTCGAGCTCAAGTGTCTCGGATTTTAGTTCATGTTTGGCTCGGGTTTCGGTTCAGACCATGTTCGTTTCGGGTCTTAGTTCGATTTCGGGTCTCGTTTGGTGTTCGGTCAAACCTGGTCAACTTGGTCAACGAAAGTCAAACCTGGTCAACTTGGTCAACGAAAGTCAAACCTGGTCAAACAGTCAACGCCAGTCAAACCAGTCAGATTCGATGTTCAGTTCGATGTTCGATTCGGTGTTCGGGGCCAAGTTCAGTCAATGCTTTAGTCAACTCAATCAAAACACGTCACGGTATGCTTTTAACGCCGCAAATTTTTATGTTATTATTTATATTGTTTTGTATTTAATTAGTGTTATAATCACGTAACCGAACCTTATAAAATTTGTAGACATAAAAGAGTATGTAAACATTTATAGTGTTTCGTCGATTCTTGCGTTGTTTATTGTTGTGTTTTGAAAAAATATATCGACACATATGTTGTCGGGATTGTCCAAAAACAAGAGGAAACTCTGCCCGTTTATCGACAAAATATGTCTAATTATTTTTTAGCGACAAAATATATTATACATGACACTTTATCGACAAAATGTATATACTTATTTAATCATATCTTTCGACATGAAATATATATATATATTTAGTACGCTTATCGAAGAAACGTATCTACTTAAATATACCGAGCGACAAGATATATATTTTTACTTATTAGAATTTTTCGACAACATATATGTATGTATACATTACACGTTTTGACAAAACATATAAATATATCTAATACTTCCTTTCGGCAAATATATTTCGCTACTACAACATATATAGATATATATGTATATATATATCTATATTACTTTTTTTGACAAGATACGTATGAGTTATATGTTTTGACAAAATATATTTATTTAACGACGAGATATATACTACTGTTACGACTGTCACGAAAGATGTATATGTATATACCTTATAGTCGGCAACTAGAGATAACACATTGAATTCAAAGGTATATATAATTACTTATTATTTTGACAGCATTCCTATAATATATTAATAATTTCAAACCTAGAATCGTCATATAGACTATGTTATACATATAAACATTCAATCAACTTCAAATCAAATCCTCCGTCATAATTTCCGTTTACTTATACCCATTCGTTTGCCTTTAAGGTGACTTCGGTTTCCCCTTTTCTCCCACTGATCAACTCGTCGCGGTATTTCCAAAGAAGACTTAGCAATACTGTGAGTACACTCGACCCACATTTGTTTATATCACTTTTTGGGTGTAACATGTTTCCATATACAAAAATCACAAACACTTAAACTTTATGAAACGCACAAACAATCCTATACACATGACTACTTGAATCGTATACTTGTTGCTTGTCTGGGGATAAACGTTGTGCTATGCTTTAGTCATTAACTATTTTTAGCCTTTGTTTGACATGCTTAGCGCTATAGGAATTCACGCATCCACCTCCATCGTGTTATTCGTGAGGTCATGTTAAAACATCGTGATTGCGTTATGGGTTTGATTATTAGCATTGCATGCCTTGATATTGCTCTTGTATAGATTTGGTTGCCATGAGGATTGTTAAAACTTTATTCGTATACGTATGCTATGCTTAAACTTGTGTACTCGCCTTTGCTTTTGCATTGACTTTATTTTAAAACATGTTACAGGTTGAAGGAGATGACGCTATGAAAACAATATAGCAAGGACTAGATACACACAAATTAGACGTTAGGTTTAATGTCGACGTATCAATTTTGTTATGACTTTGCAAATGTTAGGTTGTTCTTTGTTTTGTTACATTGATGTATTTGGCAATTCTTGTGAAATGAAACATGGTTTAATTAATTATTGTTACTTAATAATGTTGTGAGCAATGAGCAATCTCGTTTTCGTCTCATCCCGATGTTTCCGCCATCGGTTGGGGTGTTACATAAATAACCTTATACTTTGTCTCCACACCAATGTGGGACAAGTGGTTTACCTTTTTGGACATCCATTCAAACAAGTTAATTTCCAACATTATTATCATATAGTTTCATTTCAAGTTCAACAAACCATCATAAAACACAATGCTTTTTATCTAAAAAACATAATTAAAACACAAATTAAAGTTTATTTCTAAAACGCAATTGACTAAAAATATAAAAGAATGTGTACTTTTTAAAACGCAATGGACTAAAATCACAAAACAAAGTGTCTTTTGTAAAACGCAATGAATAAAAAACAGTTTTTTCATTATTTTGTAAAACGCAATGGATAAAAAAACCCAAAAAGTGTGTTTTTTCATTCTTTTGTAAAATGCAATGGATAAAAAACAGTTTTTTTTCATTATTTTGTAAAACGCAATGGAGACAAAAAACACCCAAAAAGTGTGTTTTTTCATTTTTTTTGTAAAACGCAATGGATAAAAAACGGTTTTTTTCTTTATTTTGTAAACGCAATGGACAAAAAACACCCAAAAAGTGTGTTTTTTCATTCTTTTGTAAAATGCAATGGATAAAAACCAGTTTTTTTTTCATTATTTTGTAAAACGCAATGGACAAAAAACACCCAAAAAGTGTGTTTTTTTCATTCTTTTGTAAAACGCAATGGATAAAAAACCAGTGTTTTTTCATTATTTTGTAAAACGCAATTGACCAAAAAAACACCCAAAAGTGTATTTTTTCAATCTTTTGTAAAACACTATTTTAAATGAAAGTCTATACTAAAAGATATTTTGCAATTTTTCTTTGAGACATTTTGTCAAACACCTAGTGTGCAACTTTTTATTAATGATTTCTCAATGAAATTGGAACTAATGATGTTGCCCAAACGCATGAATACATCAAAAGAAAGAGTAGACTCAGAGATATCTTCACTTTGAATTCAAAAATGTTTGAGAAATTTGAGAAGAGAAGTACCTGTTTTAACAGAAATCTCATGTTCCATCGCATCATGTTAAATTGAAAAAAACGAGAAATTATAGAAACATAAACTGGGTTTCTTCAAAATAATCGAAGAACACGTTGATTGAGTGCTCGAACCATTCATTGATGAAGAAAATTTGCACCGTGATGTAGTAATTCTAGAGAGAGAAAAGGAATGAAATGTTGAAGATGGTGGGTTTTGAATGTCTGGGTTTTGAAGATACAGAAAAGAGAAATAGAAAGAATAGATAAAAGAAGATTGACTAAAATACCCTTCTCACTTGTATTTCTACTTTTCCAGATGAACGGCTAAGATTACTTCCTATCCTTTCTACCCAAAACATACTTCCTATTTCATCCTCTCCGAACAAAGTATATACATTATTTGTTTGTTTGTTATAATCTCATATTTATAAGTGTTAAATATTGTTTAAGCTAGAATCATTACAAGATTTAAATGTTTATTGGACATTGTTGATTTATTTATTTATCTTTTTTATAGGATATGAGGTTCAGACTTATACTGATGTCATCAATGTCTGATTTTTTTTAGTGAATAGGTGTAGATCACGTGTAGGATCCGTTCACGCGCATAATGTTGTATAATATCGCATTCTTGAGTTTGCGACGACAGGATCATAAATTCTTGATATGATCGAATCTTCCTTGTCTTAACTTAGACTCAACGGAGTGGGGGCGTGGAGAGGGGAGGGCAAGCCCCTCCACGCCACCCACACCACCCTTCCAATCTTGTCTTGTCTTGGGCGTTGCCCCTCCCAAAAGTGGGAATCTCCACGGACGTGGGGCTCTGCACCCACTTGACTTTTTAGGGCCCTTGCCCTCTTGCCTTTCATCACACCTCTTTTGTGATGTGGAGGGCAAAGCCTCCAAGGTTTACGTGGCGCTTACCCTTGCCCACCACTCCATGTAGTCGTAGAGGTGAAATGGACTAACCGACTAAATGACCATAAGCATAAATTTCATAACACTGTCAACTTTGACACCTAAAACTCAAATCCTTAACGACTTTGTTTAATGATCTATCACACATAAAAGTTACTAACGAAACAAAAGTGTTTTGACTTGTAAGGGGTAACTTATAACACATAAAAGAAAAGTTATAACACATAAAAGAACACTGACGAAAACAAAAATAATCCCACATACGATTTTGATAGTGAAAACTAGACCAGACCATTGACTAAAGCAATTGGCTTTCGTGATGACATGACAAAAAGAGGATTGAAGCCAAATCAAACTCTAGAGTTAATGTGGTTCGATTTGGACCACTGTTTGTTTGTTTGTTTGTTTTTTATGAAACAACCAATGTAAGAATGTTTGAGCCGTACTTCTTGATGTTCAAATCTGTTTTGTGGTATTTCCTTCTCGATTTGTCTATCATTGGTGACTCATACTGCGACGTTGTTGACGATGTTCTACTTTGTATGATATAGCTTGTCCAAGGTGCTCTCAACCCCATATTGTGAATCATCTCCTCGAACCCTATGTGACAAGAATCTACTTCAACATATTATATGCATACAGAATTTTACTTAACAGTTGACAGATTTACTATATTTAGAATGACAACGCTTCTGTTACTTTTGCGTTTGTAACACGCATGTGTGGGGTTGACACAAATAACAAATTGATGATTCGAGGTGAAAGATAATGAAGCATACAATTAAAGGAATCCATCATTATAGCTTTTTTATTTCTTCATCAATCAAGAAGCCAAATACATTGCCTCCTTCAAGATCGACATGTGTAGATAATGATCACAAACGGAATTATGTTGGATCTCTTTGTGATTGTTGGACAACATTGGATTTAAATACTTAAATTTTGATTTTGATTATACATCGATGAGTTCTCCATTCCTGTGTGTATATTTACAGAACGATGGTATTATTCTGAGTTTTTTCTTCTCATTTTTCAAATATGATCAAAGCACGACCTTTAAATCATAGCCAAAACCCATAATCAACCAAACGAATCCCCTTGAGATTTACATATACTCTTTCTGCTCAAATTAACAAAATGGTTTCGTGGTGTAGTTGGTTATCACGTCAGTCTAACACACTGAAGGTCTCCGGTACGAACCCAAGCAAAGCCATATTTTAATTTTTTAATTATTAATTTTGCTTGATTCTAAATCCGCTGTGAGTTGGGTTACCTCGACTGCTACAACACTGAGCTTTTTAACTCCAACAATCAACTTACCTTTTTATTATATGTGTGCCCGCCCTACTGTAACACAAACAAGACCAATAAAACATTCAACCTCAACAATGTTTGTAACTTAATTGGTACTTTTTAATAACAGGTATGATGGATCCAGAAATTTTAATCAGTGTGATTGATCAAAATTTTAAAACAAGCCAAGTTCACTAAAATACTAGTTTATTAAGGAAAAACTGGGTTGAAGGTAATTTCCATGATGACATCAAAAGTCCAAGAACAAATCCATATATTTTAACATTTTTCTTCCATTCGTCGATTCTCTAAATATAAGTTGGAAATATTTCAGCATGTTGTTTGATTTGGGTGGGAAATAGTCTCTATTCATCAGGTAATTTTTCGATCATTTTAGTTATTAGTTATTATTTATTAAAACTTTTGACTAATTCATGGGTTGAATAAAAGTTTATTTTAAACTATATGAAGATGAGTTGTGGCAATGTTTGTAGAGAAAACTGGGTACCTAATTGTTGAGCCTGCTCATATGGTACTTTTTTCTTTCTTTTCGAAATGTCTGTTTCTAAGGATTAATGTTTTCGCTTATGAGTAGTAGTGTGCTTACCTGAGACCAATGAATGTTTATGTGTTCAAAAATGTTCAAATCGTGTAATTGTGAGCCCATTTTATCTATTCCCATGGCGACAATGGCACCGGGTATATAGCAAATGTTGTATTTTGTAAGCCTGAAAAACTTGTCGGATTGGTTTTGGTCAAAACAGATTCTGACCCACTCATCAAAGAATCGGTCATGCATGATTTTGAAGTTTTTCATCTGCGGTTTGAAATCAAAAAAGAAAATGAAAAAAGTGACCCTTCCTTAAGTGCTGAAGCTGCAAAAGACTCTGATTGCGTCATATATGATAACTGCACCTCTTGGCTTACATCCGAACGCTATAAAAGAATATTGACAATGTAATTTATATAATCTTTTTCTTGATTTACACAAACCATCAACTTATCTATCATTGAAACACTTGCTGAGAGTTTTGATTTTTCGAGATTGATCATTAGAGAATTATATTTTCCTTTTACTAAAATTTCACGAAATTCTTCTTTGGCATGCCTTTTTTTTTCTTCAATCTTGGTTGGCTGCTTGCTAATTGTTTTTTTTTTCATTATTTTTTGTAACAGGATGTGGTGGGTGACAGAATTGAGAATTGCTTAAGCCATGTAGCTGGAGATGCAGATGAGTGCGCAGGAACAGGAAAATGTCATCTTTTTTGACTCTTTTAAGATGTAGGCAGTAGGAATTATTGAGACATTACATGAAAATGTGTAAAAATTCAAATTCTGGTATATAGATGATTCTCATAGAAATAATACAGGTATATAAAATATTCATCTTGA
The DNA here is from genome assembly GCA_947069175.1 of Scalesia atractyloides. Taxonomy (NCBI): domain Eukaryota; kingdom Viridiplantae; phylum Streptophyta; class Magnoliopsida; order Asterales; family Asteraceae; genus Scalesia; species Scalesia atractyloides. The sequence goes on along the minus strand of CAMTDV010000015.1, from coordinate 34,078,012 downwards.
GTTATTTGTTGGCTATGATTCCTTGTACATGAAGCTTTTTTGATGTCATTGCCCATTTTGATGGCAGATTCACTGAAACAATAACAAATGAGGTAAATGTAAATAATATTATTTGTATAAAGGTTCCCTCATGTTTCTTAGCTTTGAGACCGGTTTCTCAGTTCTGACTATAGATCATTGAGTCAAGATAATTTTGGCAAAAGGTCAAGTAAAGTGTGGAAACGGGTTATAACCAAATTGGCGGATCCAGGAATTTTTTCCAAGGGGTTCACTTTTTAAATGTTCAAATATCATATGCCCGAACATAAAAAAAATTTTGGTCGGTTCGACGGGTGGGGTCGGATAAAACACGTAAAATAATTACAAAAAATATCTACAGTTGTCCCTACCCACCCAGGTTTCATCTTTTGAAAAGGTTGCATCTCAAGCCCCAACCCCTCATGCAATCAAGCCACCCCACGTTCACCTTCTTCCCCATCTCAACACTCTATAACCTTGTGGATGTGTTGATAACCAGACAACTTTCATGATGAAAGACAAATAATGGAACCTTAAAGAAAGCCTTTTTTACCATATCTGACTCCAACCCTACTGAGTTCAATAAGAACAACATATCAAAGGGATACTGATCCTAAATTCTAAAGCATCATGAATAATAGAATCTGCCCATATCAAAACTCATAAGAAAAACCCTAATATCCTAATCTAACCCAACTTAATACTAATCATAAACTTAGCAATATCAAGAAATTCAAAAGAATTAAAGAAGAAATTAGCTGAAATTCTCTCAATTTTTTTTTACCTTTACGAAGCTCAAAAGCATCAAGATTCAAAAACAAAGCAAAGAAAACTAGCAAAACAAAACCCCAACTCAAATTTCTGATCTTTAATAATTAATACCTCCAATTACCCTTCAAATATATGAACCACAATATGAATAAGAAAAAGCCCAGTAGATATTGTTGGAATTTGATGAAGACCCTTTCTCTTACAAGTTAGGTTTTGAAATAAAAAAAGGAGGAATTGTGTTAAGTTATATAGAAAATTAGGAAGGAACCCTGCTGGAAGGATTTGAGTTCATTTTTCCTTTACCGTGACTGGCAGATTCAGAGCCAGTTAGGGGGTTCTAGGAACTGTTTGGTTCTTAATTTATAGTGTTAAGTTATATAGAAAATTAGGAAGGAAACCTTTAATATTTTGTTGAGGAACCTATTAGACAAATGTATAGAGTGGCTTACTGGTAAATATGTGAGTTCGAGTCTGGTTAATGTCTTATTTCCTGTTTTTTTTCTTTGGGTTTTTTTTTCTTTTTCTAACTCAAAGGTTTACTCACACACGTCCTCCTCCTCTTATTCCCTGTTACTTAAGCAATTCCCCCCTTATTTTAAAACCTAACTTCCTATTTCTTTAAGCAATTCCTTTTTTTTTTATTTCAAAACCTAACTTGTAATAGAAAGGGTCTTCATCAAATTCCAACAATATCTTCTAGGCTTTTCTTATTCATATTGTGGTTCATATATTTGAAGGGTAATTGGAGGTATTAATTATTAAAGATCAAAAATTTGAGTTGGGGTTTTGTTTTGCTAGTTTTCTTTGCTTTGTTTTTGAATCTTGATGCTTTTGAGCTTCGTAAAAGTAAAAAAAATGAGAGAATTTCAGCTAATTTCTTCTTTAATTCTTTTGAATTTCTTGATATTGCTAAGTTTATGATTAGTATTAAGTTGGGTTAGATTAGGATATTAGGGTTTTTCTTATGAGTTTTGATATGGGCAGATTCTATTATTCATGATGCTTTAGAATTTAGGATCAGTATACCTTTGATATGTTGTTCTTATTAAACTCGGTAGGGTTGGAGTCAGATATGGTAAAAAAAGGCTTTCTTTAAGGTTGTCACACCCTGTATTTTGCGGAAGTGTGTGTGTTTGACTTGATCAGTTTTCATTGCATTTGATTATAATAAACATCTATATGATAAAAACAATGATGTTCATCCATTCATAAGTTTAAAATATTACAAACCATAAGTTGTTTAAACTACCAACCATCACAAATACTTAGTTTATTTTACAACCAACATAAGTTTAAAGTTCCATAAAGGACTTGATTAACAAAAGTTTAAAATTACGAGGCTTTGCATCCTATATCTCATCAAGGATGGATCAAACCCTTCCAAAAGTGCATGACATCGATACTTGAAATTCAAAAGCTTGCTTGTAACGCCCGCACCAAGATCCGCCTAATTTCCTGAAATACATGTAAGTTGAAAACATCAACAAAAGTTGAGCGAGCTCATGTGTTTTACGTATATGCGCATCAAATGAATCTCAAAAACATTTGAAGGTTCCGGTATCAAAAGTAGGTATGTAAAACGTCTATGAACATGTTGATCATTAATGTTTTGCAAGGACATTAACATATGTGACGACATAGGAGGTACTCAACCCGTGTAGGCAATTTAAGTGTCGAACCCTCGACAGTGGACACAATAGCACTCTAAGTGGTCTCCCATTGACCGTGAGTGGGGCTCGCCCGTACCCATTAGATCTAACCTTTGTTCCTTGGTCCTCAAAAGGATTAATGGCACCTTAGTTGCAGCCTATGCTCACATGATCTAAGAGTTCATTCCATAGTTTAATCATACCCTTGTTAACATGTATTTTTCCTCAAAAGTTGTAAACCGAAAACATTAAGTAAAAGGGGGACATGAACTCACAAGTTTGCGTCCGTAATCTCGTGTACCCAAAGTAGATATCCTTTTATTAGACGCTTAGGTCGTGTAACGACTTGTAGTCTTGTTTATTTAGTTAAGACTTGTTTTGTTAAAATAATATATTTTCAACTTGTTTCATTATGTAAACCTTTCACATATATTCTCCAAGTATGGATATACTTGTATTTGTGTATTTTACAAAGTATTGGTAGTGTATTCCGGTATGTATTTACACGTATAGGAATACGTATTTCTTGTGTTTATTAAGTATTTTATACTTAATTTATGTCGAATTATCCGGATTATTATTTTTATACAAATAGTATTACCAACTTTATATCCTTAAAATATATATTTTAAGAGAATTTTTATAGAAAATATCTATAAACTTTATCTGGCAAAATATATATAATTCCATATATATCTTAAAAATAACATGTTTTTAAGATTAAACTTAGAAATGTGTATTTCTAGTTTTTACCCAAAATAATATATCCTTTTGAATTGTTAAGAAACTATAACATTCAAAATAATATAGTTTCGCCAAATAGTATATTTTTGAATTGTTTAAGAGAATACATCTTTCAAAACAATATATTTTCTATTTTGACAAAATATGATATATATTTTGTAATAGTTGTAAAATTTCATAGTTTACCGTTCCTTTGGTTTCGAAAATACCGTTTATCACATTTGTCAAGTTACGAATTTATTTCCGGAATATATACATATATATAGTCCAATGTTCATTGTTCGGTTTTGTCCATTATTTGGGTATAAACTATATATTCATTTTCTTGGAGTTTTAGTAACATCTTTATGTTACAATTTTTAGTATTTTGGTATCGTGTATTATTTTCAAGTCCTTAATTTTAATAACTACAATCAATATACAGGTAACACACAATTTGTGACTAAATATATATTTCCTAAATATATACTTAGCCATTTTCATTACCAAAAATCAACATCCAATATTCATAATTTTTATAACAAAAATTATGGCAACTTTTCACATTAAAACCAAGATCAAAAATTACTTATAAACATTTGATTAAAAATATTTTTCTAAGTGTTTAATTTCTACAAAAATTTTGCCATAGTTTCCCCTTAAAAATGGAGGTTTCCATGCTAATTAGCATATCATTATATTTTCAAAAATTCATCACAATCATCAATAATCAACCTACAACTTACCATGAGCCATTACATGCAATTTTTACAAGAAGATATGAACTTGAAGTTTTATAAAAACTTGTAGTATTTTAACATGATGTTTAACATGTTCATCTAATACTAAAAACATGATTTTTAATTCATAAAAATCATTTTTACAAGATTTCAATCTTTACAACTTACAACTTGATTTTACAAAAATCATTCTCCATGCATTTTTCATGTTACATATACTTTACTAGTTCTATTTAACCCTTTAAAACATGATCATTTTTCTTTAAAACCAAGTCATGTGAAATCTAGTAGTAAAATTTAATTTCTTGAAATATTCATCTTTGAAATCTCATATTTTTAAGATCAACAACTTGTAGGAATCATCATCCTACACAAAATCATGTTCATCTTCAAGTTCATACTTAACATAAAGGATGATCAACATAGATCTTTCAATATTTATCCTCATACTTGCTAGACCATGTGTTTAATCATCATCTAGCAAGCTTCTTATGATGATCTACATCATAAACACAAGAAATCAACAAACAAGTTCATTACATACCCCCTTAACATCTTTTGATCTTCATGTTTCTAAGCTTTATGTTCAAGTTCATCTTTATGTTTTGATGGGATCTTAGATTATCTTGTTGCTTCATACTTTAACCACTAAGATTAAGTGTAAAAACAAGATCAAGAGGGCTTACTACTAGCACAATGGCTAGGGAAGAACTCAAGATGATGAAGATGATAAACTAGGTGGATAAAAGCTCTAGGTGAAGGTCCTTCAAGCTCCAAAGCTTCCAAGCTTCTTAACTATGCTTCTTGCACCTCTAGATCACCTTGGAATGCTTGAGTGATGGATGAAAATGGTGGGACTATGGTGGTGTATGGTGGCCGTGGGTATGAGGAAGAAGAAGGAGAAGGAGTGGTGAATTTTTGTTAGGTGATTTAGTGGTGATCTCTTGTTCTTTTAACCTCCAACAATCAATTAACCATTAGTCCATGTGCTTATATCCAGCTAACATATCCCATTAAACAATTGAAAGAAAATCAAGTGGTGGGGCCACCCTTGTAACCGTGAATGGGGGGGGGGGGGTCTTTAGTTGGGTTTCAACCTTAAGTTAGTTAATTAGTTAGGTTCTAAGTGTAAAGTTAGGGGTCTAATGTGTTTAGGTGTTTTAAGATGTGTTATGATGTTTAGTGACCATAACTAGCTTCATAATATTAAAACAATGCTTCTAGCTAGATTTTGGTGTTTCGGGTAGTGTCCGGTTATTCGTTTGGTTACCGGCTCGTTAAAGTGTTAAATAGCGACGTTTAGGGTGCTTTAAGGTACCTTTTATGATGGTTTTGATTCCCAACTCTAAACAAGTTATTCTGGACTATTAAACTACATTTCAGCATTATAATTTGGGGTTTAAAAGCTGAATTTTGTTGAATTCTGCAGAATTCTGCAGTTTTAGTGTGTTTCAGGCATTTTCTGACACTTAAGTCATCACTCGAAAGGCAGTTACATGATCCTAACTTTCCTAGTGTAACCCTTGTTCCCGGGGCTTATTCAGTGCCTTTACATCATGTCTGTCTGAGTACTGAACTCCAGTCAGTACTCCTAGTTCGTCTGGTAAGTGTACCAGTTTCGTTCCGTATACGTTTCAAACCGTTTCAATTTGAGTTCACAATAATAAACATCATGCATCATGAAATGTCTTTGTGAGTTCTTTCAATATAATTCATGAAATCATACACATCATAAGTTCAAAATGCACAACCATTTAATACAAACTACTGTTCACATTGTACGGATATTACCTGAAAGATGCCATTTGTCACAAAGGTTCCATTATTTGTCTTTCATCATGAAAGTTGTCTGGTTATCAACACATCCACAAGGTTATAGAGTGTGGGCTTCAAAGAGGGCGTGGAAGGTGCCTTCTCAATGGGTCGCGAGGAGTGCACATTGCCACAAAAGGGGGTGCGGGGTGGGGCTCGTGGGCGTGGGGAGGGTTGAGATGGGGAAGAAGGTGAACGTGGGGTGGCGTGATTGCATGAGGGGTTGGGGCTTGAGATGCAACCTTTTCAAAAAGATGAAACCTCGTAGGGTGGGTAGGGACAACTGTAGATATTTTTTGTAATTATTTTACGTGTTTTATCCGACCCGACCCGTCGAACCGACCAAATTTTTTTATGTTCTGGCATATGATATTTTTGAACATTTAAAAAGTGAACCCCTTGGAAAAAATTCATGGATCCGCCACTAACCGTGAGTAGCCAAACTGATACATAAAATGACGTCATATACCTTTTTCGCTATTTTATCAACAAAAGATTACATTTTATACAATTCTGAATATACCTCTAGGCACGATTATTTGATAAAAGTTTTATTAGAACGAATCATCAAATATAGTTGGTTATTTTAGGGGAAAATCTGTGGTCCCAAATCCAAATTAGAGGTGCACAAACTAGGTATTTTGAATAACCGGTTCCGGTTATGGAACTGGTTTCGGTTTCTCGTTTTAAGGATTGAAACCGGTTATTGCTATAACCGGTTCGGTTCCGATTCCAATTATTTGACCAAAAAACCATACCTTATGTGCTCGGTTCGAGTAGGGTTCGGTTTCAGTGCTTAAGAAACTGGGTATTATTATACGTCCCTATTTTCGGGTTTTTTATACCCGATTTCCAAGTTTTTTAGTTTGATATTTTTCGTATTTTTTAATACTCTATTTCGTTTTTATTACCCTATTTTCTCGAATTTTTTGTTTATTATTATTAAATATGCATTGTATAATGTAAGAAAATTAAAATTGATGCACTAACATAAATTTAAAAGAAAGATATTAGAATCATGTATCGGTTATAGCCGGGTATAATTGGTTCCGGTTCCAGTTCTTGTCCAGTTTTGGTTATTAATCGGTATGATTGGTTCCGGTTCTAGGTATTGAGATTAAAATACATACCCTATTTATACCTACGGGTAGGGTCACTAGATCGGTTCCAGCTATAGAATTCCCGAGCATTAAAAGAACCGGTTCAGGGTTTTTTTTTACCGGATACGGTTTTTTTGTGCACCTCTCCAAATCCATTACGAAAGAACTGGGTTGTGATCGGTGAGGCCCAAAGCCCGTGTCGGAAAGGGTGATGAAGGGTTGGATTTAACAAAGGGGGATCAGGGCTTGTAAATTGACAGAGAATTGTGTCGAATGGTAAGATCACATATTTCTCAAACATTGATTGTCGGTCGGTGCAATCTGTATGTATCAAAAACTTCGAAGATTCACATGTGTTGTGAATCATCTCTTCATCACTGAAACCACTTCAATTAATCAATCCAAAACCTAAGTTATCCAGTGGATTAGTATCAATCAGAGAATCTATACCTTGATGCATTACAAGATTTCATGTTGTTATGAATTTACAGGCAATCAAGTCTAAACTTTTCTTCCAAGTAATAAAAGAGTTGGATTTCTGACTGCAAACCAATATTAGTTTCACTATTGCTAACTTGAGTTTATTGATTGAAAACAAGCACATAATAATGTTAGGTGTGAATCGGTTTTCGACATTCAGGTGGATGGCGTTGCACCACTCCTCCAGCAAGCTTTTTGTTGGAGGTATCTCATCCCTTTTTCTCTCTTTATGTCTTTAACTGTAGTACATAGAGCAATGACTCACAGCTCTTATCTCTTGCCTCACGCCTCCGCGCTTTTCAAAACCAAGTTTGTAGTAGTGAACCATGTCTTAATATATGTTTTTTATGAAGCATGACAAAGCTGAAAAAAGAGTTTGGGTCCTTGGGATCATTGCAGAACATCATGGTTGTTGTCATTTTTTTTTTGAGTAAATTGCCATTTTGGTCCTTGAGCTTTGGGCAGTTTTGCCACTTTAGTATAAATCTTAAATTTTTTGCATCTAGGTCCCTATGGTTTAAATTTTGTTCCCATTTTGGTTCAAAAGCAAAGTCAGCTTAGATTTAAAAAAAAACTGGTTTTTTGTCCTTTTCTGAAGGGCATTTTGGTCATTTTAAGCTTTACCCATGGAAATAAATAAATAAAAAAGGACAAAAATGTCCAAAATGCCCTTCAGAAAAGGATAAAAACCAGTTTTTTTTAGAAATCTGAGTTGACTTTGCTTTTGGATCAAAATGGCAACAAAATTGAAACCAAAGGGATCCAGATGCAAAAAGTTTGAGATTTGGACTAAAGTGGCAAAACTGCCCAAACCTCAGGACCAAAATGGCAGTTTATTCTTTCTTATTTTTCGTTATAATATATGTATGCGCACAGGCCTTTCCTATGATACAAATGAACCTGTGTTGAAAGAGGTTTTTGGGCAGCATGGAGAAATTATTGAAGGTATGTTACTTCTCTAACGTGTTAAAAACTTCAAAAAAAAAAAAAAAACTAAGAAGGGAAACGGGTCAAACGTATTCTAAGTTTCCAATAGTGTATATCAATGCTGTAGATAACCTTTGTTAAAAAATAGAACTTCTATTAAAAAATATTTTATCATCATATCTCACATACTGATTGTTTGACAAAATTGCAATTTTTTTCGGCACCCAACCCGCTCATTTTGCCCACTTTACTTGTCTTAATAGTTTAGTAGTTAATCCTAATTCCAAACAATAGGTTATATGAATGCCATCATCTTTGCAGCAAAAGTTATATGTGATCACAAGAGTGGCAAATCAAAAGGATATGGATTCGTGCATTTCATTTCTGAAGATTCTGCCAGCAAAGCCTTAGCAGAAATGGATGGTCAGGTAACACTGGATTCATGCTCGATACATTTTCTAGCTAATTTTGATAACCGAACAATTTGTTATAGTGATTATGTTGTTACGTCTTCTTATCAGGTACTCGACGGTAGAAATATCCGCATCCAGTATGCAAACAAGAAAGAAGGATGCTGCAATTAAAATTTGGAGGTCAGGCCTATTTCTTTGTACACTTCAAACTTTACTTGAGTAGCGTCCCATAATTATATTGTTTTTTCTTGGACTGTCTAATATATATAAGAGTTAATCACGTTTTTCGTCCCTATGGTTTGTCAAAAATCACTATTTCAGTCCATTAGTTTAAAAATTGCCAAAACAGTCCCTGTGGTTTCACTTTCGTAACTATTACAGTCCACCCACGCTAACGCCATCCGGTTATTCTGTTAGTTTATTTCAAAAAATGACCATAATGCCCTATTATTAAAATTAAAACTAAAATTATAATAAATAAATAGTTAGTTACGTTTTTCGTCTCTGTGGTTTGTTAAAAATAACCATTACAATCCATTAGTTCTAAAAATTGCAAAAACAGTACCAATTTTAATAATTTTTAGAACTAATGGACTGTAATGGTTATTTTAACAAACCACATGGACGAAAAACGTAACTAACTCTTTATTTATTTTAATTTTAAAAACAGGGGCATTATGGTCATTTCAAATAAACTAATAGAATAACCGGATGGCGTTAGTGTGGGTGGACTGTAATAGTTACGAAAGTGAAACCACATAGATTGTTTTGGCAATTTTTAAGCTAATGGACTAAAATAGTGATTTTTGACAAACCAAAGGGATGAAAAACATAATTAACTCTATATATTATATACTCTTTAGTATGTAATTTCCAAATAGAAAGGTAATTAACTCAATTATTTGCTTGAATCTAACAAACAAAAATAAGTAGCAACAAACTCTTATGATATAAAAAAACAAACCAAAAATCGTTTCACTAGAAAAGTCATTGGCATATTAGAATAAATTTTAATATAGTTATGGGATGTGCTTAGAGGTTCTAGGTTCGCTTTTGATGAAATTCTAGGCTGGACCGGTAGCTATGGGTTTAGGAAAAGGCAAACCGAACTGGGCAGTTTTACCGCTTTGGCGGTATATACCGGTTTGTTTTTTTTTGTTTTTTTGTTTTTTTGCGGTTTGAACCGATTTTCAAGTTGTTTTCAAAATCGTTAATAATTAGTTTGTGTTCAAAACTTTAAAATTTAGTATATTTTTCAGTTTATTTTAAAACCAACACATCGGGTATTGCTATATGATTATAAATTAAGTTTTACTTTTTAGTACACATAGGGGTTAAAAGGGCATAGTTGTTAAAAGCCATCGCCTCTTGCGCCTAGGCCCATTTTCCAGGCTAGGCCAGGCAATTGCGCTTTAATTCTCCAGTTGATGGCCCCAGTCCAGATTCTAGATTCCGGAGAGTTTCCGACCAAATTCTCTAAATTCCGCCAAGATTCTAGCTAGATTTCTACTATTATCTAACGAAAACTACTTTTCTACACTAATGTTTTAGAACTTTTGGTATTAAATAAATTATATTAAATGTTATCTAATAGCTTTAGTTTATTTTATTTGAAGAATAGTGTTAATTTTCTAATACATAAAATAATTTTTATTTTTTTCGTTGTGCGCTTTTATTTTCTCACACCTTCGCTTTTCCTGCGCGTTGCGCCTAGGCCTCAGGCGATGCCTATGAGCCTTGAGTGCGCCTAGCACCTTTAATAACTATGTTAAAAACTGGCTCACCTCTGACATAAAAAAATTATAATAAAATTACTGTTGGCTGATTTGAGCCAGGTTATCTGTTGTTTTAAAGTTATAAGAGTCTAATTTAATTATGATATATGTGGTCTCTGCTTTATGCTAATGCGTCTGTGTGTCTCTTCGTGAAGAGAGAATTGTCTCGGCAAAGGACTAAATGGAAGGATGAAAGTGATGAAGCTAGCCAAGACCTTAATGTATATCTCCAAGTGTCTTTTGATCTTGTGTAATGTAATGATGCATCATTGTACACTTTGTGTAATTCATGTGAAACCATAAAGCTTAATCAAGTACATTTTGCAACTTTCTAACATGTATATCTTTGGATAGTATAATAAAGCGTAATCAAATACATGTTTGGTAAAAACTGGTATGAAAACCTATTGTGATGCAGGGACGCAGCATAGTGTGGGGGGTGGGGGCGCTCGACCCTCCGAGCTCTTCGCTCAGTAGTGTCTGGTATATAGTTTTCGCTCAGTAGTGTCTGGTATATAGTTTTCGTATAGAATTTTTTAGGTATATACGTTTTCGACCCCCCGGTTTTGTAAATTTTTAGTTATATACGTTTTTGACCCCCGGTCGGAATCTCAAGCTTCGCCACTTGTGTTGCAATTATTTTGACGTCAATATTACTTAATTTGTTAATAACTAGGCGACCGCTCCATTTTGGAACTTCTCTGCAGCTTCGTATCCCGATCTAGAAGCCCCACGTCCTATTGCTGCCGTTTCTAGTATTTCTCAAATTGTTGATGAGAATCCTAGTACAATGTCAGGGGTCGATTGTAAGTAGTTAGATCTTTACAAGCTTCATTTGCAATCATTGTTCTCTACTGCCTATATATTTATTTGAACAATGAAGGGTGATGTTTATCCGGTGGATTCCTACGATGGCTACATAATGGATCGAGTTCTCGATGCCAACTGGAGTTTGCTCTATGACGAAGATGTAAGATATCGGTTTATCGTCTCATTAGTCATTACTATGTTTACATTTCAATTATGACACGTGAATTAATGCTGCAGGCAACGGATCGTCAATCAAACATTCTTGTGACGTAGCTAGGGGTGCTAAATGGGTCGTGTTTGCGGGTCCAACCCGACCTGAACCCGAAAATAGTGTCAAACACCTGAACCCGAACACGACCCGAATATTCGTGGGTTGACCCGAACATGACCCGTTTGACCCAAATTTTTTTAAAAAAATTTCCATATTAATATTTTAAAATTTTTTATTTTAAAACAAAAAAAATACAAATGTATGTGAAATAGTTACATTTTATTTATAAAATCTTATGTCAAGTTCTCTTTTAAGTTATAGTTATTGCATAAAATACCCAACCAATTTAACTTATAACATAAATACATTTTGAAAAAATAAAATACAATATAAATTGGTTAAATGGGTCAACCCGCCAACCCGTCAGTTTTGACCCGAACCCGACCCGCTTAGCTAAACGGGTTCGCGGGTTCAACCTGAAACTGACACGAACCCAATTAGACTAAACCCAAACCCGTGAATTTCGTGCTAGGTTCGTGTGTGGTTTTCGGGTCGTGTCTGAGATTCACACCCCTAGACGTAGCTAACCCTATTGACAATGGGTTGTTTGTTTACAGAGTCTAGCTGTAGGTCCCGCAGAAATGGAAGGTCTATCACGCATTACTATGGTGATTGCTGGCACAGATGAGTCTATGGGCAAGTTGGTTCAGCAGTTCTACAAATTGGTGGACGTTCATGAGGTAACTTATTCTACAAACCGACCGATATCGTTTTGTTAGTATGGAAAACTTGTGATCTAATGAAGTGAAATACTCAGGTCAAAGATATCACCTACTTAACATTTTCGGAACGTGAGCTAATGCTGATCAAAGTTGCTGCAAACGCTGCTGCTAGACAGGATGTACTGGACATTGACGCCATTTTTCGGGCCAAGCCTGTTGATGTTTCCGATCATACTATTACACTTGAAGTAAGTTCTTCTCGATCTTTGTTTCTTTTACGTTCTTTTTTCTTGTTTCTGATATGTTCCATCTTTCATGTTTCAGCTTACGGGAGACTTTAATAAGTTATTCGCCCTGCAAACGTTATTGGAGTCCTATGGAATTTGTGAGGTTTGTGATGGACTAATTACAGCATAAGTTGATTGTTGGTTTCGCCACTAACAGTGTCTAGCTGCGTTATAATTTGTAGGTGGCGAGGACTGGTCGAGTGGCATTGGTGAGAGAGTCGGGAGTCGATTCTACGTATATACGTGGGTACTGTATGCTGTTGTAATAAAAGCAACGATGCATAATTCCAACTTGTTTCAAGTCTTGTAGCGCCAATGGTTGCTAGGGTCCCCTTTCTGGTGGGCTACTTTTATGTTGTGCCGTGTGACATGAAAGTGCAACAGTTATACTTTTGTTGTTCTTACTTAATGTTTTAAAGATAGTTTCGACTTTCAAGTCATGGGTATATAGAACTTCTCATATTGTGAAAAGTTTCGACAGGTATGCAGATACGCAGATCTTGTAAACGGTCAACAACATCACGTGAACCAGTCAACCATTTGATATCAGACCTGTGAAGTATATTTGCATATTCACTTGTCGAAATTTCAGGTTTCTGCCTCGTAGGCATAGACTTGTGCGACAAGCTGTGGTTATGACACACGTGAACTCTGTGACTTCCTCTCTGTTGTATAGATGCCCCTCACTTCAACCACCAACATGACTTCGTTATCACGGACATCTTCACACCAAGATGGTAATAAAGTCCCCTTAAACAGAACCATGTCTTCCTGAGATATCTCTGGCAGCTCAACTACACAGAGTGGTCAAAGCCTGCAATAGCATGACCCGTTTATGTGAAAGCAAGTCAGCTGAACATCATCCAGACAACATCAACGGCTCCCAATATCGCATTGCATGAATGCTTGACAAAACTAATTGAACGTCAATTTTGTTAACAGAATCAACAAACTCATGAAGTGTTGCCCGAATCTATGACAATCTGCTATTTAGCCAATCGAATAATTGTGTGAACAGGACTGTAAGCGACAACCTAAACTTGGTTGCCGCTGATATCATATCTAGTGAAGAGATGATGCTGTCACAAAAGGGTTGGAACATATGTGAAGAATAAGGGGTTTCCAGTGATACAAAATACAAATGGCGGATAGGCCAATTGGGTCGCTTTGTGAACAGTCACGCCCCTACAAATTGATCACCATTCTAATAGACATGTTGGGTTCTTAACAAATGTCGCTGATAGGCGACTGTTCACTACAACCCCGGACCATGGAAACCGAAACCATGAACTGGACCACATATGAACTTGTGTGATGCCCAACCAGTTTTTGGTGCGCCATAGAAACAAACATTATGCCCATCGCTTGCGATCACACTCATGAGATGTGCACATAAAACTATAGGAGATTTGTTCATTATTCATTCGATAATCAGGTTGACTTGTCACTAATATATCAATTTCACGTTTCATTTGTCGGGCGTGGTTTTCCCTTTCTACTGAATTTCTCACATCATGAAAAAGGTTTTCAATTAAATTTGTATTGAAATGTTCTTAAAAAATAAATAACACTGTGTATTTAGATTTTTTTTGAATTAACGAGTACAAGTTATTAACGAAAAAACAAATGAGTTGCTAACGCAAACGCTGCACTACCATGAACAACGCATGGGCGACACAATGTTCCACACGTGGGTTTTAACCACCTTGCTTCACGCCCACTCCACTTCCACCACATCACACCCCATGGTTTTGTGTGGGACAAAGATTACACGGAAAAAACTCTTTACTCTAAGACCATGTGTAGTGGTCGTTACCCAAGGGTTTGGTTTTTTTTTTCCATGTGGCGTCCAAGTCATCAATGCCCGAAAATTGGGTAAAATGGAGTAGTGGTGAGACATGTAAAGTTAGTGGGTTTGGAATTAGAAAAATAAAAGAATTTGGATTGGTCAAGATATCGTCGATCAATCAACTTATATCTTTCTCTCTCTTACACTACGTGATACAGATCACGAACAACACCCCAAAATGTCAAACCACATGAGAAAGAGGTGGTGTTAAGCATGTGATTAACCACGTCCCAATACGTATGGTGTAAGATTCAATAAAAGTACAAATTTATTGACAATTTTAAAATACCTTCAGCATAATAAACTAGTGTTTAACGCCCACGTTGCGGGCGTGGGGTCCTTTTTTGTACCAAGTAGTCAACAAACAACGATCAAAACTGGAAAAGATCGTAAAAAAATAAAATTTTTTACCAACACGTGATGTAAAGCGTAGACAAGACTAACATGAACTTGTACAACAAGCTGGCGTAAGACGTAGACAAACACAAATTTATACCATCCTCAATACAAGGCATAAACAACAAAACCTAAAAGAAATCGCTACAAGAAAAAAAAAAACTAAATGGTATCGATTTGGTCGGTTACCAATTTAATTTGCAATATTTCAAAGAAAAGAGACAAATGGGCTAGGGCTTTGATTTGAAATGTTGATGCATATGTCTGTTGCCTACGTCATCGTATAATATCGAGCCTGTATTTAGGAGCGAAATGTCGAAGTTAATGGATGTAAAGGAGCAAGTTCGCCCGAACTTGTCCATGACACATTTCAAGCTAACTTGATCTCCTGTATATATATGTCTTGTGATTTCATTTGTAACATTCTGAGATTTTGTGTACTGGACGGCGAAGCTCTGTCCAAGTGTTTCCAGGATCAGTAACGTCTTCTAATCAATGAAACGGTGTTAAACAGTAAAGAACTTGTATCCAATGTTTCCTATGCAAACGGATTCCGCACGTTTACCTTAGGTTTGCCAAATTAGTGCCTGAACGATCCGTACAATGGACTTACAAGTGGTATCAGAGCAGGATCGGCCTAATTGGAAGACATTGGATATAGAACATCTCACTTTCTACTCATTTCTTTCTTTTTAAACTTTTCTTGGACATTTCATGGACAAAATGGACTGATTTTCAAGTATAATACGTAAAATCCATAATAGTAAAACCCTTGAAAGTTTAGACCTTAAAACAAATGAATTCATGTCAAAAATGTCAAAAAACCATGTTAGGTAAACACACATTTTGTGAGATTTAAACAACTTCGCGCGAAGTTGTCAAGGTTTTTTCAAAAATTTCAGTCAAGTTTGCCCGAACTTGGCAAAATCTTGTATAAGATTCATACAAGTTCGCCCGAACTTGTCACAAAGTGAAAGTTTTTCTGAAAAGTGTCACAAGTTCGACCGAACTTGGTTTAAAAGTGAAACTTTTAAATTCTTGAAACAAGTTCGCCCGAACTTCTTAAGTAGCTGATTTTCATAAGCTGTTACAAGTTCGCCCGAACTTGTCTAGAGGTTCCTAAAAAAGGCATGAAAATCTCAAAAAACGTCTCGGACATTATATATCATTAGATTCGTATCGACGAGACGATTTTAAAGATATAATCGGGTAAAAACAGTTTTCAGAAAAAATTTAAACGTTTTTAACAAACCGATAAGTGAAAATTGTCAATTAAAAGGTTGAGTTTTGCATAAAATTTATGAAAACAAAATTTTTTGTCGGAAATGGAAGATATTAATTTTGAAAAATTGAATGAATGGAAAGAGGATCCTGACTATTTGAATTCTCCTGAACGTTTAACTATTTGGATTAAAAGATTTGAGAATTTCAAATGTAAAAAGGATGAATCTGTGAATGATCTGATAGATCGATTTTATGTCATGGACAACAAGTTATACGAGTTTTATATTGTGTTTTGATTCCAGGATCATGTAAAGATTTTAAATTTTACAGATGCATTACCATCAGAGTGGGATGGTTATTCGAAAGAATTACTAAAGGAGCCTGGTTTGTCAATACATCAATTTTCTGAAAAAAATTAAGGATCACATTCCTGTAATTGAAAAGATGAAAGTTTTAAAACGAAAGAAGGAATGTGAGTCTGAGATTAAATCTGAAAATAAAAATGCTTGTTAAAGTTTTAATAATCCTGAAGTTTGTCAATCTTTTGCAGGTATAAATAGTGATCAAGGAAATGATCTGGAAACACAAAGTTTAAATGTTCAGGTAAAGAAAGAAAGAAGTATAATGTCGGAAAACTGTGAAGAAAAGGTTTCAAGTACATCTACAAATGAGTCTTCAAGTTCTAAACCAATCTGCCCAGTCTATGATGAAGATCTGAGTGATTATCTGGCAGATGATGCTAAACTCTTGAACAATCTGGAGAGTTTGACATTAGAAAATAAAAAGTTAAAAAGAAAATGAAAAGATTTTTGAAAATAGAATAAAAATTTTAGAAAATGAAAAATATGTTTTAAATAAAAATGATTTTGAAAAACAAATTATAATAAACTTGCATCTTGAAAAAATCAGGAAACTTAAACAAGATGCTGAGATTGCTAAAAACAAAATTGATGGTTTAGAAAAGAAGTTGAAAGGTTTTGTGACCTCGTCATTAATTCTAGATCGTATATGTCCAAAACCGATCAATGAGAATAAAAAGGAAATCCCAATAAGTGACAAGATCACAAATTATGACGATGTCATAATTGAGGATTGTGATGATGATAATGATGATGAAAGTGTTAAAAAGAATAAAAATGAAATATTTTTAAAACTAAATGAAATATTTCAAGAAACTGTTCTAAAATCTACTGAAAAAGTTGAATGCTCAACGCAAAAACCTTTTAAGCAGAATGGAGAACGAAAACAAAAGGAAAAACAAAGTTCTAAAAATTCTAAAAATTTTCAAAAGAAAAATAAAAGCTCATCGGTACGA
Organism: Scalesia atractyloides; assembly: GCA_947069175.1. NCBI lineage: Eukaryota > Viridiplantae > Streptophyta > Magnoliopsida > Asterales > Asteraceae > Scalesia > Scalesia atractyloides. Next base: position 34,060,790 of record CAMTDV010000015.1, on the reverse strand, counting down.
TCATCCAATCATTATAAAAGTTCACTAAAAATTGAAAATAAGTGGTGCAGGTTGGACCATAGTGCTTTAACGTCAAATCATGTTTATAGAAGAAACAGAAAAGATGGTTACCACACATCAAATCAATGTTACGATTTGAGTGTATGGTTTGATAGAAAAGATCGATATTATAACAGGTTGTGTCACAAATGTGGGATAAAGGGACACATTGCTAGAAAGTGTCTACAAATTATCATAAACCTGTTCATATTGATAAAAAAAATTCTGAAGATTTGAAAATAGCAACTCAGTTTTTGAAACAATGTATAGAAACTGCAAACAAGGTGAAACCAGTTATTACTAAGTTTTCAAATTTTGAAACTGGTGAATCCTCGAATAGTAATGAACAAAAAGTTTCTACATTCTATTTCAAGAAAGCTTTTCAGAAAAATCAAACATGGTTGGTAAAAGAAAAAGAAGTTACACAATCAGTGAAAATTGAAAGTTTAGAGGATTTTTCGAAACTTGAGAAAGTCCTAAATAAACTTGATTGTGTAAAGAAAATCAAAATTAAGATTGAAGAAACAACGCCTAAGACTGAAAAGGCTTGGGTGTCATTATTCAACTAATTGTTTGAATTTTTGTGCAGGAACTTCTAAAATGAAAGCAAATTACTGAGAATGGAGTTCCGTGGCACATATTAAAGACGGGCCGGGTTATCAAGTTCAATATAAAGGCCATTTTTACAAATTTTGGCATTCCAATAACATTTACTTGAAAATTTTACAAATTTTTGAAGAAAATTTGAAAAGTTTCACAGAACCCTCACTGTTGAAAAGACAAAATTCATGGATATAAATGTTTTATAAACACAAAGGTGTCAAGGTTTTTGTCATCACGAGGGGGAGAGTATTTTAAAGAAATTTGTGAAGCAGTAATGGATGGAGAATTGAAGTAATTCTCATCAGTTGGTTAATGTTTTTATATAAATCAATAATCCAAAAAACATGTTTTTGAATTTTAGGGGGAGAAATTTTTTTCAGAAAATCAAAAAACGTATGAAAAACCAAAAAGTACAAAAACATGAAAAAGACAAAAAAATTTGGTGTCAAAAAGGAAATGATAGCACATCAGTGGACTATCACAGTATGCTAAGGATTTGTAAAGTTTAAAAAAGTTTAAACAAGTCTTACTGTGGTTGTGTTGATAGGCTTTACATGTTTAGTAAATTGTCTCCGGGATATAAACTAAATTTTACAACTGCTTAAACTTGTGGTTTTTTTAGGTATATACGTTTTCGACCCCTTGGTTTTGTAATTTTTTTTGGCATATACGTTTTTTACCCCCATATCGGAAATTTCAAGCTTCGCCACTGTTGTGTTACAATTATTTTGAAGTCAATGTTACTTAATTTGTTAACAACTAGGCGACCGCTCCATTTTGGAACTTCTCTGCAGCTTCGTATCCCGATCTAGAAGCCCCACGTCCTATTGCTGCCGTTTTTAGTTTTTCTCAAATTGTTGACGAGGATCCTAGTACGATGTCAGGGGTCGGTTGTAAGTAGTTAGATCTTTACAGGCTTCATTTGCAATCGTTGTTCTCTACTGCCTATATATTTATTTGAACAATGAAGGGTGATGTTTATCCGGTGGATTCCTACGATGGCTACATAATGGATCGAGTTCTCGATGCCAACTGGGGTGTGCTCTATGAAGAAGCTGTAATATTGGTTTATCGTCTCATTGGTCATTACTATGTTTAAATTCCAATTCTGACACGTGAATTAATGCTGCAGGCAACGGGTCGTCAATCTCACACGTTAAACATTCTTGTGAATAATGCTCCTGGAGTTCTCAACCTGGTCACAGGAGTTATATCCAGACAGGGTTATAACGTACAGGTAAATTAACTTGTTTTAACTTTTAAGCAATTACGTTGTTGTTTTTATAGAGTAATATGGTCCAGACGTAGCTAGGGGTGCTAAATGGGTCGTGTTTGTTGGTTAGCGGGTCCAACCCGACCTGAACCCGAAAATCGTGTCAAACACCTGAACTCGAACACGACCCGAATATTCGTGGTTGACCCGAACATGACCCGTTTGACCCAATTTTTTTTTAAAAAAATCGCACATTAATATTTTAAAATTTTAATTTTACAACAAAAAAAATACAAATGTATATAAAATAATTACATTTTATTTATAAAATCTTATGTCAAGTTTCTATTTTAAGTTATAGTTATTGCATAAAATACCCAACCAATTTAACTTATAACATAAAAATACATTTTGAAAAAATAAAATACAATATAAATTGGTTAAACGGGTCAACCCGCCAACCCGACAGTTTTGACCCGAACCCGACACCAGTTTAGCTAAACGGGTTCGCTGGTTCAACCTGAAACTGACCCGAACCCAATCAGACTAAACCCAAACCCGCGAATTTTGTGTTAGGTTCGTGTGTGGTTTTTTGGGTCGTGTCAGAGATTTACACCCCTAGACGTAGCTAAACCTATTGACGATGGGTTGTTGTTTACAGAGTCTAGCTGTAGGTCCCGCAGAAATGGAAGGTTTATCACGCATTATTACGGCACAGATGAGTCTATGGGCATGTTGGTTCAGTAGTTCTACAAATGGTGGGCGTTCATGAGGTAACTTATTCTACAAACCGACCGATATCGTTTTGTTAGGGAGAACTTGTGATCTAATGAAGTGAAATATTCAGGTCAAAGATATCACCTACTTACCATTTTCGGAACGTGAGCTAATGCTGATCAAAGTTGCTGCATACGCTGCTCCTAGACGGGATGTACTGGACATCGCCGCCATTTTTTGGGCCAAGCCTGTTGATGTTTCCGATCATACTATTACACTTGAAGTAAGTTTTTCTCGATCTTTGTTTCTTTTACGTACTTTTTCTTGTTTCTGATATGTTCCATCTTTCATGTTTCAGCTTACGGGAGACTTTAATAAGTTATTTGCCCTGCAAACGTTATTGGAGTCCTATGGAATTTGTGAGGTTTGTGATAGATTAATTACACATTAAGTTGATTGTTGGTTTCGCCACTAACAATGTCTAGTTGCGTTATAATTTATAGGTGGTGAGGACTGGTCGAGTCAGGAGTCGATTCTACGTATCTACGTGGGGTACTCTATGGTGTTGTAATAAAAGAAACGACGCACAATTCCAACTTGTTTCAAGTCTTGTAGTGCCAATGGTTGCTAGGGTCCCCTTTCTGGTGGGCTACTTTTATGTTGTGCCATGTGACATGAAAGTGTAATTGAAAAGATGAAAGTTTTACAACCGCTTAAACTTGTGGATTTTTTAGGTATATACGTTTTCGACCCCCTGGTTTTGTAATTTTTTTAGGCATATACGTTTTTTACCCCCATGTCGGAAATTTCAAGCTTCGCCACTGTTGTGTTGCAATTATTTTTAAGTCAATATTACTTAATTTATTAACAACTAGGCGACCGCTCCATTTTGGAACTTCTCTGCAGCTTCGTATCCTGATCTAGAAGCCCCACGTCCTATTGCTGTCGTTTTTAGTTTTTCTCAAATTGTTGACGAGGATCCTAGTACAATGTTAGGGGTCGGTTGTAAGTAGTTAGATCTTTACAGGCTTCATTTGCAATCGTTGTTCTCTATTGCCTATATATTTATTTGAACAATGAAGGGTGATGTTTATCTGGTGGATTCCTACGATGGCTACATAATGGATTGAGGTCTCGATGCCAACTGGGGTGTGCTCTATGACGAAGATGTAAGATATCGGTTTATCATCTCATTGGTCATTACTATGTTTACATTTCAATTCTGACACATGAATTAATGCTGCAGGCAACGGGTCGTCAATCTCACACGTTAAACAATCTTGTGAATAATGCTCCTGGAGTTCTCAACCTGGTCACTGGAGTTATATCCAGACAGGGTTATAACGTTCAGGTAAATTAACTTGTTTTAACTTTTAAGCAAGTACGTTGTTGTTTTTATAGAGTAATCTGGTCCAGACGTAGCTAGGGGTGCTAAACGGGTCGTGTTTGCTGGTTATTGGGTCCAACCCGAACTGAACCCGAAAATCGTGTCAAACACCTGAACTCGAACACGACCCGAATATTCGTGGGTTGACCCGAACATGACCCGTTTGACCCAATTTTTTAATAAAAATCGTATATTAATATTTTAAATTTTAATTTTACAACAAAAAATACAAATGTATATAAAATAATTACATTTTATTAATAAAATCCTATGTCAAGTTTCTATTTTAAGTTATAGTTATTGCATTAAATACCCAACCAATTTAACTTATAACATAAAAATACATTTTGAAAAAATAAAATACAATATAAATTGCTTAAACGGGTCAACCCGCCAACCCGACAGTTTCGACCCGAACCCGAAACCAGTTTAGCTAAACAGGTTTGTGGGTTCAACCTGAAACTGACCCGAACCCAATCAGACTAAACCCAAACCCGCGAATTTTGTGTTAGGTTCGTGTGTGGTTTTTTCGGTCGTGTCAGATATTCACACCCCTAGACGTAGCTAACCCTATTGACGATGGGTTGTTTGTTTATAGAGTCTAGCTGTAGGTCCCGCAAAAATGGAAGGTTTATTACGCATTCCTACGGTGATTGCCGGCACAGGTGAGTCTATGGGCATGTTGGTTCTGCAGTTCTACCAATGGTGGGTGTTCACGAGGTAACTAATTCTACAAACCGACCGATATCGTTTTGTTAGTAATACTTAGTATGAAGAACTTGTGATATAATGAAGTGAAATACTCAGGTCAAAGATATCACCTACTTACCATTTTCGGAACGTGAGCTAATGCTGATCAAAGTTGCTGCAAATGCTGCTGCTAGACGGGATGTACTGGACATCGTCGCCATTTTTCGGGCCAAGCCTGTTGATGTTTCCGATCATACTATTACACTTGAAGTAAGTTTTTCTCGATCTTTGTTTCTTTTACGTACTTTTTGTTGTTTCTGATATGTTCCATCTTTCATGTTTCAGCTTACGGGAGACTTTAATAAGTTATTCACCCTGCAAACGTTATTGGAGTCCTATGGAATTTCTGAGGTTTGTGATGGACTAATTACAGCATAAGTTGATTGTTGGGTTCGCCACTAACAGTGTCTTGTTGCGTTATAATTTGTAGGTGGCGAGGACTGGTTGCGTTATAATAAGTTTAAACAAGTCTTACTGTGGATGTGTCGATAGGCTTTACATGTTCAGTAACTTGTCTCCGGGATATAAACTAAATTTTACAACTGCTTACACTTGTGGATTAACATCTCTCGGATATATGGACTTAGTACTCCGAAATTTCGTTTGAGAGATTGCCTGATTCTGAGATACGAGGTCTTTATAGATGATTGATATCTGGGGTATTATACAAGTTATTCTGATTTTGCGAAAGCAATGGCCTAGAACTTCTATAAGTTTGTTGCTAAAATCCCCTAAACTATAGCTAAATTGAAAGAATCAAAAGATCTAATCAATTGCAGTCAAAAGATTCCATAATTGAAACAACACCTTAAAGTCGAGCCTTCATCTCTTTGTCGATACGGTGGTATTAACCTGAGCTCTCAAGGCTTCGCGTAACCCAGATACAGATATCAATTACGCTATACTCACCTGTAAGATGAAATCTAGGGAATCTTGATGCGGGAGTATTGTGATACCCATGACGAAACCAGGTATCCCTTAATTGGTCCTAAACTTTAAGCATGATTAAAACAATAATTGCGCGTAAACTTTGCGAACTTGTATGTCTTGTGTGCTATACTAAGCAATCGTTATTATGTCTCGGAGGAATCGGAGAGCACGTCATGGGTAACGTGACACTATTAAGGACCAATGATGCGAGGTTGGTGTCCTTAGCCTTGAACAACGTGTTAAATGGAGACTTGACGTTTAACAGCGCATCAAACCTTTGACGTTGATTATTAGGTTATCGGTAGCAACATTTAAGATTCCGAGTTCCAGAAACAACTTAGTTATGTGCCATAGACGATGACAAAAGATTAGAAACAAATAGAGCTCGGGCACGCAAAACGAGACGATTCCCGGTTAGGGAAACACCTTGTTTTAAGAGCGACGAAAGGCAAACCAAACATGTAAGACGGTTGATCAAGCTTAAAAACACTTAAACTAATGTCATATGAGACTTTTGTGATTAAAACGTAACCATGCTCAGTTTTCGAGACGATTATGCTCAGTTTTTAAAACCAAGTCTTTTGACACTAAAAACGCGAAAAACGGAGCCCGTTTCGCAAATCGGAGACTCGTCTGGGACACGAAAGTGAACTAAACGCAACACGGAAGATACTCTTCATCTTTTAACACGCAATATGAAGCATGAGGTGGCCCCATGGACCCCACCCCAAACCGCCACCCCCATATTTTATTCCTTTTCTTTTATATCCTTTTTGTTATTTCATTTTTACTTAACTTCTTCTTCAAATCTGCACTAAAACACCTTCATCTCAGCTGATCTTGCACTAAACACCTTCAAATCAGAGGTATAACCCTTGCTTCATAAGGTTTCAATCATGATTTCTTGAGAAAACATGGTTTAGATCATGAAAACCCTTTTTAATCCATGATTTTTGAAGGTTTAAACAAGTTTATGGGCTGAATAATAACACCTTGGGAATTCCCTGGTGTTCTATAGCAGCCATGGGCATAAATGTTTGGTTTTTGATACCCTAATCAACACCTATTCGACAAAAATCGCATAACTATTCGATTAACTGAAAAACAATGAAACAAAGCTTGATTGATCTAAGTTCTAGCATATTTGTATTGTACTTGATGTGTAGGTACTGAATATAGCTACTACACCCTTTGGGACTCAAGAAAAAACTGCGGAAACGGAGCTTGCGCTAGGTATATCGCCCGAAAACTGAATCTAGAGTAGGCAGATTATTGTTTTGACTATAACTTGGTCTGTGTTACTTGGATTGAGCTGAAATTTGATGTGGTGATGTAGGGTGGTGTCAGGAAGGTCCATGTGAAAGTGTAGGATTTTTTGGAATTTTCTACGATTTTTGATAAATTTTTGACTGTTTTACCGAAAGAAATTCTGAAAAATTACCAAACTAATTCAAAAAATCAACACAGACACTGAGGAACATTTGTGGAATGTTCTGTGAAATTTCGGAGTTTATTGGTTGAGTTTTGATATGAGTTAAAATCCGCGTTTTTGCGAGTTTTCGGTAGCCGGGAACGCACCGAAACTATATCAGAAAAATCTCAAATTTTTTTGAGAAGATTCTGGACATGTAAAGTATGTTCTAGAATTTTTTGGGATTTTTTGAACCAATGGTGATAATTAACGTTAATTATTTGATTAAATAATGTTTAATAAATAATTTATTTAAATAAGGAAAAGGCCAAAATAATTCTCAAATTATTTTTTCTATAATCTATAGATTTTTACTAACTTGTATTAAAATGTACAGATTTTTATTCAAATTATAGATTAAATGGGAATTTATGGAATTAAAAATGGGTTATTTTAAAGAAATTTCGGCAATTTACCGTATAACGAACCTGCCGGAATCGGGAGTTGACCCAACCCGAAAAATACTAAAACTAGAACACCGGGCGTATTCCGGGAGATTCCCAGACAAATTTGGCACTAAGGGTGTGTTCTAAGATAGTTCGGGAGAATTCCCGACGGTGAAAATGGAAACTCAAATTTGGGCAACCTAGCCTCCCCAAACACTCAAACTCCCTTGATGAAAAGTTAATAATTCATAAATAACAACATGTCAGCACTATTGGTATTCCCGTACCATTATCCAAACACGTTAAACTACTGACTTTGGCTGGCACGCGAAACGGTGCCCGGAAGCCAGACTGAAAACTAATACTACCCTGACCTCCATCCCCACACCAGTGTCCTATAGACTCAATCCGGGGTGAAAAATCCTAATCGAATCCAAGTTATAACCATTACCAACCTAGATACTGATTTGAGTTCGTACTTGCATGCTTACTAAAGTTGATCTAGTTGCCTGATCACCCTTTTGTTGAGACTACTACTTGCACAGTGAGTTTTCACTTCCCCACTTTTGAATTATTTATTGTTTTCTGGGGTGACTTGCATGTTACAAACTTTGTTAATTGCACCAACCTGTGATGATGTGAATTAACTAACACACGAACACCCTCCCCACTACAAGTGATTAGCGTAAGCCGTGGACAGTGGATAGTACTATTGGTTCGACAAACCCAGGCCGCGCCCAACAGGATGTCGACCACAAGGTCTGCATGCGTCCTAAACTCGGTTATGTTGTTAGGCATAACTACACTGGGGCATTGAACTGCACGTGATGCAGTTGGTGGGCCGGGAGTGTCTGGGTGACACGGTCCGGCGGGCGGCAGTATATGTGATGTCATTGCCCGAGGCAAAACAGTCAAGGTTTCACTTGTGTTCTCGTGTAATTCTATCTGTGACTATGACCAGTGCAATTAAACTTATTAACACATATTGTTCCACAACAACTGCACCAGTGGAACTCACCAGCAGCATTAGCTGACCCCTTTTTAAAACTAACATGCATTTCAGGTAAAGCTAAGCATGAATAAGAAATGTGCGTGTGGATGGCTTGGATAGTAAACTGTAACAGAATAAGAGCTGTAGTGGTTCGTGGTACCGTACTTGAACTTGTGGTTTGTAATATGATACTTGATGTATGTTGTAATCAACGTTCCCTCTTTATGTGATGTCATGTTTTCAAATTATGGGGAGTTACCATGTGTCTGCCACACCCTGTAATTGTCTTCCGCTGCGAGTAGGGGTATGACAGAAGATGGTATCAGAGCCTTCGGTTATAGCGAACTAGGTATTCCTAAAGAACCTAGACTATAATCCTAAGTTAGTCTCCACGCGCTGAGAACCTCTAGAAACTGAGTAGTATGGCTATTACCAGGAAGCCCTGGTAGGGCAAATAAATTATTGTGGTCCGGAACACCATAATTTATCTATTCATACTTGGGAGTTCTGGGAACGTCATTGAGATAGGACGGGAATCCGTCTACTAACGTCACCAACCACAAATATTTTTTTTATAAATCTTAAAAATGAATACTGTGTGCAATATGTGCTTATGTGTATATTTGTGGAATGTTGAGTTCAGTATTTCGGTCAGTCAAATCAGCGTTGTATGTGGTTTTCTTTTTTCAGGTGGCATGTCGCATCATTCGAGTCGCCAGACTACTTCGCATACGGAGACCGATCCCAAGGAGGATCCACTGATATCCCCATTGACATCGAGCAACGAGCCAGATCCCTCTGGTTACTGTTGTGGTCCTTACCCACCGAGACCTCGTACTAGGCGTGAGGGAGAGGCCTTGAGCGCGTTCCCCACCTCACCACCCGACTAGCTCCTCGGAGCATAGTCATACCCGGATGTTGTTATACCAATATGACCTATTCCTCGGAGCCCTACTCCCGCCACAGGGCATTGGGAGTGGGAGCCGGTAGCACCTAGGTTACCTACACCAGAGACTCCCCCTGACCCTTATACTCCTTCCACTCCGAGTGCCTACTCACCCTCCTCACCTAGTTCTCAGGAGGTACCCCTTATCCGCCTCCGACAGACGGCTCGTCGGAGGGTGCTTATCCCTGTGCCTGTTTTTACACCAACCGTTTCCCCTATTCATCCGATACCCGTACGCATAGGGACCCAACAACATTTTACCGCCCGTTTTCTGACACCACCTCGGGAGGACCCTTCCCCTTTTCACACTTACGAGCGAGGTGGCCCTTCTCAGCTGTTTAGAGAGCCTTCCCCACCCGTCTGGGGCATACCCGTTCCTCCTCAGGAGGTGCCTGCTCCCATCACCGTGAGCAGCTTGATGGGGTTTCTGTTTGAGCTGATTTCATTGTTACGGATGGCGCGGGATGAGGATGAGCAGCAGAGGAGGTCGATGGGAGACTACCTGATCGTCTTACAGCAGGCGATCATTGCCTTACAGTAGGGTATGGGATATGTTCACCAGGAGCAGGAGCATTTCCGGGCGTTAGTATACGGATGTATCGGTGCCATTGTAGGTTTGGTAGCAGGTTTTGGAGGGTTGGCATGGTGGATGTGGCATTCATAGTATGGTTTCTTTCTAGTTTAGATGGAGGTGATGTATCTTTTGTACATCCTACCAAGCACTGGGTTATGCCTATGTCGAGGTGGTGATATAGTCATAGTATTTTTGGGTTCTCATAGTTCGTGTCGTTGTGGTATGATGTATGTACGTCACTTTGGTGACATGTTTTGACAGCACATTTAAGCACTGGCCCTTATAGGTTAAGTCTATGTGCAAATTTTGACGCTTGTATGACGACGATATTATATATATATATATGACGATGCTTTTGACTACATGTGCCGTTGACTCATGTGTGTGTTGAAGTGTGCGATATATTTTAGCCGAATATGTGATATGTGTTAATTGGATATGTGACATTGATACATATACATCTATTGTTTATAATAGAATGGCCCTGAAACGCGCACCACAGATGATTGAGGCAGGAATTGCGCAAATGATAGCGCCGAAACTCCAGGCTGTTATGCAGGTTAGCGCCGGTGTTAACGCTAACCCGCAACCGAATCCGCAACCCGGACCGGTAGGTCAGAATGATAACCAAAATAATGGTAGGCCGGTTTGCACATATAAGCATTTCATGGAATGCAAACCGATGGAATTCAATGGAACTGAAGGACCAAATGGGTTTGTGAAATGGATCGAGAAGTCGGAATCGGTACTTAACATAAGTAATTGTCCCGGTGATTGCGCAGTTAAGTATACAACTTGTACCTTTACCGACCATGCTTAAAACTGGTGGAACACTATTGTTCAATCTCGCGGACAGGACGCTATTAATGCTATGACTTGGGATGATCTTAAGGTACTGATGAGGGAAAGTCTGTCCAGCCCATGAAATTCAGAAGCTCGAACATGAGTTTTGGAACCTGCAGATGCAAGGTGTCGACCATGCAGGTTACACAAACCGCTTCAATGAACTGGCGCGTATATTGCCAGACATGGTCTGACCGGAGTCCAAGAGGATTGAAAGGTATATCTGGGGATCGGCCCCAGAAGTGAGGAGTATCATTAATTCGGTGGAATACCTGACCATGCACGAGGTGGTAGCCAGGTCTGGTACTGTTACGTACAATATGGTTAGATGCTAGATTCTGACAATGCAGGGAGAGCAGGCCGGAAACAAGCTAGAAGCCCCGCAGAGTAGTCGAGAAGGGGCAGCAATACCAAAGAGGGAGAGAGCTACCAGCCAGAGTTACGCCATGACTACCCCGACGGGTAACATTGATAACTACAAGGGAAAGGCCCCGAAGTGCAACAAGTGTACTTACCACCACTTTGGTGCGTGCCGAGCAACAATGTGCTCGAGGTGTCATAGAAATGGGCATTATGCCCAAAACTGTAGGATGCCCATGGAACCAAATCCCAAACCAACCCGCTTCCAACCCCCTAGGCCTCAACCCCTTCAGCACCGACCTCAACAACCAGCACCACAGGTTACCTACCCCCGTACATGCTTCGGATGCGGCAGTACGGAACATTTTCAGCGAAATTGCCCGAAGTTTGCTCCGCCGGCACCAGGAAGGAACACGCAGAAACCCAAGCATCTACCTCGAATACAGCTCGAGCCCGTGCCTTTGTCATGGGGCCTGGTGACGCACGCCAGGATCCCAATGTGGTTTCAGGTATTTCCGATCAGTTTGCTTCAGTGTTATTTGATACGGGAGCTGATAGAAGTTATGTTTCAATTGCGTTTTTGCCACTATTGAATATGCCTAATTTAAAACAACCCTATTCCGTTGAACTTGCCAATGGAAAACCGATCACCAGTCACCAACTCATTTGTAACTGCCCTATAACTCTTAACGGTTACCAATTTGCTATTGACCTATTACCCGTAGAATTGGGTAGTTTCGACATCGTCGTAGGAATGGACTGGCTGTCCAGCCATCCTTCGGAAGTGTTGTGTGAATAAAAGGTTGTGAAGATTCCTTTATCCTCGACGAATGCGATCATGGTACAGGGAGAGAAGTTAGGTACCATGCTGAACCTCATATCTCACTTTAAGGCAGTGAAGCATATACGACAAGGATGTGACGTATTTTTAGCCAACGTCACGATGGAGGAACCAGCGGAGATGTGTATTAAGGACATCCTGGTAGTATGTGAATACCCTGATGTATTCCCGGAGGAATTGCCTGGATTGCCGCCTAATCGGCAAGTCGAGTTTCGCATCGACCTAACACCGGGAACGACACCTGTTGCCAAAGCCCCATATCGTCTTGAACCGTCTGAGATGCAAGAACTATCGATGCAGCTGCAGGAGTTACTGGATCGGGGTTTCATCTGTCCTAGCTATTCTCCTTGGGGAGCCCCAGTCTTGTTTGTGAAGAAAAAGGACGGTAGCTTCCGCATGTGCATTGACTACCGAGAGTTGAATAAGGTCACTATCAAAAATCGTTACCCTCTTCCAAGGATCGATAATCTTTTTGATCAGCTACAAGGAGCCTGATATTTTTCTAAGATAGATCTTCAGTCAGATTACCATCAAGTGAAGGTCCAAGAGGACGATATTCCTAAGACAGCGTTTTGAATTCGTTATGGCCACTATGAGTTCCTAGTTATGCCCTTTGGTCTAACCAACGCACCTGCGGTATTTATGGACCTCATGAAGCGAGTATGTAAACCGTACCTTAACAAATTTGTCATCGTCTTCATTGTCAATATCTTAATCTACTCCAAGAGTAAGGAATAGCATGAGCATCACTTACGTGCTATTTTAGAAATACCACGGACATAACAACTGTACGCTAAATTGTCTAAGTGTGACTTTTGGTTGCAAGCCGTGCAATTTTTAGGACATGTGGTGGATCAGTATGGAATTCATGTAGATCCAAGCAAGTATAAGCGATCAAGCATTGGCCTGTTCTGAAATCTACAAAAGAGATACGCCAATTCTTGGGACTGGCATAATATTACCGTCGCTTCATCGAAAATTTCTCTAGTATTTCTCAATCGTTAACCGTATTGACGCAGAAGGATAGGAAGTATGAATGGGGTTAGGATCAGGAAACCGCTTTCTAGTTGTTAAAGAAAAAGTTATGTGAGGCCCCAATCCTGACGCTACCCGAAGGTAATGACGACTTTGTCGTATATTGTGACGCATCGCGAGAAGGACTTAGATGTGTCCTTATGCAAAGGAATAAAGTTATTGCGTACGCTTCTAGACAATTGAAAGTGCACGAAAAGAACCACACGACGCATGATTTGGAACTAGGCGCCGTTATATTTGCACTAAAGATTTGGAGACATTACTTATATGGTACCAAGTGTACTATATATACGTATCACAAAAGCCTCCAACATATATTCGGCCAAAAGGAATTGAACATGAGGCAGCGTAGATGGGTGGAATTGTTAAACGATTACGACTGTGAAATAAAGCACCACCCGGGGAAAGCTAATATGGTAGCGGATGCGCTAAGTAGGAAGGATCGAATTAAACCCCTTCAAGTGAGAGCCTTGGGAATGATTGTGCAAACAAGCCTGATAGATCAAATCCGGAACGCGCAGATGCAAGCCCTGGAGGAAAGCCAGTTACACGGCGAAGGATTGCATGTGAATGAGAAAGGTTTTGTGAGGAAAACGGACGAGGTGTTGTATTTCAAGAATCGAGTGTGGATTCCTGCAAATTCGGAGTTGAGATAGTTAATAATGTACGAGGCTCATAAGTCAAAATATTCGATTCACCCCGGTACAGACAAGATGTATCACGACCTTAAAGAACTTTACTGGTGGTTGGGGATGAAAAAAGGACGTGGCCGAGTACGTGAGCCAGTCCTTGACTTGTGCGCGAGTCAAGGCCGAGTATCAGAAACCATCGGGAATGTTACAACAACCCGAGATACCTCAATGGAAGTGGGAACAAATCACGATGGATTTAATGACCCATCTTCCTAAAATGCCTCTTGGTCATGATGCGATTTGGGTAATCGTAGATAGATTGACCAAATCCGCACATTTTATTCTGATACATACCACTTATAAGACCGACCAGTTGGCCGAAATCTATACTAATGAGATAGTAGCTAGACATGGTGTCCCGATTGCTATTATTTCCGACCGAGACAACCATTTTACCTCGCGGTACTGGCAAAAGTTACAAGAAGCTTTGGGGACGCAAATTGATTTGAGCACTGCTTACCATCCCCAAGTCGATGGCCAATCGGAACGCACGATTCAGACACTAGAGGACTTGCTTCGTGCTTGTGTCCTGGACTTCGGAGGAAGCTGGGACAAGCATCTCCCACTAGTGTAATTTTCATATAACAATAGTTACCACAGTAGCATCCAGGCAGCCCCATACGAGGCACTCTATGGTCGAAAGTGTCAATCACCGAACTAGTTCAGGAAACGACCGATAAGGTCCATCAGATTCGGAATCGTCTGAAAGCCGCCCAGAGTCGGCAAAAGAATTGGGCTGATGTACGTAGGAAACCGCTATCGTTCAAAGTTGGTGAACGGGTATTGTTAAAAGTATTGCCATGGAAAGGCGTTATCAGATTTGGAAAGACCGAAAAGTTAGCCCCGCGATACATTGGACCTTACGAGATCCTAGAAAAAGTAGGTCCCGTAGCATATCGGTTGAAGCTACCAACCGAGCTTAGTACCATTCATAATGTCTTCCACATTTCGAACTTAAAGAAGTGCCTTTTTGACGAGGCCACCCAGATACCATCGGAAGACATACACATTGATGATAAACTCCACTTTGTGGAAGAGCCGGTGGAAATAGTTGATGGCAGGGTCAAACAATTTAGGCATAACACGATTTCACTAGTTAAAGTCCGGTGGAACTCGAAACAAGAACCTGAATATACTTGGGAACGGAAGGATGAATTCCGTAGAAATATCCTCACCTTTTCACCTAGCTAGACATGGTAAATTTTGGGGACGAAATTTCTTAACTAGGGGAGACAGTGATACCCATGACGAAACCAGGTACCCCTTAATTGGTCCTAAACTTTAAGCATGATTAAAACAATAATTGCGCGTAAACTTTGCGAACTTGTATGACTTGTGTGCTATACAGAGTAATCGTTATTATGTCTTGGAGTAATCCGAGAGCATGTCATGGTTAACATGACACTATTAAGGACCAACGATGCGAGGTTGGTGTCCTTAGCCTTGAACAACGTGTTAAACGGAGACTTGACGTTTAACAGCGCATCAAACCTTTGACGTTGATTATTAGGTTATCGGTAGCATCATTTAAGATTCCGAGTTACAGAAACAACTTAGTTATGTGCCATAGACGATGACATAAGATTAGAAACAAATCGGAGCTCGGGCACGCAAAACAAGACGGTTCCTGGTTAGGGAAACGCCTTGTTTTAAGAGCGACGAAAGGCAAACCAAACATGTAAGAACGGTCGATCAAGCTTAAAAACACTTAAACCAACGTCATACGAGACTTTTGTGATTAAAAACGTAACCATGCTCGGATTTCAAGACGGTTATGCTCAGTTTTTTAAACCAAGTCTTTTGACACTAAAAACGCGAAAAACAGTGCCCGTTTCGCAAATCGAAGACGCGTCTGGGACCCGAAAATGAACCTAAACGCAACACGGAAGATAAACATCATCTTTTAACACGTAATACGAAACACGAGGTGGCCCCATGGACCCCACCCAAACCGCCACCCCCCATAGTTTATTTTTTTTCTTTTGAATCCTTTTTATTATTTCATTTTTACTTAACTTATTCTTCAAATCTGCACTAAAACACCTTCATCTCAGCTGATCTTGCACTAAACACCTTCAAATCAAAGGTATAACCCTTGTTTCATAAGGTTTCAATCATGATTTCTTGAGAAAACTTGGTTTAGATCATGAAAACCCTTTTTAATCCATGATTTTTGCAGGTTTAAACAAGTTTATGGGCTGAATACGAACACCTTGTGAATTCCCTAGTGTTCTATGGCAGCCATGGGCATAAATCTTTGGGTTTTGATACCCTACTCAACACCTATTCGACAAAAATCGCATAACTATTCGATTATCCGAAAAACAATGAAACAAAGCTTGATTGATCTAAGTTCTAGCATATTTGTATTGTACTTGATCTGTAGGTACTGGATATAGCTCCTACACCCTTCTGGACTCAAGAAAAACCTGCGGAAACGGAGCTTGCGCTAGGTATATCGCCCGAAAACCGAATCTAGAGTAGGCAGATTATTGTTTCGACTATAATTTGGTCTGTTACTTATATTGAGCTGAAATTTTGTGTGGTGATGTAGGGTGGTATCAGGAAGGTCCACGTAAAATTTTAGAATTGTTGGAATTTTCTATGATTTTTGATGAAATTTTGACTGTTTTACCGAAAGAATTTCAGAAAAATTACCAAACGAATTCAATAAATCACCAAATCGTACATAGACACTAAGGAACATATGTGGAATTTTCTGGGAAATTTCGGAGTCCATTGGTTGAGTTTTGATTTGGGTTAAAAATCCTCGTTTTTGGAGTTTTCGGTAGCCGGGAACGCACCAAAACGAAATCGGAAAAATCTCAGTTTTTTTAGAAGATCCTGGACATGTAAAGGATGTTGTAGAATGTTTTGGGAATTTTTGGACCATTGGTGATAATAAATGTTAATTATTTGATTAAATAATGTTTTATAAATAATTTATTTAAATAAGGAAAAGCCCAAATAAATTCCCAAATTATTTTTTCCATATTCTACAGATTTTTACTAACTTGTATAAAAAATTACAGATTTTTATTCAAATTATAGATTAAATGGAAATTTATGGAATTAAAAATGAGTTATTTTAAAGAAATTTCGACAGTTTACCGTATAACGAACCTGCCGGAATCGGGAGCTGACCCAACCCGACAAATACTAAAACTAGAACACCAGGAGTATTCCGGGAGATTCCCGAGCAAATTGGGCACTATAGGTGTGTTCTAAGAAAGACAGTTCGGGAGAATTCCCGACGGTGAAAATGGAAACTCAAATTTGGGCACCCTAGACTCCCCAAACACTCAAACTCCCTTGATGAAAAGTTAATCATTCTTAAATAACAACATGTCACGTTAAACTACTATTTCGTACCATTATCCGAACACGTTAAACTACTGACTTTGCCTGGCACGCAAAACAGTGCCCAGAAGCCAAACTGAAAACTAATACTACCCTGACCTCCATCACCACGCCAGCGTCCTATAGACTCAATCCGGGGTGAAAAATCCTGATCGAATCCAAGTTATAACCATTACCAACCTAGATACTGATTTGAGTTCGTACTTGCATGCTTGCTACTAAAGTTGATCCAATTGCCTGATCACCCTTTTGTTGAGACTACTACTTGCACAGTGAGTTTTCACTTCCCCACTTTTAAATTGTTTATTGTTTTCTGGGGTGACTTGCATGTTGCAAACTTTGTTAATTGCACAAACCTGTGATGATGTGAATTAACTAACACGCGAACACCCTCCCCACTACAAGTGATTAGCGTAAGCCGTGGATATGTGAATAGTACTATTGGTTCGACAAACCCAGGCCGCGCCCAACAGGATGTCGGCAACAAGGTCTGCACGCGTCCTAAACTCAGTTATGTTGTTAGGCATAACTACACTGGGGCGTTGAACTGCACGTGACGCAGTTGGTGGGCCGGGAGTGTCTGGGTGACACGGTCCGGCGGGCGGCAGTGTCTGTGATGGCACGGCCCGAGGCAAAACAGTCAAGGTTTCACTTGTGTTCTCGTGTAATTCTATCTGTGACTATGACCAGTGCAATTAAACTTATTAACACATATTGTTCCACAACAACTGAACCAGTGGAACTCACCAGCAGCGTTAGCTGACCCCGTTTTAAAACTAACAGCATTTCAGGTAAAGCTAAGGAGGAATAAGAAATGTGCGTGTGGATGGCTTGGATAGTAAACAGTAGCAGAATAAGAGCTGTAGTGGTTCGTAGTACCGTACTTGAACTTGTGGTTTGTAATATGATACTTGATGTATGTTGTAACCAAGGTTCCCTCTTTATGTGATGTCATGTTTTCAAATTATGGGGAATTACCATGTGTCTGCCACACCCTACAATTGTCTTCTGCTGCGAGTCGGGGTGTGACAAGTATATTCTGATATGGGAACCATAGTTAAGTCAAGTTTCTGAATTCTACATAACGTATCTTGGAACAATTGAGAAATGTGTTGAAGTTTAAGAGGAGAAACATATCGACAATATAGGTAAATTTGTTTAAAACTTAACGTCTCAAAAGGTCAATGGTACTAGTGATATGTCTCAAAAACTGATATGGTCCTTTAACACAAACGCAACAAAAATAAGTTTGTAAATATGTTACTACATAGTTAGAGCATGATATTCATTACATAAAAACAAAAAGATTCTATTATCTTTTAGTTTTGACCACTAATGATGAAAAGCTGATTTTCAAAGTCTAGAGTTGCTAAACAAAATCTAGAAACTTTTGAAAATTGATCTGAAAAGTTTAAAAGTTCATTAAGTTGAAACTTACATTTGAATAAATGTGTCAGTTTAGTGTCAAAACATTTAATCAAGATCATTAAGTTGAACTGATACATGAATCAGATATTCAAGGTCATTAATTTTGACTTGATTAACTGAGAGGGTTTAAAACAAATAAGAAGATTAGAATTTGATATTTTTGTGTGTAGAAATTTCAAAGTTTGAATCTGAAATGTTTATTTGAATGTTTAAGGAACTATGAACAGGAAGTAGATTTTAAAGGGGAGCTAGGTAAAAACGTTGATTGAAGATAACAGAAAGCTCAAAGCAAGGGGGAGCATGGTGATAAAGTTTTATCAAGACAAGCTCAAGAAATGAGAATAGGATTGAAGAAGATATGAAGATCAAGGAAGTTAAAGTTATTACAGAAATAAAGATCAAGAGACTATTAAAGACTCTGTAACTTAATTGAAGAATGATGACTACGGAAACATCCGAGGGGGAGTTTGTTGATGCATATGTCTGTTGTCTACGTCATCGTATAATATCAAGTCTGTATTTAGGAGCGAAATATCGAAGTTAATGTATGTAAAGGAGCAAGTTCGCCCGAACTTGTCATAGTTTGGACAAGTTCGCCCTAACTTGTCATGGCTATGACAAGTTCGCCCGAACTTGTCCATGACACATTTCAAGCTAACTTGATCTCCTATATATATGTGTGTCTTGTGATTTCATTTGTAACATTCATAGATTTGGTAGACTGGACGGCGAAGCTCTGTCCAAGTGTTTTCAGGATCTATAACGTCTTCTAATCAATAAAACAGTGTTAAACAGTAAAGAAGTTGTATCCAATGTTGCCTATGTAAACGGATTCCGCACATTTACCTTAGGTTTGTCAAATTAGTGCCTGAACGATCCGTACAACGGACTTAAATGAAGAAAACTGGTCATACACTTATTATGGCTTTGATTTGAAGAAAATTAGTGATATACTTATTGGTTTTGATTGAGTCATACAAGTGGTCTCCTGGTGATGATAAATAAAAGGTCATGGCATTAGTTCAAATATGATCCAAAGTTTGTTCTGTATTGTTCATAAGAAGCTACTTAAATTGTATATAGTATATATAAATCTGGTCCATTTTAAATTTTTTATTACTATTACTATTATTATTATTATTATTATTATTATTATTATATAAAATGCATTACTGTTATTAAATTTACAATTACTTTTAACTATACATATAGTGATGGTAAAAAAAAACTCAGAACTCCAGTATAAAAACCATAAGCTTTCCCATTTTTTACAAAATTGGTGCACATGATATTTGGTTACGCCGACCAATTATATAAGCCTATTTACCCGTAATAAAAACAATCGTATGAATATATTATGTAAAATAATCTTAAAATATTATTAGGAACCTATTTAAATATTTAAAACTTAAATTATTAATGTTATACAGTTATTACAAGCATGGTTCGTATTTGCATTACAAGTTAACTCTGTACACGGGGCGTATTCGGTAACTCATGATCGAGATGTTACCAAATTGGTAACACCAACGCTACTATTTCGGGTAGCAAAACTGGGTATCAAGATGCGGGACTAGTTGGTGAAGAAAGGAGACGAGAGAGAGTGCTTTTTTTGTGTGGAGAAAGAGACAACTTTGGTACCTAATCGGGAACACCACTCCGATGTTTGTGGGTTTGGGGTGTTGGTCCCAGATAACAATGCTTTAACTAGGCAAGTGATTTCAACAAGTATGAAAATAATATGCAGAATTAGAAATCAAACTTTCAAGAAACGTGAATACATAATTTTTCAAGTTTATATCATTTGAAAAGGTTACAAAGTGATTGTGTGATTATTGACTAGTACAAACAAATACTTAAAGAATTATGTGGTGAAGGGCAGTGGAGTTTTGTAGTATATGATAAATGCTAAACTTAACTCATTTATTCCTTCGGTGTATTATTCGCTATTTATCGAGAATGTTGGGTATGAATAAACATTTGTTTATTCATACACTTGTGTTGTGAGAAGTAGTTTTTTGGCATATTCATTGAATCCTTTAAGTCTACTAGTCATGTAGGACTTCGTGCTGATCTTTATCTTTTGGTCAAGTTGTTGTACTAGAATTCTGATGAACTCCTTATCAGAAATCCGATGTATTTGATCATCACAGACTTTATCAGATTCTGTTGATAAAGATCAGATTTATGACTAGTGAAAACTGACGTATATTTAAAGATTAAGCGTGGGTCAAGCAAGTACGAAATAGGCTGGAGTGAGCTTGGTCATAAACCTTGGAACTTGCGACTCCTTGGCTAAAGACCCATTATAGTCCCTGTAAGACCCTTGCTTATTTAATTGAAATTCTATAAAAAAAATTTACATTTAAATGTATAAATGTGATTATATGTCCGTACATAATATCGACTTTCATAAAACTTCTTAAAATTTAAAACATTTCTTCATGTTGTCATTGTTTAGTTTCGTAATCGACTAAACATAATGCGGAAGCTTAAACTTTGATCGTGTTCGGTTCTTCGTTGAGCTTGATCATCACCCGGTACATCAAACCATCACTTGTATTTCATTAAACATGAAATACGTTAGTTATAAGTAGTTTATAACATGTCTATGTAAGCCCAAATGCAAAAACTGATAAAACATCAAACAAAATCAGATTTTGACAATACCCGCCGTAAGCTACGGCTTCATACCGTAGCTTACCGTCAGTGGGTTCTGCTACGAGCAACAGCTGCCTACCGTAAGCTACGGTAGGCCACCGTAGCTTACGGTGGGCTGCTGCAGAATTTCTTAACCCGGATTCATAGTTTTCTTGAATTACGCAACCATTACCCGGTTTATGCGCATATTCATTTTGATCTATTAAGGGATTTAAGCATTTAAACTTAAATCTCGCTCCCTCTTTCATTACCTCCTATTTCCACTCTAAGACTACTATTTATCTTCCACCACAACTATATTTGTGGTGGATTTATTATACTAAAATCATATATTCCAAAATTTACCTTTCGGTTTGACAATTTATGAAAAAGACCTGTTAAGAGGTATTAAACCAAAAAGGCTTACGCCTATCACTTTTATACATTGGAGAGGTCTATTTTATTACTAAACTCATTAATAATCTGCTATTAATGATTGTTTAGCCGATTCATCGTCCGGTGGTATTTTAGTCAATTTTAGTCCTTTTAACTACGAAGGACATTTAAAAGCCTGTTTTTGACCAAGCGAATACCTTTAACCGTATTCCATTTAAAAAGTCATTATGTTCTTAAAAACATAAAGGTCTCGCATCGTTTAATGTTATAAACTCACTCAAATGTATTTTTCGCTATAAACTTGTCTTCGGCTCTAATGGCCGTTTACCTATGTATATCTCACTTGAGGTGATCTAGTGTCCACCATTAACTCGACTAACTTTAGTTGTACCGTCAACCCTCGTCGAGAGCATGACCACTACACATACCTGGCTCGGGTCATAGCATTGATGTAACACCTTGTAAAAACTCATCCTATAAATTTCCGACACGCTGTGCTAGATGAGAGGGAGTGAAGTTGCCAACATGTTATAATTATAACCTCTGAATGGCGGTTACAATAGTTGAGGGACTAAATGTGAAAAATGTCAAAAATGTGATTTCTAGGAGGCGGTTACGGACCGCAACCATATTTGGTTACGGTCCGTAACCAAACTAAAACCAGGGGCGCCAGGAGGCCCTTACGGACCGCAAGCAGATATCCTTACGGTCCGTAAGGACCTGCCAGTGACAGTTTTGTTGGCAGCTTGCTGCCCTGCCACAATGTCGTGAGTTACCACCCTTTTGGCTGGTCATGCCACGTCCAAAAACACTTGTTCTCTCCTCACAACAGCCCCTAACACCTGGCAAGCCCTCATGCTCCTTCCTCAAGTATAAAAGGGCACTTGAGTTGCCTCACTTCCTTGCTCATCTTCATCTTTCTCCTCTCTTACTCTAAGTTGGAAGTTCCCGAAGCATATAGGAGCATCCTCTAAGCTTTCTAGTCTTTTTGGATCACATGTAAGTATTCCAACTTGTTCTTTTCAGTTTTATAGGCTTTTAAGCCAAAGTCAAAGCGTTTACGTAAAAACACTTTGACCTTCGGCTAAGACCATTACGGTCCAACCATTGTTCAATACGAACATGGCTACGCGATCGTAATTAGGTAGGTGTTAATCACTTAAAAGGTGTAAAAATACCCAAAAACACCTTATAAGGACCCCCCAATCGTATCCCCAGATTCGTACGACGAGAACCAGCACGAAAAACAAAGAAAACTGATCTGGGTGTCCCAGGCGCCATGCGCCATAATCCCTGGCATCTCCCGCGACGCGTGGGAGAATACCAGGACACGTGTCACCAGATCGCGACATGTGGTAAGTCTACACCATTGATATGGATGACCTAGCCCTAGATGCCTTCTGTCGCGCCACGTGGGGGGTTTCCTGGAACCTAAAGCGACGCGCGGGAGAGACCAGACTGGACCTATAAATTTAGTGGCATGGGACTGAAGTTCCCGCTCAAAATGGATCTGAAAAATCGATCGCTTACTATCTCTAATCTCTGTCCAAATTCTAAACACCCCCTAAACCTGCGAACCACTGCCCCGTTGTAAGTGTTTTAACCCTTATCACTGATTAACTGCGTTGGGTTTTGTCTTGTGATGTATCGTTAAAGTTTTAGTTGGGTTATTAACACATGTTGCATTGTAATTTTATTAGGAACTCAGAAATAGCACCAGGAAGCTCTAAAGTTAAAAACTTAAAACTACAAAGTGAGTCATTCTCTTTTTCTCAAATGCTTTTGTAAAACCCTAAATGTATTTACAGTGATTAAGTTTTTGTAATCTGCAATTACTGCCTGTATGTGGGGTTTTGTATACACTACTGAGTCCAGCGTTACTATTGGACAACGAGATAGCCAATAGTAATATGACCATCGTCATTGAAACTGCCATCATGACAAATACTGATTGAGTTGTTGTTAGATAAAAACAATGTAATCACCCTTGATACTGTAAAATATAACAATGTGTCTTTATAAATGAAATGAAATCGCCAGTATTTCTTGCTAATAAAATGTTTTAAACACGTTTCAGGTAACTTACTGTGAAAGTCATAGAAGCCAGCTATGGAGCACTGAAGACTTAAATAAAGTGGCTATAATTACCTGAATAAAAAGAAGACATTTACATTTTATTAGTTAGGGTTTATCCCTACAAAAACATTCGGAATGAAATATGGGTTTTATCCCGTTTGTTTAATATTAAACTTTGGTGTTTTATAAACTTTGAATTTATTTTCCTAACATCGATCCTGATGATATTTTCCGCTGCCAAATTAATAAACACCGGTACCACTTGACTGTCTCGCGGCAACCGCTCCCAGGGTAGGGGTCGAGGGCCGTGATAGAAGGTGGTATCAGAGCCACTGGTTTAAGATATTTAGGTGTTCCTCTAATACCTAAACTTAAACATTAATGTTAGGAATTTTGTGTAAATAACTTGTGTGTTATATCTGTAAAAATAAATTTCAAAATACATAATTTAATTCCTATGCTATTTAACAAATTCTGAGTCTGCAGCATGAGTGATAAAATTGTATCCAATGCTTTTCTCCACATGGCTGATTCGGAAATGGAGGAGGGACCATCTGGAGCCACCTTAGGATACGAAGCCGAAGTAGAATAATCTTTTGTTTGCCGAGCCAAATCAGCTGAAACTTTTCCACCGAAGAAACGTGGATGGTTTAATAAGGAAGAAAGGGAAAAGCGAAGGAAAAAGAAAAACCAAGAAACAACTATAACCTTACCAGAAGGACCAGCTCAGATAAATGTTACCAGACCACTGTGGGAAGAATTGGATCGGAGACTGGCAAATTGTGATCTTTTCCAACCAGCAGAAGACCAGCTAAACCTGAACCTACTAGCCAACCCTGAACCACCATTTCCACTATTTCAACTAGAGCAACCGATAACACCCATACCAATGTACCTAGAATCTAACCTAGTAAACCAACAGCCAATCCCGCATTCAACTCGGAGGAAATCCCTAGGTTTCCTGCACCAGCACCAAATGCTCTGGAACAATGGATGTCAAATGATTGGGCATTCCAAAATTTAATAAGTGATCCATATTTTCCACCAATGGAACCTGAACCCAAGATGTACCCACTAATGAACCCTGACCGCGTAGCAGAACTTGATCACTATGGCGAAGAACTTATAAATGAAGGAACCCGAATACGCACCATAGGAGAGAACCTCGTCTGGAAGTTCGACAAGAAGGATGGGCATTTCTAAAAACAAGAAACTTAATATAATACTATATATATATATATACATCATATTTTGATTAAAAAAACCCGATATGTAACACATATGATGCATGATATAAATATTACGTATATATAACGACACATAATCGACCTGTATAATTGTAATAGTCTGTACTGATGCATATATATATATATATATAAAAGAGTAGAAAGTTGCAATGTTTGACGATTTTGATCAAATGTGTTTAAATATTTATTTTCTTTCTGTGATATTAATATCTGATAATGTTTGCAATTCAGATGTCGAATGAAGTAAATCAGGAAGTTCAGAATAATAATGATAACGGAAATCACGTGGATAAAAGTGCTATAGAACATATAGTAGCTCAAGGAATAATTTACGCCATGCCATTTATTATTAATGCTATTAAGAATCCTGCGCTTGAAAACAACAGTAATACTATAGGCAGTAAACGTACTCACCCTGAACCTAGTCACAGCGTCAATGGAGATAACGACATTTTTGTCAAGCTCCATATCCTAAACGAAGAAAACCATCGCTTATGGTTTTTCTTATAAAGAATTCTTGTCCTGTAAACCAATTGAATTCTCTGGTAATGAAGGAGCCACTGCAGCTTTACGCTGGCTTGGAAAAGACTGAAGCCGTATTAACTATTAGTAAATGTGCTGAAGAAGATAAGATAATGTATGCTTCCAATCTTTCCAAAGACAAAGCACTGGAGCGGTGGAATACCATTCTTCAAACGAAGGGGAGTAACAAGGTCTATAATATGGAATGGAATAATTTTAAGGTTATAGTTGAAAAGAAATTTTGTCCTCCTCACGAAAAGGAACAAATAGCTAACAAATTCCTAAACCATAAAATGATTGGGGTAAATTGTCATGAATTTACTACCAAATTCTTTGAGTATGCAAGAATAGTACCAACACTGGCCTCGCCAAAACCGGTATTAATTTCTCGTTACATACGGGGATTAATTAGAGAAATCCGAGACATAGTCAAAGCAGCTAGACCACAAACAATTGAAGAGGCAGTAGGGCTTGCTAACACTCTGACAGATGGACTGATACGCACAAGGGAATAAAATTAGAAAAAGGATTTAGCCCAAAAGATTACCCAAGAACTACGTTCTGGTAATTCCTATCGTAAGAAAGGAGCAGGTTCATCTTCTTCACCTTTCTGTAAGATATGTAA
Organism: Scalesia atractyloides; assembly: GCA_947069175.1. Classification (NCBI taxonomy): domain Eukaryota; kingdom Viridiplantae; phylum Streptophyta; class Magnoliopsida; order Asterales; family Asteraceae; genus Scalesia; species Scalesia atractyloides. Next base: position 34,034,718 of record CAMTDV010000015.1, on the reverse strand, counting down.
AAAGAAACATTCAGGAAAATATACGGCATACTGCACTTTCTGCAAAATACCGGGACATAGGGAAGAAGAATGTAGAAGGAAAATGAACACTAAAGTATGCTTCAATTGCGGAGAGGCAGGTCATATCCTACAAAACTGCCCGAAATTAGCCCCAGCAACCAACAACAAGGCAAAGACAACTGAAGGACCTAAGAAGACCGCTAGAGCCTTCGTACTAACAGACAAATAAGCCGAATTGATTTCCGATGTGATTACCGGTACGTTCCTAGTTCATGATGTTTATGCTAAAGTATTATTTGACTCTGGCGCAAACCAAAGTTTTATAAATACTACTTTCTGTCAATTCCTCAATCAACCTTTAACCAAACTTCGCCAAGTGTACACGGTGGAAACAACAAACGGAGATTCTGTCAATATAAGCGAAATCCTTTAGGAAGGAAGGATAGAATTTTTAGGCATAAATTCACCGCTAACCTATTACCAATGAATCTAGCCGGATTCGATGTCGTATTAGTAATCTTGTGTGATCAAAATTCTGTTGAGATTCGTACACCAACAGGAGAAGTAATCACAATCTAGGGTGACAAGCCAACAACATCTGCAAAATTTATCTCTGTGATGAAAGCTGCAAGCTATGGACGAAAAGGAGGAATAGTATATATGATCTCTGCGATCATTAGTACTAAAGGAAAAGAATTAAAAGATAATTCTATAGTATCTGAATTCTCAGATGTTTTTCCAGAAGAACTACCAGGATTACCACCCGACCGCGAGGTTGAATTTAGAATTCACCTAATACCAGGAACTGCACCAATTGCCAAAGCACCCTATCGTCTAGCGCCAACGGAGATGCTGGAATTAAAGAAGCAACTAGACGAACTATTGGAAAAAGGTTTCATACAACCTATCTCATCGCCTTGGGGAGCGCCTGTGTTATTCGTTAAAAAAAGGATGGATCGATGCACATGTGTATCGTTAAACAGAGAGTTGAATAAAGTCACAATTAAGAATCGGTACTTGCTACCAACAGTCGATGATTTATTCGATCAACTTCAAGGAGCTCGATTCTTTTCCAAGATTGAATTACGTTCAGGATATCATCAGTTGAAAGTACAGGAAGAGGACATTCCTAAAACTGCTTTTAGAACTAGATATGGTCATTATGAGTCTACAGTCATGCCATTTGGTTTAACAAATGCTCCAGCAGCATTCATGGACATGATGAATCGAATATGTAAACCATACCTGGATAAATTTGTAATTGTCTTTATAGACGATATACTTATTTATTCTAAAAGTAAGGAAGAGCATGCCGAACATTTAAAGATACTTCTGACATTATTGAGAAAGGAAAAGCTTTATGCTAAATTCTCAAAATGTGAATTCTGGTTGCAAGAGGTACAATTTCTTGGACATTTAGTTAGTCACGAAGGAATTCATGTGGATCCCGCAAAGATCAACGCGATTACTAAATGGAAAGTCCCGAATTCACCAACGGAAGTAAGAAGTTTTCTTGAATTGGCAAGATATTAGAGACGTTTTATTCAAGATTTTTCTAGAATAGCCTAACCAAGTTAACATGCAAATCAGTTAAGTTTGAATGGGGACTAAAACAGGAGGAAGCTTTCAAGATCCTAAAGCAAAGATTAACTAATGCACCAATCCTTGCCTTGCCAGAAGGAACTGAAGATTTTATACTATATTGTGATGCATCAAAATTAGGATTTGGATGTGTATTGATGCAACGTCAAAAAGTGATTGCTTATGCCTCAAGACAACTCAAGAAGCATGAAGAAAACTACACAACACATGATCTAGAATTAGGAGCGATAATATTTGCCCTCAAGATTTGGAGACGTTATCTTTATGGTAGTAAGTTTACTATCTTTACCGATCACAAAAGTTTAAGATATATCTTCGGGCAAAAAGAGTTAAACATGAGGCAAAGACATTGGATGGAAATCCTCAGTGATTACGATTGTGATATCCAATACCACAAAGGAAAAGCAAATGTAGTAGCTGATGCTTTAAGTCGAAAGTATCATTAGAAGCCAAAAAGGGTACATGCTCTCAGATTAAATTTGCAGATAGAATTAATGGAACAATTAAAGAATACACAGGAGACAACCATTACGGATGATTCTGAAGGAATGAAAGGAATGATAAAAGAATTAGAACAAGGATTAGATGGAATTTGGAGATTCCATAAGAAAAGAATTTACCTATCCAAGGAAATTTACGAGACAGAATTTTAGAAGAAGCTCATAAATCCACATATACGATGCATCCTGGAAGCAACAAGATGTATCAAGATTTAAAGAAAAATTATTGGTGGATAGGAATGAAGAAGGACATTGCAAGTTATGTTTCTAAGTGTCTAACTTGCTCACAAGTTAAAGCTGAACATCAAAAACCTTCAGGCTTACTTCAGCAATTAGAAATGCCTGTTTGGAAATGGGAATTGATAACGATGAATTTTGTTATTAAATTACCCAAGACATGAAAAGGAAATGACGCAATCTGGGTGATTGTAGATAGATTAACAAAATCTGCACATTTCTTACCAATGAAAGAAACCTTCAGTATGGAACGATTTGCTAAGCTGTATGTAGATGAAATAGTTTCACTACATGGAATCCCTTTATCTGTTGTGTCCGACAGAGATAGTCGTTTTACTTATCATTTCTGGACGAGTTTTCAAAAAGCTATGGGAACTCGATTAAATTTAAGTACAACCTATCACCCTCAAACAGATGGACAAAGTGAAAGGACGATTCAGACTCTGGAAGACATGCTTAGAGCATGTGTGATAGACTTTGGAGGAAGTTGGGACGATCACTTACCATTAATTGAATTTTCTTACAACAACAGTTATCATACAAGCATAAATGCTGCACCGTTTGAAGCACTCTACGGTCAAAAATGCCGAACACCGGTATGTTGGGCGGAAATAGGAGAAAAACAATTGTCAGGACCGGAGATTGTACAAGAAACAACTGACAAGATAATTCAACTCAATGAAAGACTGAAAACAACTCAAGATCGTCAAAAGAGTTATGCAGATAATCGTCGAAAGCCATTGGAATTTCAAGTCGAAGATAAAGTATTGCTAAAAATTTCACATTGGAAAGGAGCGTCAGATTTGGTAAACGAGGAAAGTTAATCCCAAGGTATGTTGGACCTTTCTGTAACGCCTCGCGTTTCCACACTTTCTATTTATAGCTAGCTCGTACTGTATTTGGAAAGCATTGTATCTCGTATTCAATTTGTCGTTGTAACCATTGCATTCTGAGACTTGGATAGTAACGAAAACTCGGATTTTGTTCATATATTTCTTATTCATAACCATTTTATACTTATACTTATGCATAGACTTGAACATAATCGTGATACTTGTAATCGTATGATAAACTTGCAAAACGTGATGATTATACTTATTCGAGACTTAAACATGATATTCGTACTCAATCGTATTCATTTTATATATACATATACCTTGTGACACATTATTTATGCTTATAATACTTTACATATTCATAAAATGTCCTAAAAATGTACTAGAACCAGTCACCTTTGAACAAAACAAGCAAAAACAAAAATCTCACCAAGACCAGGTCCTTACGGTCCGCAAGGGGTCATGGGCGGGCAAATTATGTTTTGGCTCGCGAATTTGCACGGATCCACACCACTTCTCCTTACCCAATCACCTCCAAAGCATCATTAAACACCCACAAACCAACCCTGACTCATTCCCCTATAAAACCCATGCCCTCTCCACACATTTTACACTTTGACAACTCCATAATCTCTCTCAAATCACCTCAAGAACTCTTGCAAATCAGAAATTCAGACATATTCACCCTCTTGCACAAAAGTGAGCATAACTTGCTCATTTCTTAACGAAATCACTTGATTCTTCTTTCTTTTACTTAGATAATATTTAGGGTTGAATCCAAGGGTTCTCCATGGAGAATCCAGACCTGGAAATGCCCCTAAAATATCCCAAAACTTTCTGTTGTGTTTAGAATGTTTTCAAAACTTGTTTAACTCATGATTTCTTCATTCATCCTAGTGTGCTAGAGCTTCTAATCAACTTGGTGATTAAGGAGACTAACCTAGGCATTTTATACATACAAATAGGAGTGTTTAAACACTCCAAACTTTTTGTTTTCATAGAGCTTTAAGCTCACAAGTGGTGCAAGTTATTGAACTTGTTCATGTGTGTCCACCTTGGTTAGCTTGGGCTATCCTGACTTTGAGACCGCACATCACTTGATGATTTTCATCATTATTCCAAGTTAGTTTGCTAGATTGAAAGTGTCACAACCCCGTCTAGCCTTTGACGTGTGTCAAAGTGTGCTCACCGTGTTGTATTTCACTTGGCTACTTGGTATCATGGTGACACACTTTACATTCTTGTCATTTACATTCTTGTTCATATTATTGTTCTAAGACCCTCCTTGTTACCTATGGTAACTTTTGTAGGTGAACATCATACGAGGTTCCAAAGTGGATGGTTAATCCTCCCACCTCCTACTTGACGTACATGACACCCAGAGGATCCAAACTGGATGGTTCATCCTCCGACATCCTACATGAATATATAACTATATATGTATCTATGGACCATAATATAAATCCTTAAAACCGAACCCTTGATGATGATTAAGTAGTCACCTATCAAGTTAATAAGTTTATCACTAATGTGTATAGTTCCTTGTCACGATTCTTATAGGTCTTGAACCTATGAAATCACATTCAATCCTTATGGATATTTATAGTGTCAAAGACAAGTGCTAGTACCTTAGTGAATATTTTCGTATAATATATTTTGTCATACTTTGAATCTCCATTCCGAATAATCCATCATCATCCTTAATCCTCATACGCCTTTGTTTTCCTCTTATAGGATAACGCGGCGTTCATCCCACCAAAACAACTACCTTCACGGACTTGTCAAGTTAGAAGACTTAGCAAAACCATGAGTACACTCGACCCACTTTCGTCTATAACACTTTTAGGTGTAACATGTTTACCATATACAAAATCATAACACATAAACTTTATGAAATGCACAAACAATGCTATATCCATGAATACTTAAATCGTTTACTTGATGCTTATATCTTGGACATTCTTTATGTAATACCTTAGACATTAACCATTTTAGTCTTCGTTTGACATGTATAGCACTATAGGAAGTAACGCATCCCCCTCCTCATGAAATCTAGAGGCCATGTTAAAATATCGTGTTTGCGTTAAGGGTTTGACTAGTAGTATTGCATGCCTTGTATATGCTCTTGTAAAACATAGTTGCCATGAGGATTTGTTTAAACTTTATTCATATACGTATGCTATGCTTAAACTTGTTACTCGCCTTTGCTTTTGCATTGAATTGTTATTTTAAAACATGTTACAGGTTGATGGAGATGATGCTATGAAATCAAGTAGCAAGGACGTTAGATACACATTTAGACGTTTAGGTTTAATATTGCTGTATCAAATTTTGCCAAGTTAATGTTGTTATTTGATTTTTCCTTGTATTGTATTGACTTTTGTTATGAAATGAAATTAGGATTAAATTAATTATTGTCACATTTAGTTTTATGAGCAATGAGCAATCTCTTTCATCCCGCCTCGATGTTTCCGCCATCGGTTGGGGTGTGACAGATTGGTATCAGAGCCATAACTATAGGGAATTAGGAAGAATTGCCATGTTCGACCTAGTCTATAGTTTAAGTGTCCATTTTTTTACCATTCTTGTCTCATGCTTAAAACTTTATTCTTCCTCATTGCTTCTTCCTCATCTTTTGGTCTTAATACTTACATAATGTCTTTCCTAAGACGTTTACACATTACACTTGAAGACTTGAAAACACTCATGATGCAAACGAGGCGATTTGCACCAAAACAGGTCCAATGACTTACCATTTTTGGTGAAATCCCTCATTCCGCGTATTCGATTTTTCACGAAGTTATACCATCACACATCTTGATGGAAACTTCCATTTCACACTCTAGTGGATCTTACAAATGAGTCGGAATATGCTCCTCGTTTAGTAAGAATAACCACACTTAGGGTACGAAATCGTCAAGTTAGGGGTGAAACCTGCACCTTGTCGATTAAGTCCCATTCCTCATTTTCAATCTCGCCAAAGTCTCGAATTTTCGATCGACTAGGGACATGTAGTAACTGGAAGGGTAAAATGCCGTTAATCGCCTCTCGACGAGAGCGTTTTACCCATTAGGCCAAAGCATGCTCCCTAACTCGAAAGATCTTACGAATCACTTTGGAATGTCGATGTTTCTCTACCCGAAACAATCTCATGTTTTATTGAGCCAATCTTTTATGTTATCTCAATTTTTATGCGATTTTATACTTGTTACCTTATTCGTTTCGAACCGTTACACAACTCGCACGTTTATCGCAATAAAAAACAATACTAATTCTCGTGAACACACTAAATTTATACTCTTTTTTCGCATTCATACGTAATTATACATGCTATACTTGATACATTCATGAACCATACTTGATGAACCCATGCAATCTTATGTGAACCATACTTGAACCTTATACATGCTTATACATGCAAAACATGTTTTCTTTATTATGATCAAGTCTCATCCCCTTTCTTCTATGTTGAACCTCTAGATGAACTCCCCAATCTCTAACAAGAAGTCCAAGAGGTCCAACAAGGGGTCCAACAGCAACAACAACAATGAGGACTCTATCTCCAAACAAGACCTCGTTGGTCTTGTCGCCGAGCAAATGGCCGATCAAATGGCACGTGTCATCCCCGATATTGTTAGCCAACTTCAAACCATCCACACCGAAACACCCAAATCCTCCACCGACTCAAAAACAAAAACCCCCAAAATGTCTTACCAGTTCAAGCACTTCATGGCTTGTAAATCCGTAGAGTTCACTGGCATGGATAGGGCCACGACCATGATAAAATGGTTTGACGCGATGGAGCTGACCTTTCTTCAGGGCGGGTGCCCTGATGAACTTCGAACCCTCAACGTTACCGACGTCTTTCGCCAGAGAGCCCTCGAGTGGTGGACTATGGAACGCAACAAGCGTGGCAACGAAGCAGCCCACGCTCTACCTTGGGACGAGCTTAAGCAGCTCATGAAGGATCAGTTCTGTCCTCCCCACGAGACCCAGAAACTTGAGAACGAGTTCTGGAATCTCACGCAACAGGGGAGCGACGCCGAAGGTCTGATCGCGCGCTTCAAACAACTTATTATCCTCTTTCCCAAGGCGATCGCCAAGCTCATATGTTGCCTCTCGCCTGTAATCATGAACCATGTAGCCGCCACACGCCCCAAAACCATCGAAGAAGCCTATAGCACTATCATAGAGCTTAACCACAACTGCATCCTTCAAGGGGCCTACGACAAGGTTCCTACGAAGCATGCGCACCAAGTCATCACCGATACCACTACCACTACCGAATCTCCTCCCTCCCAAACCAAGAAGAACATCAACCAGAACAAGAAGCGGAAGGCTTCTATTCAAAATAATGCGGTCATCACTCCACAAAACCCCCTACCTCTCCAAACCGTTGCAGCCATCACCCCCACTACCAGTGATCAACCCAAGCATGGCTATACTGGACCTCATCCCCAGTGTGCTAACTGCTCCTACCACTATCCCGTTGGCACGCCATGTTGCAAGTGTGCCTAATGTCAAAGGTTAGGACATTTTGCTAACCGTTGCCGAAACTTTCCTCCACCCAAAAACCAGCAAGCCCAAGCCATCATGCAAAATCCTAACCCTAACCCGAACCAAGCCCAACCGCAACGTCAAAATGCTCCTGTGCGAGCGTGTTTCAAATGTGGCGATTTAAATCATCTCGCTAATGTTTGTCCTCTTCTCAACCAACCACGCCAACAATAGCAGCAGCAGCAGCCTGAGCCTGCTAAAGGACGAGCTTTCATGCTTACCTCCGCTCAAGCCCAAAGCTCTAATGATATCATTACTGGCACGTTCCTTATGAACCATATTTATGCTACATGCATATTTGATACTGGTGCCGATAGAAGCTTTGTGTCTCTAGAATTTGAACCCTTGCTTAAGGGTGAACGATCTAAATTGCCTAATCCTTTCGCTGTCGAAGTCGCTAATGGTAAGACCAACTCCGTTGATTCCATTCTTTCCGGTTGCTCCCTAATCCTAAACAAGCACAATTTCTCCATCGATCTCATTCCCATGCAAATGGGTAGTTTTGATATCATAGTAGGCATGGATTGGCTTAGGCGAGTTCGTGCCGAAGTTGTTTGTTCCGAAAAGTTCATCCGCCTTCCTCTTCCTCAAGGTGATTCCCTACACGTCTATGGCGAGAAACCTTCTAAAGGTCTCAAGCTAATGTCGTGCATCAAAGCGAACAAGTACTTGTGTAAGGAGTACTTTGCTTTTCTCGCCCACGTTGTGGAAAAGAAAGACAAAGGTCCTAGCATAAGTGATGTTCCTATCGTTTATGAGTTTCCTTCTGTTTTCCCCGAGGATCTTCCTAGTCCTCTGCCTCCTCGAGCTGTCGGTTTCCGCATTGACCTTATTCCTGGCGCAACTCCTGTTGCAAAGTCTCCCTTTCGATTAGCATCCTCGGAAATGCAAGAGCTATCGAGCCAGCTTCACGAACTTCTTGATAAAGGCTTTATACGCCCTAGTACTTCTCCTTGGGGCGCTCCCGTTCTTTTCGTCAAAAAGAAAGATGGATCATTTCGCATGTGTATTGACTATCGGAGCTCAACAAGCTTACAGTCAAAATCCGCTATCCACTTCCTCGTATTGACGATCTCTTCGATCAATTGCAAGGCGTGAAGTGCTTTTCAAAGATTGATCTCCGTTCTGGCTATCATCAACTTCGAGTTTCCGAGGAGGATGTACCCAAAACTGCTTTTCGCACACGTTATGGACACTACAAGTTCGTAGTCATGCCTTTTGGTTTGACCAACACACCTGCAGTGTTTATAGATCTCATGAACCGCGTGTAAGCCTTTTCTCGATCATTTCGTCATCGTATTCATCGACGATATCCCAATCTACTCTAAGACGAAAGAAGAGCATGGACGACATTTGCGTCTCCTTCTTCAGCTTTTGCAAACCGAACGTCTTTATGCCAAATTCTCCAAGTGTGAATTTTGGCTAAAAGATGTTCAATTTTTAGGTCACACCGTCAACGAACTCGGTATTCATGTTGACCCTACAAAGATAGAAGCTGTGAAGAATTGGATTGCACCTAAGTCGCCCTCTGAAATTCATTCGTTTCTTGGCCTAGCTGGGTATTATCACCGTTTCATCTCGAACTTCTCAAAGATTGCCGTTCCTTTGACTTCGTTGACTCAAAAAGATAAACCTTTTATTTGGGGTCCCGAACAAGAGGAATCTTTCCAAACGCTCAAGGACATGCTTTGTAATGATCCTATCCTCACTCTCCCCGATGGGAACGATGACTTCTTCGTGTATTCCGATGCCTCTAACCAGGGTCTTGGTTGCGTTCTCATGCAACGAGACAAAGTAATCGCTTACGGGTCGAGACAGCTCAAAATTCATGAGAAAAACTATACTACTCATGAGCTTGAACTTGGTGCAGTTGTTTTTGCATTAAAGATTTGGCTTATGGTACAAAGTGTACGGTCTTCACCGACCATAAGAGCCTCCAACATATCTTTGATCAAAAGGAACTCAACATGCGTCAACGTCATTGGGTAGAATTGTTAAACGACTACGACTGTGATATTCACTACCACCCTGGTAAACGAATGTCGTGGCTGATGCACTCAGTAGTAAAACTCATGTTAAGAGTTCGTTGCTACCAAATCGTGGGAAAACTCAACGAGCTGATTCGACAAGCATAATTTACCATCATTAACGAGGGTAACCTTGATACAAATTGAATTGTGGAGTCGAAAACCCACTCGAAGCTAAGCCTGATGGTATTCTTTACTACCATAGTCGCATTTGGATTCCCGATCGTCTCAATCTTCGGACTACTTTGATGGATGAAACTCACAAATCCCGATACTCCGTTCATCCTGGAGCTGATAAGATGTATCATGATTTGCGTGCATCCTATTGGTGGCCTAGAATGAAATGTGATATCGCTCTTTACGTGTCCAAATGCCTTACGTGTTCCAAAGTCAAGGCAGAACATCAACGTCTCTCTGGTTTGCTCGAACAACCAGAAATCCTTGTCTGGAAATGGGAAAGCACAGCCATGGATTTCATAACGAAATTGCCTTGTACTCCTTTCGGTCACTACAGCATTTGGGTTATCATCGATCATTTGACCAAATCCGCGCACTTCCTCTCTATTCGTGAAGATTACAAAGTCGAGAAATTGGCTCGTATCTACACGAGTGAAATCATTAGTCGCCATGGTACACCTCTTGATATAATCTCTGATCGCGATGCTCGTTTCACCTCTCGCCTCTGGCAAACTTTTCAATCCGCCCTTGGCACTCAGCTTAATCTTAGCACCGTTTTTCATCCTCAGTCTGATGGTCAAACCGAGCGTACTATCCAAACTTTGGAGGATATGCTTCGTTCTTGCGTAATCGATTTTGGCGGCAATTGGGATTCGCACTTACCCTTGGTTGAATTCTTGTACAACAATAGTTATCACGCAAGTATTCAAATGGCTCCATTTGAAGCATTGTATGGTCGTAAGTGCCGTTCGCCTATTTGTTGGCACGAGATTGGAGATGTTTAGATCACCGGTCCCGAATTAATACAAGAGACGACGGACAAGATCTTATAAATCCATGATAACCTCCTCAAGGCTCGAAGTCATCAAAAGAGCTACGCAGACAAGAGACGCAAACCTTTGGAATTTAATGTTGGCGATCAAGTACTTCTCAAGGTATCCCCTTGGAAAGGCGTTGTCCGTTTTGGTAAGAAAGGCAAACTCGCTCCTCGCTACGTAGGTCCTTTCAAGATTCTCGAGAAGATTGGCAAGGTAGCGTATCGACTGGACCTACCTCAAACGCTCAACAATGTTCATCCTGTGTTTCACGTTTTAAATCTAAAAAGGTGACTAGCTAAAGAAGGACTTCAAGTTCTGCTTGAAGATCTTCAAATCAATGATACTTTGTACTTTGTGGAAAAATCGGTCGAAATCATGGACCGAGGAGTCAAGCAACTAAGGCGCAGTCAAATCCCTATCGTCAAGGTTTGATGGAAAACGTGGCGCCGAGTATACTTGGGAACTCGAGAGTGATATGAAGACTAAGTATCCGCATCTCTTCGTTGCATCTTCCTAAATTTCGGGACGAAATTTCCTAAAGGAGGGGAGACTGTAACGCCTTGCGTTTCCATAGTTTCTATTTATAGCTAGCTCGTACTGTATTCGGAAAGCAATATGTATCTCATATTCAATTTGTCATTGTAATCTTTGTATTTTTGAGACTTGGATCATAATGAAAACTCGTATTTTGTTCATATAATTCTTATTCATAACCATTTTATACTTATACTTAGGCATACACTTGAACATAATCGTGATACTTGTAATCGTATGATAAACTTGCAAAACGTGATGATTATACTTATTCGAGACTTAAACGTGATATCCGTACTCAATTGTATTCATTTATACATACATATACCTTGTGACACATTATTTATGCTTATAATATATTACATATTCATAAAATGTCCTAAAAATGTACTAGAACCCGTCACCTTTGAACAAAACAAGCAAAAACAAAAATCTCACCCGGACCAGGTCCTTACGGACTGCAAGGGGAAGCCCTTACGGTCCGCAAGGGGAAGCCCTTACGGTCCGCAAGGGGTCCTGGGCGGGCAGATTATGTTTTGGCTCGCGAATTTGCACGGATCCACACCACTTCTCCTTACCCAATCACCTCCAAAGCATCATTAAACACCCACAAACCAACCCTAACTCATTCCCCTATAAAACTCATGTCCTCTCCACACATTTTACACTTTGACAACTCCATAATCTCTCTCAAATCACCTCAAGAACTCTTGCAAATCAGAAATTCGGACAGATTCACCCTCTTGCACAAAAGTGAGCATAACTTGCTCATTTCTTAATGGAATCACTTGATTCTTCTTTCTTTTTACTTGGATAATATTTGGGGTTATAATCTAAGGGTTCTCCATGGAGAATCCAGACCTGGAAATGCCCCTAAAATGTCCCAAACTTTCTGTTGTGGTTAGAATGTTTTCAAAACTTGTTTAACTCATGATTTCTTCATTCATCCTAGTGTGCTAGAGCTTCGAATCAACTTGGTGATTAAGGAGACTAACCTAGGCGTGTTATACATACAAATAGGAGTGTTTAAACACTCCAAACTTTTTGTTTTCATAGAGCTTTAAGCTCACAAGTGGTGCAAGTTATTGAACTTGTTCATGTGTGTCCACCTTGGTTAGCTTGGGCTATCCTGACTTTGAGACCGCACATCACTTGATGATTTTCATCATTATTCCAAGTTAGTTTGCTAGATTGAAAGTGTCACAACCCCATCTAGCCTTTGACGTGTGTCAAAGTGTGCCCACCGTGCTGTATTTCACTTGGCTACTTGGTATCATGGTGACACACTTTACATTCTTGTCATTTGCATTCTTGTTCATATTATTGTTCTAAGACCCTCCTTGTTACCTATGGTAACTTTTGTAGTGGTGAGCATCATACAAGGTTACAAAGTGGATGGTTAATCCTCCCATCTCCTACTTGATTTACATGACACCAAGAGGTTCCAAAGTGGATGGTTCATCCTCCCACCTCCTACATGATTATATAACTATATATGTATCTATGGACCATAATATAAATCCTTAAAACCGAACCCTTGATGATGATTAATCAGTCACCCATCAAGTTAATAAGTTTATCACTAATGTGTATAGTTCCTTGTCACGATTCTTATAGGTCTTGAACCTATGAACTCACATTGAATCCTTATGGATACTTATAGTGTCAAAGACAAGTGCTAATACCTTAGTGACTATTTTCGTATAATATATTTTGTCATAATTTGAATCTCCATTCCAAATATTCCATCATCATCCTTAATCCTCATACACCTTTGTTTTCGTCTTATGGATAACGCGGCGTTCATCCCACCAAAACAACTACCTTCACGGACGTGTCAACTTAGAAGACCTAGCAAAACTGTGAGTACACTCGACCCACTTTCGTTTATAACACTTTTGGGTGTAACATGTTTATCATATACAAAATCACAACACATAAACTTTATGAAATGCACAAACAATCCTATATCCATGAATACTTGAATCGTTTACTTGATGCTTATATCTTGAACATTCTTTATGTAATACCTTAGTCATTAACTATTTTAGCCTTCGTTTGACATGTATAGCGCTATAGGAAGTAACGCATCCCCCTCCTCATGAAATCTAGCGGCCATGTTAAAATATCGTGTTTGCGTTAAAGGTTTGACTAGTAGTATTGCATGCCTTGTATATGCTCTTGTAAAAACATAGTTGCCATGAGGATTTGTTTAAACTTTATTCATATACGTATTCTATGCTTAAACTTGTGTACTCGCCTTTGCTTTTGCATTGAATTGTTATTTTAAAACATGTTACAGGTTGATCGAGATGATGCTATGAAATCAAGTAGCAAGGACGTTAGATACACATTTAGACATTTAGGTTTAATACTGTTGTATCAATTTTTTCCAAGTTAATGTTGTTATTTTCCCTTGTATTATTGACTTTTGTTATGAAATGAAATTTGGATTAAATTAATTATTGTCACATTTAGTTTTATGAGCAATGAGCAATCTCTTTCATCCCGCCTTGATGTTTCTGCCATCGGTTGGGGTGTGACACTTTCAAAATCATTAAACGCATACGACCAGTAGCTTATCAACTACAGTTACCTGAAGAAATGACAAGAGTACATGATGTATTTCATGTATGTAACCTAAAGAAATATTTAGCCAATGAATCATTGATAGTACCACTTCAAGATGTAGAGGTAAATGAGAAACTGAAATTTGTTGAAAAACCAATACAAATTGAGGATAGAAAGATCAAGAATCTCAAGCACAAGAGGTTAATATTGGTCAAGGTAAAATGGGATTCAAGAAGAGGACAAGAATACACATGGGAACTAGAATCAGAGATGAAGAGAAAGTATCTTTATTTGTTTCAGTGAATCTCGAGGACGAGATTTAAAACAAGGTAGACCTAGCCCTAGATGTCTTCTGTCGCGCCACGCGCGGGGTTTCCTGGAACCTGGCGCGACGCGCGGGAGAGACCAGACTGGACCTATAAATTCAGTGGCGTGGGACTGAAGTTCCTGCTCAAAATCGATCTAAAAAATCGACCGTTACTCTCTCTAATCTCTGTCCAAATTCCAAACACCCCTTAACCTGCGAAGCACTACCCCTTTGTAAGTGTTTTAACCCTAATCACTGATTCGATACCCTGTCCGATTGATCTAAAGCCAGCAACGGATGCCAAAGTGCTGCCTTTTTATAACTATACTTTGTTAGCTATGTTGGGGTTTTGTCTCGTGATGTATCGTTAAAGTTTTAGTTGGGTTATTGCACTAACATGTGTTGCATTGTAATTTTATTAGAAACTCAGAAATAACACCAGGAAGCTCTGAAGTTGAAAACTTAAAACTACAAAGTGAGTCATTCTCTTTTTCTCAAATACTTTTGTAAAACCCTAAATGTTTTCAAGTTGTATTTACAGTGATTAAGTTTTTGTAATCTGCAATTACTGCCGGTATGTGGGGTTTTGTATACACTACTGAGTCCAGCGTTACTATTGGACAACGAGATAGCTAATAGTAATATGACCACCGTCATTAAAACTGCCATCATGACAAATACTGATTGAGTTGTTGTTAGATAAAAACAATGTAATCACCCTTGATACTGTAAATATAACAAGGTGTCTTTTTATAAATGGAATGAACTCGGCAGTATTTCTTACTGATAAAATGTTTTTAAACACGTTTCAGGTAACTTACTGTCAAAGTCATATAAGCAAGCTATGGAGCACTGAAGGCTTAAATAAAGTGACTATGATTACCTGAATAAAAAGAAGACATTTACATTTTATTAATTAGGGTTTATCCCTACAAAAACATTCGGAATGAAATATGGGTTTTATCTCGTTTGTTTAATATTAAACTTTGGTGTTTCATAAACTCTGAATTTATTTTCCCAACGGCGATCCTGATGATGTTTTCCGCTGCCAAATTAATACACATCGGTACCACTTGACTGTCTCGCGGCAAACGCTCCTTGGGTAGGGGTCGGGGGCCGTGACAAAAGGGCACCTCCTAATTACCACGTTTGTTTGACCAATTGACGGGTCAAAGTTATAATCATAAAAAGTCAACGGGTCAGTTTTGAAATAAATTCAAATCTAGTAATGTAGGTGTTATAAAATATGTTTTAACACTTTAATAACTTGGTAATAATAGTTAGAACATGTATAAACATGTTCGGCCCGTCAAGTCCAGGTCTAGGGTCGGTTCGCAACCGAAAGTCACAAAGTTTGACTTCTGCTTTGACTTTCAGTTCTGACCCGATTAAACAACTTAGGCTACTGACTTTAAGTTGTTTAAGGACCATGTTATAGTGTAGTATAACCCTATGGAGTTAGTATAACCCTCTGGAGTTATACTACATGGTCGTCTAATATTCTGCATTTTATGCAAGTATCCGATATTATGCCAATCTTTGACTAAAATGCCCTTTTTGCATAAACAAAGGTTTTAAACACCAATACGCATACAAATGGTTTATGTACTGATTTGTTAACATAAATAAGTTAT
The DNA here is from genome assembly GCA_947069175.1 of Scalesia atractyloides. Classification (NCBI taxonomy): domain Eukaryota; kingdom Viridiplantae; phylum Streptophyta; class Magnoliopsida; order Asterales; family Asteraceae; genus Scalesia; species Scalesia atractyloides. Next base: position 34,018,918 of record CAMTDV010000015.1, on the reverse strand, counting down.
TTTGATGTCAACATTCTGATCATAAGCCACATTTTGATTAAGTATCGTTAATAATGCTCTTAAATGACTAAAATGCCCTTTTCGGCATTTTAGAAGATTTAAACATAATTTCTTCACCAAAACCATTTACTGTTGATGCATCTGTCTGTTGCCTATGTCATCGTATAATATCGAGTCAGTATTTAGGAGCGAAACGTTAAGTTTATGTATGTTGTGAGACAAGTTCGCCCGAACTTGTAAAGTACATGGACAAGTTCGCCCGAAGTTGTCTTGTGAATGACAAGTTCGCCCGAACTTGGCCATGTCACATTTCAAGTGAACTTGATCTCCTATATATAGGTGTCTTGGTTTTTCATTTGTAACATTTAGAGATTTTGTGTACTGGACGGCGAAGCTCTGTCCAGGTGTTTCTAGGAGCTGTAACGTTTACTAATCAATGAAACAGTGATTAAACAATAACAAACTTGTCTAAAATGTCGCCTGTGCAAACGGATTCCGCACGTTTACCTTAGGTTTGCCAAATTAGGACCTGAATGATCCGTTAGATTCGTATTGACGAGACGAGTTTAAAGCTCTAATCTTGTAAAGACAGTTTTCTGAAAAATTTTAAACGTTTTTAGCAAACCGATACGTTAATATTGTCGGTTAAAGAGTCAAATTTTTACTAAAATTGTCTGTTTGCTAATCATTTTTCAAGTGTTTTGAACGACATATTAGTTTGGAAAACGAAATGGGGTCTATAAAGCTGCCAATGTTGATGAGATTAGAAGAGTATGAAGCCTAGAATGAAAAATTCGTGAACTGGGTCCAAGCTATGCATTTCCGCAGTTGGGTTGCGATTGAGACAGGTTATGTCATTCGTAGAGATGAGAATCGGAAAATTATGGAGAAGTGTAAATATTCTACTCAACAGAAAGATGATTATTTTGCTGAAAAGAAAATTATTAATCTTACCCAGCAATCGGTTAAGGAAGACATCCTGATACTTTTACCAGAATACAAGACTGCGAAAGAATTATGGACATTTCTGGAGAATAAGTTTCAAGAGAGTGTAGTGGTTAAGAACTATGAAGCTCTAGTTTCAAGTATATCCACAAATGAGTCTTCAAGTTCTAAACCAGTCTGCTTGGTCTATGATGTAGACAATTATCAAGCAGATAATGCAAAACTCTTGAGTAAGATTGAGAGTTTGACATTAGAAAATAAAAAGTTAAAAGAAAATGAAAAGAATTTTGAAAAACAAAACAAAATTTTAGAAAATGAAAAAATACAAATGGTAACAGATTTTCAAAATGAAATAAAAATGTTTAAAAATGAAAATATTGTTCTTGAAAAACTAAATATAGAAAATCAAAAAGCAATAAATTCTCATATTGACAAAATTGCTCAACTTGAAAAAGAAGTTGAGACTGTTAAAAATAAAGCTGTTAATTCAGAAAAATTATTGAAAGGTTTTGTGACTTCCTCTTTAAAGTTAGACCATATATGTCTAAAACCAATCAATAATAATAAAAAGGAAAATCCAATAAGTGACAATGTCACAAATTATGACGATGTCATAATTGGTAATTGTGATGATAATATCGATGATGAAAATGATAAAAATGATAAAAAAGAAATATTTTTGAAACTAAAAGAAAAATTTCAAGAAACTGTTCTACAATCTGCTGAAAAAGATATGCTCATCGCAAAAATCTTCTAAGCAGAATGGAGAACAAAAACAACATCAAAAACAAAATTCTAAAAATTTTCAAAACAAAAATAAAAGCTCATTGGTACGGTCATCCAATCATTATAAAAACTCACAAAAATTTGAGAATAAGTGGTACAGGTCGGACCACAGTGCTTCAAAGTCAAATCAATTTTACAGAAGAAGCAGGAAAGATGACTACTATACGTCAAATCAATGTGCTGATTTGAGTGTTTGGTCTGAATGGAGAGATTGGTACCATAACAGAGTGTGTTACAACTGTGGATTTAGTGGACACAATGCTGTTAACTGCCTGAAAAAGAGATTTGATACGAGAAGATGCTATAAATGTCAAATCAAAGGTCATATTTCCAGGGATTGTTCGACTAATCTGAAAAGAAGATCGGTTAAATCTCAGGGGGAGAAAAGACCAGAGGAGAAGAAAACAGAGAAGAAAATGAGAAAAGTGTAGAGAAGCCCAAATAATAAAAAGTCAAGTTATCACAAGGGCACAAAGTCAGATTGAGAAAAAAGAGGAAAAAAGTGAGGGCGTATTTGGAAAAGATTTTGTCCTCGTATACGTCTAAAAAACCAGATAAAAGTTCAAATGAATCATTTTACTCATAGTCAGGTAAAACGAATTCATCAGATACAATCTGAGGACAAAAGAGAGAGCAGTGGAGAAAAATTTGATGATTCGAACAATTAAAAAATCAAAGAAAGTAAAATTTTCAAATAAAGTTTCTATCAAACTGTTTGAATTAAAAAGACGTGGAATGTTTGTTTACTTCAGATGTTAAATGATTTGGTAAAACTTAAATTCAATGATTAGTTCAATTCAAACCTGATTAAGTTTTTTGAATGTGCAGGATAACCAAGTTTAGCATAGGTCATTTCAGAAGCATTTGTCATAAGAAGAAGAGACAGGATGTGATATTCAACAAACAAAAGGTGTTCTCTGCGATACATATCGTAAAAAGTCTTTGAATGTATTAAAGGAAATTCTTACTTTGATTTTAATAAGATGATTTTCAATTTAGAAAAAAAATTTAATGTAAAAAATTTCTGTATAGTTTGAAAACATATTTCAAATCATTTTAGTAGTAAATTTTTAAAAGCCAAAACAATAGGAAATCTCAAAATGTCAAACTTTAAAAATGTAAGGTCACTTGGCAAAACGAGGAAATATTACATCAGTGAAACATATCAAGATTGTATGTTAAAATGGTTAAACAATCTCACTAAAGATGTTCGTAGACTGCAGCTAAATAGTAGTTTTGGAAAACGATACAACTTAAATAGAAAACCTAGTTCTAGTGGGAAACAGATTGAAACCATAGTACTAGTTTTTTCTTCGTAACTGTTACCTACTCGTAATCGCTAAATGTTCAAAGCATAAAAACAACGGATCAGTTGTGAACTTTCACAATACTAAAAGTCACGTGATTGGTTTCATTTTCAAAGCTTTAACCTGTTTTATTTCTCTTTTGTTTAAGCTTTGACATTCTCTGCATATATCAAAGTATCGAACTGGTTTTATGCCTGACGTTTCTACTTAATTATTACTTGGTGTTTGTTAATCTCGACACTCTATATGAAATATCATTGTATTAAGTTAACAATTTCAAATAATGTTTATCAATTTTGATTATTGTATAAAATGTGGAGTTTTTGCGTATCGAATGATCATTGATTTGTAAACAATCATGGCTGCGTTATTCACAACGAATTCAAGTTTGATGAAGTGTAAAGGTTTAGCTTGATTAGTGTATGTACATGAGAGATATGACAGATTGTGTCCATAAAATTTATGTACTTATGTCGTTAACGTTCGTAAGCGATTAAATGTAAAAAGTTTCTTGATTGATTTAAGATGTCAATTAGGCGAAACCAATTGAATTGTTAAAAAGTGTTTCTGTAAAGTCAAAACGTGCATATATTTTGATAATCTTTAATGCCGGACATGATTTTCAGTGTTCTAAAGGCTTAATGCACAGTGAATCACTGTGCTAAATTGATTCGGAGAATTAATTATACGTCGTAATCTAGTAACTTGTTATGCAAGTTGGGTAAATTGTCTAATGGTTAAGACATTATAAATTTCGGAATAATCTCACTGACTGTTGTTAATTTGCGATAAAGATTTAAAAAATAAATAATAAGTAGTTCCGTGAACAGTAAACCAGTACGAATCTGTACTCACCTGTTGTACCAAGGATAACCTAAAGTTGAGCCACCTAAGACAAAACCCTCCCTTGTCGACACCCCCCACCCCACTTTCCTTCTTTTTCCCTTGTCTATAATATACATGTTTGCATAGTTATGTTTTTAAAAGAACAACAAGGAACCCTAGCACCAAGAAACCCGACGGCAGCCCCCCTCTCTCGATCGCACAAGCCTCCAACCCCGATTGATTTCCAATCTTGTCCTGGTTCGCTAATCTTATCGTTTCAAGATATAGGTTTTAATTGTTTAACAATCACATTAGGTTTGTGTAATCTTGATCATGATTATATGTATTGTTAGGATCATTGGATAAAAAGTGTTATAATTTAATGATTAGTTCGATAACTGTGCGAGTTTTTGCGATTGTGATCTTAGGATAATACAAAAATCAAGGCTGCGTTTAGCGATAGAAATCATATTAATGATTAGGGTTTGCATGAATATTGATGTACATGAAGATAGTGACAAATAAACCTGTTCTTGATCATTATAATTAGCGTCTTGATCAGTTAAGCGTGTTTATTGCGATAAAAGTCGAAAACAGGTGCTGAATGGCATTTACACCAACGTTATTGGCTGTAACCTGACCGTTATTTATCGAAAAGTGATTTCTGAAGTCTAAAACGTTTATTTTTGATAAACGCTTCTAATGCCCGGATTCATATTTTTCTGAGTCGTTTGCTATTTTTAAGTGGTCATATTAAAGTGCAGCATCTGAAACTGTGTAAATTCTGAAATTGCTAGTTGTTTATCGAGTCGGATCTCATAATTGTAGAAGGGTTGGTCATGAAATTTTGTAAGTAACTGGAGACGAATTTCCGGAAAACTCCCACTGAATTTTGTTTAATTGATGAACGATGATATTTAAATAATTTTCCCGTGACTGCAGTCAGAAAGTTACGAATCTGACTGCAGCCTAGTATATAAATGTTATAAATAATTGGTAAAGCACTGTTAGGACTTGAAAAGCTTACATAAAATTCTACAGTTTAGTTGACACCCCCCACCCCCTTTCTCCTTCTTTTTCCCTTGTGCTATATATATACATGTATGCATGAGTTATGTTTTAAAAAACACAACAACAAGGAACCCTAGCACCAAGAAAGCCGACGGCAGCCCCCCCTCTCTCGATCGCACAAGCCTCCAACCCCGGATTGATTTCCAATCTTGTCCCGGTTCGCTAATCTTCATCGTTTCATGGTTAGGGTTTTAATTGTTTTACAAATCACATTAGGGTTTGTGTAATCTTGATCATGATTATATGTATTGTTAGGATCATTGGTATAAAAAGTGTTATAATTTATGATTAGTTCGAATAACTGTGCGAGTGTTTGCGATTGTGATCTTAGGATGAATACAAAAATCATAGGCTGCGTTTTTAGCGATAGAAATCATATTATATGATTAGGGTTTGCATGAATATTGATGTACATGATGATATGTGACAAATAAACCTGTTCTTGATCATTATTATTTAGCGTCTTGATCGTTTAAGCGTGTTCTATTGCGATAAAAGTCGAAAACAGGTTGCTGAATGGCATTTACAGCCAACTTCAATTGGCTGTAACCTGATCATTATTTATCGAAAAGTGGATTTTCTGAAGTCTAAAACGTGTATTTTTGATAAACGCTTCTAATGGCGCCGGATTCATATTTTTCTGAGGTCGTTTGCTATTTTTAAGTGGTCATTTAAGTGCAGCAGCTGAAGCTGTGTAAATTCTGAAAATTTGCTAGTTGTTTATCGAGTCGGATCTCATAATCTGTAGAGGGTTGGGTCATGAAATTTGTACAGTAACTGGAGACGGGAATTTCCGGAAAACTCCCACTGGAATTTTGTTAATTGGATGAACGATGATTTTTAAATAATTTTTCCCGTGGACTGCAGTCAGAAAGTGACGAATCTGACTGCAGCCTAGTATATAAATGTTTATAAATAATTGGTAAAGTGTTAGGACTTGAAAAGTTTACATAAAATTCTACAGTTTAGTTGACACCCCCCACCCCCTTTCTCCTTCTTTTTCCCTTGTGCTATATATATACATGTATGCATGAGTTATGTTTTAAAAAAAACAACAAGGAACCCTAGCACCAAGAAAGCCGACGGCAGCCCCCCCTCTCTCGATCGCACAAGCCTCCACCCCGGATTGATTTCCAATCTTGTCCCGGTTCGCTAATCTTCATCGTTTCAAGGTTAGGGTTTTAATTGTTTTACAAATCACATTAGGGTTTGTGTAATCTTGATCATGATTATATGTATTGTTAGGATCATTGGTATAAAAAGTGTTATAATTTATGATTAGTTCGGATAACTGTGCGAGTTTTTGCGATTGTGATCTTAGGATGAATACAAAAATCATAGGCTGCGTTTTAGCGATAGAAATCATATTATATGATTAGGGTTTGCATGAATATTGATGTACATGATGATATGTGACAAATAAACCTGTTCTTGATCATTATTATTTAGCGTCTTGATCGTTTAAGCGTGTTCTATTGCGATAAAAGTCGAAAACAGGTTGCTGAATGGCATTTACATCCAACTTCAATTGGCTGTAACCTGATCGTTATTTATTGAAAAGTGGATTTTCTGAAGTCTAAAACGTGTATTTTTGATAAACGCTTCTAATGGCGCCAGATTCATATTTTTCTGAGTTCGTTTGCTATTTTTAAGTGGTCATTTAAGTGCAGCAGCTGAAGCTGTGTAAATTCTGAAAATTTGCTAGTTGTTTATCGAGTCGGATCTCATAATCTGTAGAGGGTTGGGTCATGAAATTTGTATAGTAACTGGAGACGGGAATTTCCGGAAAACTCCACTGGAATTTTGTTAATTGGATGAACGATGATTTTTAAATAATTTTTCTCGTGGACTGCAGTCAGAAAGTAACGAATCTGACTACAGCCTAGTATATAAATGTTTATAAATAATTGGTAAAGTGTTAGGACTTGAAAAGTTTACATAAAATTCTACAGTTTAGTTGACACCCCCCACCCCCTTTCTCCTTCTTTTTCCTTGTGCTATATATATACATGTATGCATGAGTTATGTTTTAAAAAAAACAACAAGGAACCCTAGCACCAAGAAAGCCGACGGCAGCCCCCCCCCTCTCTCGATCGCACAAGCCTCCAACCCCGGATTGATTTCCAATCTTGTCCCGGTTCGCTAATCTTCATCGTTTCATGGTTAGGGTTTTAATTGTTTTACAAATCACATTAGGGTTTGTGTAATCTTGATCATGATTATATGTATTGTTAGGATCATTGGTATAAAAAGTGTTATAATTTATGATTAGTTCGAATAACTGTGCGAGTTTTTGCGATTGTGATCTTAGGATGAATACAAAAATCATAGGCTGCGTTTTAGCGATAGAAATCATATTATATGATTATGGTTTGCATGAATATTGATGTACATGATGATATGTGACAAATAAACCTGTTCTTGATCATTATTATTTAGCGTCTTGATCGTTTAAGCGTGTTCTATTGCGATAAAAGTCGAAAACAGGTTGCTGAATGGCATTTACAGCCAACTTCAATTGGCTGTAACCTGATCATTATTTATCGAAAAGTGGATTTTCTGAAGTCTAAAACGTGTATTTTTGATAAACGCTTCTAATGGCGCCGGATTCATATTTTTCTGAGGTCGTTTGCTATTTTTAAGTGGTCATTTAAGTGCAGCAGCTGAAGCTGTGTAAATTCTGAAAATTTGCTAGTTGTTTATCGAGTCGGATCTCATAATCTGTAGAGGGTTGGGTCATGAAATTTGTACAGTAACTGGAGACGGGAATTTCCGGAAAACTCCCACTGGAATTTTGTTAATTGGATGAACGATGATTTTTAAATAATTTTTCCCGTGGACTGCAGTCAGAAAGTGACGAATCTGACTGCAGCCTAGTATATAAATGTTTATAAATAATTGGTAACCACCCCCCACCCCCTTTCTCCTTCTTTTTCCCTTGTGCTATATATATACATGTATGCATGAGTTATGTTTTAAAAAAAACAACAAGGAACCCTAGCACCAAGAAAGCCGACGGCAGCCCCCCCCTCTCTCGATCGCACAAGCCTCCAACCCCCGGATTGATTTCCAATCTTGTCCCGGTTCGCTAATCTTCATCGTTTCAAGGTTAGGGTTTTAATTGTTTTACAAATCACATTAGGGTTTGTGTAATCTTGATCATGATTATATGTATTGTTAGGATCATTGGTATAAAAAGTGTTATAATTTATGATTAGTTCGGATAACTGTGCGAGTTTTTGCGATTGTGATCTTAGGATGAATACAAAAATCATAGGCTGCGTTTTAGCGATAGAAATCATATTATATGATTAGGGTTTGCATGAATATTGATGTACATGATGATATGTGACAAATAAACCTGTTCTTGATCATTATTATTTAGCGTCTTGATCGTTTAAGCGTGTTCTATTGCGATAAAAGTCGAAAACAGGTTGCTGAATGGCATTTACATCCAACTTCAATTGGCTGTAACCTGATCGTTATTTATTGAAAAGTGGATTTTCTGAAGTCTAAAACGTGTATTTTTGATAAACGCTTCTAATGGCGCCGATTCATATTTTTCTGAGTTCGTTTGCTATTTTTAAGTGGTCATTTAAGTGCAGCAGCTGAAGCTGTGTAAATTCTGAAAATTTGCTAGTTGTTTATCGAGTCGGATCTCATAATCTGTAGAGGGTTGGGTCATGAAATTTGTACTAGTAACTGGAGACGGGAATTTCCGGAAAACTCCCACTGGAATTTTGTTAATTGGATGAACGATGATTTTTAAATAATTTTTCCGTGGACTGCAGTCAGAAAGTAACGAATCTGACTACAGCCTAGTATATAAATGTTTATAAATAATTGGTAAAGTGTTAGGACTTGAAAAGTTTACATAAAATTCTACAGTTTAGTTGACACCCCCCCACCCCCTTTCTCCTTCTTTTTCCCTTGTGCTATATATATACATGTATGCATGAGTTATGTTTTAAAAAAAACAACAAGGAACCCTAGCACCAAGAAAGCCGACGGCAGCCCCCCCCTCTCTCGATCGCACAAGCCTCCAACCCCGGATTGATTTCCAATCTTGTCCCGGTTCGCTAATCTTCATCGTTTCATGGTTAGGGTTTTAATTGTTTTACAAATCACATTAGGGTTTGTGTAATCTTGATCATGATTATATGTATTGTTAGGATCATTGGTATAAAAAGTGTTATAATTTATGATTAGTTCGAATAACTGTGCGAGTTTTTGCGATTGTGATCTTAGGATGAATACAAAAATCATAGGCTGCGTTTTAGCGATAGAAATCATATTATATGATTATGGTTTGCATGAATATTGATGTACATGATGATATGTGACAAATAAACCTGTTCTTGATCATTATTATTTAGCGTCTTGATCGTTTAAGCGTGTTCTATTGCGATAAAAGTCGAAAACAGGTTGCTGAATGGCATTTACAGCCAACTTCAATTGGCTGTAACCTGATCATTATTTATCGAAAAGTGGATTTTCTGAAGTCTAAAACGTGTATTTTTGATAAACGCTTCTAATGGCGCCGATTCATATTTTTCTGAGGTCGTTTGCTATTTTTAAGTGGTCATTTAAGTGCAGCAGCTGAAGCTGTGTAAATTCTGAAAATTTGCTAGTTGTTTATCGAGTCGGATCTCATAATCTGTAGAGGGTTGGGTCATGAAATTTGTACAGTAACTGGAGACGGGAATTTCCGGAAAACTACCACTGGAATTTTGTTAATTGGATGAACGATGATTTTTAAATAATTTTTCCCGTGGACTGCAGTCAGAAAGTGACGAATCTGACTGCAGCCTAGTATATAAATGTTTATAAATAATTGGTAAAGTGTTAGGACTTGAAAAGTTTACATAAAATTCTACAGTTTAGTTGACACCCCCCCACCCCCTTTCTCCTTCTTTTTCCCTTGTGCTATATATATACATGTATGCATGAGTTATGTTTTAAAAAAAACAACAAGGAACCCTAGCACCAAGAAAGCCGACGGCAGCCCCCCCTCTCTCGATCGCACAAGCCTCCAACCCCGGATTGATTTCCAATCTTGTCCCGGTTCGCTAATCTTCATCGTTTCAAGGTTAGGGTTTTAATTGTTTTACAAATCACATTAGGGTTTGTGTAATCTTGATCATGATTATATGTATTGTTAGGATCATTGGTATAAAAAGTGTTATAATTTATGATTAGTTCGGATAACTGTGCGAGTTTTTGCGATTGTGATCTTAGGATGAATACAAAAATCATAGGCTGTGTTTTAGCGATAGAAATCATATTATATGATTAGGGTTTGCATGAATATTGATGTACATGATGATATGTGACAAATAAACCTGTTCTTGATCATTATTATTTAGCGTCTTGATCGTTTAAGCGTGTTCTATTGCGATAAAAGTCGAAAACAGGTTGCTGAATGGCATTTACAGCCAACTTCAATTGGCTGTAACCTGATCATTATTTATCGAAAAGTGGATTTTCTGAAGTCTAAAACGTGTATTTTTGATAAACGCTTCTAATGGCGCCAGATTCATATTTTTCTCAGGTCGTTTGCTATTTTTAAGTGGTCATTTAAGTGCAGCAGCTGAAGCTGCGTAAATTCTGAAAATTTGCTAGTTGTTTATCGAGTCGGATCTCATAATCTGTAGAGGGTTGGGTCATGAAATTTGTACAGTAACTGGAGACGGGAATTTCCGGAAAACTACCACTGGAATTTTGTTAATTGGATGAACGATGATTTTTAAAATTTTTTTCCCGTGGACTGCAGTCAGAAAGTGACGAATCTGACTGCAGCCTAGTATATAAATGTTATATAAATAATTGGTAAAGTGTTAGGACTTGAAAAGCTTACATAAAATTCGACAGTTTAGTTGACACCCCCTGTAAAAAAATTGGAATTTTTAGAACGTTGGAAACTATTTTATAAAAATCCTCGAAAACTGCCTAGTTATGACGTACAAGGTGAAACATGTAACTTGCGTATGTGTGTACCAAGTTGGTAAAGAGTTGATATATGTTTATGACAGAGTTGGTTTGATCACTATTTTGGTTATGATGATATATTTTGCATGCATATTGTGTTTTTCAAATTTGTTATTATGTGTGCCGCATTGTGTGTTAGTAATGCGTAGGGTTTGTATCAGTGTGTTCACATCATAACTTTAAATCGATTGACATGTTAGGACGCAATTAGCGGTCCCATCATTTGCTACTTCTGTGTTACATAACCGAGCAATTAAAGGTGAGTTACGAGCCCTATTTTATCCGGTTTAAACAACAGGGGGAGAAACATGTATACATTCTAAACCTATCTTTTTACGTTATTGCAAATTAACGTCGTTAAACTACTCGGTAACTAAGTTTAATGTTTAATGTACGTTATGGTCACTAAGCACTATATCACGGAAGTCCTCGACAAACCTCGATCATTAGTATTGGGTTAGATAGCGGGGAAATTTATAAGTAGTACTACTGGCCCGACTAAGCCCCACCCGACGTAGTCGCGCTAGCCGACCTGGGATATGTCAACGGGTGATTAATTTGGCCTAAACTTTCGCCATGGTCAGTGATAGGCCTGGCATAACAGGAGGTCACAACAGCAGCTTCGATCGCGAAACTCTTTGTGACTTAACTTAGGCTCGCTACCAGCATGTTAAATTGAACCTTAATTACGAACCAACATTATTATTCCGGGTTAGGAATAATGGAACCTATATTATTATTCGGTTATGGGTAATGGAACTATATCGTTATCCCGGGTTAGGATAATGGGGAAACAAACTTCCTAACCGAACTTGTATAGCTTATAAAAAAAAACCTGTGAACTCACCTCTTTAATGTTGACACTGATTGTCTTTACATGTTTATTCCAGACGCTTAGAGAGCGCTAGGATGCACTCACTTGATCGATCAAGACATTTATTTTATCGAGCTCATTTACGAATATTGTTTTGGGATTTTTGGTTGTTGGCGTTTATGTTGGCCGGCCGTATACTATGACTTACTTATGCTTCCGCACGAATTAGAAACTAATGCTTTCCGCAAACTTTGAACTAAACAAGACAATTTGAATAATAACTATGAATGTTTAACAAATGTTTTTGGAAAACGTTTGAAATAATCATGATAAGATTTTTATCGATATTACTATGTCTCAGATTTTGGTTTTGTTCATACGCCTCGCTGTAAAACTCCGCAAAGTGGAAATTGAGGGTGTGACAGATTGGTAATCTAGAGGCCTCTACGTTTATGGAAACCAGGTTTGCATTAAAAGTAGACACTAAACTAATAAGCTGTTACACGACACTAGACTTAGTTGGCACCGAACTGTGATATCTTGTTATGTGTTATACTACAACTGTTTTATGTAAGATATAAATGTATATTGTGATGCACGCAACTCGTAACTAACTACACAACCCAACAGGCAATGTCATCATCATCATCCGACAAACCTCTACAACCAAGGGCGCCGGGGAAGGCACCCATGGTCGAACCCTCACCACCTCATGGCGTGGAGACACGCTCAGCTGCTAGGAAAAGACTCGCTCTAGGAGAGGAGTCGTCCTCCCGTCCGACCACCGCTATGCCGGTCGAACCGGTCAACTCGTTAGAAGTAGGGGACGACCTACTTAGGGATATGTTAAGAAAACAACATGAACAACTAGAGAGAATGCAGGAGACTATCGAAGCACAGGGATGGATGATACGTTAACTAACTGGTAAAACTGGAAGGCTCGAGGAAGAGCAACATGATAATAGGAAAGTTCGAAACATTTTAGCTAAGGATCTTCGTGCTGAGCAGCTGAGGGCTCGAAGACAGAGTTCTTGAGTCCAGTTGGAGGATTCAAGAACTGGAGCAGAATCAAGCACCTGTCCCAGTACCCGCCCCAGTACCGGCCCCTCCAGCGCCAGTAGCGGAAGAAGAGGAGGATCCAGAGGAAGACCCGGAGGAGGATCCGGAGGAGGAGGAGCCGGAACAGGAACCGGCTGTTGAAGCTGAAAACGCCGCAGAGGATGACGGCAACGATAGCGACTTGGGAGATGGAGACGTAGAAGACTGACTCGTCTCGCCAATCCCCGCTTTGTTTTCTTTAGTTTGTTCATTTTCCACTTATGTTTGAACTTGAAACTTTATAATTAAACTGAGATGTTTGGATGGGATTTTGTGAGACATTGCAACTTATTTAATCGAATGTTCCTTTTTATTGTTTAATTAGTTGGGTTGACATAACTTGTGTGATGATTGAAGTATGGAAATATGATAACTATATTGGATATATATACTTATCGGTGTGTGTTTGTGTTGTCTTGCAAAGATCTGAAATGGCAACTGGACATCGCGGAAACCTCAACATGACACCTGAAGAATTAGCCGCAATGATCCAAGAACACGTGAATGCTGCTCTGGCAGGTGTTCAAAACCCACCAGCAGGTAACCATTATTAAATTTTCATGGGAAAATCTAATAGTTGGGCTAGTAGACTTTCTCGCTGACTACCTATCCTCTGTCTTCAGGAGGGGGTCTTAACCCCTACAAGATGTTCCTCGACGCAAAACCGAGCAAGTTCACGGGTGCAGAAGGACCCATAGGACTGGTCCGTTGGATTGAAAAGTCTGAATCGGTGTTCGAGATGTGCAATTGCCTTGAGGCCAATAAGGTCAAGTATGCTGCCTCAACGCTGGAAGATGGGGCAGTAACCTGGTGGAACACACAAGTCCAAACGCGTGGACTTATTACTGCGAACGCAATGGCCTGGGCCGAGTTTAAGGCCCTAATCAAAGAGGAGTACGGTCCGCGGGACAGAGTCCAGCAGTTGGAGCAAGCGTTATGGAACCACAAGATGGTAGGGTCTGAAATTGAAGCGTACACGGCGAAACATCATGATCTTGTGTTCCTATGTCCCGATCTGGCTAACACCGTTGAAAAACGACTTGAGTTTTATCTTGGGGGTCTGGTCCCTGAGATCTAGGGCATGGTAATGTCTAGCAACCCTGCGACGAAGCATCAAGCGATCAGGCTGGCGCATAAACTCACCGATAAGGCGGTGGAGCAAAGGAAGTTGCCATCTCGGGGTGCAACTGAAGTTGTCCCTGATAACAAAAGAAAATTTGAAGACTCACCTGCTCGACAGTCTTCGTCAGCCCAACCACAACAAAGAAACTAGAAACGGTCCAACAATTTCAACAACAATCGGGGTCACAATAATCAGTCCGCCAACAACACCCAGAACTCAAGCGGCTATGTGGGTCGAAAGCCGCAATGTAATCGTTGTAACCTCCATCATCACGACCCTTGTGCCGGAAATCGCTGCCAACGATGTGGCAAAACGGGACATGCGGCAAAGGATTTACGCGGGGAAATCGTGTCTCGACAAAATCAAAATCAGCACCAGGTTCAACAGCAAGGTATTAACCAGGGGTGCTATCAGTGCGGTAGCACTACCCATTTCAAGCGAGACTGCCCGCAACTTCGCAACAACAACAACAATGGTGGGAACAACAACAACAACAACCACAACAACAACAACAACAACAACAATAACAACAATGGAAATGGTGGCACAGGAGGTGCCAAAGGTCGTGCATTCACGCTAGGCCGCGGAGAGGCCAGAAACGACTCAAACGTGGTCACCTGTAAGTTTCCCCTTAACGATCATTTTGCTACTGTACTTTTTGATACGGGTGCGGATAGGAGTTTTATATCTGAGTCTTTTAGGAAGAACCTAAATCTCACTCCTAAACCCCTAGAGACCCCTTACGTCATAGAACTAGCCGATGGTAAATCTGTAGATGTGACCCATTAGTAACCGGCTGTCAACTTAAACTCGCGGGCCAAACCTTTACCATTGATCTGATGACAACTACCCTGGGTAGTTTTGACGTGGTAGCCGGAATGGACTGGCTATCCGACATCCGAGCTGAAGTTCTCTGTTTCGAGAAAGCTATCCGTATTCCGCTCTCTAGCGACGAAGTCTTGATGGTGCAAGGCGAGAAGGCAGGCGTCGTCACAAACATCATCTCTTACATGCAAGCTCAGAAGTATCTTCGGAGGAAGAACTCCTTCGCTTTGCTCGCCTTGGTCACCGAGCAGCCTAAGGACGAGAAGCGGATTGAAGATATCCCCGTCGTCCGTGACTTTTCCGATGTGTTTCCAGAGGAGTTACCTGGTCTTCCACCACATCGACAAGTGGAGTTTGAAATTGAATTGGCGAATCATGCGACTCCTATCGCCAAGGCCACGTATCGCCTAGCTCCAGCAGAGCTGCAAGAGCTGTCTACCCAACTTCAGGAATTGTTGGAAAAAGGATTTATCCGACCCAGTACTTCACCATGGGGAGCTCCGGTCCTTTTTGTCAAGAAGAAGGACGGGACCTTCCGCATGTGCATCGACTACAGGGAACTCAATAAGGTTACCGTCAAGAACCGATACCCATTACCTCGTATCGACGATCTCTTCGACCAACTTCAAGGGTCAAGCTACTACTCCAAGATTGATCTACGGTCCGGTTATCACCAGTTACGCGTCAGAGAGGAGGATATCTCCAAGACGGCATTTCGTACTCGGTATGGCCATTATGAGTTCTTGGTCATGCCCTTCGGTCTCACCAACGCACCCGCGGTGTTCATGGACCTCATGAACCGTGTGTGTAAGCCGTATCTCGACAAGTTTGTCATCGTGTTCATCGATGATATACTCATCTACTCTAAGGGTGAAGAAGAACATGCTGAGCATCTACGATTATTGCTGGAATTACTTCAACAGGAGAAACTATATGCCAAGCTTTCAAAGTGTGATTTCTGGATTCGGGAAGTTCAATTCCTCGGGCATATCGTGAATGAAAAGGGTATACACGTTGATCCCGCCAAGATTGATGCTATCAAGAACTGGGAAGCACCCACGACACCGACAGAGATCCGCCAATTTTTGGGTTTGGCTGGTTACTACAGACGTTTCATCGAGGATTTTCAAAGATCGCACAACCGCTTACCACTCTCACCCAGAAAGGCACTAAGTATGCTTGGGGTGACAAGCAGGAAGCAGCATTTCAATTGCTGAAGCAGAAACTATGCAGTGCACCCATTTTGTCCTTGCCAGAAGGGACAGATGATTTTGTGGTATATTGTGACGCTTCCATTCAGGGATTGGGATGCGTACTCATGCAATGTGATAAGGTTATCGCGTATGCGTCCCGACAGTTGAAGGTTCACGAGAAAAACTACACAACACATGACCTGGAATTGGGAGCAGTTTTGTTTGCACTTAAGATTTGGAGACACTATCTATATGGAACAAAGTACACAATCTACACGGATCACAAGAGCCTCCAACATATCTTTGACCAGAAGGAGTTGAACATGCGACAGCGTCGCTGGGTCGAACTCCTGAACGATTATGAATGTGCCATTCGGTATCACCCGGGTAAAGCTAACGTGGTAGCTGATGCCCTTAGTAGGAAGGAGCACTTGAAACCTCGTCGGGTACGAGCACTACAGTTCACCATTCATTCGGGGTTACCCGAACAGATACGCGATGCGCAGCTAGAAGCAGTTAAGGAAGAAAACATCAAGGCCGAATCTGTGGGAAAGATGGAACGCGATTGGGAAGTAAAACCCAATGGTGCCCGGTATTTCATGAATCGTATATGGGTACCTCTCTACGGAGACATCAGAAAGCTAGTTATGGACGAAGCTCACAAATCCCGATACTCTGTCCATCCCGGTTCGGATAAGATGTATCAAGACCTTAAAGCCGCGTACTGGTGGCCCAACATGAAAGCGGATATAGCCACCTACGTGAGCAAGTGTTTGACTTGTGCGAAAGTCAAGGTGGAATACCAGAAGCCATCAGGGCTACTTCAACAACCTGAGATCCCAGCGTGGAAATGGGATCAGATCTCGATGGACTTTATCACTAAACTCCCGCGAACTCCGGGTGGTTGCGATACCATCTGGGTAATCGTGGATCGTTTAACTAAGTCCGTACACTTCCTAGCGATCAAAGAAACAGATAAGATGGATAAGTTGACTCGCATCTACATTAAGGAAGTAGTTTATCGGCACGGAGTGCCAACGTCCATCATCTCAAACAGAGATGCTTGTTTCACGTCCAACTTTTGGCAGTCACTTCAGAAAGCATTGGGTACACACTTAGATATGAGCACAACTTATCACCCTCAGACGGATGGTCAAAGTGAAAGGACCATTCAGACCTTGGAAGACATGCTTAGGGCATGGGTGGTAGACTTCGAGAACAGTTGGGAAATCCATCTGCCTTTAGTGGAATTCTCGTATAACAACAGTTACCATACGAGTATTCAAGCGGCACCGTTTGAAGCATTATACGGTCGCAAATGTAGATCACCGGTCTGTTGGGCAGAAGTCAGTGATAGTCAACTCACAGGTCCCGAGTTGATACTTGAGGCTACTGAAAAGATTGTGCAAATCAGAAACCGCATGGCAGCGGCACGAGATCGACAGAAAAGTTACGCTGATCAACGACGCAAACTGCTCGAATTTCAAGTAGGCAACCGCGTCCTACTGAAGGTGTCACCCTGGAAGGGTGTAATCCGTTTTGGGAAACGAGACAAACTAAACCCACGGTACGTAGGCCCATTTGTGATCTTGAAGCATATCGGACCCTTGGCTTATCAATTAGACCTTCCTGCAGAACTCAGTGGAGTTCACAACGTTTATCACGTGTCAAATTTGAAGAAGTGTCTATCAGATGAGACCCTAGTCATTCCATTGGATGAGATTCAAGTGGATGAACAACTGCATTTTGTGGAACAACCTATCGAGATCATGGATCGTGAGATCAAGACTCAAAGGCACAGCAAGATACCGATCGTCAAGGTTCGTTGGGACTCTAAACATGGACCGGAGTTCACGTGGGAAAGAGAGGACCAAATGAAAAGCAAATACCCACACCTTTTTGCAGCTGAGCAGCAGTCTAACGTTACCACCAACTAAATTTCGAGACGAAATTCTTTCAACATGAAGATGATGTGACAGCCTGGGAATTTCTTGTACCATTGCTAACAAACTGAATCTTTGTGCGTCGCATTCTAAACTGCGTTTACTCAATTTTCGGGACGAAAATTCTTTCAACATGGGGATAATGTGACATCCCGGCTTTTCAGGTATCTTAAACGCGCTACTGCACGGTTATTCATTCCTACACTAAATTGATTCGGAGAATTAAATTACACGCTCGCAATAACTACGCTAACTTTTGAATGCATTGGGTAAATTACGTACTATGTGTTATTAGACGTTTGTAAATTTTGTGAATTATTATAGCACGTTTTGATTTCGCGACTATTAGTTTTAAAAAAAAAATTATATATATAATAAGTAAGTAGCCGAACAAAACCGAGCCACGAAACGTGTCGACCTCACCTCCTTGTGGCCCAAGGAACTAACCTAAACTTGAGGCCCAAGCTAATGACCCAAACCGCCCCCCCCCTTGCGGTCGCACGCCTCCCCCCCCCCCACCCCCTTTCTCCTTCTTTTTCCCTTGTGCTATATATACACATGTATGCATGAGTTATGTTTAAAAAAAAACAACAAGGAACCCTAGCACCAAGAAAGCCGACGGCAGCCCCCCCCCCCTCTCTCGATCGCACAAGCCTCCAACCCCGGATTGATTTCCAATCTTGTCCCGGTTCGCTAATCTTCATCGTTTCAAGGTTAGGGTTTTAATTGTTTTACAAATCACATTAGGGTTTGTGTAATCTTGATCATGATTATATGTATTGTTAGGATCATTGGTATAAAAAGTGTTATAATTTATGATTAGTTCGGATAACTGTGCGAGTTTTTACGATTGTGATCTTAGGATGAATACAAAAATCATAGGCTGCGTTTTAGCAATAGAAATCATATTATATGATTAGGGTTTTCATGAATATTGATGTACATGATGATATGTGACAAATAAACCTATTCTTGATCATTATTATTTAGCGTCTTGATCGTTTAAGCGTGTTCTATTGCGATAAAAGTCGAAAACAGGTTGCTGAATGGCATTTACAGCCAACTTCAATTGGCTGTAACCTGATCATTATTTATCGAAAAGTAGATTTTCTGAAGTCTAAAACGTGTATTTTTGATAAACACTTCTAATGGCGCCTGATTCATATTTTTCTGAGGTCGTTTTCTATTTTTAAGTGGTCATTTAAGTGCAGCAGCTGAAGCTGCGTAAATTCTGAAAATTTGCTAGTTGTTTATCGAGTCGGATCTCATAATCTGTAGAGGGTTGGGTCATGAAATTTGTACAGTAAATGGAGACGGGAATTTCCGGAAAACTCCCGCTGGAATTTTGTTAATTGGATGAACGATGATTTTTAAATAATTTTTCCCGTGGACTGCAGTCAGAAAGCAACGAATCTGACTGCAGCCTAGTATATAAATGTTTATAAATAATTGGTAAAGTGTTAGGACTTGAAAGTTTACATAAAATTCTACAGTTTAGTTGACACCTCCTGTAAAAAAATTGGAATTTTTAGAACGTTGGAACTATTTTATAAAAATTCTCGAAAACAGCCTAGTTATGAGCGTACAAGCTGAAACATGATAACTTGCGTATGTGTGTACCAAAGTGTTGTATGAGTTGATATGTGTTTATGACAAGTTGGTTTGATCACTATTTTGGTATGATGATACTTTCCATGCATGATTGTGTTTTCAAATTTGTTATTATGTGTGCCGCATTGTGTGTTAGTTATGCGTAGGGTTTGTATCAGTGTGTTCACACACTAACTTTAAATCGATTGACATGTTATGACGCAATTAGCGGTCCCATCATTTGCTACTTCTGTGTTACACTAACCGAGCAATTAAAGGTGAGTTCACGGCCCCTATTTTATCTGGTTTTAAACAACAGGGGGAGAAACATGTATACATTCTATAACTCTATCTTTTTACGTTATGCGAAATTAACTTCGTTAAACTACTCGGTAACTAAGTTAATGTTAATGTACGTTATGGTCACTAAGCAGCTATATCACGGAAGTCCTCGACAAACTCTCGGATCGTTAGTATTGGGTTAGATAGCGGGGAAATTATAAGTAGTACTAGTGGGCCCGACAAGCCCCACCCGAGCTAGTCGCGCTAGCCGACCGGATATGGTCAACGGGTGATTAATTTGGCCTAACTTTCGCCATGGTCAGTGATAGGCCTGGCAACACGGAGGCACAACAGTCAGCTTCGATCGCGAACTCTTATGTGACGTAACTTTAGGCTCGCTACCTACATGTTAACATTGAACTTAATTACGAACCAACATTATTATTCCGGGTTAGGAATAATGGAACCAACATTATTATTCCAGGTTAGGGATAATGGAACTATATCGTTATCCCGGGTTAGGGATAACGGGGGAAACAAACTTCTAACCGAACTTGTGAACTTATAAAAAAAACCTGTGAACTCACTCTTCTTTAATGTTGACATTTGTTTCTTTACATGTTTCTCAGGACGCTAGGAGCGCTAGGTGCACTCACTTGCATTGATCAAGACATTTTTTTTATCGAGTCTCATTTACGAATATTTGTTTGGGATTTTTGGTTTTGGCGTTTATGTTGGCGCCCGTTACTTTACTTTACTTTAATGCTTCCGCACAACTTAGAAACTAATGCTTCCGCTAAACTTTGAAACTAAACTAAGACAATTTGAAAATAACTATGAATGGTTAAACAAATGTTTTGGAAAACGTTTAAATAAATCATATAGAGTCGTTCGATATTACTAGTGTCTCAGATTCTGGTTTGTTCACACGCCTCGCGGTAAAACTCCGCAAGTGGAAATTGAGGGTGTGACAATCCTCTAGCACGTTTTCTCACAAAAATATAAACTGTAAATATTACATTTCAGTTTGTTTACATTTCTGCATTCAATATTAAAAATCCAAAAAGATTTTCTTTTAAAATCTTCCATGGTAACATGATAATGTTGAATGTGAGTCGGACCAACTAGACTGTTAAGAAACTGTTTGTGTGTGGATACGTGTGATTGTTCTTAATCGTCAAATCTTAGAGATTCGGAGCATCATTGGAGGGGGAGCTAGATAAACATGTTGATTGAAGATAACAGAAAGCTTAAAGTAAGAGGGAGCATGGATGATAAAGTTATTCAAGAAATAAAGATCAAGAGAACATTAAAGACTCATGAAATTATTTGAAGAATGATGACTACGGCAACATCCAAGGGGGAGTCTGTTGATGCATATGTCTGTTTCCTACGTCATCGTATAATATTGAGTCTGTATTTAGGAGCGAATTGTCGAAGTTTATGTAAATAGGTTAACAAGTTCGCTTGAGTTTGTGATGGTTTAGACAAGTTCGGCCGAACTTGTCTATGCAAGTTCGCCCGAACTTGCTCTCCCACCAGCGAACTTGTTTACCTATAAATAGGTGCCTTGGTCATTTCATTTAAAACATTCAGAGATTTTGTCAGGACAGAGGCGAAGCTCTGTCCAAGTGTTTTCAGGATCTGTAACGTTAAATATTAATGAAATAGTGATTAAATAGAAACAAATGAGTGTATCCAATGTCGCCTAAGTAAACGGATTCCGCACGTTTACCTTAGGTTTGTCAGATTAGTGCCCGAACGATCCGTACAACGGACCTACAAGACTTGTAGGACCGATCCTCAATGCTAAGGAACCTAAATAACGTTTATAATAGCGGAAATATTACGACGTGTTTACCAAAGACAAGAATTAATCAGTTAATAGTCAATTTTATTGATGTAACAGTCAAGAATCCAGATTGACAGAGCTTCGCTTCCAAAATGCCAAAGTTACAAATGAGGACAACAAGCTAGCTATTTATAGAAGTACAAGTTCGCCTGTGGGAGACCTAAGTTTGCCCGAACTTGCCTTAGCAAGTTCGGCCGAACTTGACTTTACAAGTTATCACATGAGCGAACTTGACTACTAGATACATAAATACATCGTTTTGCTAGCCTATTCAACTCTATTCTATACAGACTCGATATAAGACTAAGACATAGACATTATGCACCAACATACTCCCCCTTGGATATCGTCTTCAGTCTTGTATCAGTCTTCAAAACCATGTCTTCGAATAAACATTAACGCACACGACCGAAGAAGTTCTTATAAGGCTTCTTTCGTCGTTCTTGTTTAGGATCCGGCGTCTGATCTGTAGGAGGCACTTTGTTCATAAACTGAAATCTTCTAACACTTGCCTTTCTACCTTTCTCATCAATAGCTTCAAGATGCTTCTCCTCTTTTAAAAACTCAACCCGTTCCAGATCTCTCCAGCTTGTCTGCCACATCTTTCCTGAATTTACTTCATGCGCATAGCAAACATTCACAACTCTTTGATACTGCATAGCTTGTTCTTTTTCACATTCTTCGAATACAATCTTGCTGTAGGACAAGGTTTTGATATCTTCTCTGGAACAGTTAACAAGCCACATTGGATCTAGAATCCTAATCGTTCTCCATAATCCTCTCATGCCCTGAAATCCCAATATCTCAACTCTTTCCTTCGAAATATCCAAGTGTTCTTCAAATCGTAACACAATAACAGCTTCACAAGTAGTTGGATCTATCTGCCACCACTTGAACACTGGATAGAAGTTTTGCTCAATCGGCATCAACGGCGTGTTTCTCATAGCTCTAGGTCGCTTCATTATCAAAGTTATGTCTTTTTCCCCCGTCTTTTTGTTTGTTTTGATTCAACGACCTAGAATAAATGGCTTCCAATAGTTAAATCCTTTTATCGCTTCATACTTGATCATCTTCCATAACAACTGATCAATATACTTCATCTGATATGTAACATTCACAATCTGAACCAGCTTCTCAACATCCCAATATGGTAAAGTCTTGAAATCAGCAGGATACTTGAAGTATTGCACTCCAAATTCCCTTTTGATTGCATAAACATTCAACTCTTTAAACCAACCCCAACTCAGGATATCCCCCAATGACACGTCTTTGTCTCTGGTAAAGAATGCTAGAGGACGTCAAAACTTACGTTCACGCGGCATTTCTTTAAACCGAGACTTCTTTGCTTGAGCTGTCTCTTCTTTCGTCATCGGCTTTGGAACTTTACCTTCATGAACTGGTTCCTCTATCTTTTCTTTCAACATATCTTCAACTAGTTGCTTGTACATCTCTTCAAATGTAGGAAAACTACCTGTATTAGGACCGACGTACTTCGCAGTTTGATCTGTTTCATCATCAGAAGACCAATCTTCAACAATCACTCTGTTGTATTCATCAGCTTCAAACCTTCTAACGTACTGATAATCATTCGGCTCACAAATGTTTACATTCAACACTTCTTCTTCAAAATCAAACTCTAGATTTTCAGCATCTACTTCAATTCACTTTGCCAGATCTTCCTTCGTATTGTTATGCACATACTCACCTTCGTCTACATTATGTTCAAGCATCAACACTAAAGGCTTTGTGGGAACTGCAGCAACAGGCTTTGCAAATCTTTCAACATTTGCCATATCAACATCATCTGATGGCCCTGTCTGCCCTGACTCCCCCTGAATCTGATCATTCATCTTATTCAATTCATCGTCCATTAGAGAAGAAAAATCAACGTCATCAGAAATGTTTCCTTCACTGATTCAAATACCAACTCCTTCCTAATCGTCATCATCATCATCATCATCAGCAACATTCCAATCTTCATACTCAGAATCATCTTTATGTTCATCATCCTCTTTATCCTCTTTCTCTGCTTCTTCATTGTCCTTATCTTCAGAAGCAATGATAGGATCAGAAGGCTTGGCAAATTCGTCAACCTTTGGAACTCCGAAGTTATCACAACATCATCAACAGACTTCTCTGCAGCTTCAGATGTTTTGAGGGCTTCACCCTCAACACCTTTACCTTTTCCACTTGCAGCTAACTCTTTTCAGATCTTTCTTTAGCTTCCTGACGATCCAGATGATCGTATTCAGAGATGAAATCAATACCCAGGGTGTTAGATAAAACTTTCTGCATCCTGGTGAATCTTCGATCATTTAGAGCTTGGATTGACTTCAAATCATCAATCTCTGTTTGCAATTTCTCATTTACGTCTTGCAAACTTTCAATTAGGGCTTTGAAATATTCACGCTCATTTTCCAATACCTTTACTTTATCGTCCAACATCTCTTTTTCTACAGAGCTTTGATTCACTTTCTTTATCAACTCTGCTTTTTCTGCTTCATTTTGTTGAACCTTTTCTTCTAACACCTTCACACGCTTTTCAAGTAGTTCAACATTTGTTTCTGGAAAGAAATCATTCAGATCTTGAAGACTTATTGTATCATTCTGCATATCACCAAACAGATTTGCCCTTGGAGTAGACTTTGGAGTAGCAGTCTGTGATGTAGTCTTCTTTGGAGTAGAACTTTCAAAATGTGAAGTCGTTTGAGCAACAGGAGATTGAATAACAGGCACTCCCAATAAACCAGACACAAGAGGTTCTTGTGTTGCTCCTGGCCTTTCAGCTTCTGATGAAATGATCACAGGAGGTTCTTGTGTGACACCTGGACGTTCAGCTTCACTTATAACAGCTACAAGAGGTTCTTGTATAGGAGGTTCTTGTGTAACTCCTCTCTCCTGTGCGCCAGAAGGTTCTTGTGTAACTTCTGCGCTTTTCAGCTTACTCTTGTATCTTTTACTAACTGGTTTCTAGGCTTTCTTTTTCTTCTTGCCCTTTGTCTGTGGAGATCCTGTGGTCTTCTTTGAAATTTCTGTTGCTGAAGACTTTGTACGCTTATCCTTTTTCTTCGGTCTTTCTTCGTCAGACTCTTTCTTGAGATTTGGATCAAAATCAGCATCCATTTCTTTCTCCTTTTCAGCTCTAATTTCAGCCTCTGATTTTTCTGGTTCTTTCACAGGAGTTTCATCTGAATCATCATCATTTCCAGATGTAGCAGAGAAAACATCATCTTGTGTTGTCTTTTCAATCTCTTGACTTTCAACAACTACCGCAACACTCGAACCAGCTTTAACTTGAACATTCTCTGGCTCATCTTCATCAACAAGCATTGTATCAAATTTCTTTGTTGCTCGTTTCTTAGGCTTATCAACTTCAGCCTTTGGAACCAATCGCTTCGAGCTTTCGGCTTGAAACCTTTGAACCACTCTTTCTCATCAATCAGTTCTTTCTCATCACCACTACCGTCCTTTCTCCATTTATTGTCAGGCGGCGTAATATAATTTGAATCCTTGATAGCTCCAAATACTGGTTCAGAAACAGGTGCTGATGCTTGCTTTTGAAACTTTAACAACTTCTTCACCGTTGTATCGTCGAGGTGACTTAGATATAACACATCATTTGGATCAGGTGCGATCTTTGTGAATTTCTCATCTATCAGCATTTGCACGAACCTCGGATATAAACATAGTCTCGAATCATCCATATTTCTCAACATATGTGTAAACACAAGCTTTGAGTAGTTGAACGGCTTCTTCAAAATCAGTTTCATTGCCATACAGGCCATGTAATCCTGAACATCGTCTAGGCCTGCTTTGCGATGACTGAAAGTGTGAATAATTGCATGCATCAGGAGCTTGTAGGGGTCTGGCACTTCCCCTTTTTCAGTGTCGACTTGTTCACGCTCCCCTTGTAACCCATTCGATAAAAACACCCTCTGACCATCTTCTCATCAAGGAATATCGGATCGTCTTTATCATCGTTAAATTGTAGAATCCGTCGAATATCATCTTCAGTAACAATAATCTCTTTGACTTTGTTCCCGACTTGAACAGATGAAATAATAGACTTCTTATCATCGCTGAGCTCTTCGTTCATCCAGAAATGGTATATATGAGATCTGTACGACACTGTGCACTCCGTGATCGCTCTATGAATAGGACACTCCTTAAGAAACTTCAAAATACTGTCGTAATCCTTCAGCGATGGACATATCGTTTTGTCGAGCGTGATGCAAGTGTTATGGAATTTTGAGAAATCCATAGCAATCACCCTTGCTGGTTCTTGAGCCTGAAAAACGACGCAAAACAATTAGCACGTAATACGAGAAAAAGTTACAAAATTTTCAAACACTTTCATCATGAATTGTCCAAGAAAAGTTAAAAATATAAGAAACGAGTAGAAGATGAGATGTTCTATGTCCAATGTCTTCAAATTAGGCCAATCCTGCTCTGATACCACTTGTAGGTCCGTTGTACGGATCGTTAAGGCACTAATCTGACAAACCTAAGGTAAACGTGCGGAATCTGTTTGCTTAGGCGACATTGGATACACTCATTTGTTTCTATTTAATCACCGTTTTATTAATATTCAACGTTACAGATCCTGGAAACACTTGGACAGAGCTTCGCCTCTGTCCTGACAAAATCTCTGAATGTTTTAAATGAAATAACCAAGGCACGTATTTATAGGTAAACAAGTTCGCTGGTGGGAGAGCAAGTTCGGGCGAACTTGCATAGACAAGTTCGGCCGAACTTGTCTAAACCATCACAAACTCAAGCGAACTTGTTAACCTATTTACATAAACTTCGACAATTCGCTCCTAAATACAGACTCAATATTATACAATGACGTAGGAAACAGACATATGCATCAACAAAGTTGAACTTGATACATAAATCAGATATTCAAGGTCATTAATTTGGACTTGAATAACTGAGAGGGTTAAAGACTGATAAGAAGATTAAAATTTGAAATGGTTGTATTTAGAGGTTTTATAGTTTGAATATGAAATGTTTATTTGAAAGTTTGAGGAACTTTGAAACAGAAAAAAGATTTTAAAGGGGAGCTGGATAAAACACGTTGATTGAAGATAACAGAAAGCTCAAAGTAAGGGGGAGCATGGTGATTAAAGTTTTATCAAGACTCTGGAACTTAATTGAAGACCGATGACTACGGCAACATCCAAGGGGGAGTCTGTTGATGCATATGTTTGTTGCCTACGTTATCGTATAATATCGAGTCAATATTTAGGAGCGAAACATTAAGTTTATGTATGTTGTGAGACAAGTTCGCCCAAACTTGTAAAGTACATGGACAAGTTCGCCCGAAGTTGTCTTGTGAAGGACAAGTTCGCGTGAAATTGGCCATCTCACATTTCAAGCGAACTTGATCTCCTATATATAGGTGTCTTGGTTTTTCATTTGTAACATTCAGAGATTTTGTGTACTGGACGGCGAAACTCTGTCCAAGTGTTTCCAAGATCTGTAACGTTTACTAATAAATGAAACAGTGATTAAACAGTAACAAACTTGTCTACAATGTCGCCTATGCAAACGGATTTCGCACGTTTACCTTAGGTTTGCCGAATTAGGACCTGAACGATCCGTACAATGGACCTACATTTACCTACTGATATAATATCATAAGTAGGACCTACTGGGATAATAAAACAGTTTATGAATTGAGTTTGCATACAAGTCCTTGTGTAATGTCGATAAATGACGATAACCGCCCGATAACGCCCTTACGGCGCATAAAATGGTTTTAACAACACTTTTAACATCTAAATCTTTTACCTGCTGTTATATTATATTAAATAACATATTTTGGGTAAACAAACTTAATCATAATCTCAGATTTTATTAAACCTCATTTAAATCGTCATTTAGCGCGTTTAACGCCGTTTCGGCGCATGGTATGGTTTAAAACTATATTTAAGGACCAAGACTTGTTACCTACTAATTTTAAAACTTATTTTGAATATTTTTACAGTAGGTAAAAGTTATAAACTCAGAATCCCAAATATGACATCAAAGGTATGCGTGAATTGACCGAAATGCCCCTACGGGACATAGTTTGGTTTAAAACTATCAACCACGCATATATTTGGTATCCTACTAATATAACAGCCTAAAATGCATATTTTTACAGAATGTTTATGAACTTGAAATCAGTTTACTCGCAAACATCTTTTATAAGGCGTAAAACGACCAAAACGCCCTTTTAAGGCGTAACTTGATTTTAAAACCATAACGGGCATATATGTTAATATCTTACTGATATTTTAACATGTTTAAAACATATTGGCATATGGGACTTGTGTACGACACATTCGGTTACCCGGTTTCGCTTATATACGGACGGTTAAGCCTACGTAACTAGTTTACGTATTTTAACCAAAACTGGTTTAACCTTATCATTTTTATATCAAAATCTAGAATGTTATGTGTTTACCTATATTATACGAGTCTTAGTACTTGTTGGGTCTAAGTGACATTCTATTTTGGTCATCGCTTAATCTAGCGTATCGTATCAGATTTATTTAACGCAAGACTAGCCGATTCAAGTCTATGACTTAACTAAGGACCCGTTAGCATTCTAATCGGTTAATTAAAAACCGTCATTCCAGACTAACGCCTTCCGATAGATTGTGCTTGTACTTATTTCTTGGTTTGCGGCTGAGTTATTATTTTCTTGAAGATTTAGCTCAGGTAAATACTTTTAACCAATTTTCCCCATACGGGCTTGGGATACGGTAAATTATTACCGCTTGGTCGGGTATGGGATCATTTTTTGTCCAGATGTGATTCTAACTAAATCTCATAACTCGTTTTAATCTGTATTGCCAGATAACTTAAACATTAGGGGTGTGTAACACCCCATAAACGTCGCAGCGTAAATACAAACGTAATGGTGACAGAAGTTGGTGCCCATAAATATCTTAGTGGACAACGCATCGTTAATTTTGGACATATCACTTAATTAAAACATTTTTTCCAAATTTAAACACAAACCACAACCATAACCTAGTTAAGTTGTCTTGATCCTTATGGATCTTAATACAGTCGGTCCCAAATAAGTTTTAAAAGTGTCCAAAGTTTATTATTAAACAAAACATGCATCACAACCACAAGACATGCCAAAGATTCCCGAAGCCATGCTCAAGTACCTGAAGAACACGTTAAAATCAAGTGTCAACACAAAGGAGGGTGAGCTCATATATTCAAATTTAAAACAAGGAAAACTTTCTAATTATGTGTTTATTATCAAAACATCCAAATAATATTTTCGAAAGTTAATTTATTTCCTTAATAAAATCCATGGGTCAGCCGTCGCAAGCGTTTTCCCGAAACCTCAGATCTAAAGCATCTTCCCAAGTTTTACATATTAAATTTATAGCATGAAATGTTCAGACTCGTATGTTTGCAAGACAATACGAACTATATATTAACAATAACGGTATAATCAAGACTAGACTATAATAGAATATCAATTCGTTGTTTGACTTGACTGGAGCGACCGATCACGACGGGGTAGTTAACCCGATAGATCTACCAACAATTCTACGTGTTCAATACTTATATGATTAAACAGCAATACTTGCGCATGCGCCCATAAGGGCCATCTATATCACTTGCCTCATGAACAATATATATATCTTACTAAAATGATAAATTTAATATTTAACGAGTTGTACGAATCCCCGACGTCCCCACCGAAATGTAAGCCTAATCCCGATACTTACTCTCTTGAGATCGAGCCAATTCGTCACAACTTTAGATTTAAGCAATTATAAATCTACATGGTCGTTTTATCCCCAAAACACCGTAAAATCCCCGTTTAATCCCTGAGACATATTTATTCACAAAACCGTTTCTACCCGAAACATATCGATATCATCAAAATCATATATTTTCCATGAAAATATACATTTTATATAAACAAAGGTATGTTTTATTCAAAAACATCTTTATTCCTTTTAAGGCGTGTTCTTCACCGAAAACATATACAAAACAGTAAAAAGAGGGGGTTTAGTGACACTC
This sequence comes from Scalesia atractyloides, assembly GCA_947069175.1. Lineage (NCBI taxonomy): Eukaryota > Viridiplantae > Streptophyta > Magnoliopsida > Asterales > Asteraceae > Scalesia > Scalesia atractyloides. The sequence continues at coordinate 33,989,233 of CAMTDV010000015.1, read as the reverse complement.
ACCTTTGGGTGCGTATTTAAAATAGCGCGATCCAACAATTTGATTCTACACGTCCTAACATACGTAGGCACGATTTAATAATCAATATATTACAAAATTCCTAAGTTTCTCCAATACTTAGAATTTTCACATAACTTTGAGATTTTCTCGAAAAGTTGTTATGTTTAATTATGTTGGCATATTAATATATATATATATATATATATGAGTTCATATATATATATATATATATTTAAGATTTTGTGACTTGAACGATTTTATTGGTGACCTGAATGTTATATCCGTTAACACTCCCGTTTATAAGTACTATATATCTACGATTTGCGCGTCGTAATATATATACATAAACGTGCACATATTCACAACATCATAACACGCAAAATCTCGTTAACTCATACACTTTATCATTTTTAAAGCATGAATACATGAAATAACTTATTTAGTTAACCTATGTATAAATTTTCATGCTCAACAAATAAGTTACACATTAATCGCGATTTTACAGATTCTACCGTTTAAACATACAAGCGTACATGCATAGTCTTAACTCTCGCTATCATGTCAAAACTTAGCATATTATCATATACACATATATAAATCACATAACACATTTAAACACATAAGGTTCACCCATGAACAACCCATTCTAGTGTACATTGAAAAAAATGCGTATTTTAGCGATTCGGTAACGTTTTTGGGTGCCGAAAGTCACGTATGACCAACCAAACACCAAATAATCTTAATTTAAGTTAATATACTTATATTTATATCAAAAATATCAGTTTATTTACTGATCTAAAACAGTTTCATAAAAACCCTTTTAAAAAGGCGATTTTTACCGTTTTTACCGCATAGTTTGCGTCAAACGTTACCATAACCATCCGAACTCAATACATGTTATATACTGAATAAATGGATGGTTATAATCAGATTAGTGCAGTTTTTGTGTAAGGCACATAAATCATGCGATTTCATGTATTTTACAACACTTTTAAGCACATAGTACAGCATGCAAAGCTAGTAGACTTTATGTCAAAGTTCCATACCATTTTACACTTCAAATAACACTATTTTTATGCTTTATAATCTGATCTAAAATCACTTTTATCATAACATCATTTATTCATCATTTTTTTGTACATACATTCACATGCATGACTAGGTACAAACACTTAATGCACTTACATCATGTCTTCATCATTTTATATGAACTTAATGCATATATTTAAGTCATGTTCATATAATCCCAAACATATTCATCTCATCATTATCTAATCATCTAGATTAAATATAAGACATAACATAGATTCTTCCATATTTAAATCCATCAACATCAAAATCACACATGCATGCATATGTACATATATACACACGACATATATACACATACATATATTCATATGTTTCCAAGATTCCACTTTTCATAACATTCTTTAATCACTAGTCATTTTCATGTAGATCACTTTTAATCATACATGCATGGACCTTCCAAGAATCAAATCAATCAAGAACCATTTAACAAAACTTCGAAACACAATCATATATACACACACATACACCCACGGCCATACACACATATACACACTTATCCATTTTCATTTTCTTTGAAAACCCATTTGATAGTGTTTTCAAGTTAGTGACTAAACCTAAGAACATGAGAAACTTCTATCATCATCAACATCATTAAGATTCATGAACAAGATTTTTAAAGTGAATCTTATACCTTCAAGTTTTGATGGGTTTTGAACAAGAGTTGATGATATGGAGCTTGGATGTTACTTGAAACACTTTGAAAACACCTTTGATCCTTCAAAAATACTTGAAATGGGATTGCATGAACATGGATTCTTCAATGGAGGTTCAAAATTTGAAAGTGGAGGCCGAGAGAGAGAGAGAGGAGAGAGAGAGAGAGTGAAGTTTGGTTGATGTTTGTATGGGTTGGATGGAGTATATATATTGTCAAAATGATTGTTTGGTCTTCCCAAGGTGCACACTTTTTTAATTTGGAAGAAATATCAAAAAGTGGGCAGCCATTAGGCCGCCACCTATGGCCACCCTCACATATATTTCATATATGCTATTTACTGGTAGTTAACAAGATACCGGGTGTTTTATTTAGCGTTTTAACTGCGTTTAAACGTGTTTTAAATTATTTTCAGTTCTAAAAAATAAACACACCAAAATATTACTAACCAATATTTTATTTGTCGGGATCAGTTATGTTGTAAGTAATTGGCAGTAAGCGCTTAAATTCGCAAAATAAGGATTTTAAGCGTTTTAATTTATTTTCATCATTCTATAAAAATAAACTTGTCAAATTATTATTATAATAATTATTGGTTGCCCTGAACTGGCTGTGTTGACAGTATTTTGTCAGATACGCCTAGTATCGCACAGTACGCGTTTAAACTCGAAAAATAGAGTTTCTTAGTGTTTTAAATTATTTTTCCTCACGATTATGATTTAATATATTATTTAACTCCTAACGGACTATTTTTGGGATTTTAACATTATCCGGCGGTCACCGACGTTCGTTTCCAGTTTAACCGTTACGCGATAAGCGTTTATCTTAAAATTGCCAACGTAATTTTTATCAAACTTTGGATTTACCAACACATCAAATACCATATATAAACATCATAAATAATCAAATACGGCCTTTTATTCATTCATGACATGTGTTACATTTGTACGGTACTACCCAAATAGCCGGGTGTCATAGTCTGCCCCTGTTTAAGGAAGTTCGTCCCCGAAATTCTTACACTAAAGGTTTCGTTTTTGCACTAGACTTAAAGAGTGCGGATTTTTTCATTGCATCTGGTCCTTTCGTTCCCATGTGAACTCGGGTCCACGCTTAGAATTCTAGCGAACCTTGACCAACTTAATCCGACTCCTTCTAAACTTCTGAATCTTCTCATCCAGAACTTCAACCGGTTCCTCGATAAATCTCAATTTATCGTCTACTTGAACCTCATCAGGGGGTATAGTTATTGTCTCATCCGACAAACACTTTCTCAGGTTGGAAACATGAAACACGTCATGAACTCCATTCAAATCCTAGGGCAGCTTAAGCCTATACGCGACTGATCTAACTCGAGATGCGATTTCGAAAGGACATATATACCGTGGGCTTAGCTTTCCCCCTTTCCCAAATCTAACAACACCTTTCCAAGGTGACACTTTCAGCAGAACACGATCCCCGACTTGAAACTGCAATGGTTTCCTTCAGTTGTCTGCATAACTTTTCTATCGATCGGCGGCAGCTTTCAACCTTTCCTTGATCTGGACAACCTTGTCGGTGGTTTCCTGGATAAGCTCAGGTCCGGTTAGTTGCCTTTCGCCAACTTCAGCCCAGCACAGGGGTGATCGACATTTCCTTCCGTACAAAGCTTCAAATGGAGCGGCTTTGATACTAGCGTGGTAATCATTGTTGTAAGAAAACTCTGCCAACGGCAAATGAGTATCCCAACTTCCACCAAAATCAATCACGTACGCTCTCAACATGTCTTCTAACGTCTGAATGGTTCCCTCACTTTGACCATCCTTTTGAGGATGATACGCAGTACTCATGTCCAAACGAGAGCCTAGCGACTCCTGAAGAGATCGCCAAAATCTGGAGTCAAATCGTCCATCTCTGTCGGAGATACTTGACACTGGCACTCCATGTCGGGCTACAATCTCGTCAAGATACAACCACGATATCTTCTCCGTCTTGTCTGTTTCCTTAATGGCTAGAAAATGAGTAGACTTCGTTAATCAATCCACAATTACCCATATGGTGTCATGTCCACGAGACGTACGGGGTAATTTGGTGATAAAGTCCATAGCAAGATGCTCCCACTTCCATTTAGGAATCTCCGGTTGCTGCAGAAGCCCGGACTGCCTCTGATGTTCAGCCTTAACCTTTGAGCATGTCAGACATTTACTTACATACACCGCAATATCTCTCTTCAGATTCGGCCACCAATATAATTCCTTAATATCCTGATACATCTTGGTAGAACCCGGGTGAATCAAATATCTTGACTTAATACCTCGTTCATAACCAGTTCACATAGGTTATCTCTAAGCGGAACCCAAACTCGGTTATGAAGTACATTACTTCATCCGCTTTTGGTATCAGTTCACATTCCAAACCTCTCAAACCTTCCCTACTCAGGTTCTCTTCTTTCAAAGCTTCTCGCTGTGCATTACGAATTCGATCGGTCAAATTCGTTTGTATGGTCAAACCCAAAGCACGCACACGTAGAGGCTTCTCCCGCTCCTTCCTACTGAGCGCGTCAGTAACAACATTCACTTTTCCTGGGTGATAAGGAATATCACACTCATAATCATTGAGTAACTCTACCCAACGCCGTTGTCACATGTTGAGTTCCTTCTGATCAAAGATATGCTGGAGGCTCTTATGGTCTATGTAAATCGTACACTTCGTGCCATACAAATAATGTCTCCAAATCTTTAAAGCGAACACAACAGCTCCCAACTCTAAATAATGAGTTGTGTAGTTCTTCTCATGCACTTTCAGTTGTCTGGATGCATAGGCTATCACTTTGTCCTTCTGCATAAGCACGCAACCAAGGCCCAAACGTGACGCATCGCAGTATACAACAAACCGTCATTTCCCTCAGGCGGGGATAGAATAGGTGCACTGCACAACTTCTCCTTCAACAACTGAAAAGCTTTCTCCTGCTTTTCCGTCCTATCAAACTTCTTATCCTTGTAGATCAATAGCGTTAATGGTTGCGCTATTCTGGAAAAATTTTCAATGAATCTTCTATAATACCCAGCAAGTCCTAAGAATTGTTGCACCTCTGACGGAGTCTTTGGCGCTTCCAAATTCTTAATCGCCTCTATCTTCGACGAGTCCACATGTATACCTTTCTCATTTATGACATGTCCGAGAAAATGCACCTCTCGAATCCAAAATTCACACTTAGAGAACTTAGCATACAACTTTTCTTTCTTCAGCAGCTCCAGAATCATCTTCAAATGTTGCTCATGATCTTCTTTGGTTCGCGAATAGATTAGTATATCGTCAATGAATACTATCACGAATTCGTCCAAATAGGGTTTGCATACCATGTTCATGAGATCCATGAACACTGCAGGCACATTAGTCAAGCCAAAAGGCAAGACTAAGAACTCATAATGGCCATAACGTGTTCTAAAAGCAGTCTTCAGAACATCTTTCTCAGCAATCTTCAACTGGTGATAACCTGAATGCAGGTCTATCTTCGAGTAGTAGCTTGATCCTTGAAGCTCGTCAAACAAATCGTCGATTCGTGGTAACGGGTACTGATTCTTGATAGTCAGCTTGTTCAACTCTTTGTAATCAATACACATTCTGAAGGAACCATCTTTCTTCTTCACGAACAATACAGGTGCTCCCCAAGGCGAAAAGCTTGGTCGTATGAAACCTTTGTCCAATAGCTCTTGAAGCTGATTTGACAATTCTTTCATTTCTGACGGCGCTAATCTGTAAGGAGATTTTGCAATCGGTGCAGCACCAGGTGCAAGATCAATCTTAAACTCGATCTGTCTCGCAGGGGGTAATCCAGGCAAGTCTTCAGGGAAAACTTCCTGATAATCGCGAACTACGGGAATTTCGTCAATCTTCCCACTTTCGGCTTTCGTATCCACTACGTTAACCAAGAATGCAGGATAGCCTTTACGTAACATCTTGTGCATCTTCATAACACGAATAACTATTGATACTCGACTTGATCAGTCACTTGTTTCTCCGAACAAATGATCTCAGCTCCGTTCTTGGATAGCCAATCCATCCCAACGACTACATCAAAACTACCCAGCTCCACTGGTAATAAATCGATACTAAAACTATGATCGCATAACCGAATTCTACAACCACGAATAACTTCGCTAGTCTCTATCAATTTACCATTTGCTAATTCTATCGAGTACTTTTTACTTAGCTTACTTGTTTGAGAACACAGAAACGGTTCAAAGTTTTTCAAAACAAAACTCAAGTCAGCACCAGTATCAAATAGTACGAACGCAGAATGGTCATTGATTAAGAACGTACCGGTAACAACTACAGGATCATCACGTGCCTTCCCAGCATTCATCTCAAAAGCCCTGCCCCTGGCATTCTGACCCTTCACATTCGGACAGTTCCTCTTGTAGTGTCCCTGCTCTCCGCATTCAAAGCATCCCTCTAGCTTAACTCCCTCTGACGTACTCTTAGCATAGCACTAGCGAGTAACATGTCCAGTTCGACCACATCTGGCACACTTTCCCTGCTCATCACCGTGAGTCTTCCTTGCTGAACCACTTCCGCCATCCCTGGCATTATCCTTCCTCAAACCACTAGAATTAGCCACATATGCTTTCCCCGAATCACGTTTCCTCTCACGCTTCACTTCGGAATCCTTTCTCGAGCTCTCAGACTTTCGCTTCCGTGAATCCCCAGACCTAGGCTCAGAACGCTCTGATCATTTAGATTTCCCATCTGCCTTGACTTTTCCCGACGACTTCCCAGTCTCCTCTTTCCTGTTAAGGCTACTTTTCCAAGCAGCATCATCCGCTAATGATTTCACTAGAGTAATAGCTTTCAGATAGGTAGTGGGCTTCGCTGACATAACCATACTACGAATTTGTGGCGACAATCCCCAAATATACCTCTCTACCTTAACGTACTCAGGAGTGACCATCTGTGGAACCAATCTAGCCAAATCATTGAACCGAGATGTATAAGCTCTAACATTCAGGCCTTCCATGGTCAAATTCCAGAGTCAGTCTCAATCTTCTGCATCTCACTACGCGGGCAGTATTCCTTAAGAAGCATCGCTTTTATTTCATTCCAGGTAAGACCGTAAGCGCGTCTTCGCCCAAAATTTGAACTTGAGTGTTCCACCAGGATAAAGCTTCATCAAGAAATGAACACGAAGCATACCTAACCCACTGATCAGCAGCACAATCGCTGATGGCCATCACAGATTCCATCCTCTCAATCCATCTAGTGATTTCAAGAGGCCCTTCAGCACTGGTAAATGATCGTGGGTTACAGCCTTAAAATGTTTTATACGTACATCCAAGCACTGTTTACAAGGTTAATGAAAAATCAAGATCACACTCTGATTATATCATAACACAGGAACTACTAAAACTTTTCCGATCATTATATTACCTTGTGGGTTTTCAATCTGTATATCACCTTCATCATGCCCAGGAGCACCACGTCCACTTCCTTGCCTAATATTCTGGTTGGCTTCACGCTGTTCCAAGGCAGTATTAACGTGTTGGGCTATGAGTTGTGCCAACTCTTCTGGGGTGGTAGGTAGTCCAGTACCCTGTCTCGCTTTTGGCAGCATCTTGTCGTTTCTATTATTGCAATAATAATATCAACATAACACATTGTTTAAATATTTCAATCATTAAATAATAGTGGACTAAACAATACACATGCATCCACATAATAATGAGAATAATTTAACCAAAGGAGAACCCATAATATTGATATTTATCACGGAAATTACAAAGCTTGTTCATAATACAACGCCTAACCAAAATTTGGTGTGACATGATCAACCACCAATAACAAGTCTAGATGAAATTTCCTCCTAAATATCCAAAAATTTGGCATGCAAGCCAACATAAGGGTTTATCAAAGAAATATACAAAACAAACAAACAACACAATTGACAAACAACTATCATTTCTTCATGCCAACAAACTCTAGAAGCTTCCTCACAAGCTCCTCCAGCTCAACTATCCTCCAGTGCATCTGATCCATTGCACTGTCAACCAAGTCCTTAAGCTCATCAAACCAGTCCATCTGCCCTTCTAAGTCCTTCACCTTTCCCTTGGTCGCCTCCAGATCTCCGCGTATAGCCCCCAACTGACGGTCGCAGTGAGAGAATCGGTCAACCCACACTCATTTCTGCTTGTTCGAAGCAGATGCAGTCGCAGCTCTGGAAGTTGAAGCGATTTCTCCAGCTGGTCGTATGCTCTTCCTACGTCGAAAGTAGACCAAAACGGGTGCAGTAGGATGTGCGCGACTCGATCGATGGAAATGACGACTCTGTAACAATAGGTGGAGGGATCTCAGAAGTGGGCTCAGCAACGACAGTAGATGAGACGACCAATGGCTCTAATGGCTGAGCCGTAACAATGGTAGCGTCTACTGCTGGTGCGATACTATAAGATCCTCCGATCAACGTAACACCTCCATCCACGTCATTGATAACTGACACGGTACCTGATGATTGCCCAGTCTCGTAAATCGAGGGTGGAGCATCATCATCATCGTCTTCGATCCAATCGTTGCTTGTAAAAGCATAAAAAGAGGGTCAACCTGGCTGACGAACGCAGCAGGGTTAACCTGGAAGGATGAAGCGAATTCAGCCGCATCAACAAACTGTGGAATCGTAGGGGGTACCTCTGGTAATACGGATCTAGGTGAAGTCTCGAATTCTGGCTCGCTCTCAGATTCAGTAATCTCGATGACCTCGTACTCGTGCGACATATGTGACATATATAACCGTACAAAGTAAGTGTGTGTTCAAATGAAAAATAACACATGAGGCCCAAATAAACAAATTAACACGTATGCACAATAACACGCAATGGTTCTCATACATGATAAAAATCCATGTTTATTTAAAAATTTTGGCTTCGCGAATTTTGGACTTATATCTCAAAATTCTTTGGTTGAAGTCTAGAGTTTTCCCCTGAAAACATCTAGTTCGCTAACAACCATTGGCTCTGATACCAACTTTTGTAACACCCCAAAAACGTCGCAGCGGAAATACAAACGTAATGGTGACGGAAGTTGGTGCCCATAAATATCTTAGTGGACGATGCATCGTTAATTTTGGACATATCACTTAATTAAAACATTGTTTCCAAATTTAAACACAAACCACAACCAAAACATAGTTAGATTGTCTTGATCCTTATGGATCTTAATACAGTTGGTCCCAAATAAGTTTTAAAAGTGTCCAAATTTTATTATTAAACAAAACATGCATCACAACCACAAGACATGCCAAAGATTCCCGAAGCCATGCTCAAGTACCTGAAGAACACGTTAAAATCAAGTGTCAACACAAAGGAGGGTGAGCTCATATATTCAAATTTAAAACAAGGAAAACTTTATGATTGTGTGTTTATTATCAAAACATCCAAATAATATTTTCAAAAGTTAATTTATTTCCTTAATAAAATCCATGGGTCAGCCGTTGCAAGCGTTTCCCCAAAACCTCCGATCTAAAGCATCTTCCCAAGTTTTACATATTAAATTTATAGCATCAAATGTTTAGACCCGTATGTTTGCAAGACGATACGAACTATATATTAAGAATAAGGGTATAATCAAGACTAGACTATTATAGAATATCAATTCGTCGTTTGACTTGACCGGAGCGACCGATCACGACAGGGTAGTTAACCCGATAGATCTACCAACAATTCTACGTGTTCAATACTTATATGATTAAACAGCAATACTTGCGCATGCGCCCATAAGGGCCATCTATATCACTTGCCTCATGAACTATATATATATCTTACTAAAATGATAATTTAATATTTAACGAGTTGTACGAATCCCCGATGTCCCCACCGAAATGTAAGCCTAATCCCGATACTTACTCTCTTGAGATCGAGCCAATTCGTCACAACTTTAGATTTAAGCAATTATAAATCTACACGGTCGTTTTATCCCCAAAACACCGTAAAATCCCCGTTTAATCCCAGAAACATATTTATTCACAAAACCGTTTCTACCCGAAACATATCGATATCATCAAAATCATATATTTTCCATGAAAATATACATTTTATATAAACAAAGGTATGTATGTTTTATTCAAAAACATCTTTATTCCCTTTAAGGCGTGTTCTTCCCCCAAAACATATACAAAACAGTAAAAAGAGGGGGTTTAGTGACACTCACCTTTGGGTGCGTATTTAAGATAGCGCGATCCCACAATTTGATTCTACACATCCTAACATACGTAGGCACGATTTAATAATCAATGTATTACAAAATTCCTAAGTTTCTCCAATACTTAGAATTTTTACATAACTTTGAGATTTCCTCGAAAAGTTATTATTTTTAATTATGTTGGCATATATATATATATATATATTATATATATATATATATATATAAATGAGTTCATATATATATTTTTAAAATTTTATGACTTGAACGATTTTATTGGTGACCTTAATGTTATATCCGTTAAAACTCCCGTTTATAAGTACTATATATCTACGATTTGCGTGTCGTAATATATATACATAAACATGCACATATTCACAACATCATAACAGGCAAAATCTTGTTAACTCATACACTTTATCATTTTTAAAGCATGCATACATGAAATAACTTATTTAGTTAACCTATGTATAAATTTTCATGTCGACAAATAAGTTACACATTAATCGCGATTTTACCGATTCTACCGTTTTAAACATACAAGCGTACATGCATAGTCTTAACTCCCGCTATCATGTCAAAACTTAACATATTATCATATACATATTTAAATCACATAACACATTTAAACACATAAGGTTCACCCATGAACAACCCATTCTAGTGTACATTGAAAAAAAATGCGTATTTTAGCGATTCGGTACGTTTTCGGGTGCCGAAAGTCACGTATGACCAACCAAACACCAAATAATTTTAATATAAGTTAATATACCTATATTTATATCAAAAATATCAGTTTATTTACTGATCTAAAATAGATTCATAAAAACCCTTTTAAAAAGGCGATTTTTACCGTTTTTACTGCATAGTTTTGCGTCAAACGTTACCATAACCATCCAAACTCGAAACGACTCCATATTTTAACATAACTAGTTAGATGCGCCGCCCGGGTTGCGAGGCGATAGCCGAATAATGAGCGTGTGTTAGGCAACTCATTGACACGGAAAACAATTAAATCGAGTAAACCAATACATAACACTTTTATAGTTTTGCTAAAAAAACTAAAACAATGGCAATACTGTAATTTTTAACTAATGGAAAGTTATATTTTTTCACTGGTGTAAAATCGTAATTTGCCAAAAGCTAAAGTGATACCAATACTGGGAAATTGAAACCAGGAAGGCACAACCGTCATTTAGGCTGGAGGCAAAACCATATTTATATTTTGAACCGAGGGCATAATCGTAATTTTGAGTTAGAGCCAAAACGTTATTTTATTTTGAATAGGGGCAAAAACGTAATTTTTAACTGAGGCCGAAATCAAAATTTTTTTAAACGGGGAAGAATTGTAATTTTAAGGTGGGGGCGAGAGCATATTTTTTTCATTTGAACAGGGGTGAAAACGTAATTTTGAGCCGAGGGCGAAATTGTAATTTCGAGTCATGGGCAAAATCATAATTTTGGCTGGGGCCAAAAGCGTAATTTTATTTTGAGCATGGGGCAACGTCGTAATTTTAAAGTGGGGGCAAACCCGTAATTTTACAGCGTAAACAAATAATAAACGGCTGGTCCAATGGGAGAGTGCCAGGTCAAACGGCTGGTCCAATAGCGTCATGGGCAAAATCTTAATTTTTGGCTGGGGCCAAAAGAGTATTTTTATTTTGAGCAGGGAGCAACATCGTAATTTTAAAGTAGGGACAAACCCGTAATTTTATAGCGTAAACAAATAATAAACGGTTGGTCCAATGGGGGAGTGCCAGGCCAGCTGCCTAGCACTATTCCGGGGGCAAACCCGTAATTTTACAGCGTAAATAAATAATAAACGGCTGGTCCAATAGGAGAGTGCCAAGTCAAATGGCTGGTCCAATAGGAGAGTGCCAGGCCAGCTACCTGGCACTATTAGTTTTTTATATTTGAAACATTGTTCAAATGGTTTGATTTTTAATATATTGATAATACATGTTATATACTGAATAAAATGATGGTTATAATCAGATTAGTGCAGTTTTTGTGTAAGGCACATAAATCATGCGATTTCATGTATTTTACAACACTTTTAAGCACATAGTACAGCATGCAAAGCTAGTAGACTTTATGTCAAAGTTCCATACCATTTTACACTTCAAATAACACTATTTTTATGCTTTATAATCTGATCTAAAATCACTTTTATCATAACATCATTTATTCATCATTTTTTTGTACATACATTCATATGCATGACTAGGTACAAACACTTAATGCACTTACATCATGTCTTCATCATTTTACATGAACTTAATGGATCCAAACATATATTTAAGTCATGTTTATATAATCCCAAACATATTCATCTCATCATTATCTAATCATCTAGATTAAATGTAAGACATAACATAGATTCTTCCATATTTAAATCCATCAACATCAAAATCACACATGCATGCATATGTACATATATATACACGACATATATAAACATACATATATTCATATGTTTCCAAGATTCCACTTTTCATAAAATTCTTTAATCACTAGTCATTTTCATATAGATCACTTTTAATCATACATGCATGGACTTTCCAAGAATCAAATCAATCAAGAACCATTTAACAAAATTTCAAAACACAATCGTATATACACACACATATACAGAAGGCCATACACACTTATCCATTTTCATTTTCTTTGAAAACCAATTTGATAGTGTTTTCAAGTTAGTGACTAAACCCAAGAACATGAGAAACTTCTTTCATCATCAACATCATTAAGATTCATGAACAAGATTTTTAAAGTGAATCTATACCTTCAAGTTTTGATGGGTTTTGAACAAGAGTTGATGATATGGAGCTTGGATGTTACTTGAAACACTTTGAAAACACCTTTGATCCTTCAAAATTACTTGAAATGGGATGGCATGAACATGGATTCTTCAATGGAGGTTCAAAATTTGAAAGTGGAGGTGTGTGTGGGAGCTCACGGCCGAGAGAGGGAGAGAGAGGAGAGAGAGAGTGAAGTTTGGTTGATGTTGTATGGGTTGGATGGAGCATGTATATTGTCAAAATGATTGTTTGGTCTTCCCAAGGTGCACACTTGTTTAATTTGGAAGAAATATCAAAAGGTGGGCAGCCATTAGGCCGCCACCTATGGCCACCCTCACATATATTTCGTATTCATACACATATATATGCTATTTACTGGTAGTTAACTGGATAACGGGTATTTTATTTAGCGTTTTAACTGCGTTTTAACGCATTTTAAATTATTTTCAGCGCTCTATAAAAATAAATACACCAAAATATTACTAACCAATATTTTATTTGCCGGGACCAGTTATGTTGTTGGTAATTGGCAGTATACACGCTGTGTTGCGCAGTACGCGCTTAAATTCGCAAAATAAGGATTTTAAGCGTTTTAATTTATTTTCATCATTCTATAAAAAATAAACTTGTCAAATTATTACTATAATAGTTATTGGTTGCCCTGAAGTGGCTGTGTTGACAGTATTTTGTCAGATACGCGCAGTATCGCAGTACGCGTTTAAACTCGAAAAATAGAGTTTCTTAGCGTTTTAAATTATTTTTCCTCTACGATTATGATTTAATATATCATTTAACTCATAACGCACTATTTTTGGGATTTTAACATTATCCGACGGTCACGTCGACGTTCATTTCGCATTTTAACCTTTACGCGATAGGCGTTTATCTTAAAATTGCCAACGTAATTTTATCAAACTTTGGATTTACCAACACATCAAATACCATATATAAACATCATAAGTAATCAAATACGGCCTTTTATTCATTCATGACACGTGTTACATTTGTACGGTACTGCCTAAATAGCCGAGTGTCACAGGGTGGGCTTGACCGCGTCTGGGATATCCTTAGGCTCATTAAAGTGCTAATGGCCACGACCTAAAGCACGGGGTGTAGGCATACACCCGTTAGTGAAAATTTATTATTATTATTATCTATTTCTGTGTGAAAGTTTAGAAGTGGTGTGTCAGTCGATCATGTATCGGTTTCTGTACCGGGCCCCATATGTATTGGCGGGCTTGTAAAACTGTATACAAGGTCATTTGTACTATCCCAAGTTATTTATAAAAATGTGACAGGTGCACTTAAAACCATATTTGAAAAATATTTTCAAAATGTGTCGGTTGATTGTATTTACGAGTGAAAACTGACGTATTTTCAAAAGATTAAGTTACAGGTACAGCACGTAATAGGCCGGAAGCTGCGTAGGCGCCAACATAGAGGATTTGCGATCCTTAGTTGTGTTTTAAAGTCTGTTATAATTTTGTAAATATTTTACGATCTGCATGTGGATCTCTATTACAATCCGTCTGTAATTTATTATTTTGAACTCTGAACATTATCAGGTTGTAAAATATTTAAATCCAAGACTTCCGCTATGTTGCTCTATGTTGTTTGGTTATGATGTTATCAACTTAGGTCACAATACTCCCCACCGGGCCCATCGGGATACACGTGGAAATCAGGGTGTGACAGGTTGGTATCAGAGCCAACGTTTGAGGGAATTAAACACTAGTCTTTTGTGTTTGATCTCAAACGACATAGTAACACATTCCTTAGACTCTTGAGTCTAGGCTTTGACCTAGGATTACTCATTTGTAATAATTTATGTATTCTTGAGTTGTTTTGTTTTAACTTGTTTTTGAAGCAGGAACATGCCGCCAAGAGTAAGAGGTAGAGGAGGCAAAGGAAAGGGTCCCATGTGGGGCGGACCCTCAATGATAGGTCCTTCAAATATACATAACTATAACCCGTACGAAGGGTCGGGTGACTCTTCATCGCCCTGGGAACCGATTCGGCACTCGATTTCTCATGAGTATTCGCCACCAAATTCCTCACACCCCTCCCATTACTCACACCATTATCACCATACTCACAACTTCCATCATTCACACTCTCACTCTTACCATGGAAAGTATAACCCTAACATTTATTTGTGTTTACCCTCTGTTACCCCTCCGGTAGATTCCCCGGACCCCATGGACGAGGATTCCGATCCCGAGATGCCTCCGACTGGATCTCCCAGTCACCCGATTGAACTGTCTAGCGGTTCAAACTCTTATACAGGGACCCCATACCAAGGTCCCAATGATTTTCAACAAAGGTGGGAGTAGTACGTCTTCTACAACAATCCATCCTACCACAACACACCCTCATACCATGCTCCTCAGCAGGAACAACCTCCACCCGAGGAAGTACAAATAGAACCGGTGGAGCAACCGCTACCACCGCCTGAACCACAACCGCCACGAAGGCGTGGGGCGCGCATGTCGGTGCGCGTAGGACCAAGGGCAGGGTCACTTCCACCCTTGCCTAGCCCTTACCCAACAATTTCTGAGGATCCCCAAATGGGTGCACCCTCCAACACATCACCTGTGGTGGAACCAGCACCACAACCTGCGGTTAATCCGCTACCACCACCTGTGGCACAACCACCAAACGTGGAACAGCCACCACCGGGTTTTGAAAACTCAATCCCTTCATATCCAGATCCGTCTGGATATAATCCTTTTGCCACTTCTAGTATGCCTAACTATCTTCATCAGACACCTTCATAGGACCCTTACTTGGAAGCAGCTGCACATAATGATCTTTACCCTTCTCCTTTCCCACCATATTTAACTATACCATATTTGGATGGTGGGTATCCCTTTTATGGATATCATCCTTCAGTTGCACCTCCACCTTATGTATATCAACACCCGGGTGCACCACAACTGCAACCACAGCCTCAACTTCAACCACCAGTACTTGAGGCCATGCAAGAAACCCTAGAGAGGATGAAGGAATTTCAGTGGAAAGCTGAAAATTCTGAAAAGAAAAACAACAAATTTTTAAAGAGATTTGTGAATATGGTTAAAGGGAAAAAGGGTGACTAAAATCTTGTATTTCGTTTATGTATTTTTATTTTCCGAAAGTCCCTACGTAGACATTTCTTTATTTTTATTAAGTCCCTGCGTGGACATTATCTTTAAGTACTAGTCCCTGCAAGAACAATTTTCATATCAAAAGTCCTATTTTTAGTCACCAATGTATTTATAATTCATTAGTTAAATGGAACTTTTTGGCAATTATTATGTATGTATTCCGCTTCATCGTTGTTCAAGCGATCGTCTCGATTTTAACCCAAAATTTATGATCAGCTATAATAATTCCCAAAGATATTCTTGATGGTTTTCACCCGCCAAGTGATAAGGTCACATTAATTTGCGAAAAGGTAGTTAAGTAGTAAAGCCTTCTACCATGATAGTTAAGGTTGATGATCCCTTCTATCCAGAGGTGGTGAACTACGTTCTAAGCCTCCTAGTCTATGTAATTATTACTAGCTCATTTAAACCATTTTAAGACAATTATTCTAAAGTTAACACTCATGTGATGTTAACACTCATGGCAGTGTGATTTGAGGAACCACACTAGCCGTCTAGGTGATGGACTATGTCCAAACCTTATAGCCTATATAATCAAGTTTGATTCTGGCTAGTATCATCAATGTGATGATCATAATGTAACATCCATTAGTGATGTAATGCCTACGAGCTATGATTCATGTCCATTAGTGACAATGACAGAGGCGGTCTACGACTCCCTGTCCAGAGGTAATAGATTCCGTTCAAACCTCGAAGCCATATGATCTTTAAAGATCAAGGCTCATATATCTCAAGTCATTGCGACAAGCCATTAGTGCTACTTTTATTTTTTCCTTTGTGACAGGCCAGTGGTGCCATATTTAATTACCCCATGTATTAGGCCATTTGTGCCATATTTCTAATATCCCATGGGATAGGCCTATGTGCCACGCATTTAAAATGCACAAGCCGGGCAAAAGTGGTATAATGTTCACTAGCCCAAAGGCAAAAGAGCTTATATGCTTAATAATAATGTTAATTATACAATGAGTCATCAAGTGTGAATGACTAACAAAATGTTTGGTGTTTAGTACTAAGCAGATAAATGGCTCATTCTGATGGGGCCAGTAGCCGACGCAACGATGATAATGTGAATGATAAAATCGTCATAAGCAAAGACGATCTACAAGCCTTAATTGTCACGTATGTTGGCAAGGCAATAAAGGATCGTGACGAGAAGCAAAGAGAGTCGAGTGCTTCTCACTCTAAGCATACATCTAAACAAACCTCTAAACATACAAAGCCTATCTCAAAGCCTCCTCCTTCGGATAAAAAGGAGAACTCATTACACTCCTCAAATGTGAGGAGCGTGAGGCAAGAATACCAGCACAAGACATATAACTAGGACGGTTGCTCCTATAAGTATTTCGTGTTATGTAAACCCCGAGACTTTAACGGGGAAAAGGGAGCTGTGGAAACACTTAGGTGGTTGGATGAAATGGAAACTATAATTGAAATCAGCGGTTACACTGACAAGGATATAGTGAAGTATGCTGCGCAGTCATTCAAGGGCGATGCCCTGATTTGGTGGAAAGCTATGATACAATCGGCTGGCAAAGTATATCTGTACAATCTTAGTTGGTCTAAGTTTGTTGAATTGGTTAAGGATACCTACTGCCCACCTCACGAGGTGGAGAAGATTGAGTCAGATGTCTTAACTTTGACAATGAAGAATCTAGATTGCCGGGACCATAAGTTTAGTAAATTATTGAACTTGCCCATAAGAACTCTAAATATAACCTATGATGTAGAAATCGCTGACGTAACAATCGAAACTGCTTCAACAATTCTAGATGGATGTTCCATATCCATCAAGAATCATTTTGTTCCTATCTTTCTCCTACCAATGAAATTGGCGGGATTCGATGTAGTTTTGGGCATGGATTGGTTGTCTCTTAACCAAGCCCGCCTAGCTTGCGACAACAAACTCATCGAAATCAAATCCCCAACTGGTGACGTACTAACCATCTAAGGAGACCTACATTATGGGTTTCCTGAGAAAGCATCATTGCTTAAGGCATCCCGATGCATAAAGAGAGGATGTGTCATTTACATGGCACAGGTTACTATTGATGAGCCAAAGCCAAAGATTGAAGACTTGTCGATTATCTCTAAGTTCACAGATGTTTTCCCTGAAGAGTTACCTAGTTTAGCCCCAGATAGACAAGTGGAATTTAGGATTGATATCCTACCTGGTGTTGCACCTGTTGTAAGAGCTTTGTACCATTTGGCACCTACGGAGATGAAAGAATTACGAACCCAACTTGATGAACTCTTAGAAAAAGGTTTCATACAACCTAGCTCATCACCTTGGGGAGCTCCGATTTGTTTGTAAAGAAAAAGGACGGATCAATGCGCATGTGCATTGATTACCGCGAGCTGAATAAGATAACAATCAAGAACCGTTATCTGTTGCCCAAGGTCGACGATTTATTTGACAAACTTCAAGGAGCAAGCTACTTCTCGAAGATCGACTTGAGGTCGGGCTATCATCAACTTAAGGTCAGAACGGAAGATGTTCCGAAGACGGCATTCAGAACAAGATATGGCCACTACGAGTTCTTAGTGATGCCTTTTGGGCTCACGAACGCACCTGCAGCCTTCATGGATCTCATGAACAGGGTCTGCAAACCTTACCTGGATAAGTTTGTCATTGTCTTCATTGACGAAATACTTATCTACTCTCGTAATTATTCAGATTACGAGAAACATTTAAGGTGCATATTAGAGTTGTTGAGACAAGAGAAACTTCATGCCAAGTTTTCAAAATGTGAATTCTGGCTTCGCGAAGTCCAGTTCTTAGGACATGTTGTTAGTGAACGCGGAATCCAAGTAGATCCCGCCAAGATCGAGGCCATCATGAACTGGCAAGCTCCTAAGACTTCATCTGAAATCCACAACTTTTTGGGATTAGCTGGCTACTATAGAAGATTCATAGAAAACTTCTCAAGAATTGCCACTCCTTTGACTACACTGACTCGAAAGGACGTTAAGTTTGATTGGGGTCCTAAACAGCAGGAAGCTTTCAAGACTTTGAAACAGAAGTTGAGCAATGCTCCGGTGTTAACGTTACCTGAAGGTATTGAAGACTTCGTTGTTTATTATGATGCATCGCACACCGGTATAGGATATGTGCTTATGCAAAGAGGCAAGGTGATTGCCTATGCATCACGGCAATTAAAAGTGCATGAAAGGAATTATACCACACACGATTCGGAATTGGCTGCTGTTGTATTTGCGCTTAAGTTATTGATACATTATTTATATGGAAGTAAGTGTGTTATATACACGGATCACAAAAGTCTCCAGTACTTATTCAATCAAAAAGATTTAAATATACGACAACGTTGGTGGATGGAAACACTTAACGACTACGATTGTGAGATCTGCTACCATCCCGGCATGGCAAATGTGGTTCCCGATGCGCTAAGTCGCAAGGAAAGAATTAAACCCATTCGGGTTAGTGCTAACAGCATCGAGCTCAAGAGTAGCTTAAACGCAAAGATATTGGATGCGCAAAGCAAGCCTTGTTAGAGACAAACCTTCCAAGCGAAGAGTTGGGTAAAACTATTGAACAGTTGACACCTGGAAGTGATGGAATTCTCAGACTTAATGGACGAATCTGGGTTCCGACCTTTGGAGGACTTAGGGATCTAATCCTCCAAGAGGCGCATAACTCAAGGTACTCTGTTCACCCTGGAGGTGACAAGATGTACAAAGATTTAAAAGCTAATTATTGGTGGATGGGTTTGAAGAAATCCATAGCCACCCACGTAGCTAAGTGTCTGACGTGTTCACAAGTTAAAGCTGAACATCAAAAACCGTCAGGACTTCTACAACAGCTTGAAATTCCCACCTGGAAATGGGAATGTGTAACTATGGATTTTATTACCAAGTTACCAAAGACTAATCGTGGTAATGACACAATTTGGGTTGTCGTGGACAGGCTGACTAAGTTGGCTCATTTCTTACCTATCAGGGAGACTTTTAGCTCCTACAAATTGGACAAACTTTACGTGGTATCTTTGCACGGCGTGCCGATATCTATTGTATCCAATAGAGATACATGATATACCTCTCATTTCTGGAAAAGATTTCAACAAGCCTTGGGCACGCGATTGAGTTTTAGTACGACTTATCATCCGCAGACGGACGAACAAAGTGAACGTACTATACAAACATCGGAAGACATGTTGCGCGCATGTGGAATCGATCTAGGTGGAAGTTAGGATAGTCACTTACCCCTGAGCGAGTTCTCCTACAATAACAGCTACCATACGAGTATCAAGGCTGCTCCGTTTGAAGCCTTGTATAGGAGAAAGTGCAGAACGCTCGTTTGCTGGGCTGAAGTTGGGGAGGCCCAACTGACAGGACCTGAGATAATCCTAGAGACGACGAACAAGATCTTTCAAATTCGTGATCGTCTCAAAGCTTCCCGTGATCGGCAGAAGAGCTATGCAGATAAGAGGCGCAAACCTCTTCTGCTCCAGATAGGGGAAAAATGTTATTAAAAGTATCGCCTTGGAAAGGCGTTATGCGATTTGGCAAGAAGGGCAAGTTGAGCCCGAGATATATAGGACCGTTTGAGATTACCAAACGTATCGGATCCGTAGCTTATAAGCTTAAGTTATCTAAGAAGCTCAGTGGAATCCATGGTGTATTCCACATCTCGAACTCGAAGAAATGCTTAGCCAATGAATCAGTGGCTATGCGACACGAAGACGTGCAAATAGATGAAAATCTGCGGTTCGTTGAGAAACCCGCAGCGATTGAAGATCGACGGGTTAAGAAGCTTCGTAGAAAGCCCGTGCCAATTATAAAAGTTAAATGGGATGCCCGTCGTGGTCTCGAGTATACATGGGAGGTCGAGTCCACTATGCGACAAAAGTACCCCCATTTGTTTGAATAAATCTTGAGGTCGAAATTTCTTTTAAGGGGGTGAGGATGTAACACCTAGTAAAAATCCGTCCTATAAATTTCCGACACGTGTCCAATTGATCCTCGTATGCCATGTGCTAGATGAGAGGGACTGAAGTTGCCAACATGTGATAATTATAACCTCTGAATGGCGGTTACAATAGTTGAGGGACTAAACGTGAAAAATGTCAAAAATGTGATTTCTGGGAGGCAGTTATGGATCGCAACCATATTTGGTTACGGTCCATAACTAAACTAAAACCAGGGGCGCCAGGAGGCCCTTACGGACCACAAGCAGATATCCTTACGGTCCGTAAGGACCTGCCAGTGACATTTTTGTTTGGCAACTTGCTGCCCTACCACAATGTCGCGAGTTGCCACCCTTTTGGCTGGTCTAGCCATATCCAAAAACACTTGTTCTTCTCACAACAGCCCCTAAGACCTTGCAAGCCCTCATGCTCCTTCCTCAAGTATAAAAGGGCACTTAAGTTGCCTCACTTCATTGCTCATCTTCATCTTTCTCCTCTCTTGCTCTAAGTTGGAAGTTCCTGAAGCATATAGGAGCATCCCTTGAGCTTTCTAGTCTTTTTGGATCACATGTAAGTGTTCCAACTTGTTCTTTTCAGTTTTATAGGCTTTTAAGCCAAAGTCAAAGCGTTTACGTAAAAACGTTTTGACTTTCGGATAAGACCATTACGGTCCAGCCATTGTTCGATACGAACATGGCTACATGATCGTAATTAGGTAGATGTTAGTCCCTTAAAAGGGCACCTCCTAATTACCACGTTTGCTTGACCAATTGACGGGTCAAAGTTATAATCATAAAAAGTCAACGGGTCAGTTTTGAAATAAATTAGTATCTAGTAATGTAGGTGTTATAAAATATGTTTTAAAACTTTAATAACTTGGTAATAATAGTTAGAACATGTATGAACATGTTCGGCCCGTCAAGTCAATGTCTAGGGTCGGTTCGCAACCGAAAGTCACGAAGTTTGACTTCTGCTTTGACTTTCAGTTCTGACCCGCATAAACAACTTAGGCTACTGACTTTAAGTTGTTTTAAGACCATGTTATAGTGTAGTATAACCCTCTGGAGTTATACTACATGTTCGTCTTTTACCTACTGTTATATTATATTAAATAACATATTTTGGGTAAAAAAACTTAATCATAATCTCATATTTCATTAAACTTCATTTAAATCGTCATTTAGCTCGTTTAATGTCGTTTCGGCGCATAGTATGGTTTAAAACCATATTTAAGGACCAAGACTTGTTACCTACAGATTTTAAAACTTATTTTGAATATTTTTACAGTAGGTAAAAGTTATAAACTCAAAATCCCAAATATGACATCAAAGTTATGCGTGAAATGACCGAAGTGTCCCTTCGGGACATAGTTTGGTTTAAAACTATCAACCACTCATATATTTTGTATCCTACTAATATAACATCCAAAAATACATGTTTTACAGAATTTTATGAACTTGATATTAGTTTACTCGCAAACCTCTTTTATAAGGCGTAAAACAACCAAAACGCCCTTTTAAGGCATAACTTGATTTTAAAACCATAACGTGCATACATGTTAATATCTTACTGATATTTTAATGTGTTTCCAATTAAATCTCATAACTCGTTTTAATCTGTATTGCCTGATAACTTAAACATTGGGGGTGGGCTTGACCGTGTCTGGGATATCCTTGGGCTCATTAAAATGCTTATGGCCACGACCAAAAGCACGGGGTGTAGGCATACACCCGCCAGTGCAAATTTATTATTATTATCTGCTTTCTGTGTGAAAGTTCAGAAGTGGCGTGTTAGTTGATCATGTCTCAGTTTCTGTACTAGCCCCCATATGTATTGGCAGGCTTGTAAAACTGTATACAAGGTCATTTGTACAATCCCAAGTTATTTATAAAAATGTGACAGGTGCACTTAAAACCATTTTTGAAAAATGTTTTCAAAATGTGTCGGTTGATTGTATTTACCAGTGAAAACTATTTTCAAAAGATTAAGTTACACGTACAGTAAGTAATAGGCCGGAAGTTGCGTAGGCACCAACGTAGAGGATTCGCGACCCTTAGTTGTGCTTTAAAGTCTGTTATCATTTTGTACATATTTTACGATCCGCCTGTGGATCTTTATTATAATCCGTCTGTAATTTATTATTTTGGACTCTGAACATTATCGGGCTGTAATAAAATTTAAATCCAAGACTTCCGCTGTGTTGTTTGGTTATGATGTTATCAACTTACATCAACATACTCCCCACCGGGCCCACCGGGATACACGTGGAAATCAGGGTGTGACAATTGACCCGTTTTAATACCTTGCATTATTAGTTGCTAATTAAAAGCATCGTAAGCCATACGCTATTCTTCCTGTGAGCACAAAACTCGACAAGCAACCATTAGTCATTACTGCCAAATGGTAATAACATCGCCATTTGATCCATTTGGTTTAAATGACCATTTACCCACCTCTCGACTTAAGTTTATTCGTTTTACCCATTATGACTTACGCCATAAGGTAAAATTTCAAAACTCCTTGTTTATTCGCTATCACATTACCAAATTACCATTTTACCCTTTTCACCATCAAATATGGTTTCTTACCAGTTTCACTCGTTCCGACCTGTATCGATTCGCATTAAACGTCGTATTTCAAAGACTCATTTCAATTACTAGATAACCTTATTTTTAATCAATACATAAGTAGATGTTCTACTTAAAAGATCTAAGCTTTACTTACCTTGCATTATTATGTTTTTTCCCGCGTACTCGATCCGTATGACCCGCTTCTTCCCAAGCTTCCACCTAGCTTGTCAAACATCAAGCTATCATTTGTCATTCGCAAGATGGTTAGATTGATCATCGTTTAACACAATTATCCCACCTTACGCATTTTATATCACAATTGCCATTTGATCCTATGATAGGTCAGTTTGACTTTTAAAAGTCAACTGCCTATTAACATATGCAATTGCACAAATAGGACGAACTCACTTAGGCATTTCATCAAGTACCCAGTAGACGTTATTTTTAGGCTACCATTTTAACTAAATTCCAAACCATATTCATATCATTTCTTTCACTTTGACAAGCTCGAGTGATCATTAACATCAAGCTAACTTAGCTTTCACTTATCAATGCTAATTTATCCATTCATTATGCTAAGACTAAGGGTTTTCATTTTTATGAAAAACCCATTTCATCATATTACTAGGCATTCATCCGAATACCTAATATAACCAAGTTCTACATACAAACTAGTAGACAACATGATCTCAAACACTTATTAACATTAACCTAACATCAATTTCATCATATCATACAAAACCCATTTTAAGTCTTGTATGAACACTTACTCGAATCTCTAGTTTGCTCAAGTATCTTACACATACATACAAGTATGATGATCATGAACACTCATATATCATCAATTTCATCATATAATCAAAACCCACTTCATGTCATACATGAACACTTATTCAAATCACAAAATTGTCCAAGTATTTCACATATACTTGCAAGTATGATGATCACACACATAATTTCATTATCAATTTCACCATACTAACAAAATGTTGAACTCAATGTTATCACCTTCAAGTTAATCCACATACTTATCATCACCAAAACATAATATACAAGACACCTCATGATCTCCAAGCTTAGATGATCACGAATTTATGCTCATGCATGTGATTTAGCCCTAATTCACCTTCCAATTTAATGGATCAAGGTTGAACAAGGGTTTCCCTTTGTTTTGCTCTGCTGGTAATCGACCTACACATACACACACACTATGTGTGTTGTGTGTTAATTTTTTTGTTTATAAAACCCAAGTTTCCCGTTTTACAACTTTGGTCCCTCAAGTTTAGTTTTGATTATAATATGCTACAACTCTTTGTTTTATTACCTAATTACATGTTACTAACTAGGTTAATTATTCCTAGTTATTTTGTTCACGAGTTCACTTTTACCACTAATGGTATTTTTCCGGCTCTTTAATATTAACTTGGCTTGATTACCAAACCCGTTTTTTGGGTGTTACAGTCTCAAGTCCGTTTTATTGTGAGATATTTTGTACCGAACAACTTGTATAAAATTTTATTTATTATATTCAGTCTTTTAAGTTTATTATTTTATTCATCCTATTTTCCGTTGCCAATGTGGTATTGTTATCAATCGCCATAAATAAACCCCAAGTCCGGGCCCACAGGAAAATCGGAGTGTGACACACCTTGCGCCTTTGGAATAGCTAATAAGTTCAGAAAAGAGTAACTCGGACAAGATCTGTTCGTAGTATCAAACCTCTATCGGAGTATCTACTAATAGGTGACTACACATAAAGGTCATCAATACTTCGGAAGCACAAATTCGGAATGCGATAGTTTGAACAACCAGTAACTCGGAATTGAACAAAGAAACTCGGACAAGATGTTACCAGATCTAGTTGCTCGGAACCAACAAAACTGTAACACCTTGTGTCTTTACGTCAAGTATTTTTCCGACACGTGTGCAGGCAATCCTCGTGTGCCATACACCAAAGCAGGAGGGACCAAAGTCGTTGAAACATTCCATCATATCCTCGTTACGCCTCGGATTAAAGACAAGGGGGCTAAAAAAATGAAAAAAATGACATTTCATGTTCTGGGGACCCCTTGCGGACCGCAAGGCAGTAGCCATACGGTCCGCAAGTCAGTCAAAATAAAATCTATTGACCAGGTGCCATGCGACCGCAAGGCACATGCCATACGGTCCGTATGGCTATGCCAGCGAACAGAATCGTGGCAGAACCCAGTTCTGCCACCTCTAGACATTTTTGTCACGATTCTTGCATGTCTTACACGTCTAAGGACACTTGTTAACATCCTCAAACACTTGGCAAGCTCCTGGACACTCCTTGGCTACTTATGTGTTAGATCTTTGAAGTTGCAACCAAGCTCTTCAACCTTGGTGCATCTAGTTCTTGTTCAAGGAGGCTCTGATCTATTCCAAGTGTTCCATTTTGTTCCTACCACTCATTTGGACATAATGTAAGTGTTCAAATTCGTATTTAGTGATTTCTTATAGTTTTTAGCTTAAACAAAGTCTCGTCATAATTACGCATTGACCTTGTTCTAAATCCGTGTATACTCCATCATTGTGAGTAACGAAAGTTCCTACGTATTTTTAATGATGGAGGTGACAATCCCTCAAGAGGGCATCTCCAGATTTTCACGAATTCATGGCCAATTGACGAGTCAACCGAAAAGTCAAATAAAGTCAAACTGTCCAGTTTTTATAAAAATCATAACTAATGATTTAGATGTTATAAAATATGTTTTGATGCACTAACAACCTAAAAATAAGTATTAGAACATCTGTCTATGGATTCGGTTCGTCAAGTTTTGGTCTAGGCTCGGTTTGTAGCCAAAAGTCGTAACAGTTGACTTTTGTTAACTTTTGGTTCTGACCCGTTTCAAGCCACCTTTGCTACTGACCTTTGACCATTTTGAGACCATGATTATATTCAGAATGACCATCTTAAAGTTTCGTCACTCGATTCCTTAGAAATCTGAGTATATTACAAAGTTCCATAAAACTTCTTAAAACTTTGCAAAAAGGTCCTTTTTGTGCAAATCATGATTTTAATCACACATGCATGTAAATTAAAACATAAACTGATTTGTAAACATAATTTGATTATGATAATGTTTAGAATCTGATTATAACCTGAATTTTCGCAAAAGATGCGTTTATGGTACCTAAATGGCTAAAATTGCCCTTTTTAGCATTTTAGAAAGATTAAACATGGTTTTATCATCAAAATGAAATGTTTACTGATGTAAAATGATAAGTAGGACATATTGGGATGTTTATTCAGATTATGACCTGAGTAAAGGTCTAAGATTCGTTAAATGCCAAGAAATGACCAAATTACCCTTTTTACGAAAAAAATGACTTAAATCAATCTTTTGGTAATCAAAACTTAAAGCTACTGATGTAATAAGTTAAATGACATATTTTTTGTGTATAAAACAGGTCCTAACCTCAGTTTATCTTAAACATCGATTAAACGGCATTTTAGCGACTTTTACGCCTTTTCGGTGCATAGTATGGTCTAAAACCATAACTATGAGCCAAGACTTATTACCTACTGATTTATAAACTTATTTTCAACATCTTAATAGTAAGTACAAGTCCCAAACCCAGAATCCCAATTTTGGCTTCAAAGCTATGTGTGAAATTACAAAAATACCCTTACGGGACATAGTTTGTTTCAAAACCATCAAGCACACATATATTTGATATCCTACTATTATAACATCATAAAATAAACATTTTTACTGAATATTAAAGGCTTAACAATAGATTCCTAATTTACATTTTTATAAACCTTAAAATGACCAAAATGCCCTTGTAAGGCATAATTCGGTTTCAAATATACCTCGGGCCTACTTTTTGCAAAGCTACTGATTTTATATCATATTTTAAACATATATCTATATGGAACTTGTATATGACTCTCTCGGTTACCCGGTTTTGCCTATATGCTTTCAGTTAAAGCCTACGTAACTAGTTTACGTATTTTAACCGAAATGGGTTTAACTTTGTCCATTCCTTATCAAAATCCAGAATGTTATTGGGTAGCCCATATTATACAAGTTTATATACTTGTCGGGTCCAACTAAACTTCTATTCCGGTCACCGCTCAATCTAAGCATATCGTACCGTATCATATTTTAGCATAAGACTAACTGGTTCAAGTCTAAAACTTAATTAAGGACCCGCTAGCATTCTAATATTGGTTAATAATTACCAGCACTCCAGACTGAACGCCTCCCGGTAAATTGCCTTGTACTTGCTTTGGAATTACGGCTGAGTTTGGAACATCTACACATAACAACTCAGGTAAATACTCTTAACCTATTTTCCCTATACGGGCTTGGGATACGGTAGATTACTACCGCTATATCGGGTATGGGATAATGTTTTATCCAGTTGTGGCAATGAACTGAAATCTTGCATAACCCGTTTTGATCTGTTTTGACTGAAACTAAAACATTTGGGGGTGGGCTTGACCGTGTCTAGGATATCCTTGGCTCGCTAAATTGGTAGTGGCCACGACAACATAGCATGGCGTGTAGGCATACACTGGGTAATTGCTATCTGGTCTCTGTGGGAAAGTTCAGAGTGGTGTGTTAGTCGATCGAGCGTATTTACCAGTGTAAACTGATGTATTTTCAAAAGTTTAAATTACAGGTGCAAGTACGTAATAGGACGGGAGCTGCGGGGCGAATACCGAGGAGTTGCACGCTTAGGACTTGCCTGTTTATAGTCTGGTATCATTTGTATGTTTGCGATCCGCCTGTGGATCCTATTACAAGCTTTATCTGTGTATATTTATTTTGAACTTCGGACACTTATCGGTTTGTAATAGTTTATATATCCAATGCCTTCCGCTATGTTATCTTATAATTGGTTATGATGATATTAACTTACGTCACGGTACTCCCCACCGGTTGACACATGGATGTCGGGGTGTGACAGGTTGGTATCAGAGCCAACGTTTGAGAGAATTCGACACTCGTCTTTAGTGTTTGATCTCAAACGACACAGTAACACATTCCTTAGACTCTCGATTCTAGGCTTTGACCAAGGATTATTCTTTTCTTTTTTTATTATTATTCTGCTTGTTTTGTATTTTAATTTATTTTTGAAGCAGGAAACATGCCGCCAAAATTCTCTAGAGGGGCAAAAGGAAAAGGATTGATGAGGAGTGGATCCTCAAAACAAGGACCTTCAAATGCACCTGTTTATAACCCATACGAAGGCTTGGACGACTCGTCATCACCATGGGAGCCATACCCAAACCTACCCCATGAGTATTCTCCACCATCTGAGCCATACTTTGTTCAACGGCCTTCGGATTCGCACCATAGCTACCATTCCTATCACTCTCACTCACATTCTTCTCATGAAAACTACAACGTTGATATCCAACTGCGATCACAATCGGTAACTCCGCCCGAAGATTCTCCAGAACCTATGGAGGAAGATTCGGAACCAGAATTTCCAGCAATAGGATCAATGGGTCACCCCATTGATATATCAAGCGGTTCAAACTCGTACCATGGAACCCCTCATCACTACACCGACAGCTACGAGGAGAGGTGGGGACAATATGTATTCTACAATACCCCTTCTGTCTATAATACCCCACCCCATCACGACACATCTTCATACCACACTCCACCACAAGAACCACCAGTAGAGCAGCAACTACCCCTTCCACCACCAAAAAGACGTGGGGCGCGCATGTCAGTGCGCCTAGGACCGAGAGTAGGGTCACTCTCACCTAACCCTTACCCTTCTATTCCCGAGGACCCACAAATGGGTGGACCCTCACATACTTCGCCTTTTGTGGAACACCAACCACAACTAACTGTTGAGCCCGAGCCTCGACCACCATTTCCTATAAGTGAGTCGCCGCCACTACCACCATCAAGTTTTGATAACCCTATTCCTTTTTATTCAAACCTACCTGGATATAACCCATTTGAACCTTCTAAATGGCCAGGACATATCTACAGTCATAATATACCACTTCATGACCCGTACCTAGAAATGGCCATGAATGCTCACTATCCTAACCCCTATCCCTATCAACCTGGCGGATATCCTTATTATAATTATCAACATCCGGTTGCACCATCTCAACCCCAATCTCAAACGCAACCGCAGCAACCACCACCAACGATGGAAGTTCTTACTGAAGCAATAGAAAAGGTCAAGAAACTTCAGGAACAAACAGCTAAGGATAATAAGAAGAATAAAAAGCTGTTGAAAATGCTAGTAAAGAAGCTAAGAGGGAAAAAGGATTAAATTCACATCTATCTTTGTATTTGTTATTTTAAATTAAGTCCTGCGTGGACAGGTCTTATTTAATCCCTGCGTGGACATTTTAATTATTTCAAGAATAGTCCCTGTGAGGACAAATTTTTCCTTTATTGAAGTCCTATTTATGGGTATTATCGTATCGTATTATTATTATTATTATTATTATTATTATTATTATTATTATTATTATTATTATTATTATTATTATTATTAATAGAATTTTGGAAATTTTAATTATGTATGCCTTTCATCAAGTTGTTCAAGAGATCGTCTCGATTTTATTTTGAAATTTATCATCTGCGAAATATTCCAAAAGATCCTCTTAATGATTTACACCCGCCAAAGGATTAGGTCACATGAATTGGCAAACGGGTAGTTATATGGTTTTCTATCATGATAGTTAAGGTTGAGATTTTCCCTTCTATCCAGAGGTAGTGAACTACGTTCTAAACCTCCCTAGTCTGCCTGATCTAGACTAGTTAATTAAATCATTTTAAGAGCTTATTCTAAAAGTTAATATATTCAAGATATTAACCTCCTGGTAAGTGTGACTTGAGGAACCACACGAGCCATCTATGTAGATGGACTACGTCCAAACCTACATGATCTATTTTGATCATGATCAATCATCAATGCAATGATCATTTTACTTAAACACCCATAGGTGGTGTAATGTTATCCAGCTACATTCATGTCCATTAGTGACAAACAACAGTTGTGGTCTATGAATCCCTGTCTCGAGGTAGCAAAACTATGTTCGAATCTTGAAGCCTTACGATCTTTTGTAATCTTAGCATTATATAATTCAAATCATTTTCGACAGGCCTTTGGTGCCATTCTTTATGTCCTTAATTGACAGGCCTCCGTGCCATGCTTAAACATCCCCATAAAATCGACAAGTTTGCATAGCTTTATTTTGCTATACCATGCTACGCAAGTCATCAAGGATGTATGACTAATCTTAAATTATTAATATTATAGTTTCACCAAGCAAGATGGCGGATTCTAATGAAGTGAATAGCCAAAGGAAGGAAGATGACGCAAATGAGAACATCGTTATCACCAGAGGAAATCTGCAAGCACGCATTGCCACGGAAGTTGAAAAGGCCATAAAGGATCGAGCAGATAAGCCATTGGAATCAAGTGCTTCGCATTCTAAACACTCGTCCAAGCATTCCTCCAAGCATACCACCAAACAACCCCCGAAACCTTCTTCGGAAAAGAAGGAACACTCAGAGCACTCCTCGAATGTTAGGAGAAAGAGAGAGAGAGAGAGAGAATTATCAGGAAAAGACCAAGTTTTCGAAGAATGGTTGTTCCTACAAATACTTTGTGTCATGCAAGCCGCACGATTTTACCGGCGAAAAGGGAGCTGTGGAAACGCTCCGTTGGTTAGACGAGATCGAGACTATTGTTGAAATCAGTGGGTGTGCCGAGAAGGATGTAATACAGTATGTAGCGCAATCATTTAAGGGTGATGCCCTCACTTGGTGGAAATCGATGATTCAATCTTCTGGGAAAGTCCATCTTTATAATCTGAGCTGGGAAAAGTTTGTTGAGTTGGTGAAGGATGCCTACTGTCCACCTCACGAGGTGGAAAGGATAGAAACAGAGTTTATTAGGTTAGCTATGAAGAACCTTGATTGTGGGAAATATGTGTCGGACTTCAACTCTATGTCAAGACTTGTGCCATACTTGATCACTCCAGAGTCCAAACGTATCTCACGTTTTATTGGCGGATTAGAGCAGGAGATTAAGGGTGATGTCAGGGCATCTAGGCCCATGATGTTTAGGTCTGCTGTAGACCTTTCCATGGTCGTGACTCGGGATTTGAAGAGGTAGAGGTCTCTTAGGTCAGAAGGTGGCGAGAAGAGGAAGAGAGATGATGACAGGTCTCACCGCTTTAATAAGAACAGGAGGTTCAGATCAAACAAGAACCATCAAAGGTTTGATAATAGGCCTAAGTGAAAAAAGTGCAACAAGCGACACTTTGGTGCGTGTCGGGACGAGTTCCAGGCAAAACCTTGTAGGATATGCAAGAGGCATGGGCACAAGGCCCTTGATTGCAAAGATTTGAAGGAAGCCACATGTTATATCTGTGGTGAAAAAGGGCACATCAAACCCAACTGCCCTAAGTACAAGAAAGACGACACTGGTAAGGATGAAGGAGCAAAGAAAGAAAAGGCTTGTGCCTTCCAGATGAAAGCAAAAGAGGTAGTGAATGGCAACAATGTGATAACAGGTACTTTCCTTATTAATGATGTTTATGCTAGAGTTCTCTTTGATTTCGGAGCCGATAAATCGTTCGTAGATCATAAGTTTAGTGCCTTATTAAACTTACCTATAAGAACTTTAGACATAACATATGACGTAGAACTCGCTGATGGAACGATTTAGACCGCTTCTACGATTCCAGATGGATGTTCCATATCCATCAGGGACCATTCCATTCCTGTTTCACTTCTGCCAATGAAATTGGCATGATTCGATGTAGTTCTTGGTATGGATTGGTTGTCTAGTAACCAAGCCTATATAGCCTGTAACAAGAAACTTATCGAGATCAAAACCCCAAATGGAGATACACTCGCTATACAAGGAGATCGTTATTATGGATTGTCAGGAAAGGGATCACTACTTAAAGCATCGAAGTGTTTGAAGAAAGGTTGTGTATTTATATGGCACAAGTGACCATTGATGAGCCAAAGCCAAAGATTGAAGATCTACTCGTTATCTCAGAATTTGTCGATGTATTTCCTGAAGACTTGCCTGGTCTACCCCCAGACAGGCAAGTAGAATTTAGAATTGATATCATACCTGGCGCAGCTCCAGTTGCTAGAGCACCATATAGACTTGCACCTATAGAAATGAAAGAGTTAAAGACACAACTTGAGGAATTGTTGGAAAAAGGATTCATTCAGCCAAGCTCCTCGCCTTGGGGAGCTCCAATCCTGTTTGTCAAAAAGAAGGACGGGTCAATGCGAATGTGCATTGATTATCGCGAGTTGAACAAGTTAACTATAAAGAACCGTTACCCGTTACCCAGGATCGATGACTTGTTTGATCAACTTCAGGGAGCGAATTATTTCTCCAAGATCGATTTAAGGTCGGGTTACCATCAACTCAAGGTTAGAACCGAAGATGTTCCAAAGACAACATTCAGGACTAGATATGGACACTACGAATTTTTGGTAATGCCTTTCGGGCTTACGAATGCACCCACGGCATTTATGGATTTAATGAATAGGGTTTGCAAACCATATTTGGATAAGTTTGTCATTGTCTTCATAGACGACATACTTATCTATTCCCGCAGGCAGGCCGACCACGAGAAACATTTAAGATGCATTCTAGAGCTGTTAAGACAAGAAAAGCTCTACGCAAAGTTTACAAAGTGTGAATTCTGGTTACGTAAAGTACAATTTTTGGGTCACGTTGTAAGTGAGCGTGGAATTCAAGTCGACCCTGCCAAGGTCGAGGCAGTCATGAACTGGAAAGCTCCTAAAACCCCGTCAGAGATACGTAGCTTTCTAGGTTTGGCCGGTTACTATAGAAGATCTATTGAGAACTTTTCAAGAATAGCTACTCCATTGACTACCCTGACCGCAAAGATGTGAAATTTGCTTGGGTCCGAAATAGCAAGGAGCTTTTGAAGTTTTAAAGCAGAAACGAAGCAATGCACCTGTATTGACTATACCCGAAGGTATTGAAGATTTTGTGGTCTATTGTGATGCTTCACACACCGGCATGGGGTGTGTACTTATGCAACGGAAAAGTGATCGCATACGCTTCAAGACAATTGAAGATACATGAAAGAAATTACACTACACATGACTTGGAGCTAGGTGATGTGGTGTTGCGCTCAAGTTATGGAGACACTATTTATATGGAACTAAGTGTATTATATACACCTATCATAAAAGTCTCCAACATTTGTTTAATCAGAAGGATTTAAACATGCGACAACGGCGATGGATGGAAACGCTCAACGATTATGATTGTGAGATCCGATACCATCCGGGTAAGGCAAATGTGGTTGCCGATGCCTTGAGTCGCAAGGAAAGGATTAAACCCATTCGGGTTAACGCTAAAAGCATTGAAGTAAAGAATAGTTTGAAAGGAAAGATATTAGAAGCCCAAAAACAGGCCTTATTGGAGGAAAATCTTCCTAGTGAAGAATTGGGAAAAATAGTGGAGCAACTCATGCCGGGAAGCGACAGAATCCTTAGATTCTGTGGGCGGATTTGGATTCCAATATTCGGAGGACTCAGAGATTTGATCCTCCAAGAAGCGCACAGTTCTAAGTACTCAGTTCACTCGGGTAGTGATAAGATGTATAAGGATTTGAGACCCGATTATTGGTGGTCAGGACTAAAGAAATCAATAGCTACTTATGTAGCTAAATGTCTGACGTGTTCACAAGTCAAGGCCGAACATCAGAAACTGTCAGGATTACTGCAACCATTAGAGATTCCCATATGGAAGTGGGAATGTGTAACTATGGACTTCATCACCAAATTACCAAAGACGAAGCGTGGAAATGATACAATATGGGTGATTGTTGACAGACTGACTAAGTCGGCTCATTTCCTACCTATTAACAAGACTTATAGCTCAGACAAGTTGGCAAAACTTTATGTGGACGAAATAGTATCCTTACACGGCGTGCCAGTATCCATTGTGTCAGATAGGGACACAAGGTATACCTCTCATTTCTAGAAAAGTTTCCAGCAAGCCCTGGGCACCCAACTAAATTTTAGTACGGCATATCACCCGCAGACCGATGGGCAAAGCGAACGTACTATTCAAACGCTGGAAGATATGTTGCGTGCATGCATTATCGACCTATGTGGAAGTTGGGATAACCATTTACCACATGTAGAACTTTCCTACAACAACAGCTATCATGCAAGTATTCAAGTTGCCTCGTTTGAAGCCCTTTACGGGAGAAAATGTTGGACGCCCGTTTATTGGGCAGAAGTTGGGGAAGCTCAACTGACAGGACCAGAGATAGTCCTGGAAACGACAGATAAGATTTTGCAAATTCGGGATCGTCTCAAGGTTGCCAGGGATAGAAAATTTACGCAGACCAAAGGCGTAAACCTCTCGAGTTACAGGTAGGGGACAAGGTCTTGCTAAAGGTATCGCCTTGGAAGGGCGTAATGCGTTTCGGAAAGAAAGGAAAATTAAGTCCTAGATACGTTGGACCGTTCAAAATCATTGAACGAGTTGGAGCTGTTGCTTACAAGCTGAAATTGCCAGAAAAGTTCAGTGGAATCCATGGTGTGTTCCACATTTCGAATTTGAAGAAATGCTTGGCAGACGAGTCATTGGCTATGCCACACGATGATGTGCAAATTGATAATAACCTGCGGTTCATTGAGAAACCGGTTGCAATTGAAGATAGACAAGTCAAGAAGCTTCGTAGAAAGCATGTGCCGATCGTGAAGGTTAAATGGGATGCTCGTCGAGGTCCCGAGTATACATGGGAGGTTGAGTCCGCTATGCGACAAAAGTACCCATACTTGTTTGATTGAAATCTCGGGGTCAAGATTTATTTTAAGGGGGTGAGGATGTAACACCTCGTGTCTTTACGTCCAGTATTTTTCCGACACGTGTGCCAGTAATCCTTGTGTGCCATACGCCAAAGCAGGAGGGACCAAAGTCGTTGAAAAATTCCATCATATCCTCGTTACGCCTCGGATTCAAGACAAGGGGGCTAAAAATATGAAAAAAATGGCATATCATGTTCTGGGGACCCCTCGGACCGCAAGGCAATAGCCATACGGTCCGCAAGTCAGTCAAAATAAAATCTATTGACTAGGTGCCATGCGGACCGCAAGGCACATGCCATATGGTCCGTATGGCTGTGCCAGCGAACAGAATCGTGGCAGAACTTAGTTCTGCCACCTCTGGACGTTTTTGTCATGATTCTTGCATGTCTTACACGTCTAAGGACACTTGTTAACATCCTCAAACACTTGGCAAGCTCCTGGACACTCCTTGGCTACTTATGTGTTAGATTTTTGAAGTTGCAACCAAGCTCTTCAA
Source organism: Scalesia atractyloides (assembly GCA_947069175.1). Classification (NCBI taxonomy): domain Eukaryota; kingdom Viridiplantae; phylum Streptophyta; class Magnoliopsida; order Asterales; family Asteraceae; genus Scalesia; species Scalesia atractyloides. The sequence goes on along the minus strand of CAMTDV010000015.1, from coordinate 33,953,545 downwards.
CCTTGGTGCATCTAGTTCTTGTTCAAGGAGGCTCTGATCTATTCCAAGTGTTCCATTTCGTTCCTACCACTCATTTGGACATAATGTAAGTGTTCAAATTCGTATTTAGTGATTTCTTATAGTTTTTAGCTTAAACAAAGTCTCGTCGTAATTACGCCTTGACCTTGTTCTAAATTCGTGTATACTCCGTCATTGTGAGTAATGAAAGTTCCTATGTGTTCATAACGATAGAGGTGACAATCCCTCAAGAGGGCATCTCCAGATTTTCACGGATTCATGGCCAATTGACAAGTCAACCGAAAAGTCAAATAAAGTTAAACTGTCCAGTTTTTATAAAAATCATAACTAATGATTTAGATGTTATAAAATATATTTTGATGCACTAACAACCTAAAAATAAGTATTAGAATACGGATTCGGCTCGTCAAGTTTTGGCTTAGACTCGGTTTGTAGCCAAAAGTCGCAACAATTGACTTTTGTTGACTTTTAGTTCTGACCTGTTTCAAGCCACCTTTGCTACTGACCTTTGACCATTTTGAGACCATGATTATATTCAGAATGACCATCTTAAAGTTTTGTCACTCGATTCCTTAGAAATCTGAGTATATTACAAAGTTCCATAAAACTTCTTAAAACTTTGCAAAAAGGTCCTTTTTGTGCAAATCATGGTTTTAATCACACATGCATGTAAATTAAAACATAAACTGATTTGTAAACATAATTTGATTATGATAATGTTTAGAATCTGATTATAACCTGAATTTTCGCAAAAGATGCGTTTATGGTACCTAAATGGCTAAAATTGCCCTTTTTAGCTTTTTAGAAAGATTAAACATGGTTTTATCATCAAAATGAAATGTTTACTGATGTAAAATGATAAGTAGGACATATTGGGATGTTTATTCAGATTATGACCTGAGTAAAGGTCTAAGATTCGTTAAATGCCAAGAAATGACCAAATTACCCTTTTTACGAAAAAAATGACTAAAATCAATCTTTTTGTAATCAAAATTTAAACCTACTGATGTAATAAGTTAAATGACACATTTTTGGTATATAAAACAGGTCCTAACCTCAGTTTATCTTAAACATCGATTAAACGGCATTTTAGCGACTTTTACGCCTTTTCGGTGCATAGTATGGTCTAAAACCATAACTATGAGCCAAGACTTATTACCTACTGATTTATAAACTTATTTTCAACATCTTAACAGTAAGTACAAGTCCCAAACCCAGAATCCCAATTTTGGCTTCAAAGCTATGTGTGAAATTACAAAAATACCCTTACGGGGCATAGTTTGTTTCAAAACCATCAAGCACACATATATTTGATATCCTACTATTATAACATCATAAAATAAACATTTTTATTAAAGGTCTTAACATCATATTCCTAATTTACATTTTTATAAACCTTAAAATGACCAAAATGCCCTTGTAAGGCATAATTCGGTTTCAAATATACCCCGGGCCTACTTTTGCAAAGCTACTGATTTTATATCATATTTTAAACATATATCTATATGTAACTTGTATATGACTCTCTCGGTTACCTGGTTTCGTTTATATGCTTTCGGTTAAAGCCTACGTAACTAGTTTACGTATTGTAACCGAAACGGGTTTAACTTTGTCCATTCCTTATCAAAATCCAGAATGTTATTGGGTAGCCCATATTATACAAGTTTATATACTTGTCGGGTCCAACTAACCATCTATTCCGGTCACCGCTCAATCTAAGCATATCGTACCGTATCATATTTTAGCATAAGACTAGCCGGTTCAAGTCTAAGACTTAATTAATGACCCGTTAGCATTCTAATATTGGTTAATAATTACCATCACTCCAGACTGAACGCCTCCCGGTAAATTGCCTTGTACTTGCTTTGGAACTACGACTGAGTTTGGAACATCTACACATAACAACTCAGGTAAATACTCTTAACCTATTTTCCTTATACGGGCTTGGGATACGGTAGATTACTACCGCTTGGTCGGGTATGGGATAATGTTTTATCCAGTTGTGGTAATTAACTGAAATCTTGCATAACCCGTTTTGATCTGTTTTGACTGAAACTAAAACATTTGGGGGTGGGCTTGACCGTGTCTAGGATATCCTTGGCTCGCTAAATTGGTAGTGGCCACGACAACATAGCATGGCGTGTAGGCATACACTGGGTAATTGCTATCTGCTCTCTGTGTGAAAGTTCAGAGTGGTGTGTCAGTAGATCATGTCTCGGTTTCTGTACTGGGCCCCATATGTAAAAGCCAGCATGTAAATCTGTATACAAGGTCATTTGTAATGTCCCAAGTTATTTATGAAAATGTGCCATGTGCGCCTAAAACCATTTTCGAAAAGGTTTTCAAAATGAGTCGGTCGAGCGTATTTACCAGTGTAAACTGACGTATTTTCAAAAGTTTAAGTTACAGGTGCAAGTACGTAATAGGCTGGGAGCTGTGGGGCGAATACCGAGGAGTTGCACCCTTAGGACTTGCCTGTTTATAGTCTGTTATCATTTGTATGTTTGCGATCCGCCTGTGGATCCTATTACAAACTTTGTCTGTGTATATTTATTTTGAACTTCGGACACTTATCGGTTTGTAATAGTTTATATATCCAATGCCTTCCGCTGTGTTATCTTATAATTGGTTATGATGATATCAACTTACGTCACGGTACTCCCCATCGGGCCCACCGGTTGACACGTGGATGTCGGGGTGCGACAAAAACCTAGCAAATCAAACTATCTTCTTCAGATCTAAATCGAATTCAATCTAGTTTTCTACAAATCTTAGATCTAGAATGAACCAAGACTGAATCTTAATCAAAATCCATCTTCAAAACTACTGAAATCTGATAAAAACTGATACACAACACTTGAACAAAGCTGAAAAACACCAAAATTGCAGAAATCTCCACCAAAAACACAACCTTTACTAGATTAGTAGATTCTAAACCTTCAAATTTCCTACAATAGTATGAGCACTCTCTATACAGAAGTCTGCTCTGATATCACTTGAAAGGTCACATAGTCCTCTATGACAAGATCTAACACAAACAACACACTCGCGTAGTATGTGGAAACTACCACGCAATCACACCACGTAGATTCACGATAAGAAGGTGTAGAAAACTGATGGAAAACCATATAAGAATCCACAAATATTTTCAGATCCGATGATAACACAGAGTAAAACTCACACAATGATATTATGGTTTCTCCAAAAGTTTTCTTGCACCACCATGTTTCCCCAAAAAGTATATTATAGAAATTGTACTAAACATTTTATATACAGACTGAAACTCCGGAACACACATGTTCCAAAGTATGTATCATTCATTTGGAATACCAACTTCATGACTATGTTCCGAATTACACAAACAGTAATTTGGAACTTACGCTAAATTAGGAACTATCAAAATACAAAACATAACACAAAGTTACACAAAAGGTCTTTGTATTCTTCAAACTTGACGAATCTAACATTTTATCACATTTCGTGCACTTACAACCTTTAGACATACGGAGTGGGAGGAAATGAAGAAGGGGTATTAAGCGCCAAGTGGTAGCCATGTCAGCAAGGGGCATGGTTAAAAAAGCACGGAGTGGGAGGGGCGTGAAAGTGGCGCTTTTATTAAAAAATAATTTTTTACATCAACCAATTAAAACCAACCCATGCAACACCCACCAATCAAATCCTGGCACCTCACACCCCACAATCCCTCCACGCCGGTGGAAAATCTCCCGCCCCCTCCCCCACGCCGACCTTCAGGCCACTCACGGGTCGGTGTGTGTCACACCCTCAAAATTTCACTTGCGGGGTTTTACCGCGAGGCGCGTGACAACCCAGGATCCAAGACACTAGCCATATCGAATGACTCTATATGAAAAAAATACGTTTTTGAAACAACAACTAATAATTGATAGTATTGCGGAAGCGTAAGTAAATGTAAGTGAAAGTTTGCGTCAAAAACAAGTTTGCGTGACAACCCAGGGTTAATCTTTCGTTTAGTGCACAAATAGTCCCCCATGTTTTCTAATCTCAGTCTTGTGCAGAAAGTTACATCAAGTAACTTTGTGTGAGTGACCAAACAAGTCCCTCATGTTTTCAGGTTTGTAATTATTTTGTTTGAAGTTAACCAAGTTAACTTTTCGTAATGACGAGATAAACCCTCGTGTTTCGTTAATTTCCAATGTTGCCACCAAACTACGTCATGTGTTATAATTATTCGATAATTCTCAAGGAATAAGAAATATGTAAAACGTATAGTAATTACCTGATATTGCGGGATGTCACAGTGTGCCTGGTGTGGAAAGGCTTCCACGCCACTTTTCAACGCCCACTCTGCGTGGTCTAAGTAGTGAGAGAGAGAGAGAGAGAGAGAAATATGAGCAGTTCAAGAAACACACACAACTGCATTACACGGTACTTACGATTGTCAACCGATAATTGTTTTTGTTAAGGACGTCCCTTTAAATCATTGCATATAAAATAAAATAATCAAGTACTTAATATATAACAAATATAACAAATACCCTTAGCCCAAGTCATACAGTTTAAAAAATTAATAACAAGCGAAATCAATCTTTAGCAATAAAGCTTGAAATAAACCGAACTTAAACTCGACCCCTCTTAAACAAAACATGTTGAGCTCTAGCCAAGTCTCACCATTTATACTCTTGACAACATGAGTGAGGAATAGTAATCTTATTGTTTTTGTGGTTTTTTTATAGTAAACTTTGGGGTTGTTTTATTTATAATAAAACTTTGTTTTTTATAACTTGCTACATAGTAAACTTTCAGGTTTTTTTAATAAAACTTTGGTTTTTTGTAATTTGCCACAATAGTTAAATGAGATTAATTTTTTATTAGTTTTTGTTTGCGCTCTTCCACGGATTTAGTCAGTCGTTTGGTCGTTACTTAGTATGGTGTTTGGTGGTCACTTGTGGTTCCTTGGTTTTTTGACCTCTCTACTTTCTAGCACGTGTTGGTATAATCCCCGCTTTGTCTATGTTTTATGTCACGTGACTCACTTGGTGTTAGAACTTCACGTTTTTATTTTACGTTTTTTCCTGAATTTTGATCGTCGTTTGATTGCTACTTAAGATTGTTTTACGCTTTCCGTCCCACAACGCTGATAGCACGGTTTTACGCCCGACCACCACAACCCTGGGCTCAAGAATAGTTCAATAAAATCCCCAAATCTATTGTGTAAACCCTAAATTGCGAACCAATTGTTCATCAGAGTTGAAAACAAAACCCCAATGGGTGCCAAAAATTGAGTGACTTTAATGGTGTAACACTGCAATTGGCATCAAATGGAGGAGCCGATCACTGAGGGCGATGATTACGCCAGCCACCGTCAGCTTGTTGTCGTCGATGACGTCACCCCTATTTCTCATTCAATTTCCAGTTCATCTTCAATCACTCCGTTAGCCGCTAACGATAGTTCTCCCCTTCAAAAGGTATATATATGTATCTATACATGACCTAATTGCTCAATGGATTTCAGTAAATTAGGTTGTTGCATGAAATTGTGTTTATTATTTGTATCTATAATCGTTTAACTAATTGAGTGAGATACATTGTGAGTTGTGAATGTGAAATTTAGTTCTTTTTTAAGGTTATGAAATTTGTGTATATTTTTATATGAAGTTAAGAGTTAAACAGATTGATTTGTTTTTCGGTGGTTAATTACATGGTGGAAAAAACAATATTTTTAAGTGGGTTGCAAGTGAAGTCTTTGATAAAATGTTATCATATATTCATATTGTGCTGTACTATCTTGAGCTAGAAATATGGTAAAAAGTTGGATCAGATAGAGAGGTTAGAACTTGGGAATTAACAATATTTTTCCGGCAAGGTCGAATGTAACTCGTTGTACTTAAAAAAAATGAGAAATGGAAGATGATCTTCTTGGGGTGAAGGGGACACTTGATGAGTGTTCAAGAAGAGGTGGAAAGTTCGACCCAATTACTAATGATCAAGTTGGGTTGGGTTGGGTTGCGGATGTGCACCTTGTGTGTCTTTGAATACAGAGGGATGGCTGCCTATTATCTCGAAAGGGTAAAATAATACATAATTGTTAAAAGGTGAACATGTCAAATGGGCGAAACGGGTCTAAAGTCACCCGAAGTCTATTTTTAACGACTACAACATCCTATATCATTTTTTATTCCAAGATCTAAATTATTAGTGTAATAATATTGATTCCACAATCGTAATTAACACAATACTTATTAATAAGTTGTATAGAAAAATGGAACTTCTTCCACGATGTTTTTTTGATAAGTGAGGGTTTTTTCTATTCTATGAGGACCTTATTCTTACAAATTAAAAGGGAAAAAGTATGAGGTTTGATATGCTAAATTGCTAATGCCATTTTGAATATTGCAGGTGTCTCCAAAAAGTATGTCAAAGTTTACCTTGCCTAAAGGTTGGTCTGTGAAAAAGGTAATACGCAAGTTTGGAGGCTCTGTTGACAAGGTAATTTCAGATCGCTCAACGTTTATTAAGAATAGTAGCCAAAAGATAATAAAAATAATTAATTTATTGCATTTTTTATAGTGTTATACATCATAGGCAAATCATGTGATAGATTAATCCTCCACACTAATATTAAAAGGCATGTATTGTACAGTTACAACATATGTTACATCTATTGGTGTTTCTATTTATTATTCTTTAAGCATAATGCACGTCTGTTTTGTTGAATCTTACTGGTATTTCAACTCTTCGCTTTTTTTTTTAAATTATTGTTATGCATTTGTACAGTATTACCGTAATCCAGAAACTGGACAACTGTTCAGATCCCTTAAAGAGGTTGAGAGATACGTTACTGAAGGAGTTACACCTCCAACTACAAGGGTCAAGAAGCCAACATACCTTCATGATGCCAAGGTTGAAAATCAGACTACTGAAGAGGTTACACCAACGAGGACCAGGGGCAAGAGGGTAAAATACCATCGTGATGGAACGGTGAGGTCCATGAGGATGATGTTTAATTCAAGATACACCATAGATTCACATAATTTGATGCTAATGGCATTGCAGATTTTAGCATTGGAAGACAATAAAGATAACCAGTATGAGTTGGCTATTGTGTCATCCCCACCCTCCCCCTCTCCCTCTCCCTCTCCCTCTCCCTCTCCCCGCTTCGAGCTCCCTGATGGCTGGATTGTGGAGGAGGTACCCCGTAGATCTGGAGGCGCTCCTGACAAGGTACCATTCTTTTGTCTTTTGTTCCGTAACTGTGGCGTCTCATCTTACTATTTAATATGGTTAAGGTTCTTAAACAATTATTTTTGTACATGACAAGTCAGCTAATAAATCTCTCTATTCCTTACGTACATGCATTTATTTTAGAGTAAAGTACACGGATGGTCCTTGCAGTTTATAAAAATTTTGGATTTGGTCCATAGCTTTCCAAAAGTACACAGATGGTCCTTGTGATTTGCACGTTATAGTGCATTTAGTCCCTAACTTAAAACCTTTAGATTTGTTAGCTGGGGACTAACTGCGTTACAAGTGCAAACCACAGGGACCATCCCTGTACTTTTGGAAAGCTAGGGATCAACTTGGTTTTAGAACGATGCGTTTTGATCCCAAAAGCCGTTGCGTGATGTGCGAACATCACGTATGCAAGGCGTTTGTTATTTAAAAAGATATTTATAGATAATATTTTAATCTGTTAACCTTGGTTTAAAAAAAGCGCGCTTTAAGCGGGCTTTAAGCGTGAGGCGCTGAAGTGCTGGCAATGTCGCTTTTTTTGCTCCGAGGCGTCACAACACGTGAAGCGTTTTGAGGCGAGCTTTAAGCGCGAAGCGACCTTGGTTTGAGGCGACGCTTCAGCCCATCAGGTCACATTTGGGCTATTTATTTAGGCCCAGTAGTCTTTAAATAGGGTTTAAATGAGGCCGCTACTTGTTTACCCTAAAAAAAAGAACGTTGGCTGTCTTTTAACATATTCAGCCGCTCCCTTCCTCTTCTCCTGCAATTCTTCATACTTTAATTTATATTTTAACTATGTTTTTTATGTGTTAAGTGTGTTTTTTAATCATGTTTTTGTGTTTATTATTGATTAACAGGTAGAATAGGTCATGTTGATGTGTACAATGTTATTTTTATTTTTTTTTATTTTGAGCGCTTCGTATATGTGAAGCTCTCGCTTCGCGCTTAAAGCTTTTGGAACCAAAACGCTTCGGAGCGCCTCGCGCTTTTATAAACCAAGGTGTTAACTTTAAACACTAAATATTTAGAGGTTAAAATAAATAAATACAACAAGATAGCTCTAGTACCATGTAAGAAGTTCAATATATAACCAAAATAAGCCTTGAACTCTTAAATGTACAGGTAGTCTATGCAAAAGGTACAAGAAATCTATGTAGGAACTCATTTAACAACTTCATCAGCTCATTGTACAAGCTTGTTAAGCACATTCTATAAGCTCATTGTACAATTTTACTCGATAGGGGTCGATTTCAGAAAAAAAGGTGCGCATCATGTGAGCGTATTATGCGATTTAGGGCGCATCAGCCTTGCACCATGTATTCGCAGCGCATCGCATCACCTGATGTGATCTCATCAGCGCATAGTGCGCATCACACATTATCCGAGCATTTTAAAACCAAGGGGATCAAATCCAAATTTATGATTAACCACAGGGACCATCCGTGTACTTTACTCTTCGGGAATTTAATTTACTGATTTTTGACCACATTATATGCAGTATTACTATGAGCTAGGAACAGGGCAAAAGTTTAGATCTTTGTTAGCAGTCGAGAGACACGTAACACAAATGGAAGAAAACTTACCGTTATCAGTTGTACTAGAAGAAATTAGAGAAAAGAATTTGCCACTCTCCAAGGCTTTCAAACTGAGCAGTCCTATCAAGGTTGACTACTTCACTCGTCAACTTATGTTTGTCGATCACTTATGTTGTTGCTAACTGCTTGTGTATCGTCTTTTTTATTAGAACTGTGGGTCATACAACTCATGGAAGAAAAATATAATGTCTCGAAAAGAGAAGATTTCTCTTCCAAGCAAAGTCAATTGGGTCATTGCTGGTACTGGAGGGGATAATGCGTGGAATGCTTATGTGGACGAGACGTTGGTTCCGGATTCTGTGAAACAACAATGGGGAAACACGTTTATGATATCCATCAGCAATACCACCCTTAATGCTCCCGGTTCTGCGTAACTAGGTATTTAAATCTTTGTGCGTACATGTCAGTTTTGACCTGCTTGCGACTTTACGTATGAATCAGTGTCGTAAACATTGGGACTCGTCGGCGATTAATCGCTAGTCGGCAACGGTCTAATAATCGGTAGTCGGGCCTAATCGGCTGGCCAAAAATCGGTGATTTCGGCCAAAACCTTAAGTTTCGGCAAAAAACTACAAATTCCTGCCAGTTTCCAACCAAACCGTGTAGATTCCGACGATTAATACTGTATACTTAAAAAATGCGTTGAGGAGGGGTTAAAACCTGTCTTCTTAAAATATGTACCTATAAAAATGTGTGCGTGTGTGTATATATACATAAAACTGAAAATAACATATAAAAATCCCAATCCAATTAATCTTGATTCATCCCGCTTAATCGCTAGTCGGTACCCCATCGACAGACTAGCGCCTAACGATCTTTACAACCATGGTATGAATGAGTTGTTTTGGATTATATATCGTCTCTAACAGGTCAACAGGGAAAAATAAAAAGGTTAGTTTTAAAAATGTTACGAGTCAAATGGGTTGAACGCGTGAACATAGTTATTAAAGGCGCATAGGCGTTGCCTGGGGCCTAGGCGCAAGGCGCAAAAAAGGCGAGGGCCTGAGGAAAAAAAAAGCGCGCAATGAAAAAAAGTTTAAAATATTTTATGTATTAGAGAATTAATACTATTCTTCAAATAAAACAAATTAAAGCTATTATATGACATTTAATATCATTTGTTTGGTACCAAAAGTTCTAAAATATTAGTGTAGAAAAGTAGTTTACTGTTTTCCTTGGATAAAAGTAGAAATCTGGCTAAAATTTTGCGGAATTTAGAGAATTTGGCCGAAAACTCTCCGGAATCCAGGAATCTCGCCGAAATTGGTGCCTGGACCATCGCCTGGAGAATTAAAGCGCAATTGCCTTACTTAAAGCGCAATAGCCTCGCCTAGCTTGGAAATGGGCCTAGGCGCAAGAAGCGATGGCTTTAGAAAATGATATAGTTTAAACACTAAATAGTAACATTTAGTTTAAAGTCACCCAGGTCGTATTTGTTATGCTTAAAACCTCCTTATAGTTTCTTGTTATTTAGAAAAAAAACATTTGACTAGATTTCAGATGATTTAATATAAAAACCGTCTTCAGATGTTGGTTATTTTTCTTGCATATCAGGTTCTGATTCTGAAGCTCAATGACTATATTATGTGAGATCATTTGAAATGTTTTCTTATGTGTTAACAGGTAAAACCTACACTCTATTGAACTTTACATAGTCTCACCTTCAGTGAGGTAGTTATTATGCTTTTGTATTTAGTTTGTTGCATATTCACTTAGCTACCCTATATCTGCCCGTTTGTTGGTTCATACGTCTCTTTTTGTGATTCTGGTATGCTTTCTAGTCGGTTTCTGTAGAGAGATCAAATGGGATTGTTCTCTTGACATTATCATAATTTGTTTCATTATCATTATGTGATATAATTTGAAGAAAAATATCTACTTTGTGGAAGTTCAACGGGTCACAGCCAGGGTTGGAAGTTTCCGGAACTGTAACCTATAAAATAATATTGATATGTTAGTATTATAGTTTTTGCAATCTTATTTCATTATTAATTATTCTGCCTGGTATTTGAAAACTACCTGTTTTGACCCGTTAACCAACTCATCCATATTGCTACTGTCTTTAGCCTAGTGATTGTATGCATCAAGTTCAAAAGTTTTTTGTGATGAGTCCATTGCGAATATTGCCTTGAATTGGCTCACTAGAAGCATCTAAATGATGTTAATGTTTTGTATGTTGATTTGTGATCTAGGCTAATCTGGAGATGACGATGATGATGAAGATGGTGTACTTTGTTGACTGTTAGTATAACTAGTGTAGTGTTTGATTAATTAAGCAATGTTTTCTATTAACTAAGGTTTGTGGACTGCTTGAGGTTGCGTATGATGGATGATGAGCCAAGGAAAATCGTTATTCTATGATACATTTAACTTCCAAAATCATTTTTTTTTACTTAATTCTGTGCTGAATTGGTAACTTGCCATATGAGGGCATAAAGGATGTACCCGTGAACCAACCCCTAAGGTGATACAGACACAAGGAAAGAGTAATATGCTGACAAGCCTACAAATATGAAGCGGTACCTACATAACTAGTCATCCATAATGTCAAACATGAATAGGAATTAGGAAACAATCGAGGGACGTAAATAAGTTTGGGAAGAATGGTGAATAGGAATTCAATTTACAGAGGAAAATCTTTAGTGCAAGTTCTTTGCGAACAAGTTCTATAAATGTTTCTTGACGTATGCTAATTATACATCCACTTCTCGCATATTTTTTTGCGTGATCAATAATCAATGTATCGTGCTTACATTCATTACATAAGCTCATTAAACGACTTTATAGTCCAGAGTTTTTGTACACAAGACACTTAGTGTTATATCTTCTATAGAGTTAAGTTCAGGTACAAATAAAGTTAACAACGTACAAATTGAAGGAAAAGACAAAAAAACGCGATGACATTTTCGTAAATATCTGGACTTCAAAATTACTCTACAGGATCATTATAGAGTGATTTTGGTCTTGTAGAGTAATTTTGTAAAATGTTTTTGTAGAGTAATTTTGATCTTGTAGAGTAATTTTATAAAATATTTTTATAGAGTAACTTTGATTAAAAAAAACCTACCCCCCAAACTAAAAGCTAAAACTAAACCATAAAGCTAAACCCCATAACTAAATGCTAAAAAACCTAAACCCCCCCCTCCCCCAACACCCTCCAAAAATCTAAAAAAACCTAACCCCCCCCCCCCCCCCCAAAACTAAAAGCTAAAAACTAAGTCATAAAGTTATACCCCATAACTAAATGCTAACAAAATTACTCTACAATATCAAAATTACTCTATAGGATCAATTTACAAAATTACTATACAAGATTAAAATTACTCTACAAAAGATCAAAATTACTCTACATGATCATTTATAGAGTAATTTGATAATTACCCTACAAGAACAAAATTACTCTATAAGAACATTTTACAAAATTACCCTACAAAAGATCAAATTACTCTACAGGATCATTTATAGAGTAATTTGATAATTGCTGATAATTACCAAAATACCACCGCATATTTTTCTCTTTTCCTTCGGTTTGTATGTTTAGTACGTTAAGTATAGTTTTATTTGATGTTTGCAGATATCTTCTAACCCTTCTATTCGTTATATTTACAAAACAAGCTCTTTATTATCAATCGTACTCCATTAAAAAAATCAAAACTAAAAGCCTGAATGATGCATCAATCGACTCCTGTGTACGAATTAGACCGTTTAATAGCTGCAAATTTCTCCTTCTTTGTCTTTACTAAACTCCCACTAAAATATTCTTTATCCTCTGTCACCACCTGTTTTTCACTCAAAACGTCAGCGTTTTCATCCCTCACACCCCCTCCACGTGGCACCAACCTTGACTTATAGTGCGAAATCACCGAAAAACCCGGGTTACCCCCCGGCCCACGGTCACGTGCCGATATCGACCCACACGTGATCAGCTGCATCAGCACATTCGCCTTACCTTTATTACCAACCATCGGATCACTTTTCAGTTTCCGATTTTCCGTTCCTGACCGTAAGATGATCAAACCGTCAGCTTTCATCACCGACTCTAAAGTTTCAGGGCTTGAATCATCGGACGGTGGTGGTGACATCTCTTCTCTACTCAGCTCTGAACTTTGGTTTTCAACTTCTTCGTTGATTACCGCTCTACGACGACGTCGTTTCTCGTCGGTTTGAGTTGCAGCGGCGGTTCCGGCGGAACAGACGCCGGTGTAGACTTTGTATTCGGTTGCACTGCATGATTGATTCCTTCTATGTTTAACAGCCGGAAAATCAACTTGGCCGGAGTCCGGCGACGATGATTTTTCCGATCCTTTGAGAACGTAGTCCTGGCCGTGTGCAGGGTAAATAAAATCATCGTCGGATAAATCGTGCCATACGAAACCGTTTTTGTAACTCCTGTATTAAACAGAAGCTGATTCGATTAACAGAAAATATGTGATGTGATCCAATAATACAGATGGTTACTAACCGTTTAGAAGACCACGAGTATGATGCTGCCATTCCTTTACCGCGGAGAGAGATGAGGCGATTGAGTACATCTGCAGAATGAGATTAAATAAACTTGAATTTATCCTCTCTCTACACATAGATGTATGTATTGAACTATTGATAGACTGACCTCGGAGATAGAGGCCGTCTGGGGAGGATAGAGGAACTTGGATGAAGTGAGGATGGTCGAGGTTGCCGTTGCGGGAGAGATAGTAAACAACGGCGACTTCACGTGGTTTATTGCTGCTCGTAGATGCTTCTGTCCAGATTTTGGCTGTGGTTATGGGATGTTTTAACTTGTTATGCGTGTGGTGGCTAGTGTTCCTTGGTCTTGTAATCGACTCCATTGTTAAGAGAATCGGTGGAACATGGGAGTTTTGAGGAAAGATAGTTAATTATATGGGTGTGTGAACGAAGTGTGATAATTCGAAATTGGACGCCAATGAAGACGAAGGATGAGACAAAGATATGACGTGTATTGAAACTTGTACGGATAAAATGCTATTTTGGAAGTGCTTGTATTAAGTTACAGGCACAATTCAATTTAAATTGGAGAGTTGAGTTGCTATACTTCAGCCAGACAATATTGTCTTTATTGGGCCCAAGCTGGCTTCAGAGTTTGGCTGATAGTTGTTGTGCCACCACAAGAGCAGAAGTTTCTGACGTAACGCATTGTGGGATGAAAACCAGGGTGGCCTCACAATAGAGCCTGATATCTTTGCAAGGAGGCTAGGCTCTATTTATCATTGCCTAATCTACCAAAGTGAAACAAGTGTGGATTAAACTTGAGTCTCTATTTAAGAACCCAAGTCTCCCTACCACTCGACGTTGGCACAAGGTTAGGTTAGGTTGGGTGAGCATGAAAATGAATTAAACAATCTAAAAAACGAAGTGATATGACCCAACCCAACTGAATCGTACCGAAAACCAATAGTACGATGTAGTGTTTTTCTTAAAGTCGATGTAGTTGACCCGAACAAAATACCAGTGCCTTGAATTTTCTTTTTGTAATAGAAAATATTACCTTTACTCTGTTTTACATCAATAAATCTAAACTACTTCGCTACCTGTGTTGGGTTTCCATGATGATCGGTTAAAATTTTTATTTATCAAAAACCCGGTTCAATAAATAATAGTAAATTAATTAAGCGAGTTAATTAATAAATACGCAGCGGAAAATAAAGAAGTGATCAACAATAAACGAAACCCGACAGGATCTGGTTACATGCAAATACGAGTACAGTGATAATAACATCTAACTACCGATGAGAAAGATATACCTCGGTTAATGACTAACCGGTCGAGACACCGAGGTTTAACGAACAAGTGCTAGTGAAACGAACAAACGAAACACGGGTATAACCATGAGTAGCGGCGACGGCTAACGGCGGTGGCGGAGGCCAGCGACGGTGGAGCGGCGGCGGCGAAGAACCGGCGGTAGCCGGTGGCGGCGCTAACCGGCGGCAGCCGATGGTGGCGTCAGTTATGGTTGTGGGTGTTTTGAGAGTTTCTTTTTCTAGTTTTCTAACCATCTAAATGCAAGAACAAGTCCCATTTAAATAGTACATGGAGGTCATGCATGCTCACCAAGTGGCACACATGTGTAGTGCATGCGTTGCAATTGGCCACGTGTTTGGTGCGCGACAAGTGGCGGTAGATGGATGCATGTGCGACATGTGGCGCAGCAAAGGTGCATGCACGACAAGTGGCGTAGGGTGAGCTTTCTTGTCTTACTCGTTCCATGTACCCGTCTCTCAGTTAATACCCGCAACAATAATCCCGCTCATGATCATAAATATAATTATGACCCGTTTCGCATATTGTTCGTAATTACGAGTTAAACTAGTTAAGTGGATTTAAGTTCGTTGTCCACGGTGTAACTCTTACGGGTCAAGACCCGGTTGGTAGCGTTGACTTATCGAACCGGACATAAATTTCCAACAACTCCCACTTGGACGGTCTTTGATAAGATCTCAACGCAGACAGCCAGCGGTGCTCTAACTACACATAGCTGCCCCCAACAGGTCATGACACTTTAAAGTCACAAACCAAGGTATCTTCCCTTCAGCAACAACTTGCTACTTGAAGACAATAGACTTATGGTAATCATCGTCATTTATCCTTTCTGTAAAAGACATCAATTGAACAATGAGACATGGATCAGATTCAATCTCACATGGCGTTCAATCATTATCGTTCTTGTTCATGAATCAAAGTGGTCCAATCAAACACACAGTAAGTTTGGGTAAGGCCTTACACTTCACCAGTTTGAATCAACGAGGGCGCTCAGATGTCTAACTGTTACATATATTGTAAGAGTACAGAATCCCATCTTGACTACATACAACTCCCACTGAACTTCAGAACTACTCCCAACCAATGCCTTTATGACTGGCAGTCACACGACAACGGTTGACACTGATCAAAGAATAGCCTTTAGTAAACGACAGTTCTAGTATGTATCTCAGGTCAGAGGATACTAAATGAGTATACCAAAATCAAATACATCTTATGACTAAGATCCATGAAGATGATTTGATGCGAGTTACATCCAACGTCATTCATAATGAAGTCTGTGAGTTTGGAAGTCAGCTCCTTAAGTCCAAAGTCAGAATAGTCTTAATTCAGAGTCGTTCCCACGAGACTGACCGACTACGGATAATTTAGAATACAGGATTCATGGATTAAACGTATTAAAATCGAACACAGTTGTAAGATTCAAGCTTTGCATTTAACAAGTAAATCAAAGGTGAATTCAAAAGGTACAACTGTTTGAATGTTCGTACATCCAAATACTAAATCAAAACAAATGGCTAGCCAATCTAAGACCGATAGCATTCCTATGTTAGTCATGCTTGTCCTGAGTCATCGGTTTAGTGAACGGGTCTGCTAGGTTTTGATCTG
The DNA here is from genome assembly GCA_947069175.1 of Scalesia atractyloides. Taxonomy (NCBI): domain Eukaryota; kingdom Viridiplantae; phylum Streptophyta; class Magnoliopsida; order Asterales; family Asteraceae; genus Scalesia; species Scalesia atractyloides. The sequence continues at coordinate 33,937,334 of CAMTDV010000015.1, read as the reverse complement.
TGTCTACTTTGCTTATTAAGATGTCTCCTCGTTCCAGTATTCCCGTACATAGTGGAACTTTCTTAGAATGTGCTTGGTCATGTGATGAGATCTGAGCTCCTTGGTTTGAGCAATGGCTCCTGTGTTATCACAGAACACCTCAATTGGTTTCTGAATACTTGAAACCTCATTGAGGTCGGTGATGAACTTCTTCATCCAAGCAGTTTCTTTTGCAGCATCCGATGCAATAATATATTCGGATTCAGTGGTTAAATCCGCCACTACTCTCTGTTTGAAGTTTTTCCAACAAACAGATCCTCCATTGAGAGTGAATACGAATCCTGATTATGAGCGAGAATCATCTCGGGCACTTTGGAAGCTAGCATCAGTGTAACACCTTACAGTGAGCTCTTCTTCCACTCCTCCAATCACCAAGAACACCTCCTTTCTTGGAGTTTTACATCTTAAAGCGTGTCATCATTTCATCTATGTGAGTACTTTGACTTAGCCCTAAAAGCCGCTTTCTATCTCTATAGATCTTGATTTCCAGCTGTAAGCAGCTTCTCCAAGATCTTTCATTGCGAAGCAAGATCCCAAACAGTGTTTAACCTTGTTAAGCATAGGGATGTTGTTTCCAATGATTAGTATATCATCCGCATACAGTATGATGAATGATATGGTGCTCCCACTAGCCTTTCTGTAAACACAAGGCTCATCTTCATTCTTGACAAAACCAAACTCTTTGATCTTCTGGTCAAAACGAAGATTCCAGCCATGAGATGCTTGCTTGAGTCCATAAATGGACTTATTTAGTTTGCACACCTTAGTTGGATATTTTGGATCGACAAAACCTTCAGGCTGAACCATATAGACATCTTTAGAGAGATTTCCATTAAGAAAAGCGGTTTTGACATCCATTTTCCATATTCCATGATCATAGTACGGAGCTATAGCAAGCAATATCCTGATTGATTTAATCATACCAACGGGTGAGCAGGTCTCATCAAAGTCAATACCTTGAGTTTGAGTGAAACCCTTCACAACTAGCCGTGATTTATAGGTGTGGACATTTCCATGCATATCGGTTTTTCTCTTGAAAATCCATTTGCTCCCTACTGCCCGACAATCGGGGGGTAGCTTAACCAAGTCCCATACTTGATTGTTATGCATAGATTGCATCTCGACGTTCATGGTTTCTTGCTATTTCCCAGATTCTGGATCTGAGATAGTAGATTTGTAGTTAGCAGGTTCGTCATTAGACTCAGCTACTAATAAGACTTCGGGACCATTTAGATGCCAAAGGTATCTATCAGGTTCTTTGCGAATTCTACTACTTCTGCGAACGTTTGTGTTTATGTCTGATTCATAGGCAACAAATACTTGTTGATCAGACGGTCCGACGTCATTAACGGTTGTTTGTGGTTCTCAAATTTCTTCAAGACCAACAATATTATCTCCAGTTTCTCGATTAAGGAGTTTTTCCTCGAGAAAGTGTCCCTTCCGTTTAATGGAAATCACATTTGCATTAGGATGGTAGAAATAATATCCGCCTTTTATAGTATCTGACGAAAACTACTTTTCGCCTCGAGGATCAGGCTTATCATCAGAATCACTTGTGATGTATGCTTAATATCCCCATACTCTAAGGTATTCCAAATCGGGTTTACGCCCATGCCATATCCCATATGGTGTTTTGTTTACCCTTTTAGTCGGAGCTGAATTGACAATGCAGGTAACGATCATAAGAGCATGACTTCAAAATAGGTGAGGCAAGTTAATTCTACACATCATCGATCGAACCATATTAAGTAGGGTTCGATTTCTCCTTTCACTCACGCCATTAAGTTGGGGTGTGGTTGGTGGAGTGGGTTGTGAAACTATTCCACGTTCCTTTAGATGATCGAGAAATTTCAAGCTAAGGTATTCACCAACTCGATCGTATCGAAGTACTTTAATCTTTCTAGTAAGCTGGTTTACTACTTCGTTTTGAAATTCTTTGAACTTTTCAAAAGTTTCGTGCTTATGTTTCACAATATAAACATAATCATATCGACTATAATCGTCGATAAAAGTAACGAAGTATCCTTCATGGTTTCTACTCGTGGTTCTGCAAGGGCCACATACATCAGTGTGAATGAGTACTAGAAGACCATTGGCCCGTTCACCAACACCGGTGAAGGGGTGCTTTGTGAGTTTTCCAGCTAAGCAAGATTCGCAATCATCAAAGGAGTCCTGTCTAGCGGATTCAAGAATCTCCTCAGACTGGACCTATTTTATGCGTGTCTCACTTATGTGGCCAAGTCTACAATGCCAAAATTACGTTTCATTTATACCAGCTTTGTTACGCTTAGAAAGATGATATATGTTATTATTTATTTGAACATCAATACCACTTCGAGGTCTAGACTCAAAATAAAAGACATTCTTCAAGTAGGTAGAAATGGAAATTCCATTAGAACGTACTTGAATCCTTGTTCAAACAGTGAAGAAACTGAAATAGTGTTTCTGGTTAAACTAGATGCAAACAAACAGTTATTTAAAGTAACTACAAGGCCAGAAGGACATGAAAAACAAAATGTTCCAGTTGCCAGAACTGGAACTCTCTTTCCATCATCAACTATGAATTCCATGTCGCCTTGTTTCAGTTTCTTCCACTTTTCAGGTTCTTGCAAGACATTAACGATGTGATAACCACATCTGGTATCAAATACCCATGTGTTGCTAGAAACAGTGAAAAGTTCAATAACATAAATGAGAATACTAGAAGAAGTGCCAATGTTATTGGCCATTGTTCATTTTCAGCTTGGCTAGAACGTTGTTGGTGGCATATCTGGCAGCAACAACAACTTTTCTCTTGCCTTTGCTCTTATGATCTCTTTTCTTGTTGTTGTGGCTTCTTAACACCACCAGACTTGACCATTAGAACTTGGTTGGTTTTTTGTGGTATGCTCATCTTGGCCGTTTTGAGCATACCATGTAGCTCAGGCATAGTCTTTACCCATGCATTCATATGATACTTCATAATGAACTGGTCATATGAGCTAGGAAAGAGTTCAAGATGAAGTCCGCTGCAATTTCTCTTGTAGGGGATAACCAAGTTTGTTCATTTGGTCATTGTATCCTTTCATCTTAAGCACATGAGTACTGACACATGATCCTTCCAGCATTTTACAGCTTATGAGCTATTTTATGGTGTCATATCGCTCCTGTCAGGCTTGTTTCTAAAACATGCCTTTCAGTCGCTAGATCATGTCATAAGCATCTTTATTTTCCATGTACTTCTGAAGTTCAGGAGACATGGTGGCTTGCATAAGGCAGGCTACCTCAATGGCATCCTCGTTATGTTTTTCCAGTGCCTTGCGAGCAGCAGTAGTGTTACTTTCAGGCTCGGTAGGGACTGGGCCATCTAAGATACATAGCCTTTTCACCATCTTCAGAACTATTCTCAGATTGCGGTGCTATTCATGAAAGTTGGTGTTATTCAAAAACTTTTCTTTTCAAGTATAGACTTGAGAATGAAGGAGTTGTTTTCTTTAGACATCTATTATATAAGCAATGATTTTAATTAGTATTTTCGATGTATATTTCCTTATTTAATTAATGACCCATTACAGTAATTAGAACAAGGAATGAGAATCCGGTTAGAAGCTCTTTCTAAAGGCAGCTGGAGCACGCAACATTAGCAAGGGGTTCAAGCGGACTGACGACGATTGTCAATTGGGAGAAGAGCACAACTCTCGGGTATGAGGCCGCTAAGACAACTCTTGTCTATGCATTGATACATTTAGCCTCATCTATGCCACTTTTGTTTTCGAGACAGCTGTAGCACGTAACACGAGAAGAAAAGTAATAGTCGTCCTAAAACAGTCACATGTGGAAGGGTCGGATGTGTCTACGAAGCCCTTGCACCTTGGAAGGATAAAATAGACACCAAGTGTCGTGCTGTGGCTCCAACACTGATGGTTCGTATTATGCCCCAAGTGTTACTAGTAGTAGGATGGCATAGACCATTGATTTTAATTATGGGTTAATTTTAATTTTTACCAAATAGGGTCGTGAGAGCCAATTTTAGAATATATTTTAGTCGTGACATCTTGATGAACCCTTTCATCTCTCAGGACACTTAGTTTTAAATATCCTATGAAAACTAAATTTGTCACGACTTGAAATAACCAATTTTAAGTTAATATAGGACTATTAATAGTTTTGGAAAATTGAATTTTGCAAAACTTAATTGTTTATTTGTTTGTTTTTCAAAAACAACCTTTGTTTTTATAACGAAATTCTAACAAGTTGTAAAACAATTTAGAACTTGTTTTAATGTGATTGTTTTAATATTTTAAAACTCCGTTTAAAATCATGTTGGTATTTAGGTTGGTTATTTATAACAACTTATAAGATAAAAGGCAACCACAATAGCAAGATAAATATGTAAATCTATATGGCCAAAAATTGTTCGATCTTGCTAGAGCCTAATAGCAAGATCAAACGGGTCACGGGGTCACAACACACAAACAACCACAAGGATGGACTTGAGTGCATCCAGTCGTCTCGAGCAACTCCCACTGACTTCATGACTCCTGTTTGGCGTCCTCGGTTTTGTCTCCGGGTCTTCGTTTATTACAAAATTTTACAAAATACAATAAAGGAAGAAACCCTATCTATTACAACTTTGAACCATCAAGGTGGCCAAAAACCAAAATAACAAAACCGAATCAAATATACAACCACAAAACAAGGTCGAGCCAGATTTATATATTTCATAACAATCACAAAATAAACCGGGCAATGTTTTGGTCAAGCAAAACAAATAAAATATTGACCAAAAATAAAGTTGCCCTTAAAAACATATAGATCAGAAACTTTAAATAAATAAAGTTTGTCTTCTAATTCCGGTTAAAAGACCGGTACCGACTCGTATGTTGTAACCAGGCTCTGATACCACTGTTGGGTTTCCATGGTGATCGGCTAAAATTTTTATTTATCAAAAACCCGGTTCAATAAATAATAGTAAATTAATTAAGCGAGTTAATTAATAAATACGCAGCGGAAAATAAACAAGTGATCAACAATAAACGAAACCCGACAGGATCCGGTTACATGCAAATACGAGTACAGTGATAATAACATCTAACTACCGATGAGAAAGATATACCTCGGTTAATGACTAACCGGTCGTGACACCGAGGTTCAACGAACAAGTGCTAGTGAAATGAACAAACGAAACACGGGTATAACCATGAGTAGCGGCGGCGGCTAACGGCGGTGGCGGAGGCCAGCGACGGTGGAGCGGCGGCGGCGAAGAACCAGCGGTAGACGGCGGCGGCAGCCGATGGTGGCGTCGGTTATGGTTGTGGGTGTTTTGAGAGTTTCTTTTTCTAGTTTTCTAACCATCTAAATGCAAGAACAAGTCCCATTTAAATAGTACATGGAGGTCATACATGCTCGCCAAGTGGCACACATGCGTAGTGCATGCGTTGCAGTTGGCCAAGAGTTTGGTGCGCGACAAGTGGCGGTAGATGGATGCATGTGCGACATGTGGCGCAGTAAAGGTGCATGCGCGACAAGTGGCGTAGGGTGAGCTTTCTTGTCTCACTCGTTCTATGTACCCGTCTCTCAGTTAATACCCGCAACAATAATCCCGCTCATGTTCATAAATATAATTATGACCCGTTTCGCATATTGTTCGTAATTACCAATTAAACTAGTTAAGTGGATTTAAGTTCGTTGTCCACGGTGTAACTCTTACGGGTCAAGACCCGGTCGGTGACGTTGACTTATCAAACCGGACATAAATTTCCAACAACCTAAACATGGGAGCTCCCTTAAGACACTTTTTTAAAATCCGGTTTTTTACGTTAGCTTTCAGTTATGAAAAAGATGGTATTGTAGTCATGGTCTTTGATTATATATTTCCTTTATTATAATCAAGCAAAAAATCATTAAAATAATAAATGATATTGACTAAATTGTTTTTAATCGTAATTATTGATTTTTTAGAAATATACACCTGTACTATAATACGTGATTTACGCATGTGACGTGGACAATTATATCGCGACAATTGGGAAACAATATGTGATTTACATTCATCTTTGAAATTAAATTACTCTAGAAGGGAAGTCAATTAGAGGGAGACTCGTAGCCAAAATATCCATGTTGAAACCGACTCATTCACTGTGATTTTGTTCAATGAGAGCATGTGTTAGCCCCTTATTCAACCACCAGATGAATGTGAATTTCATTATATTTGCGTAGACATGTTTGGTGTAATTTTTTAATTATAGTGGTTAAATGTAAATTTTTTAATAAACATTATTTTACTTGTCGGTGCTCGTTTTTGTAATTTGTTTGATTAACGTGTAATCTTCATGATTCTTTTTATTTAACTATATTTGTTAAATTTGTCAGTGCTCGATTTTGTAATTTGTTTGATTAACTTGTAATCTTCATGATTCTTTTTATTTAACTATATTTGATAAAACAAAATAATAACTTAAGGTGTACGTTTATGCAAGATTAAAAGAAAAAAAAATTAAGGTCAAATCTGATGGACAACGATGCATATACGGTAGTTGGCCTGTCAAAACAAGTTTGAAAAAGACAATCTAGTCAAATAGAGTTGACTCAGATTAAAATTGCAATCTCCGACTAATACTTTGACTTTGGATGGTTATAATAGAAAATATCATTATTTTCGGATTGAAACGACGCCGTTAAGATCTTCTTGCCTTGTTTTTATGGTCGGCATGGTGGAAAAGAAATTCTTAGTGGGTATTTGAGATTCCTTCTCATAAATGATTTAGGGTGGTGAGAGTGGTTAAATACCTAAAATGTTTAAACTTTAAATCAACCAATTAGAGCGTGTCACGTCAATTCATCTAAAATGTTTAAACTTTTAGTAAAAAGTGGTGGGAGTGGTTTTGCTACTTGAAATTGACAAACTTTTTTTTAAAGTTTGAGCAGCAGCAACAACACACACATACACATGATCCACTTTGCCGCATCGGTGATGGCTTGCCGATTGGGATTGAAACCGATCGGTAAAAGGGAGGTGGGGACGGTGTTGCCGCTCGTCAAATGGGTTTGCCGACCCACTTTGCCGCCCACTCCCACCACCTTTATTAACTTATATAAGTCATAAGTGAGAAGTTACAAATTCTAACTTCTAAAAGACAACTTCTCAACACAAAAAAAAAACTTAAATAAGTTAACTTAAACACTATAAAAACAACTTATTAACTTTTATAAGTCAATAAATTATAAATTGCTTCAAATAAGCTAACCCAAACACCCTTAATGCAATCTTGTGATATAAAGTGTATGGTAATGTTATTTTTATATTTTATGTTACAAAATGAGGTTCTAATGAAAAAAAAATAAACTATATAAAATAATATACTTATATCTAACTTTAATTTACGATATTATAAAGCAAGGTTTAAAATCTATTCTTTTAATATAATAAATAGAAATAAGTTGTAATGTGACAGTAGATTAAAGCCTCTTAAATGGGGTTTAGGAGAGAAATTTTTGGGTTAGTATTTTCATTAGTGAAGCCCCGTTTTACTATCGACCCGTTTATTGACCCAAGTATATGAGTTATCAAAAAAAAAAAAAATTTCCCAATCATCTCATTCACGCTTACAGAACCCTTCTAGTTATTCATCATTCTCCTTCTGATTCAACTTCTATAATCAATCTGGCGGTTGATTCTATCAACAAACTGTAACACCCAACCGCGTAAAACAACTCGCGACAGAAGCATCGGGAGTCACGTTACAAATTGCTCATAACATATGGTACTAAAGTTTCATTATATTACATTGTTTTTCAACCACAAAAGAGCAAAAATAATTGTTTTTAGATTAAAGCAAACTAAGGCCCGAGTCAATTCCTACGTGTAGAATACTTGAATAATCATTGCACTTATTTGCAACTGAAACTTATGTGAAAATAATGTTAACAATAAAGTTGTTGAGTAACATATGTTTTATGGTTAAATTCATGGCTACAAGTTTTTATTGAAATATGTTTAACCAATTACAAGAGTTGATATTTAAAATAAATCTTTGTAGCCATGAATCTTGACAAAATCGTTTTTTGTGAAAAATCGTATGAATAATCAGCTAGTTAAAATAATATTTGTATGGTTTATATATGTTTAAAAACCATTTGTGACTTTGTATAAACCAAATTTCTTTTTTTTTTTGTATAAACCAAATTGTCTTGTCTTGTATAAACCACATTGTCTTGTTTTGTATAAACTAAATTGTCTTGTCTTGTATAAATTACATTGTCTTGTTTTATAGAAACAAATTGTCTTGTCTTGGTAAAAACCAAATTGTCTTGTCTAGCATAATAGAAATTGTCTTGTCTAGTATAAAATGAGTGTGGTTTGTTAGCGAATACATTCAAGCCTTGTGGACTGTCGGATAACCCCTAAAAATGTTTTTTAATTTGGGTTCACAATTTTTGTCATCCTAGAGGAAACTTCCAAACATACCTAGGGGCGGGTATGGGATTGTAAATCCTATAGCGCTATAACTAACTACCGGTCGGCTTTGGCCTAAGTGAATATCATTGTCGTTTTCAACGCACCATCAAGTTTCATACAATGGAAGTGTACTAGGTATATAAACCTATTTATATTGTTTTAAAATCTTGAAAATAGTAATAGGCACATATAGATCACCCTAAAATATTTGAAAAACGTAAAAGAGGGGAACTATGTACTCATTTTGATGTCCTAGCGATGAGTTTGTGTTGGCTCGAGGTTCTATAAGATCACGAGTAGTTCCTAATAATGAGAATCATTTGTTATGTTTTTGTTGTGATGGAAGAGTATGGGTTAAAGGAACATTGTAAATTTGAAGATGTTGAGATTTTTAGAAAATGTGAGTTTTGACAGCCTTCTGTGTTGTCTTTGTAAAACACTTTTAAAAGTAGTAAACGTTGTCGAAAAAAATATAAAAATCCAGTTTACTGGTTCAAAGTGTGCCCTACAACTTTTATTTAGAAATTTTTCCTGTTTGGAACCCGAAAAGTGGTCAAAACTATTGATATTTACAAACTGTCCAGTTTTGACCTTCGGTTTGGTTTTAGATACTTGAGGGTCCAAACAGAGGTGCTTGTTGATGTATCATACATCGTTGAAATCATATTTCAATGAACTTAATCAAAATGTATAAGTTTACTTTGTTTGGTTAAGTTTTGACCAAGTTATGCTTGTTTAAAGCAACAACACAATATCTGTCCAAACATGAAGTTTTTGTCGAAAGTTAATTAAATGCGCATACTACGGATTTTACGGAAGAGTGAATAGAATGTGGTTTATAACTATATGAGAAAGAGATCTCATATAACATGGTTGGTTAAACCTAACATTATGATTGGAAAGAGTTTCGAAGTATTTTGACCCGCTACGACTAGTTTACACCATTTAACTACTCGTATGTGCAAACACGAGTCCGAATGGTCGAATAGACCTTATGACGAGTCCAACATGTCAAAACAAATTTATGTTGTTTGATCATTCTTGATGTAAAAATATAGCTTTTATAAGTTTTAAAACCATTTTATGCAAAAAGGGTAATTTTGACATTCTAAAAAATATATAGTTGGCTCGTCATTAATCCTATCAAACAATATCACCATAAGGTATAACCTCAGAGGGTTATTCCTTATATTTCTATCTTCATATTGTTAGGGTTGGTCGGGTCCTAAGGTTGACCAACGAGTCAGATTCGAAAAAGTCAAAGCAGAAGTCAAACTGCTTGACTTTTGACTAAGGAATAAGCGCTAAACTAGAAATGACGAGTTAGACATGTTTAGACATGTCTAATAATGTATAAAAATGGATTTGGTGTCAAAAATTTAAGTTTAATACTCAGAAACTCATTCGCCGTAAAATGCATTTTTATGCATTTTTGACTTTTATTTCGTAAGAGTTTGACTCTCCATTTCCCCTACTAAACGTGATGATTAGAGGGTGTTATCGCAATGAATTAACACCTTCATTATTAGGATCACGTAGCAAAGTTAATTTTGAACTTTGACTTGACCGAAATGGTCGGAACCGAAAGTCAAAGAAAAAGTCAATTTGCTTGACTTTTGGCTCATAACTAGTCAAATAAATGAATCGGACTAGGAGTAACAGTTACTTGTGTTAGCATGGAAAGATTTGAACTTATAAAGGAGGCTTCAAGTGTAGAAGCAAGCTCCAAAGAAGATAAGAGGAGAAAATGTGAAGGTGTGAAGGAAAATAGATGAACAAGGAGCCTACTTATACTAATCTTGGATCAAAGAGGTGTTGCCAAGTGGGTTTTGATGCTGATTAGTGTCCTAACATGTGTTCTAACCAGAATGAAGGTGGCAAGATTCATGCAAGGTGTCAAGATTTGAAGATAGGTGGCAATGCTTGGTGATCAAGCAAAAATTTTGCTTTTGGCATGTCTTACGGACCGCAAAAGGTAATTCCTTACGGCCCGAAAGGCACTCTGATAATTATCAGTTTTTTGACATTTTAACCTCTCTAACTTGTTACTTAAGCTATATGAAGAGTATTTAGGGTAGTGTAACTTATATCTTTGTCTCGGAATGTACGGTAAGTTAAAATCATTATGTTCAAATATTGTTTAACGAAACATTTACGAAAGAAATATAAAAGTTTTTGAAGGCTCGAAATTTTCACGGGGTTAAAGTCTCCCCTCTATAAAATATCGTTCCAAAATTTATTCGTAGGAGACTGTTTGAATAAGGTTGGAAAGGTTGAAAAATACGGAGTTTAGAGGAGTACAAGAGAGTTGAATAATGAGAAGAAGGATGTTTAAAGAGGTTTCCTAGATAATCGATAAAGATTATTTGTACAAGAAACTTATGTGTGTGTCCAAAGTTGAAGATGGAGAATATAGGATAGAATATGGTTGGAAGGTTTCGCTAGCGTTATCAACGTATGGTTTTGTTTCCAATGACGAGGGCATTGTTTAGTATTGGAATTAAGTTGTTTGCTTATGATTGGTTTGGAATCATGTCGAATGGGCATCACTAGATAATATATCTAATAACATTGGTCAAAGTCAAGAACTTCAAGTGACTTAAATAACGCCACATTTACAATATAAGAAGGAACATTTATATATAGGAAGTACCAACGGCTTATCCACCATGCCCATATTATATTGTATCAGTTTCGTTATCTTTATCACCATAGGTTCTATATAACCACACATGACCAAACTTGCTATAATTTCCCATGCACCAAATTTATAATTATATGTGCACCCATAATTACTCAATTCCTTTCATAGTCCACATAATTCATTTCATGATAGACTATTGTAGGTCCCCTAATCCTCTAGATCTTGCACAGAATAGTCTATCCAACCTAGAGTGCGGAATCCTCTAGATCAGATTATCACAGAAATGAGTAGAAACATAATAATAATTAAGCCGATATTCTATTGATTATCCAACTTGCAGTTTACAATCAATTCAATACCTCACCACAACCTCACAGCCTATCTCTGTGATCTTGCCTCTCTCCCTCTCTCTATGAATTCTCTCTCTCTAGCCTCTCTCTTTCGTTTTCTCTAGTTATCTCTTCTGTTATTACAAACCCTAATCACAAAACACATTTATATACCACATTTCTATGAACTGGGCTTCTAACTGGGCAAGTCCATTCTCTAAGCCCATTACAACAATTAACTCACTAACCAATAATGCTAAGCCCAATACAAAATATCCAAAGACTAAATAATCCAACTATTAAGTTATTGTCACAGAATATACACCAGCAGACTCCCCTTGACAATAGCTTCATAGTGTAACTGTGTCTTCAAACATCTTGGTGTCTTTTGGTCTTTGGATAGCTTCAGCTACAACAGTTTCTGACATCCACAAACTCCCCCTTAGCTGATGCTTCCCTTTTCCAAAAATTTCATTCGTTGTAGATCAGTGAACTAGGAAACTTTGGTTAAGCAAGTGAACTCCAACTCTTCTATATCTCTCTGCATCTTCACACATTCTTCATTCCAATGAACATCACACAAAATCTACATTATACTTGTATTCTGCACTTCATTTTGATAACTGCATCAATCTGTTTAGAAAAACAAGTAAGAATCTTGGAAAAACCATTAGTCCTTTTACAGTAAAAATAAACCAATATTTTATCTTGTCATGCAAAAACAACAACCTGTCAGCTCAAAATGGAAGTCTTTTAAAAAGAAAATATTTCTGGAGTTTTTGATTTTTTTCAAAACTAACTAAATAAACTGAAAAAAATCTATACAATACATCTTTTTGTGAGAATCATGTGCAAGAAGATCATATCAGCCAAATTTAACTGTTTTACACTTTTAGTTCATCCACTTAACCAAAACGCATGAACATTTCAAGTTCCATTACCATGTGATACGATTAAGGTAATATTATACTGGAATACGAGTGTGTCCCACTTCAGGACATACCCCCACGATCAAGGCATGCACAAAGATTCCTCGTAGTAGGTGAGTATACCTAATTCATCCTTTTTGTTTTACAAAGTTAGATAATTGGTGATCAGGTTAGTACTTTCGTACAGCAGAGAGACCAATATCTAACGAGGGTAAGGCAAATACCAAAAATTGGTACGATTTATGCATTTTGCACATGTGAATGACTCTCTAGGAGAGCTTATTCATTTCTAGTTTTTGCTTTTTAGCTCTTTTAAGATATCTTGGTTGTGCCTAGGTCAGCATATATCTGGATGCAGCAGAATGAAAACCCTAATATCCCGGATGAAAAAACAGTATAAAGACCCAAAACCTCGGATTTTGGTAATCTATCAACGCAAGATCTAAGGTTATAAAATCATACGCCACTGATATGTTACCCACTCATACATAGTTCGTTAAATTTATATCACCATGGTAAGTTTATTATTTAATGTTTCTTGCCTACGGGTACATCATATGATGAAGCTGCTATCACACTTATGCAATTTAATTTCAATTTCAATGTGACAGTTTAACTTGCTGATGTACTATTATCTCTTCTTTTTCACACAGTGATAGCCCTTTTTTAGTGTTCTACTTTTCAATGTTTTTGGATTTTTAAAAATTTTCAATTACTCCCCCTAAACTACACACTAACAAAACTCTTTTTGGCTTAGGGAAAATTCTCCCCCTAAATTTTTGTTTTTAGGGAGTAATTTTCAAAAACAAAAATTTATAACACAAACAAACTCCCACTACAACCTCAAATGCTTTACAGGATTAACCACTGTTGAACACATCAACAGTCCTTCTTGGGCACCCTGCACATACTCAACAACCCAGTTAGACTTGAGAACCCAAACCTTACTGGTTTTGGATTGACTATAAATATCAATATAACTTAATTCTGTTCAATATCCATCACACCCTACTGTTGTCTTGGATGCCTTCCCGGTTGTTGATCAGGATTTATAACTTCCACTAGGTCCTTGATCGCAAGAGTTCCAATTAACTCTCAGATTTTCCAACCTTCGAAAATTATTACCTCAAAACCTTCTTCTCCCATTATCATACCATAAAGTTTTGAAAAATTTTGGATTTTGTTGAACATTTGAGTTACAAAAACTCCTATATCCATTTCTTTATGAAAAGTTCGATTAACAGAGGATTGGTATCAATTTTGATATCCAAAATTTTCACTTTGAAACCGATTTAATTTGCCATTAAAATGACTAAATTGTGGAGAATACTTCTTAACCTATCAAATCTTCCAGATGGTGAAGTCTTTGATTGAACTCTTGATTGATTACTTTGAAATGTAGTTTCACATTGTTATTTAACAATGTGGTTTCACATTGTTATTTAAACCAACCAAAACTTTTCCTTTATTTTTCTTAAAAGGACAACAACTCGCCACGTGGCCTTTATTGTGACATTTAAAATAGGATTTTTCCATTGTTAGGATCTGAGTTTGAATTAGTTGTGATTGTTTAGAAAATGGTTTAATGAATAACGATAAAACAGAGTAAATTTGCAGCGGAATAAAACTTTGTATCACAACTAGTGGAAGATTGCTTTGATCATCATGCTTTCAAAACTTATAAGTTTTACATGTGAATCACAAACTCCCCCTCAGCCGATGATAGTTTGTTAGTACAGAATGTAAGAAAGATGATTGTAAGGAAATGCGTAAAATGATCTTTTGATAGATGATGGAACAGTACAATGTACTGTTCTACTTATACAGCAAGTCAAACCTCTGAGCATCTTTGTTAACGTTAGGGTTTGATGGTGACAGCTAACAACTAACTAACTAACTCTAACCACTGATTAAGCTAAACACTGCTATTACATAAACACTGTTACATTAATATAAAAGAAACACTGATGATCCTATCAACTGTTAGTCTTCATTAGAGGTTCCACAGCAGATCTTGTGTTCAGCAGATCTTATAATGCAGTATTAACTGGATCAGTGGTTTGCATCAGAGGTTGTAGGCTATGTTATTCTGGATCAATCCTCTGATGTAGTTTTGGTTTTATATCATCTGTTCCATTGCAACAATTGCAAGCACTGGGTTGTTTTGGACTCTTCAATTGACTTGTAAGAACTTTTATGTTGTTTTCCTTTTAGACATGATACACAATGTTCTTCACAAGTGAATTGTTTTGAAGGCAATCCTCTGATAAGATTTTGTTTTGAGAGAGTGGTGAGAGTTTTTAGATTTGTGTGTCCAAGTCTTCTATGCCATAATTCTGTCTCTTTGCTAGAAGCAACTGAGAACAGGCAAGTAGTGAACATTGGATTATCCTTCAACATATCTACCACATACACATTGCCACTCCTATTAAAGTTGTGCTTTACTCTCAGCAATGATTTGATCAATCTTTTTAACAACTTCTGGTCCTACAATTTGACATGTTTTCTTTGTAAAGAAGGATCCATATCCTTTATCACTCATTTGTGAGACACTCAGTAAGTTGAATTTTTGATTATCAATGAGATTAACATGCTTAAATTTGAGTTTCCCAGCCTGAACAGTCTCTGACCCCAACACCTTCCATTTTGAATTGCTACCAAAGGATATATCACCCCTTCATGTGCCATGAAATCTTTTAGAAGGGCTCTACATCCTGTCATGTGCCTGGAGCCTCCACTATCTACATACCATAAACTATCAAGGCAGGTAGAAGCTCCCTACACATAAATAACAATTAGTTTAGATGGGTTTCCAAAGCCAAAATGGCTTTGGTTGGAGTCACAGATTCTCCAATCTCAAATTCAGGAATATTGACAGTGGTTTGATTTGGTCGTTTTAACCACTGTTGTGGACCATTTCCTGTCAGATGTTGGTAACCATGAGGATGCCCATTGACTCTTGGCTTTAAGGGTTTTTTGTAACCCTCATTACTAAGAGGAACCTTTTGATAAATAGGTTGGCTATATCCCCTTGGATACCTGTTTGCAGGTGGAGCATCTGTCACATGTACCTATCTGGGAACAAAGGTTTTGTTCATTGCTTTGGTAGCAGATGTTTCAACAGGTTCAAGAGTCTGCTTAGATTTATTTCTAACAGAGCTTGAATTTTGATTCTCAAGAGCTTTTGATTTAATTTCTTTTACCTTAATGTCAAAGGTTTGAAGGTATACACACTCTTGACTTTTGTGGTTTGCTTTCCCATAAATGATGCATTTTGAAGAATCAGGTATTATACTTGTTTTGTTGATATCATATGCTTTTAAAAGAACACAGTTTTGAGTGACATGATTTCTTTTCTCACAAAAGTCACAAAGTAGGTTTTTAACCTTTTCTTTCTTCTTTCCATTCTCAGACTTCTTTTCAGCAGATGATGTAACATCTGCTGGAAGATCTTTAATGGGAATCACTCTTGCTTTTGGTGCTTTAACACCTCAATGGTTGAAAAGTCCATTGGCTTGAAATTTTCGAGAATGTCCCACTCATCAGACCATGTGGGTTTAAATTGATATTTTCCAACTTCCTCAAAAGTTGAGGATCCCTCATGTTTTTCTAAAATGATTTTATTTCATTTTTATCAGTGACTTTAATCTCTTCACCAGCCAAATTTGTTGGGACAATTTCAACCATCCCAGATTCATTACAGTGACATTTTCAAAAACTTGGTCATTTTTCTGGAAACCTATGCCAAATTTTATGTTACTTTTGATTTGGTTTTCAAGCATGACCTCATAACCTTTGCAAGATTCTACCCACTTTTCAGAAGTGATTTGGGTAGATTCCATATCCTTTTTGCAAACTTGATATTTTCTATCATAGTTTGGAGTTGATCTTTGGTTATGCTTACCTCATGTTTCAGCCTGCTGATTTCATAATCTTTGTTAATTAATTTTGTTTTCAACTCTTTTGTGAGTTTTTCAAAATTTAACTCATCTTCTAAAATTTTGTTTCTAAGATTTTCATTCACCTTTTTTATGTTAGCAAAAGCAATTATGCATTTCTCTGAACATAGGGATATGAGGTGATACCTTAGCGGCAGCCATCATGGCATGGTCACAATCACCTTCACACACACTGGTATCCCATGGATCAGATAGAGATTTCACATCTTCATCAACATTATCTTTTGTAACCACGATTTCATCATGAACATCAGACACATCAGATTTAGACACTTCTTCCACATATTCATCACCTTCAACTATTGTGTCTAGAGCCATAAAGTAAAAATTATTTTCAAAATCATTTTTGGCTACTAGAGCAAAGTTTTCATCAGTTAATTCCTCAGGCAAGCTACTCCAATCAACAAAACCTTGTGTGAAAAAGCTTTGTTGATTAACCTCTGCCGGAGTAGTGGTTTGAATACTTGAGTGCCATGAGGTGCAGGTTGCACATGCACTTGAGGAAATGGTGCTTGAACATACTGAATCTGTGGAACAGTGGTTTGAACATAGTGCACAGGAACAGTGGCAGCAGGGTGTACAAAATGAGCAGTGCTTTGCACCAAATCTCTCCGGAAGAACAGTAAGGAAGAATGTGTGATTCATGCGAATTATCAACTATATATACTCCCTCATTAACCTAGTTCGTACGAATTAGATCTCAGATCTAATTCTCTAATTCGTACGAATTAGAACCCTCTAAATCCAAAGTTTTCAAATTTTACAATATAACCCTCTAGATTGATCATTCTTTTAGTTTTAGCAATCCACTTAGTTAACTAAGTCCAAGTTAATGACCTTAGTTAACCAATTTGCCTACCAAGTTCAAATTAATGACCTTGGTTAAACACCGTCATGAACAAACTGTTGTTTTCAACAAAGTAAAGTTTCAAATTAATGAAATTTTGATCATTTCAAAGATTTTCAACATTACTGATTAATTCCCAACCCGTTGTTTTCCGGTTTCATCTTGTTTAGTATCTTTCTAGACTCTGAAGATCCGTTCCTCATCATCGATTGTCAAAATACAAATAGAAACAAAATCTTTTTGGGTTTTATCAGGAATGAAATGAAATAAACTATGTACAAACATGTTTACAGACATATTTTTGTGAGTTCGTGTTTGAGGATCATATCAGTTTTCTGAGACATATCACCAGTACCATTGACCTTTTTAAGACTTTAAGATTTTAAACAAATTTACCTAGATTTTCAGTATACTGATCCTCTTAAACTTCAACACATTTTTCAATTGTTCCAAGATATGTTAAGTAATCTTAATGAACTTTAATCAACTGTGTTTCCTACCTCAGAATATACTCCCGTATCAAGATTCACTAGATTTCATCTTACAGGTGAATATAACTTAACTGATATCTGTATCTGGGTTGTGCGAGACCTTGAGAGCTCAGGTTAGTACCACCGTATCGACAAAGAGTTGAAGGCTCAACTTTAGGTAGTGTTCCTATATGGAATCTTTTGTTCTGCAATTGATGATCTTTCGATACCTTTCAATATGCTACAGTTTTCAGGTTTTATGCAAAAGTATTATACAAGTTCTAGGCCATTGCTTACACAAACTCAGAAGAACTTTAATAATACCCCGGATATCAATTATCTATAAAGACCTAGTATCTCAGAATCAGGCAATCTCTCAAACAGAATTTCGGAGTACCAAGTCCGTATATCCGAGAGATGTTAAGCCACAAGTTAACAAGTTGTAAATTTAATTTATATCCCAGAAACAATCTATTAGACATGTAAAGCCTACTGACATAAGTAAGATCTATTTAATTTCTTTTTAAACATTTCAAATCCTTAGCATACTATGATAGCCCACTGATGTACTATCATTTTCCTCTTTAACACTTAACTTTTTTTTGTCCTTTTTAATGTTTTTGTATATTTTTGATATTTTTATTTTTATATGTTTTTGTATTTTCTCTAACATTTTCCCCTAAAATCTGAGGGTCCGTTGTACGGATCTTTCTGGTCCTAATTTGGCAAACCTAAGGTAAACGTGCGGAATCCGTTTGCATAGGCGACATTGGATACAAGTTCTTTAATGTTTAATCATTGTTTCATTGATTAGTTGACGTTACAGATCCTGGAAACACTTGAACAGAGCTTTGCCTCTGTCGTGACAAAATCTCTGAATTTTTTACAAATGAAATGTCAACACTCCTATTTATAGGAGTGCAAGTTTGCTGGTGAGATGCAAGTTCGGGCGAACTTGCTTACTCAAGTTCGGCCGAACTTGACTATCCACACATCATTCCAAGCGAACTTGACCCTTTACAAACATAAACTTCGACATTTCGCTTCTAAATACAGACTCGATATTATACGATGACGTAGGCAATAGACATATGCATCAACAGACTCCCCCTTGGATGTTGCCGTAGTCATCATTCTTCAATTAAGTTTCTGAGTCTTTAATGTTCTCTTGATCTATTTCTTGAATAACTTTAACTTCCTTGATCTTCATAGCATCTACAATCCTTTTCTCTTTTCTTGAGCTTGTCTTGATAAAAGTTGAATCACCATGCTCCCCCTTGCTTTGAGCTTTCTGGAATTTTCAATCAACGTGTTTTATCCAGCTCCCCCTTAAAATGAACTTCATGTTTCAAAGTTTCTCAAACATTCAAATAAACATTTCAGATTTAAACTTTGAAATTTCAAAACACAAACATTTCAAATTTTAATCTTCTATCAGTTTTTAAATCCTCTTAGTTGATCAAGTCCAAATTAATGATCTTGAATATCTTATTTATGAATCAAGTTCAACTTAATGATCTTGATTAAACGATTTGACACTAAACTGACACATTTATTCAAATGTAAGTTTCAACTTAATGAACTTTTAAACTTTTCAGATCAATTTGAAATTTTCAATCTTTTGATCAGCAGCTTTAGATTTTGAAAATCAGCATTTCAAGATCAGTGATCAAAACTAAAAGATAATATAATCTTTTTGTTTTTATGTAATGAATGTCAAACTCTAAGTATGTACAAACATATTTACATATATAATTTTGTTGAGTTTGTGTTTAAAGGATCATATCAGTTTTTTGAGACATATCACAAGTACCATTGAACTTTTGAGACTTTAAGCTTTAAACAAATTTACCTAGATTATCGATATGTTTGTCCTCTTAAACTTCAACACATTTCTCAATTGTTCCAAGATACGTTATGTAGAATTAAGAAACTTGACTTAACTATGGTTCCCACCTCTGAATATACCCTCGCATCAAGATTCCCTAGATTTCATCTTACAAGTGAGTATAGCGTAATTGATATATGTATCTGGGTTGTGCGAGACCTTGAGAGCACAAGTTAGTACCACCGTACCGACAAAGAGATGAAGGCTTGAGTTATAAGGTAGTGTTCCAAAATGGAATCTTTTTGTACTGCAATTGTAGTATCTTTTGATATTTTCAATTGAATGCAGTTTTTTAGGGATTCTTAGCAAAAGCATTATAGAAGTTCTAGACCATTGCTTACGCAAAATCAGAAGAACTTGTATAATACCCCAGATATCAACTATCTATAAAGACCGCGTATCTCAGAATCAGGCAATCTCTCAAACGAAATTTTGGAGTACTAAGTCCATATATCCGAGAGATGTTAATCCACAAGATTAAGCAGTTGTAAAATTTAGTTTATATCCCAGAAACAATTTACATAACATTTAAAGTCTATCGACACATCCACAGTAAGACTTGTTTACACTTTTTAAACTTTACAAATCCTTAGCGTACTGTGATAGTCCACTGATGTACTATCATATCCTTTTATCCACAAAATTCTTTTTTCCTTTTTCAACGTTTTTGTACTTTTCGTATTTAATATGTTTTTGGATTTTCTAAAAAAAATTTTCTTCCCCTAAAATCAAAAACATATTTTTGTAATTTTTATTTATAGAAAAACATTGACCAAACAATGAGAATCACTTCAATTCTCCATCCATTACTGCTTCACAAATTTTCTTTTAAAGCACTCTCCCCCTCATGATGACAAAAACCTTGACACTTTTGGATTTATAACAATTTTCAGAACGTGAGTTTTGTCTTGCTCAACAGTGAGGGTTCTGTGAATTTTTTTTAAATTTTTCTTCAAACAATTTGTAAAATTTTTCAAGTAAACGTTAGTAAAACATGTTTTCGAAAATTTTTCTACAAAAACTTTTCAAAAAATTATAAAGTAAACATTATTTGAATATGTAATAAGTCCTTTATATAAAACTTGATAACCCAGCCTGTCTTCATTGTGTGCCACGGAACTCCATTCTTAGTAATTTGCTTTCATCTTAGAAGTTCCTTCACAAAAATTCAAACAATTAGTTGAATAGTGACACCCAAGCCTTTGCAGTCTTAGGCGTTGTTTCTTCAACCTTAACTTTGATTTGCTTTACACAATCAGGTTTATTTTGGACTTTCTCAAGATTTGAAAAATCCTCTAAACTTTCAATTTCACTGATTGTATAAATTCTTTTTCTTTTATCAACCATGGTTGATTTTTCGCTAAAGCTTTCTTGAAATACAATGTAGAAACTTTTTGTTCATTACCATTTAAGGATTCACCAGTTTCAAAATTTGAAAACTTAGTAATAACTTGTTTCACCTTGTTTGTAGTTTCTGTAAATTGTTTTAAAACCTGAGTTGGTGCTCCAGAATTTTTGTTATCAATATGAGCAGGTTTATGATTAATTTGTAGACATTTTTTAGCAATGTGTCCAGTTACCCTACAAATATGACACTTCCTGTTCTCATACTGATGTTTTCTATGAAACCATACACTCAAATCATAACACTGATTTGACGTATGGTAGCCATCTTTTCTGCTTCATCTGTAACTTTGATTTGATGTTGAAGCACTACGGTCTGACCTGCACCACTTATTCTCAAAATTTTGTGAGTTTTGGTTTTCAAATTTGTTTGATTTTTTATAATGATTGGATGATTGTACCGATGAACTTTTATTTTTAAAGTCTTAGAATTTTTAGAACTTTGTTTTTGTTCTTCATTCTGCTTAGAAGGTTTTTGCGTTGAGCATTCACCTTTTTCAGTAGATTGTAGAACAGTTTCTTGAAATTTTTCTTTTATTTTTTAAAATATTTCATGTTATCATTTTTAGCTCTTTCATCATCGGTATTATCGTCACAATCTTCAATTATGACATCGTCATAATTTGTAACAATATTACTTATTGGAATTTTCTTTTTATTAACATTGATCGGTTTTGGACATATATGTTCTAACTTTAACGAGGAAGTCACAAAACCTTTCAATAACTATTCTGAATTAACAACTTTATTTTTAACAGCCTCAACTTCTTTTTCAAGTTGAACTATTTTCTCAATATGAAAATTTATTGCTTTTTGATTTTCTATATTTAATTTTTCAAAAACAATTTTTTCATTTTTAAACATTTTTATTTCATTTTGAAAATCTACTACTATTTGTAATTTTTCATTTTCTAAAATTTTTATTTTGTTTTCAAAATTCTTTTCATTTTCTTTTAATTTTTATTTTCTAATATCAAACTCTCATTCTCATTTAAGAGTTTGGCATTATCTGCCTGATAATTGTCTACATCATAGACTAGGCAGACTGGTTTAGACTTTGAAGACTCATTTGTAGATATACTTGAAACTAGAGCTTCACAGTTCTTAACCACTACACTCTCTTGAAACTTATTCTTCAGAGATGTCCATAATTCTTTCGCAGTCTTTTATTCTGGTAAAAGTATCAGGATGTCTTCCTTAACCGATTGCAGGATAAGATTAATCAATTTCTTTTCAGCAAAATAATCATCTTTCTGTTGAGTAGAATATTTGCACTTCTCCAGAATTTTCTGATTCTCATCTCTAGGAACGACATAACCTGTCTCAATCGCGACCCAACTACGGAAATGCATAGCTTGGACCCAACTCTCAAATTTTCCTTTCCAAACTTCATACTCATCTATACGCATCAGCATTGGCGACTTCACGGACTCCATTTCGTTTTCCAAACTAATCTATCATTCAAAAACACTTGAAATATGATTAGCAAACAGACAATTTTAGTAAAATTTGACTTCTTAATCGACAATCGATTCGCTAAAAGCGCTTAAAATTTTTTGGAAAACTGTTTTTATCAGATTAGAGCTTTAAACTCGTCTCATCGATACGAATCTGACGATGTATAATGTCCGAGACGTTTTTCAGGATTTCATGCCTTTTTTTTAGAATCCTTGGACAAGTTCGGGCGAACTTGTCACAGCTACTTAACAAGTTCGAGCGAACTTGTGTTGAGATGTTATGAAAAATAGCAAGTTCGAGCGAACTTATGTGAATTTTCAAGAGATAGCAAGTTCGGGCGAACTTGTATAGACTTTCAACAAATTTTTATCAAGTTCGGGCAAACTTGACTAGAAATGATGAAAAAAACAGTCACGTTCGAGCGAACTTGAGTAAAAACCTTGAAAAATCAGTCAAATTCGGGCGAACGTGATGAATAATTTGAGTTTTTCAGTCAAGTTCGAGCGAACTTGAGGTTAAGTTCGAGCGAAGTTGTGATTTCAAACATGGTTTTTTCAATTTTTCGGCATGAATTCTTTTGTTTTAAGCTCTGATCTTTTCAAGGGTTTATCTATTATGGATTTTACGTATTATACTTGAAAATCAGTACATTTTGTCTGTGAATTGTCCAAGAAAAGTTAAAAGTAGAAGATGAGATGTTCTATGTCCAATGTCTTCAAATTAGGACAATCCTGCTCTGATACCAATTGAGGGTCCATTGTAGGGATCTTTCTGGTCCTAATTTGGCTAACCTAAGGTAAACGTGCGGTACCCGTTTGCATAGGCGACATTGGATACAAGTTCTTTAATGTTTAATCACTATTTCATTGATTAGTAGACGTTACAGATCCTGGAAACACTTGGACAGAGCTTCGCCTCTGTCGTGACAAAATCTCTGAATTTTTTTACAAATGAAATGTCAAGACTCCTATTTATAGGAGTGCAAGTTCGCTGGTGAGATGCAAGTTCGGGCGAACTTGCTTAGTCAAGTTCGGCCGAACTTGACTATCCACGCATCTTTCCAAGCGAACTTGACCCTTTACAAACATAAACTTCGACATTTCGCTTCTCAATACAGACTCGATATTATATGATGACGTAGGCAACATAGATATGCATCAACAAAAGCAAAAACATATTTTTGTATTTTTGTAATTTAGAATGAAATTTTAAAGTATTTACAAAAAGTGACAAACCAATGTGATTCACGCGAACTCATCATCTGAACCATATTCAACCTCGTTTTCCCCCGTTTGACAAAAGGTTTTTCATTCCATTTATCCTTAAAAGATATTTAAATCTTGTTAAAGAAAGCGGTTTAGTGTAGAAATCAGCCTTTTGGTCATCGATGTGTATCTTTTCGATTCGAATCAATTTCTTTTCGTTGCATTCACGAATGAAATGATATCGAATTTCGATGTGTTTCATTTTCGAGTGTTGAACAGGATTTTTAGTGATATCAATCGCTGCCTTGTTATCTACATAAAGTGGAGTGTCAAGAAATTGCAATCCAAAGTCTCTCATCTGCTGTTAGATCCACAAAAGTTGTGAACAACAGCTGGAAGCCGAGATATACTCAGCCTCACAGGTCGAGAGAGTGACCGTGGTTTGCTTCTTGCATTGCCAAGTTACCAAACGCGTACCGAAAAATTGGCAACCGACTGTCGTAGATTTAGCATTCAGTTTATCTATGTCGAAATCAGAGTCAGCATATCCCGTGAGATCAAAGTTATCATTTTTCGGGTACCACAAGCCGGTGCTTGGACATCCCTTCAAGTATCTGAAAATTCTCTTCAGGATCATCAAATATGAGACACGCGGGCTGGACTGATATCGAGCGCAAAGGTAAGTAGGATACATGATGTCTATGCGAGATGCCGTCAGATACATCAATGACCCTATCATTCATCGATACAACGTCTCATCAATCTTTGTTCCATGTTCGTCAAGATTGATTCCATGGTGAGTGCCAACGGTGTCGAAAGCGGCTTCGAGCTATCCATCACAAACTTCTGCAAAATATCATGAACATACTTAGTTTGGTGGATAAAAATACCATCGGGCAATTGGTCAACTTGTAATCCTAGAAAGAATTTCATCTCTCCCATAAAACTCATCTCGAACTTCTTTTTCATGATTTCTTCGAAATCTTTGCACAAATTGTCGTTCATATATCCGAAGATGAGGTCATCCATGTATATTTGTACTATCAACAGATGGCCTCCTACTTCTCTTGTGAAGAGCGTGCTATCCACTGTTCCTCTTATGAATCCATTGTCTAATAGGTGCTGAGATAACGTCTCGTACCAGGCTCTCGGGGCCTGATGCAACCCATAAAGAGCTTTTTTGAGGAGATAAGCTTTATCCTTGTTAAGCGGATCGACAAACCTCGGTGGTTGTCCTACATACACTAGCTCTTTCACTTTTCTGTAAAGAAAAACGGATTTCACATCTTGTTGATATACTTTAAACCCTTTTCCATGACGCGAATGCCAAGAAAATGTGGATGGCCTCCAGTCCCGCTACTAGGGCATAGACTTCTATGTAATCAATTCCTTCTTGTTGATGGAAACCTTAAACAATGACCCGAGCTTTATTGCGCACAATAACTCCTCTATCATCCCGCTTGCATTTAAACACCCATTTAGTATCAATTGCTTTTTGATTCGCAGGAAGATCTACCAGTTTCCAAACTCCCAACTTTGTGAATTGTTGCAATTCTTCTTGCATCGCATTTACCCAACTTTCATCTGCGAGTGCGTCTTTTACTGCTTTAGGCTCCATCTGAGAGATAAAACATCGATAAGAACAGTATTCTTGAATCAAGGCAACTCTTGTGTAGAAACAACTAAGTGCTTGATTAATCTGACTCCTTGTTTTCACTCCCGCACGCAGTTCGCCAGATGGATGGTAAGACAAGTTTCTCGGAATCACTTCACCAGGAACATTTACGGAACTTTCAAGATTAGTGATGTTTAGTTCATCAACACTTTGATTAGCTGTAGTAGTACTTGTGGAAGCTTCATTCCGATTTCTAGGCGTAGCAGATGAATTTAAAAGACTTGTGATCTGCTCAGATTCATCATCGGAACTTGTGTCTCCTTCTTCGTATGATGGTTCTGGTTCTAACACTTGATCATTCACCACTTGTCAATATTAGGTTCAGCAACAGGCTCTTGAGCATTAGTACTCGTACTTGCTTCAGAATCATGAGTTCCAACAGATGGTTCGATCACCACTATTGGTCTTGAAATTTGCTCTTGACTTGATGCTTGTTGTTGCTGGAAAGATATACAGGCTCTTCTTCACTTGGTTCATTTGGAAGTTCGAATGAATTCCAAAGACTTTCATAGTTGAACATCCACGACTCGCCAGGTTTTTGTGTTGGAATAGTGTATCTTTGACAATCAACATGCTGTGCAAGAATAACCCGATTCACACTCGACAAGAATACACGTCGAAGCGGACTCGCATAGCCCACGAAAAAACCTTCTAATGATTTTGCACCGAATTTTCCATCAGGATCAATAACAGTGCATGGAGATCCAAAAGGCTCTAAGTATTCTAAATACGGCTTTCATCGGTTTAACAGCTCAAAACATGTTTTCTTGAATTTCTTCACAGTGAGAACTCTGTTGAGAGTATAACATGCTGATGCTACTACTTCGCTCCAGAAACTCACAGGTAATTTGGAATCAGCAAGCATGGTTCTGGCTATTTCAATAAGAGCGCGATTCTTACGTTCAGCTGCTCCATTTTGTTGTGGAGTATAGGGGGCGCTGAATTCGTGAAGAATGCATTTTTCATTACAAAACTCTAGCATGCGATTATTTTTGAATTCTGATCCATTATCGCTTCGAATTCTCCGAATGGGTAAGTGATAAAGATTTTCAAGCTTCTTGAAGAAAATCATCAGGTTTTCGAAAGTTTCATCTTTTTCTCTTGAAAGAAGACTCACAAGAATCTCGAATGGTCGTCTTTAACCACAAGACAATACAGATCTCCAGAGATACTTTTCACTTTTACCGGTCCAAAAAGATCCATATGTAGTCTTTCCAATGGAAGTTTGATTGAATTCGAAAGCTTCTTCGGGTCAGATTTCTTTTGCTGCTTTCCTTTCTTGCAACTAACACACTGATCATTCATGTGAAAACTTTTTAGATATACACCATCCACTAAATTGTTGTGAACAAGACGATTCATCTTTCTCAAGTGAATATGACCCATCTTTCTGTGTCAAAGATATGACTTTTTCCGTAGCCTTGGTCACAAAACATTGTGAAGCTTTCGATGTAGTTGATGCCATGCTCATATCTAGCACATACAAATCATTTTCCCTTGGAGCGCGCATTAATATCCACTCCTATGGAATCTTGAAACCCGGTCTCAAAATCAAGCGTTCCTTATCATTGAAATGTGTCGTGAACTTATTATCACAGATCTGAGAAATGCTCAGTAGATTGTTCTCCAGTTCAGCGATGTAATTCACCTTATCAAAAGATACCAATCCATTTGACAATTTCCTTCTCCGGCGATCCTTTCGCCTTGGTTTCCGGCAAAACAGACATAACCACCACGGACAGATTTAACATCGTATAGAAGTGCTAACATTCCGGTCATGTGCCGAGAATCTCCACTATCCGTTATCCATTTTGAAATGATTGATCTTGGAAGCCCCTGCACAAACAATCACAAATTTAGTTAAAAAGCGAGACCAAGTCTTCTTGGTCTTGGGTTTTGGATAAACATCCATTTGACAACTTTCCTTCTCCGGCGATCCTTCCGCCTTGGTTTCCGGCAAAACCGACATAACCACCATGAACAGATTTAACATCGTATAGAAGTGCTAACATTCCGGTCATGTGCCGAGAAGCTCCACTATCCATTATCCATTTTGAAATGATTGATCTTGGAAGCCCCTGCACAAACAATCACAAATTTAGTTAAAAAGCGAGACCAAGTCTTCTTGGTCTTGGGTTTTGGATAAACATCCTTAAATTCACTCTCACACTCCTTCTCATAATCGAAATCTCCTAAGTTTGGAGAATCTTTCTTTGATCCTTCAAAACCATCTGTCTTAAATTTCTCAGATTGTTCGATTTTTGGTGATATAACAGTTTTAGACCTATCTTCAACTGATGTTTTAGCTTAGGCAACCCAAGTTTGTGCGTTTTTAGCCTTCTTTGTGTAAAACTTTGAATTCTTCAAATCATTACTTTTCGAACTTTCTCCAATTTCATTTTTTGAATCCTTGAAAATTGGTGGTTCATCATTAACAAATGATTCTCAACCTCGTTTCAAAATTTGATATTGCATAAATTTGGTTGTTTGCTTCTTTTCTCATCAGAAGATTTTGAAGCTTGGTGAACAGACTTACGTTTCGGACAATTGCTAATAATGTGTCCTACTTCGTTACATTTGAAGCATGTCCTACTATCACTGATAGTGGATCCTTTATTCTGTTCTCGAAGCTCCTTTTCAGCTTCAAACTCTTTGTTCGACTGTTTACTGAAACCATCCTTTTCATTAACCGTATTTGTTCCAAAAACAAATTCAACCTTCTTTTGGTAATTTGGTTTCTTATATTTATCATTCTTCTTTTTCTCATAACCCACACCCTTCCTTCTGTTTTCAGGATAATCCTTACCTTTTTGGTTTTGAATAATCCTTAGCATTAGATTTTGATTCAGGTTTAGAAAAAGAATCTTCACTCAGATTTTCAATTTTTGATTTATCCAGTTATGTCATTTTGAAGATTTTGTCCAATTTTTCGAAATTCACATTCTGAATCGGAAATTCTTGATCAGAATATTATTTGTCAGATCCTATCATGGTATAAGCAATCAATGACAAATCTTCATCTAAAATACAACCCGATTTTTCAAGAAATTTTTGATGAAAATTTTCCTCATTTTCAGAATTTGAATTTTCTCGCAAATCAAATTTAGCACTTTCAAGTTCAGTGCTATCACTCTCATTGTTTAAAACATTTTCAACAACAGTTTTTACTACCTCTGATTCACAATCATCGTTAATGTTTGTGTATGTTACATTAATGTTGTCAGGCAGCTTATCGGATTCCATGGATTTTTCAATCCTTGTCATCACATTAAGCGCCTTCTCCACGCCATCAATATTTTTCTACAATAACTTTCCCTTAATGGTGGAGGAGCTTTGTTGTAACTAACACTCTTTTTCTTACCTTTCTTATCCTTCCTTCCTCATCAATTGTTGGAAGAATGTGATCGATGACATATGCACTCGTAGAGTAGCTTATCATTAATTTGTTTACACGTTCTGACTCAATTCTTGTTGTTTCAAGTTCATTTTTTAATTCTGTGATGGTTTCCAAATATTTATTAATTGCCATTTGTTTATCCATCAAAGTTGCTTTCAACATTCTTAAAGTGGCATCTCTTTCTCTATCAATTCTTTCATATTCTCTTATTGATCTTGCTAATGTGTCGTAAGCTTCTTTTACTTCTTTGTATTCAAACTTTAGGTGATTTGAAGCACGTCTAATCTCATCAAACTTTAAATATTTTTTGACACACTCTTGGCAAGATTCTACACATTTCATGCAAGGTTTTTCAACCTCAACAATGACTTCCTTAATTACTTCCCTGACTCGTTCATTTACTGACTCATTGGTTTTCTGAACTTCGTCGGGAACTACCTCTTTCAGGTTTGCCATTAGAGCATGATCAGCGATTTCCTTAAAATTCTCTGCTGTCATCTCTTTAGAAACATCTATGACTTCAGTTACCTCCGGCTTTACCTTTTCCTCTGGTGTACCTTGACAATCCTGGTCAAAGTAACCTGCAAAAGTAGAATCAATATCAGCTAGTAACAAACCCGTATAAGCACTGTGAAGAACAAGTTCTTCTTCTTCTTCTTCTTCTTCTTCTCTGCTTTGCATGTACCGTGCCATCAAGCCTCTTCAACCCCATCATGATAAACAGCTTCAGTTTCTACCATATCTGGTTCTGATTCTTGCTGTATTTCTGATTCTGGTTCCTCGATGATCTGTGCGAACAATGCTAATCCTTGATCATTGGAAATGTACTTGCTCCAGTTGAATCCCTTGTCTTCTTGAGCCACCATTAAAGCTTTATCCTTCATCGTCTTTGAAACATTTCCATCTTCGATTTGCACCATTCATGTATTTGGCTGAGGTGGTGACGAAGGATGATAGATAGCCTTCTTGTAGTAATCATCTTTGAACGAATTCTGATATGTATACGCTGGCTGGTTTGTGCACTCTCTCTTGAAATGACCTTTTTCCTTGCATCTGAAATAAGTAACTTTGGATTTGTCGAATCCAAGCTTTCCTTTAGGCCCTCCAAGATTGCTCCTTCCAGTAATCTCCATAAATCTATTTGCTCTCCAAATGATTGATGCCAGATACCATTTGATATCCATCAGCTCGAGTTCTTCAGAATCTATTTGATCATAATCTTCAGATGTCATTTCAGAGTTACCGATTCTCCCCGGAACAAGACTTTCATATGATTCAAGGACTGAGGCTAATCGAGCAATGTGTTGCTTAGCAGTGTGTTCATTGAAGTTCTGAGCATTCTCCAGGTTTACTGCAATGTTGCACTGTAGAATCCTCTAATTCGGATTTGCTTGATTCTGGTTTTGTTGATTACTTGGAACATTTGAACTTTGCGAAGAACCTTGTGATGTGTTCGAAGATTGTGATGCATTCGGATCATAAATGGTGAGAAACCATTGACATACTCGGAGAATGTGCAGAAGTATTTGCACTGAATGCGGTTTGAACTTTTGGACTTTGATTTTCAGCATTATAATTCTTGAAATACAAGCTAACATCTGGTTGGACTGAAGATTTCTTCATTTTTGCTATTTTATGCATTTCCATCTCATGGCCTTCCAGTTTTTCAAAGGGACGTGATAGATTGTAACTTCCATAAGCATTATTGTTCTTTAGGATTGTCAGATATGTAGTCCACTCTCCCTCTGGTAACGCACCTGCTAGTTTTTCAATCTGCTCTTCATCAGTCTTATCAATCTCATTCTTCTCATTTGGAGTATCAGGTGGCAATATCTTTCGATCAATACCTTTACTGTCTCTCCTTTTGTTAGCCCAAAAATATCAAATTCCTTTCGTAGCAATGCTTTCACGCTTTTTCTCATTTAAGCACTTCCTTCATATTTTATGCGAAGCGCATTCCATAGTGATTGAGTGGTATCACCGTGTTGTAACAGGTAAGAATATCTTCTTTTACAGACTGTTGAATGATACTGATCATTTTCTTTTCAGCTGAGAACTTCTCCCTTTCAGCTGAGAACTTCTCCTTTTCAGCAACTGAATAAGATGTTGACGTTTTCTCTAACCCGTGTTCATTAACTGGCGGTTTATATTCCTCTTCGACTGAACTGGCAATAACCACTTTGAAGCCTACGATGGTTGGTGCAAGAAATTCATAAACTAGTAGAAGACTCTTCGACCGAACTGAAAAGCACGGAAACTTTGAAGACAATTGGTAGAAGAACTAATTCGCACGAACTGGCAATAACCAGTTCATACGAACTAGTTAAACACAATTTTCACAAACTACAATCCCACTTTGTGCGAATTACAACAAATCAACAACCAACATCATTTGGTCTAGTTCGTACGAAGTAGTGAATGTTTTTTATCAATAAGCTGGTTCAAAGTTGTAGTTCGTACGAACTACAACCCTAATTCCTTCGAAAATTTGTTCGAATTTTGTTGAATGTTGTCAATTTTTCCATCGAAACGCTTGTTTTTGGCTCTGAATCTTTCAAGGGTTTATCTTTAGGTGTTTTTACGCGACATATCCAAAGTTAAGTCCGTTTTGTCCGTAGATTCATTTTAAAATTGAAAAATCAAAAGAATGGAGTAGAAAAAGAGATCTTCTTGTGTTGATGTCGACAAATCAGGCTCCCATAGCTCTGATACCACTTATAGGTACCTAACTTGTATCTAGTCCATATATGAGGAATCTGTATGAAATAGCGATAGTTTAGATAAGATATCAGTTTAACGTTAGTTTTATTGATTAATCAAAGTTACATTCAAGTTCCTAAACCGACAGGGATTCGTCGTGACTTCTGCAAAAACTGTTACAAATGACAACCCAACACACCTATATATAGGGTTTCTAGTTCGCACCACATCTCCAATATGTCTAGTTCGTACGAACTACTAGTTTGTACGAACTAGAACCTTGACATTTTATTTCGTACGAACTACACATAAACATACATAAAACCTTAAACTTAAAGCCCTTTTCTAATCTATACAACTCGACTAGACTCAAGATGCAGACAACAGACATATTGCACTAACATTGAGGATCCCTCATGCTTTTCTAAAATGATTTTATTTCTATTTTTATCAGTGACTTTAATATCTTCACCAGCCAAATTTGTTGGGACAATTTCAACCACCCAGATTCATTTACAGTAACATTTTAAGAAACTTGGTCATTTTTCTTGAAACATATGCCAAATTTTATGTTACTTTTGATCTGGTTTTCAAGCATGACCTCATAACCTTTGCAAGATTCTACCCACTTTTCACAAGTGATTTGGTTAGATTCCAACTCCTTTTTGCAAACTTCATATTTTTCTATCATAGTTTGGAGTTGATCTTTTGTTATGCTTGCCTCATATTTCAGACTGATGATTTCAGAATCTTTGTTAATCAATTGTTTTTGAGTTTTTCAAAATTAACTCATCTTCTAAAATTTTGTTTCTAAGATTTTCTTTCGCCTTTTTATGTTAGCAAAAGTAATAATGCATTTCTCTAAACATAGATCTTTAAGGATCTGAGGTGATACCTTAGCAGCAGCCACCATAGCACGGTCACAATCACCTTCACACACACTGGTATCCCATGGATCAAACAGAGATTTCACATCTTCATCAAAATTCTCTTTTGTAACCACTAGTTCATCAGGAACTTCAGACACATCAGATTTAGACACTTCTTCCACATATTCATCACCTTCAACTATTGTGTCTAGAGCCATAAAGCAAAAATCATTTTCAAAATCATTTTTGGCTACTAGAGCAAAGTTTTTATCAGTTAATTCCTTAAGCAAGCTACTCCAATTAACAAAACCTTGTGTGAAAAATCTTTGTTGATTACCTCTGCCGGAGAAGTGGTTTGAGTAACATGAGTGACATGAGTGCAGGTTGCACATGCACTTGAGGATATGGTGCTTGAACATAATGAATCTGTGGAACAGTGGTTTGAACATAGCGCACATGAACAGTGGCAACATGGTGTGCAAAAGGAGCAGTGCTTTGCATTTGAGGAGCAGGGGTATATTGGGAATAATGAGCAGCGCTTTGTGTGTGATGAGGTCTAGGGCCAGGGTGTGTCCCAATAGGCCTAGATGTTTGAAATCTGCATTCCCTTGCAAAGTGTCCTAGTCTATTACACTTATAGCACTTGATTTTTGATTTGTCTAGCCCAACCTTCAACCCCCCATGCAACCCTGGGATTTTTCTACGACTTATGTTGTAAAATTTACCAGCTCGAACACTTAATAGAGACAGTTGGTGCAGAATGTCCATTTCTTCTAAATTAGATGGTTCAAAGTGTTGAAGATCATTCAACTCAAAGGATAAGTTGTTAGAGGTTTGGCTTTCCCCACTAGCAGCAAAAGCATAGTTGGGTGAGTAAGAATCAGAGTTGAAGTTTCCTCTAGAAGTTATATCAAAAAAATGATCATAACTCTGATGCTTACCATTGCTAGAACCCTCTTCTTGGCCTAAAAGAGATGTGCTACCAGAAGCATAGTCCTCAGCCAGTTTGCCAGACTCTTGGAACTTCTTTTTCTAGTTGAACTCTCTCTCATATGTGAGGAGTCTACCATGAAGTTGTGTAAGATTCATTTCTTTAAACCCAACAGATGTTCGTGTCACGAAAGCTATGGTGTCCCACTTTTCTGGTAATGATTTGAGGAAACGAGTATTGATAGTCAAATTAGAAAATTCAACGTTAACCAGCTTAAGTTCACTTATGAGACAACTAAATCGTTCGAACTGTTGGGTTAGAGACTCTTCTTTGACATGACAAAGAGTTTCATATTGTTGATTTAAGACTTCTCTATTATTTTCAATTACTTCCCCAGTCCCACCGAATTGCTCTTTCAAGGCATCCCCTTTGCACTATTGCAGTGGAGCAGGCCAACATAGATTTCGTTAGGTAAGGCAGAAGCAACAATTCTAAACGCCTTAGCATCTAACTCTATTTTCTGGAAATCCTGGTCGGAGTAATTTTTAGGAATTTTTGGCACTTGTTTTGCTGGGTCCTCTATACTTGGAACCATAGGAACATATAGTCCAAATACAACAGACCTCTAGCAACCGGTGTGTTGCTGAGCAAGAATATGACCCATCCGAATTTGCCATATGGAATACTCGTTCCTGACAAGCATCGGAGGTTTAAACATGGATCCAGTGTTGTTGAATCCTGTGTGTTTTGAGATATTCTGATTGTTTTAAACAGATTTTGTTTTAAAAACTTTGAACGTAATTAAATTCTATTTTCCAATGAAAACAAACAAACTAATTAGCAGGGAGAGCCGATCTTTCAAATCAAATTGATAGTTATATCAAATTTTGATTGACCAAGCTCTGATACCAATTGTTGGGTTATGAGTTTGAATTGTGATTGTTTTGAAAATGGTTTAAAAAATTAAGATAAAACAGAGCAAATTTGTAGTAGAATAAAACTTTGTATCACAACTAGTGGAAGATTGCTTTGATCATCATGCTTTCAAAACTTATAAGTTTTGCATGTGAATCACAAACTCCCCCTCAGTCCAATGATAGTTTGTTAGTACAAAATGTAAGAAAGATGATTGGAAGGAAATGCATAAAATTATCTTTTGATAGATGATGGAACAATACAGTGTATTGTTCTATTTATACAACAAGTCAAACCTCTGAGCATCTTTGCTGACGTCAGGGTTTGATATTGATAGCTAACAACTAACTAACTAACTCTAACCACTGATTAAGCTAACCACTGCTATTACATAAACATTGTTACATTAATATAAAGGAAACACTGATGGTCCTATCAACTGTTAGTCTTCATCAGAGGTTCCACAACAGAGCTTGTGTTCAACAGATCGTGTAATGCAGCATTAACTGGATCAGTGGTTTGCATCAGAGGTTGTAGAATCTGTTATTCTGGATCAATCCTCTGATGTAGTTTTGGCTTTATATCATCTGTTCCTTTGCAAGGGTTCAATCCCAACATCCTTATACCTTTTCTTTTTTGTTAAATCCCTTTTTAAATGTTTTGTTCTTTTCATCTGTAGTATCCTCATCCAATTTATGAGGAGTACTGTTAGACCTAACAGACTCTTTCAAGTAAACTGGACTATTAGGCAAGTCCACAGTTATCAGATCCACTAGATCTTGTGTAGTGGGCACAAAATCAGTTAGATCATTTTCATTTGGTAAAAAAGAGTAGTTTTGATGCATCAAAAGTGAAGCTTCACTAAATCCCACTCCCATTATATCATTAACTAGCAAAGTCAAAGAACTGTTACAGATCATTGACTTGGCTCGTGAGAATGTGAAAATCAGCCTTTCCTGCATATGAGTCTTAACTAACGAAGATTTTTCAAACTTGTCTAACTTTCCATGAAGTTAAACGATTTTGGCTTGTGCACTTTCCAATTTGTCCACTTTTTTGAAAACTCTTTAGTCTTATCCTTCACTTCTCACAAGCCAAGTCAATGATCTGTAATAGTTCTTTGACTTTGCTAGTTAAACTACTGATTCCTTGTTCACTTGATTTGAGTTTATTAATACAGTTTGACTCCTTTCTAATCAAAAGAACATTTGAATCTTTTAACTTCTCTAAATCAGCTAACAAAATTTTGTTTTGTTCTGATAGTCTTTCAAATTTACCTTGTAGTTCAGTGTAATTATGACATGTATGACTTACAGATTGCAGTTGTACCTGTACCTCTGTTGTAAGTTCATCAGGATTGTCCATGCACACTACAACTCCTGCTTCTTTGATTTCCATTCTCTCCTCGGTTTCCTTCTTCTATGAAGTTTCAACATTCCTTTCATTTATCACAATATCTAGTTCTGCATCCTTCAACACATGAGTCTCAACATGTCCTGAAGAACTTTGATAACGTTTGTTCAAAGCTTCCCACAGCTCTCTAGATGATACACACCTACAGAAATTATAACTAATTTCCACAGGTAAGGATTTCTTTATTGCTGCTAAAGCTCGCTTCTCAGCATCAAACATCCGTTTCTCAAATTCATCCATCTTCTCATGTGACATCACTAGAATTCTCCCGTCAACTCGACGTGTGGGAACAATGTACCCATCAATCATACAACCTATATTCTAGCATCTACACTTTGAACATATGCTTCAAACTTATCCTTCCAATCATCATATTTTTTAAGGTTTATCAACTTTAGCCAGTTATTTACAATCCCATTTACAATGTCGATTCTGACCATTTTTAACTACGCACCTAAAAAGTTTTTACCGTAACTGTACTGTAAAAACGTTTAAAAACATGTCCAAAAATTGTTTTTACCAATTTATACTGTTAGACTCGTCTCAAGATTACGAATCCAATGATATATAATGTGCAAAACCTATTTCGGGATTTTCATGCCTTTTTTTGTCCTAAAAATATTCTGGTTCAAACCGTGCAATCCATTTTTAAAATTCGTGTACGGATAATTTTCTATGCATGAAAACATTTATTATCGAATATGTCAGCTGATAAAAGTTCCACCTTTTCGAATATGATTCGGAACAATGTCCAATTCGAAAAAGTAATTCAGAACAGTAATCCAAAACTACTACTCGATACAGTAATTCGAACAGTAAAACGAAACTGGTATTCGAAACAGTATCCGAAATGGCAATTCGAGATCCTTATACGAAATAGTTATTATACGAAATAGTCTGAAATTTGTCCGAAATATGTCATTATCCGAAACAGTCCAAAAGAGTGTATCTGAAACCAACACCGATGATATGAAATCCACACTGTTTATCCGAAATCCTTGCTAATGATCCGATATTCACAATATTTATCCGAAATCCTTCACTGTTGATCTGAAATCCTTTACTGATGATCCGAAATTCTTACTGTTGATCCGAAATTCACACTAAAGATTTGACATCTCTTGTTGTTTATCCGAAATCAGTAGTAGAAACCCTAGAACAGCCTCCAAACTTTGCAGCAGCCGTAAAAAACATCCAAAAATCCAAGTTTTTCTTCAGTAAAGGATTCTGAACCGAGCTAATCAAGAGCCTAATGCTTTGATACCAATTGTAGGTCTCCTAATCATCAATGCGGACTTTTCTTTTGGCCCATTAATAGTCATTCCACCAAATGATAAATCTTATGCACTAGTCTCTATGACTACCCCACTATCTTCGATACTCTGTGATCTCATCATGTTAACCGTTCTCTGAATCCTCCGAATGTGTCCCTGAACAACCCGTATTTGATGTTAAAATCTCGTAAAAAATTTCGCTCACCAAAATTTCCTGGACACTAGTCTCGTCACCAATTTATTTATTTATTTTTTTGCAACTTTTTCCTCATGCACGCGTATGACACATGCTCGTGCGCGCGGATGACACTTATGCGTGCGGATGACTTATGCTCTTGGTCTCTTGTGCGTGGATGACTCATGCTCGCGGATGAGTTTCATGCGCGAGGCTCATGCGCATGGATGAGCTCATGCTCTCTGACGCGCTGAATTCAATTTTTCGATCCAAAATCTTTATTTATTCGAAACTGATGATGATTCTTTCAAAGATAGGTACGAAAATCAGTTCTGATCAATCCTAAACAAAATAATAATTAAACCGGTATTGTATTGATTATCCAACTTAAAGTTTACAATCAATTTAATACCTCACACAATCTCATAGCCTATCTCTGTGAGCTTGCCTCTCTCTCTCTCTTTACAAATTCTCTCTCTCTAGCCTTTCTCTTTCGTATTCTCTAGTTATTACAAACCTAATCACAAAACATGTTTATATACCACATGTCTGTGAACTCGGATTCTAATTGGGCTAGGCCATTCTCCAAGCCCATTACAACAATTAGCTCACTAACTAATAATGCTAAGCCCAATACACAATATCCAAAGACTAAATAATCAAACTATTAAGCTCTTGTCAAAGAATATGCATCAACATCAACCAAAGCAGAAGTCCAAGTCAAGAATTCGAAAGCTTTATCAACTCTAAGTTTATGATGTTAAATTCAGAATATGATGATCATTATTAGTGTTCGAATTTATTAGTATACATAGGGTTTCCGAGTTTGCCTGTTGAAAACTCCTAATGTTTATTTTGTATGTGTATCCTGGACAATATGTTTTGTCCGGGTTTAGGCCCTAGTCTATATATATATGTGTGTATAGGGTAGATTAGGGCAACTCTTGAGGAATCTTTCTAGAGAGCCTCCTTGGTGAGCTCTGTGTGAGTCTAGAGAGATCGAGACTATGTGTTAGAGAGAAAGCTAGGGTTTAGATCTATGTGATCTAAACCAGCTTGTGTAGAAGATGTATACTTGTTCGGTAACGTAAACCTGTGTTGATTGTTATAAATGAATGAGTTCCTCAGACATCTTCTTCTCCATCTTCCATGTTTATATTGTTTCACGTCTTGTTAAAGTGCAATGTTGATATTCGTAATCGATCTAGTGCTTTCACACTTAATCAACAAACATCATCATTCCCTAGCGGTTAGTCCAGAAAACAACTCATTTGCTTAAAGATTAACCATTCTGACACTTTAGACTATCACAGAACTATCATGTAAAATTTTGATAGCTCTCTAATATCTTTTAAGTATCGATAATAGTGATCCATCACTCCTTTGATGTTAATCCTGCTAACCGACTTGTACAAAGACATCAATCTAATCACGAACTAAAGAATCTGAACTTTTAATGAACACGGACAAACGAATCTGAGATACATATGCATCACCAGTCAATTTTAAGTCGGAACCACCCGAATACTGTTGTATGTCTGAATTTTCAAAAATGCCAGAATTTCAATATTAATCTAATTCTGACCTCTTTAACATCATCTCAAGAATATCCAAGGATTTCCCCCTCAACTTGGAAAATTCTGTCAACTCTCGTCTCTGAAAAACTCAAATATGTGACATTTTGTTCCACAAAAGTCTGTTTTTCATCAATGCGGATTTTTCATTTTGGCCCATTAATAGTCATTTCACCAAATGATAAATCTTATGCACTAGTCTCTATGACTACTGCACTATCTTCAATACTCTGTGATCTCATCATGTTAACCGTTCTCTGAATCCTCCGAACGTCTCCCTGAACAACCCGTATTTGAAGTTAAAATCTCGTAATAATTTTCTCTCACCAAAATTTCCAGGACACTAGTCTCGTCACCAATTTATTTATTTATTTTTTTGTAACTTTTTCCTCATGCACGTATATGACACATGCTCGTGCGCGAGGATGACACTTATGCGTGCGGATGACTTATGCTCTTGGTCTCTTGCGCGTGGATGACTCATGCTCCCGGATGAGTTTCATGCGCTTGGTTCATGCGCGAGGCTTATGCGCACGGATGGGCTCATGCTCTCTGACGCGCTGAATTCAATTTTTCGATCCAAAAACTTTATTTATTCGAAACTGATGATGATTCTTTCACATATAGGTACGAAAATAAGTTCTGGTCAATCCTAAACAAAATAATAATTAAACCGGTATTGTATTGATTATCCAACTTGCAGTTTACAATCAATTTAATACCTCACACAACCTCACAGCCTGTCTCTGTGAGCTTGCCTCTCTCTCTCTTTACAAATTCTCTCTCTCTAGCCTCTCTCTTTCGTATTCTCTAGTTATCTCTCTTGTTATTACAACCCTAATCACAAAACATGTTTATATATCACATGTCTTTGAACTCGGATTCTAACTGGGCTAGGCCATTCTCCAAGACTATTACAACAATTAACTCGCTAACTAATAATGCTAAGCCCAATACACAATATCCAAAGACTAAATAATCAAACTATTAAGTTGTTGTCAAAGAATATGCATCAACATCAACCAAAGCAGAAGTCCAAGTCAAGAATTCGAAAGCTTTATCAACTCTGAGTTTATGATGTTAGATTCGGAATATGTTGATCATTGTTAGTGTTCGAATTTATTAGTATACATGGGGTTTCCGAGTTTGCCTGTTAAAAACTCTGAATGTTTATTTTATATGTGTATCCTGGACAATATGTTTTGTCCGGGTTTAGGCCCTAGTCTATATATATGTGTGTATAGGGTAGATTAGGGCAACTCTTGAGGAATCTTTCTAGAGAGCCTCCTTGGTGAGCTCTGTGTGAGTCTAGAGAGATCGAGACTATGTGTTAGAGAGAGAAAGCTAGGGTTTAGATCTAAGTGATCTAAACCAGCTTGTGTAAAAGATGTATACTCGTTCGGTAATGTAAATATGTGTTGATTGTTATAAATGAATGAGTTTCTCATACATCTTCTTCTCCGTCTTCTATGTTTATATTGTTTCACGTCTTGATAAAGTGCAATGTTGATGTTCATAATCGATCTAGTGCTTTCACACTTAATCAACAAACATCATCATTCCCTAGCGGTTAGTCCAGAAAACAACTCATTTGATTGAAGATTAACCATTCAGACACTTTAGACTATCACAGAACTATCAGGTAAAATTTTGATAGCTCTCTGATATCTTTTAAGTATCGAAAATAGTGATCCATCACTCCTTTGATGCTAATCCTGCTAACCGACTTGTACAAAGACATCAATCTGATCACGAACTAAAGAATCCGAACTTCTAATGAACACGGATAAACGAATCTGAGATACTTATGCATCACCAGTCAATTTTAAGTCGGAACCACCCGAATACTGTTGCATGTCTGAATTTTCAAAAATGCCAGAATTTCAATATTAATCTAATGAAATTTTTTATTTCCCCTCATTTTTGCAAATTCTGGCCTCTTTAACATCATCTCAAGAATATCCAAGGATTTCCCCCTCAACTTTGAAAATTCTGTCAACTCTTGTCTCTGAAAACTAAAATATGTGAATTTCGCTCCACAAAACTACGTTTTTCATCAATTGCGGATTTTTCATTTTGGCCCATTAATAGTCATTTCACCAAATGATAAATCTTATGCACTAGTCTCTATGACTACCCCACTATCTTCAATACTCCGTGATCTCATCATGTTAACCGTTCTCTGAATCTTCCCAACGTGTCCCTGAACAACCCGTATTAGACGTTAAAATCTCGTAAACATTTTCTCTCACCAAAATTTCCTGGACATTAGCGTCGTCAACAATTTATTTATTTTTTTTGCAACTTTTTCCTCATGCTCGTGCGCACTGTCACACCCCGACCCGTAGCGGAATAAAAGTCGGGGCATAATTGGGTTATCACCAAAGCTCCTGATATTTACTAAGAAGTTTCATATTTATTAAATTCGAATTACAAACTTAAATATCCAATAATCAAAATTCATACAATTACAAAGGAAAACTAAACTAAATGTTCATTCCAAAGCATAACTTGTTTATTCTTCTAGGCCATCGTAAGTGTTTCTTGCCTCAACTGGATCACCTGTATCATGTGTAAAACAGGGGAGATTTTGGGTCAACAAAAGTTGGTGAGTGAACTTTGATAAAACATTTTAAGTAATTGCTTGTTTTATTTATTAAAGAAAAATTCGTGCATTAATCACATGTGAGCAAACATATGTATGTAAACAATCACAAACCACTTTGGATGAATATATGACATGAATGATGATGTATTTGAGATCAAGGCTCAATCAAACGGAGCCGATCTAATGAGGCTCCTGATGCTCAACCCGTATCCCACGGGGAACTGATGGGCCTAATGAAATGCGTGCACTGAAATGATAAATTTAATCTATATAATTCACACAACAATCAATACACATTTGATCACGGAAATGATATATGCACGAGTGTTTAAATAAAATAAAGGAATAGTACGACACATGATACACCCCAAAACGTGAATAAAAAGGGGAATTTGTAAGAATTCACTCACAGTGGGTGCGTTCCTTGAAAATGATGAATGCGCACGAATTTATGATTCAACCGACGAGGGAAAACTAACCTAAATAATAACGAAATAATTCGATAAATAAATAAATTTTATTTGAGTTTAATTTTTTTAATTAGTGCTCTTAATGAGATTTTTAGATTTATTTTTGTGAGTTTAATGCAAATTTTTAACCTTAGAAATCTTATTTTTAAGTATTTTTAAATAATTTTTCAATTTAATAAAAAAAAATAAGAAAACAAAATTAAAAATAAGTTGACCTTGTCAGGTCTGACCGGGTCTGACCGGTCGGATAGCATGTAATTCAGGCAGCGTGTGAGGTTCGAACCCGTGACCTATTGTATACGTGCGCGCAGCTCTACCAACTGAGCTACGTGTCTAACCCGAAATATTCTCTATTTTAATTATATATATATACTAACTAGCTTTAACCTTATTTAGTTTTTATTAAAAAGGATTTAATATGGCCGAAACTTGTTACAGAAACCGGCATCGAACTCGGGACCTATGGTTCGAGTGCACACAGCCCAACCAGTTGGGCTGTGTGTCTAATCCGCATAAACACTGGATTATATTAATTTTATATATATGCTATGAGTTGATCTGAATAAGTTTAAAAAGTGTTGGTTTTATTTCAGAAAATCGGAAACATGTGCGACTCGAACCCGGGACGTGTGCTTTGTAATTGCACACACTCCACCACTGGACTGTGTGTCTAACCCGGTTAAATACCCGTTTTTATTTATATTTAAACACTAACTCAACATCATCTTTTTCACCATTCAAAAATCCAGACGATGATCCCGACTGAATAAACTGATTAAACAGTTTTGATTACTGTTTTGAGCTAATAAATTACTAATCAAGAGATAGCAAGGAGGTTTAGATAATTATACCGGTTTGGAGAACAATTACGGTTTTCTGGTCAGAGGTTCCGGCGATACTCCGGCGAGTGCGAAGGTCTCCGGCGACGTGCTTTGAAAGAAAAAAATTTCCAGGAAGAAAGTGCGGTTCCGAGCAAAATGCTTACAAGGAATTGGGTGGGTATTTATAAGGTGGACAGGCTGATCGGTTTCGATTTAGAGACCAAAATCACGGTCAATGATTTCAATTCTCAAAAGAAACGGTTTTGACTCAATTGTGTTTTAGTTAACAAGTATAAATGATGTAAAAATCAAGTTTACGCGTTTCAATCCTGAGGAAAGTAGCAACAATTTCGGAGTTTTAGTTTGCCGGCGATTTCGAGTTCTGGGTTTGCTGATTTACAGGTTTTGACTTTCGGTTTTACCATAAATGTTATTTGTTTAAGTATTGAACACAAATATGTGTGTGGCGGAGTGGTGTGATGTGTGTGTGTCTACGCGGGAGACCCGGGTTCGAGACCCGGCTACCCTTTTTATTTTTATTTTACTTTTTGATTTATTATTAGAGATTAATTTAACTTACTTTTTGTTTTATTTATTAATTATAGTTTTTAAATCCTAAAATATTTATTAATTAGGAGATATTTAAAATAACCGGAAAAATAAATACGCAACGAACTTTTAACCGAATATCTGATTATTAAACGAAGCGGGTTTTGAAACCCGTTTTACGACAAATGTTACAGTATCCCCTACTTTTAGAAATTTCGTCCCGAAATTTAAGTAGTAGTGGTAACCGGAAAAAGATGCGGGTATTTTTCGCGCATTGAGTCTTCACGTTCCCAAGTAAACTCGGGTCCTAGCTTTGACTCCCAACGTACCCTGACAATTGGAATACGACTTCTCCTTAAACGCTTCTCTCCGAAATCCATGATTTCCACTGGTCTTTCAACGAAGTGCATTGATTCATCGACTTGAATATCTTCTAGAGGAATATGAAGGTTTTCATTGGCGAGGCACTTTTTCAAGTTTGATACGTGGAATGTGGGATGGATTTTGTTAAGCTCTTCTGGTAGGTCAAGCTTGTATGCTACAGGACCTACTCTTTCAAGTATCTTGAAAGGTCTTACGTAGCGTGGTGCTAACTTGCCCTTCTGGCCAAAACGAAACACTCCCTTCCACGGTGATACTTTTAAAAGTACTTGATCACCAATGTCAAACTCCAAGGGTTTTCGTCGTCTGTCAGCATAACTTTTTGACGACTTTGAGCCGCTAGAAGATTGTTTCGAATTTGAAGGATCTTGTCGGTTGTCTCTTGAATCAATTCTGGTCCGGTGATTTGTGCTTCCCCAATTTCATGCCAACATACTGGAGATCGGCACTTACGACCATATAAAGCTTCGAAAGGAGCCATGCCGATACTTGAATGATAGCTATTGTTGTACGAAAACTCAACTAATGGTAGGTGAGCGTCCCAGTTCCCTTTGAAGTCTATGACACATGCTCGTAGCATGTCTTCAAGGGTTTGGATGGTGCGTTCAGATTGACCATCAGTTTGAGGATGAAAGGCGGTACTGAGGTCTAATCGTGTACCCAAAGCGGTTTGTACGGCTCGCCATGTTCGTGAAGTGAAACGACCATCACGGTCTGAAATGATGCTTAATGGTACACCATGACGGCTTACGATCTCGCTGATGTAGATACGAGCTAACTTCTCGTTCTTGAAGTCCTCGCGAATCGGAATGAAGTGAGATGACTTTGTAAGACGATCGATTATTACCCATATGGTGTCATACCCACTGGAGGTGCGAGGTAACCCGGTAATGAAATCCATGGTTATGTTTTCCCACTTCCATACAGGTATTTCGGGTTGGACTAGAAGTCCTGAAGGTCTTTGATGTTCAGGTTTTACTTTGGAATAGGTAAGGCACTTGGAAACAAAAACAGCAATATCCTTTTTCATGCCAGGCCACCAGTAGGTGTATCGTAGGTCTTGATACATCTTGTCGGCTCCTGGGTGTACAGTGTATCGTGTTTTGTGCGCCTCATTCATGAGGAAATAACGAAGGTTATCGCGATCAGGAATCCATATGCGGTTTAAATAGTATAGAATACCGTCGGATTTGGTTCCGATTTTGAGTTCAGTTC
This sequence comes from Scalesia atractyloides, assembly GCA_947069175.1. Classification (NCBI taxonomy): domain Eukaryota; kingdom Viridiplantae; phylum Streptophyta; class Magnoliopsida; order Asterales; family Asteraceae; genus Scalesia; species Scalesia atractyloides. The sequence goes on along the minus strand of CAMTDV010000015.1, from coordinate 33,892,758 downwards.
CACATGACAGCTCATCGCGTACGTCATTTTCTGTTACAGAAACATGTTGAGCTGCCCGGATTCGATCTTTGATGTCGGTTATGATTTGCGAACATAGAAGACGAATGGAGTTCGCATAACCTTTTTGACTGAGCGCATCGGCCACCACGTTTGCCTTGCCAGGATGATACCGAATTTCACAGTCGTAGTCGTTGAGAAGTTCGACCCATCTTCGTTGCCTCATATTCAACTCTTTCTGGTTGAAGATATGTTGGAGACTCTTGTGGTCAGTGTATTTTTCACACTTGGTGCCGTAGAGGTAATGTCTCCATATCTTGAGAGCGAACACAACGGCTCCAAGTTCTAGGTCGTGAGTGGTGTAATTCTTCTCATGAACTTTGAGTTGCCTAGAGGCATAGGCTATCACTTTTCCTCTTTGCATCAATACACAGCCTAGTTCTTGCCCTGACGCGTCGCAATAAACCACGAAGTCATCGCAACCCTCAAGGAGTGTAAGGACAGGTGCGTCACAAAGCCTTTGCTTTAAAGTTTGGAAAGCCTCTTCTTGCTTAGGTCCCCAAATGAAGGGTTTCCTTTGTGAGTCAAGGCCGTGAGTGGTACGGCGATACGGGAAAAATTTGCAATGAAGCGTCGATAGTAACCAGCCAAACCAAGAAATGACCTAACTTCGGTAGGGGTACGTGGCGCTTGCCATTCCTGTACTGCCTTGATTTTTGAAGGATCGACATGAATTCCCTTGTCATTGATGACATGACCAAGGAATTGTACTTCTCCCAACCAGAATTCGCATTTTGAGAACTTAGCGTAAAACTTTTCAGTCCTTAAGAGTGTAAAATGAGTCGAAGATGTCGCTCATGATCGGATTTCGACTTGGAGTAGATAAGGATGTCGTCGATGAAGACTATGACGAAACGGTCGAGGTAGGGTTTGCATACCCTATTAATCAAATCCATGAAGACAGCGGGGGCGTTGGTTAAACCGAAGGGCATGACCATGGACTCGTAATGACCATAACGAGTCCGGAAAGCGGTTTTTGGGATATCTTCTTCGCGCACTCTAAGCTGATGATAACCAGAACGAAGGTCGATTTTTGAAAAGCAGGTGGCGCCTTGAAGTTGGTCTAGGAGGTCATCAATGCGAGGCAGTGGATAGCGATTTTTAACCGTCAACTTGTTGAGTTCTCTATAATCAATGCACATGCGAAACGTTCCATCTTTCTTCTTCACAAAAAGAACAGGTGCACCCCAAGGCGATGAGCTAGGACATATGAATCCTTTGTCAGTCAGCTCTTGCAGTTGACTGGCCAGCTCTTGCATTTCGGATGGGGCTAACCTATAAGGAGATTTTGCGACTGGTGTAGCGCCAGGTACAAGATCGATGCGAAATTCGACTTCTCTCACAGGAGGAAGTCCTGAAACGTCGTCGGGAAAAACTTGAGGAAATTCCTTCACAATTGGAATATCTTCGAGTTTCCTCTCCTTGCCCCCCTTCTTGACGACGTGAGTTAGAAATGTGACATAGTTCTTGCGGAGATAACTTCGGGCTTGAAGGCAGGACATCAATTTGAGTCCCTTCGTAGGGGTTTCCCCAAAAATACGTAATGTCTGACCGTCTGCAAGAGGAATGCGAATGAATTTTTTCGTGGCACACCACCTCAGCGTGATGCTGGCTGAGCCAGTCCATACCGATTATAACATCGAAACTTCCCAACTTCATAGGAATGAGGTCAATTGGAAAATCGTGATTGTTTAGGGTGAGAGTACAATTGCGTATAATAGAATTTAATGAAGTGGGTTTTCCGTCAGCAACTTCCACCGTTAGAGATTCAATGAGATTAACACGAGGTTGGTCGAGGATAGGTTCGAATTCTAAGGACACAAAGCTCTTATCCGCACCAGTATCGAATAATATGGATGCATAACTACCATTGATGAGAAACGTACCGTTGACCACGTTGTTGTCAGCCCTGGCTTGGTTGTCATTGTTATTGAAAGCTCTTCCTCTGGCAGGTGGAGGAGCTTGGTTAGCTTGGTTTACCGGATTCGCTTGAGCTTGGGCATGGATGATGTTCACTAGGCGTGGACAAGTGTTCCTGAAGTGGTTTGGGTCCCCACAGTTGAAACAAGCTCGCATGGGTTGCATCATGGGGTAGTTGGGTTGGTAGTAAGGTTGGCCTGCGTGTTGTGCAGGTGGTAGAAGTAAGGGTTGTTGGGCTTGGGCCACCATTTGATTTTGGGTTTGGGTTGGAGGTTGACTGCGGTTCATTCGATGAAGGGTACGGCAGGTTTGGATAGTGTGACCCGCACGGCCACAACTTGTGCAATGTTGGCAGGGGTTTTCGGGAAGGTGATGGTATTGACAACGGTTGCACTTTGGGTGTGGGCCAGTGTATGGCCTTTTGAATGGTGCAGCTGGAGAAGCAATTTAGGTGATTGGTGCAGCAGTGATAGGAGGGTTGGTTTACAGCAAAATTCTTGCTATTTCGCTTCCTCTTACCAGCAAACTTCGAGGATGAGACGGGGTGGTTTAGAGTTGGGGTCTCAATGGGTGCTTTCTTCTTCTCATCTTTGAACTTGCCGTTTCGAATGCGATTTTCAGTGAGTTCTGTGGCTAACTCCATTGCGGCTTCAAGTGTTGCAGGCGAAGTGCTTAAAACCGAATCTTGGATTTTCGAGGGGAGGCCTCGAATGTAGTGTTCGACTAAGCGGTACAAGGGGGTGAACAAATTGGGAATCATCTGGTTCAACTCGAGAAATCTTTTATTGTATGAAGTGTGGTCTCCTTCCTTTTGTTTCAATGCGTGGAACTCGTCTTCCAGCTTTTTGATTTTGCTTCTTGGACAGAAACGTCTGGTCATGATTTCCCTTAACTCTTCCCATGTTAAGGCCATGGCATCTTCAACTCCTCGCTTACCCTTTTCCGTGTTCCACCAGGTAAGGGCTACCCCAAACAGTCTTCCAGTCGCGTAACGTACCTTACGAGTGAAGGAGAGCGGTGACACCTTCAGTCCCTTCATATTTTGGGGGTTCGCAGGATTTGAAGTGTTTGTAGGTGCACTTGGAGGTTTTGGAAAGAGGGTTGGCGACGCTCTGGTCTTCTTGGTTGGGAGGGTTGATGGGATTAGCGGTGAGAGCTTGTTGAACTTGAAGCATGATGTCAGGAAGCACTGCGGCCATTTGTTTAGCAATTTGTGTGGCCAAGCGTTCGTTTGACTTTCCTGACTTTCTACCTCCACGTAATTGCCTAGCCGACATCTACAGGAACATATGTAGGAAGATTGTGAGTTTAAGAATTTCCTAGGTGTCATGTGTCGTAAAAAGAATGAAAACAACATAACTGAAAATAATTTAACTACATCCATAGGATGTCTTGGGTTTGCTCATGTTTGGGCCTCCAAATGTCCCCCATACCATTTCCTGTGTAGTCATGTGGGCCCCCATGACTATTGGGCTTGGTAGGATTCACATTGGTGTCGGCGGGTTAACACTCGCACCACCCGAATGAAAATCGTAAAACATGATTGCGAGATGTATGGTAGGAGGGTGTACAGGGGTAGACACAATGACAGCTCAAAGTGGGGTTAGTTCACACGACGTTTGGTATGGTATGCTTTGGCCTAATAGGTCCTTCGTACTCTCATCGTTAGTCCCAGGTAGGCAAACTGGTCCTTTATTTTGGATTTATACGAATGCCAAGCCTAGACAGGACGTTCCGACTACCGGTACTCGTACCCTTCCAGTTACTACATGCCCGTCATGAGAACTCACTTTGATGTGATTTGAAAAATACAAAAATCATTGCAAAAATCATGGAAATCGTGAGGTGTGTGCTCTCATAGATATGATATGTTATGAGGATATGAATTATGATGAGCATTGCATATTAACATGTATTTGTGAGCGTTCTTGCATAATATTGGGTGTGAAAATAAACATGAAACATATAAACATCATGAATTTTGCATATAACGCATAAACAATTAAAATTTAATCAACTATAGTATAGGCTCTAAGGGTCTAATAACCTATCCTATATCCCTATAGTCACAAGCTCTGATACCAATCTGTCACACCCCGACCCGCAGCGGAATAAAAGTCGGGGCATAATTGGGTTATCACCAAAGCTCATGATATTTGCTAAGAAGTTTCATATTTATTAAATTCGAATTACAAACTTAAATATCCAATAATCAAAATTCATACAATTATAAATGAAAACTAAACTAAATGTTCATTCGAAAGCATTAACTTGTTTATTCTTCTAGGCCATCCTAAGTGTTTCTTTCCTCAACTGGATCACCTGTATCATGTGTAAAACAGGGGAGATTTTGGGTCAACAAACGTTAGCGAGTGAACTTTGATAAAACATTTTAAGTAATTGCTTGTTTTATTTATTAAAGAAAAATTCGTGCATTAATCACATGTGAGCAAACATATGTATGTAAACAATCACAAACCACTTTGGATGAATATATGACATGAATGATGATGTATTTGAGATCAAGGCTCAATCAAACGGAGCCGATCTAATGAGGCTCCTGATGCTCAACCCGTATCCCACGGGGAACTGATGGGCCTAATGAAATACGTGCACTGAAATGATAAATTTAATCTATATAATTCACACAACAATCAATACACATTTGATCACGGAAATGATATATGCACGAGTGTTTAAATAAAATAAAGGAATAGTACGACACATGATGCACCCCAAAACGTGAATAAAAAGGGGAATTTGTAAGAATTCACTCACAGTGGGTGCGTTCCTTGAAAATGATGAATGCGCACGAATTTATGATTCAACCGACGAGTGAAAACTAACCTAAATAATAACAAAATAATTCGATAAATAAATAAATTTTATTTGAGTTTAATTTTTTTAATTAGTGATCTTAATGAGATTTTTAGATTTATTTTTGTGAGTTTAATGCAAATTTTTAACCTTAGAAATCTTATTTTTAAGTATTTTTAAATAATTTTTCAATTTAATAAAAAAAATAAGAAAACAAAATTAAAAATAAGTTGACCTTGTCAGGTCTGACCGGGTCTGACCGGTCGGATAGCATGTAATTCAGGCAGCGTGTGAGGTTCGAACCCGTGACCTCTCGTATACGTGCACGCAGCTCTACCAACTGAGCTACGTGTCTAACCCGAAATATTCTCTATTTTAATTATATATATATATATACTAACTAGCTTTAACCTTATTTAGTTTTATTAAAAAGGATTTAATATGGCCGAAACTGGTTACAGAAACCGGAATCGAACTCGGGACCTATGGTTCGAGTGCACACAGCCCAACCAGTTGTGCTGTGTGTCTAATCCGCATAAACACTGGATTATATTAATTTTATATATATGCTATGAGTTGATCTGAATAAGTTTAAAAAGTGTTGGTTTTATTTCAGAAAATCGGAAACATGTTCGACTCGAACCCGGGACGTGTGCTTTGTAATTGCACACACTCCACCGCTGGACTGTGTGTCTAACCCGGTTAAATACCCGTTTTTATTTATATTTAAACACTAACTCAACTTCATCTTTTTCACCATTCAAAAATCCAGACTGAATAAACTGATTAAACAGTTTTGATTACTGTTTTGAGCTAATAAATTACTAATCAAGAGATAGCAAGGAGGTTTAGATAATTATACCGGTTTGGAGAACAATTACGGTTTTCTGGTAAGAGGTTCCGGCGATACTCCGGCGAGTGCGAAGGTCTCCGGCGACGTGCTTTGAAAGAAAAAAATTTCAAGGAAGAGAGTGCGGTTCTGAGCGAAATGCTTACAAGGAATTAGGTGGGTATTTATAAGATGGACAGGCTGATCGGTTTCGATTTAGAGACCAAAATCATGGTCAATGATTTCAGTTCTCAAAAGAAACGGTTTTGACTCAATTGTGTTTTAGTTAACAAGTATAACTGATGTCGAAATCAAGTTTACGCGTTTCAATCCTGAGGAAAGTAGCAACAATTTCGGAGTTTTAGTTTGCCGGCGATTTCGAGTTCTGGGTTTGCTGATTTACAGGTTTTGACTTTCGGTTTTACCATAAATGTTATTTGTTTAAGTATTGAAGACAAATATGTGTGTGGCGGAGTGGTGTGATGTGTGTGTGTCTACGCGGGAGACCCGGGTTCGAGACCCGGCTACCCTTTTTATATTTATTCTACTTTTTGATTTATTATTAGAGATTAATTTAACTTACTTATTGTTTTATTTATTAATTATAGTTTTTAAATTCTAAAATATTTATTATTTAGGAGATATTTAAAATAACCGGAAAAATAAATACGCAACGAACTTTTAACCGAATATCTGATTATTAAACGAAGCGGTTTTGAAACCCGTTTAACGACGAATGTTACACGCACGGACGACACTTATGCGTGCGGATGACTTATGCTCTTTGTTTCTTGCGCGTGGATGACTCATGCTCGCGGATGAGTTTCATGCGCTTGGTTCAAGCGCGAGGCTCATGCTCTCCTACGCGCCGAATTCAATTTTTCGATCCAATATCTTTATTTATTCGAAATTGATGATGATTCTTTCACAGATAGGTACGAAAATCAATTCTGATCAATCCTATGGCTTCAATTTGACTTTTCATCTGTGAATTGATCTTCAATTTTGATAAAAACGTGTTTTCACCTTCATTTTACGTCTGAAGCACGAAATCATGAGCTAAGGTGATTCAGCCGACAATTAGTTCGATTGAATCAGTACCATAGCTTTGATACCACTGCTAGAACATGGGACCGTTACGTCCTATGTCACACCCCGACTCGCAGCGGAAAAGTGATCGGGGCATGATTGGGTTATCATCAAAGCTCATGACATTTATTTTAACGTTTCATATTCATTAATACACTTTAATGGAAATTTACAATCATAATTACATCAATGACCTAAACATCAACTAAGCTTCTTTGTTTTCTTCTAAGGCATTTCCTATGTTTTCCTTGCTTCATCCTGTTCACCTGTATCATGTGTAAAAGGGTTTTTGGATCAACAAAAAGTTGGCGAGTGAATCCTATGGAAAACATTTGAACAAGTTTATTTAATTGATTATGAAATAAAGTGCACAACCACACATGAGTAAAAATAGATGTAAACTTATTCATAAATCAATTTAATATTAAACAATACACACATGAACAATAATGGATCGTTTAGAGGCACGCGTTGCTCAACTCGTCTCTCACGAGGAACTGATGGGCCTATTGAATGAATTGCATAAACATGATAATATGAAAGACATAACTACAAACAATATAAACTCAATAATACACACATGAACAATAATGGATTGGTTTTGAGGCACGCGTTGCTCAACTCGTCTCCCACGAGGAACTGATGGGCTTAATGAATGAATTTCATATAAGTTGACAAGATGAAATACATAATCACAACAATATAAACAATCTAAGTTTAGATCACGATATGGTATGGCACAAGTTTAAATAAACGAGTTAATTATTTTGTGACACATGACACACCCCAAAACGTGTAATTAAAAAGGGGGAGTTGTAAGATTCACTCACAGTGGGTGCGTTCGGTTGATGATGTTGAATGCACGCGAAGTGGTTTTAACCACGAGTGAAATTAACCTAAATAAATAGCATTATGGTTCGGTAAGTAAACGGATTTTATTAATCCATTTTAGTAGGATTGTTGGGTGTATTTTTGTGAGTTTAAGGCTATTTTCTAACCTTAAAAATGTTATTTTTAAGTATTTTTAATTGATTTTTAATTAAAATAAATAAATAAAAATAATAAAAAAAGTTGACTTTTTTGACCGTTGGCCGTTGACCTTGACTGTTTGACCGGTTCGTATGCGTGTAAGTGTGCGCTGAATGAGGCTCGAACCCGAGACCTCCCGTACGCGTGCACGCAGCTCTACCAACTGAGCTACGTGTCTAACCCGAAATATTTCTGTTTTTAATTATATTTATATATTAATTAGATTAAACAGAAAATCCTTTATTTTTAAAAACGATTTTAATCCAAAGACTCGGTGCGCTCCACAGGTCTCGAACCCGGGACCTGTGGTTTATGCTAACACACAGTCCACCGCTGGACTGTGTGTCCAACTTGTTAACTTAACTGATTTTTATTATACTTAAACACAAACTAAGTATTTTCATTTCTGACTTATTTAAAAAGTTAGATATTTGTCCGGATCGGTGCAGTAGACCGGACTCGAACTCGTGTCCTGTGATTAAACGTACACACAGTCCACCACTGGACTGTGTGTCTAACTTGGTTATTATTCCGGTTATTAATAAACTTAACATGTAACAGTGGTGACTCCGGTTCGGTTAACAAAAAGGCATTTTTATTAAGGCAGCATGCGTGGGACAAGATTCGAACTCGAGACGTTAGTGTGTTTAATGTGCACACAGTCCACCGCTGGACTGTGTGTCTGACCCGAGCTATATCTTGATTTTAATTAAACTTATATGTTACCGCAACTTCGTCTTCTTCGTTAGATTTTAACCAGAATCGGAAATCCGATTGGTTCGATGTTTTAATCGTGTTCGTTAGCGTTTTTCAGTTAATTACAGATGAGATATGTAAAAAGAAGGGAAGATTTAAGCGTGAGGTATACCGACTGGATTCCTCTGTTTCTCCGGCAGAACTCCGGCGACAGCAACAGATTCCGGCGTCGTGTGTCTTGCGGCAGAGAGTCTTCAGCAAGCTTGAAAAGGATGTGGGTGACTTCGGTATAAGCTCAGAGGGTTCAGTAAGGCTCAGAAGTGAAGGGCTCGGTTTTCCGGCGAGTTACAGAAGTTTTCCGGCGAATGGATTTACGTCGAGTAAAGGTGGGGTTTTGAGCGAAAAAGCTAGCAGAGGTTCGAGGGAGTATTTATAAGGCAGATCATCGATGAATTTGGTCCAATTTCCGGCTTGATTCGTCGGTTAGAATTTCTCCGGCAGTTATAACTTGTGTCGCGGACTCAGGCGTCGGTTATAACCGATGTAGGTTTAAACGTTTACGTTATAACTGAAGAAGTCGTAAAATATTGGCGACTTAGTCGGGATTTCCGATGACTGAAATTAGGGCGCCGGTTTTTGAATTTGGAAAACATGTTATGAATTAGTTGAGTCTAACAATTACCAAGAAACACTAGTGGCGCAGTGGTTGGAGAGTTGAGTGTTAAGTTGTGTTGACCGGCTGACTGACCCGGGTTCGAAACCCGGCAGTGCCAAATTATATTTATTTTCTTATTTTTGACAGTTTTTCAAAAACAAACTATATATTCCAATATAATAATTAATTATGTATCGTTTAAAATTATTTTGGGCATTAAATTCGCAATGAAATTTTTAACTGATTGTTCGGTTAATAAACAGAGCGGGTTTGGTAAATCCGTTTTTGACGGATGTTACAGTATCCCCTGCTTTTTAGAAATTTCGTCCCGAAATTTAAATAGTGATATATTTGACTAAAAGAATGATGGTGTTTAGTTTGACAGTTATATACTTAGAAAAAGTAAGAGTTTAAATTTTTGTTTGAGGCGGTAACGTCCCTTGTAAGGGTTAAGTACCCTATTACAGGAATCGCTTTTTGTTGCCTTCTGTAAAAGTATTGATAAGCAGAATTGATTCGCTAAATATGGTATCATGCATAAGAGTTTGGATATGTTTGGAAGGATATGGTTATATCCTAAGGCAAAACTTCTAATACTACAACCTACATGGAACTTCTCATAACCATCTAACAATACCTCTGATCCTTTGACAAGAATACTTATATATAGGAAGTACCAGCGGCCTATCCACCATATTCTTGTCAAATTTTCATTGGTTTTATCAGTAAGTTATGATTGGTTCTATGACTATAGAACATAAATAAATACAACAGCTAATATTTGAATCCACATTCTGATAGCATATATGTTTGAATGGTGACAGTTCCTCTCTCGTTTGTTATGATGGAGAGGTTAGTTTATGTAGAAATGGAACACAATCCAATTTCTTTAAATAGCGTGATGATATAAATGTAACACAAATTTCAACCAAGGCAATACTAAATCCTACATGGAACTTCTCATAACCGCCTGATAATGCCTCTGATCCTTTGGCAAGAATACTTATATATAGGAAGTACCAGCGGCGTATCCACCATATTATCGTCAAATTTTCATTGGTTTTATCAGTGAATTATGATTAGTCCTATGTGACTCTACAACCAATACAACAAACACAAAAATACTGAAAATGAAAAATGTCAGTGCGATCAAGGCTCAATCAAACGGAGCCGATCGTATTGCATGTACTGAAAATGAAAATGTCTATGCGATCAAGGCTCAATCAAGCGGAGCCGATCGTATTGCATGTACTGAAAATAATAAACTTAATCTAAACAACAATCACACAAACAGCCTATACATGGAACCTCTCATAACCGCCTGATAATGCCTCCGATCATTTGACAAGAATACTTATATATAGGAAGTACCAGCGGCGTATCCACCATATTCTTGTCAAATTTTCATTGACTTTATCCACAAGTTATGATTAGTTCTATGTGACTCTACTACAAACACAACAACCACAAAATACTGATAATGAAAATGTCTGTGCGATCAAGGCTCAATCAAACGGAGCCGATCGTATTGCATGTACTGAAAATGAAAATGTCTGTGCGATCAAGGCTCAATCAAACGGAGCCGATCATATTGCATGTACTGAAAATGATAAACTTAATCTAAACAACAATCACACAAACAGCCTATACATGGAACCTCTCATAACCGCCTGATAATGCCTCCGATCATTTGACAAGAATACTTATATATAGGAAGTACCAGCGGCGTATCCACCATATTCTTGTCAAATTCTCATTGACTTTATCCGCAAGTTATGATTAGTTCTATGCGACTCTACAACAAACACAACAACCACAAGATACTGATAATGAAAATGTCTGTGCGATCAAGGCTCAATCAAACGGAGCCGATCGTATTGCATGTACTGAAAATGAAAATGTCTGTGCGATCAAGGCTCAATCAAACGGAGCCGATCGTATGTGGGCACGCCAGGTTCAACCTCATAATGAAATGGGGAACATGCTCAACGCTCATAATGTAATGGGGAGCGACGGCCTATGAAATTGCATGTACTGAAATAATAAACAATAATTACTCAAACAGTCTACACATGGAACCTCTCATAACCGCCAGATAATGCTTCTGATCCTTTGACAAGAATACTTATATATAGGAAGTACCAGCGGCGTATCCACCATATTCTTGTCAAAGTTTCATTGGCTTTATCCTTAAGTTATGATTGATTCGATGTGATTCTAAAACATAAAGAAAAACATAAAACTAAACGATAGGAGTTGAATCTGGATTTTCGGTGAAGAGGACTAGTTGGGTATCTTCGTTTAGGCCGTCATTATCTTCGACAAGATTGGCGTTGATGTTGAAGACTCTTCCTCTTGCTGGTGGCCTAGCGGTTGGGTTTTCTTGGTTTACTTGGTTAACTGGGTTTGATTGAGCTTGAGTGTTGATGACGTTAACCAATTGAGGGCATGTGTTTCTAAAGTGGGTAGGGTCGCCACAATTGAAACAAGCTCGAACATATGGGAACATGGGGTATTGGGGTTGTTGATAGGTTTGGTTCATGGTTTGAGTAGGGGGAGAGATTTGGTTTTGAAAGGTGCGGCAAACCTTGCTCAAATGACCATAGCGTCCACAAGTTGCACATAGTCGACAAGGTAATGTAAGGGGATGGTGATAAAAACAGTTGTTGCATTGAGGGTGAGGTCCAAGATATGGTTTCTTATTTGGGTAAGTTGAGTTGGGTGCCACTTGAGTGATTGGGATAGCTTGGATGGGTATGGCGTGTGAAATTGGTTGATTTCGTTGGATAGCAGCGAAAAGTTGTCCGTCTCTTTTTCTCTTAGAGTTGGGTTGAGAAGGGGATTCGGTTTGGGTGTAGTCGGAGGTTTCAGTCGGTGCTTTATCCTTCTTCTTCTCCTCCTTGAAGTCTTTGTTCCGGATTCGGTTCTCGGTGAGCGCTGTTGCTAGCTCCATTGCTGCTTCCAAAGTTGCAGGCGAGGTACTTATTACAGAGTCTTGAATCTTTGACGGAAGACCACGAATGTAGTGCTTGATCAAACGGTAGAGGGGAGTGAACATGTTGGGAACCATTTGATGTAATTCGAGGAATCTTTTGTTGTACGTGATGTGGTCGCCTTCCTTTTGCTTCAACGAATAGAACTCATCTTCTAATTTCTTGATTTCGCTCCTTGGGCAAAATCGTCTGGTCATGATTTCCTTCAATTCCTCCCAAGTTAAGGTCATAGCATCGTCGACGCCTCATTTGGCCTTTTCTGTATTCCACCAAGTAAGTGCTATCCCATATAATCGACCGGTAGCATAACGCACTTTGTGATCATCGGGGCAATCGCAATTTAGAAAGGTGTTCTCCATTTCTTCAAACCAATGGAGGAGAGCGGTGACGCCTTCAGTCCCTTTGTATTTTGGAGGGTCGCATGATTTGAAATGCTTGTAGGTGCATTTAGTGGTATTTGGGGGAGGGTTGATAACGTTTTGATTTTCTTGATTGACAGGATTAGCGGTAAGTGCTTGTTGTACTTGGATTACAATGTTGGGTATTACGGCAGCCATTTGTTGAGCGATTAGGGCAGCCATGCGTTCGCGGGCTTTTCCTGCTCTCATCTTCCTACGGGCGAGGTTAGAAAACATCTACAAGGAATACATGTCAAGAGTATGAGTTGAATGTTTTTGGGTTCATGGGTCGCACTAGGAATGAACATTCATAAAATAATTATAGAAAAACAAATCTACTACATCCATAGGATGTCTTGGGCTTTGCTCGCCATTAGGCCCTACATGCCGCCATACTTCACCTTCGTAATCATGTGGGCCCCCATGAATACCGGGTTTTTCATATGGTTCGCATGGGTTTGCCTGGTTGCGTACACTAAAACCCGGAGAAAATCGAGAAATATGTATACAACGTGTGATATCCGGAATGTGTCCAGGTGTAGACACTTTGACACCTCAAAGTGGGGTTAGTTCGAACGACGTTTGGTGTGGCATGCTTTGGCCTAATAGGTCCTTCGTACTCTCATCGTTGGTCCCCAGGTAGGCAAACTGGTCCGTTATATTCGATTTATACGAATGCCAACCTAGACAGGACGTTCCGACTACCGGTACTTGTACCCTTCCAGTTACTACATGCCCGTCGCAGAACTTACTTTGATAAGATTTGAAAATTGCAACAAAATCTTTGAATAATGAGAGTATGAAAATGAATTGAATATATGAACATTGATATATGTATAATGAATATGTATATAAGTATGTATGTTTGACTGTAAATATAAACAAATATGAAACAAATAAATATCACAAGTTTGTATGTAACCACCTAATCAATTAAAATTTAGGCAGACTATAGTATAGGCTCTAAGGGTCTAATAACCTATCCTATATCCCTATAGTCATGGCTCTGATACCAATCTGTCACACCCCGACCCGCAGCGGAAAAGGTGATGGGGCATGATTGGGTTATCATCAAAGCTCATGACATTTATTTTAACGTTTCATATTCATTAATACACTTTAATGGAAATTTACAATCATAATTACATCAATGACCTAAACATCAACTAAGCTTCTTTGTTTTCTTCTAAGGCATTTCCTATGTTTTCCTTGCTTCATCCTGTTCACCTGTATCATGTGTAAAAGGGTTTTTGGATCAACAAAAAGTTGGCGAGTGAATCCTATGGAAAACATTTGAACAAGTTTATTTAATTGATTATGAAATAAAGTGCACAACCACACATGAGTAAAAATAGATGTAAACTTATTCATAAATCAATTTAATATTAAACAATACACACATGAACAATAATGGATCGTTTAGAGGCACGCGTTGCTCAACTCGTCTCTCACGAGGAACTGATGGGCCTAATGAATGAATTGCATAAACATGATAATATGAAAGACATAACTACAAACAATATAAACTCAATAATACACACATGAACAATAATGGATTGGTTTTGAGGCACGCGTTGCTCAACTCGTCTCCCACGAGGAACTGAGGGCTTAATGAATGAATTTCATATAAGTTGACAAGATGAAATACATAATCACAACAATATAAACAATCTAAGTTTAGATCACGATATGGTATGGCACAAGTTCAAATAAACGAGTTAATTATTTTGTGACACATGACACACCCCAAAACGTGTAATTAAAAAGGGGGAGTTGTAAGATTCACTCACAGTGGGTGCGTTCGGTTGATGATGTTGAATGCACGTGAAGTGGTTTTAACCACGAGTGAAATTAACCTAAATAAATAGCATTATGGTTCGGTAAGTAAACGGATTTTATTAATCTATTTTAGTAGGATTGTTGGGTGTATTTTTGTGAGTTTAAGGCTATTTTCTAACCTTAAAAATGTTATTTTTAAGTATTTTTAATTGATTTTTAATTAAAATAAATAAATAAAAATAATAAAAAAGTTGACTTTTTTGACCGTTGACCGTTGACCTTGACTGTTTGACCGGTTCGTATGCGTGTAAGTGTGCGCTGAATGAGGCTCGAACCCGAGACCTCCCGTACGCGTGCACGCAGCTCTACCAACTGAGCTACGTGTCTAACCCGAAATATTTCTGTTTTTAATTATATTTATATATTAATTAGATTAAACAGAAAATCCTTTATTTTTAAAAACGATTTTAATCCAAAGACTCGTGCGCTCCACACGTCTCGAACCCGGGACCTGTGGTTTATGCTAACACACAGTCCACCGCTGGACTGTGTGTCCAACTTGTTAACTTAACTGTTTTTTATTATACTTAAACACAAACTAAGTATTTTCATTTCTGACTTATTTAAAACGTTAGATATTTGTCCGGATCGGTGCAGTAGACCGGACTCGAACTCGTGTCCTGTGATTAAACATACACACAGTCCACCACTGGACTGTGTGTCTAACTTGGTTATTATTCCGGTTATTAATAAACTTAATATGTAACAGTGGTGACTCCGGTTCGGTTAACAAAAAGGCATTTTTATTAAGGCAGCATGCGTGGGACAAGATTCGAACTCGAGACGTTAGTGTGTTTAATGTGCACATAGTCCACCGCTGGACTGTGTGTCTAACCCGAGCTATATCTTGATTTTAATTAAACTTATATGTTACCGCAACTTCGTCTTCTTCGTTAGATTTTAACCAGAATCGGAAATCCGACTGGTTCGATGTTTTAATCGTGTTCGTTAGCGTTTTTCAGTTAATTACAGATGAGATATGTAAAAAGGAGGGAAGATTTAAGCGTGAGGTATACCGACTGGATTCCTCTGTTTCTCCGGCAGAACTCCGACGACAGCAACAGATTCCGGCGTCGTGTGTCTTGCGGCAGAGAGTCTTCAGCAAGCTTGAAAAGGATGTGGGTGACTTCGGTATAAGCTCAGAGGGTTCAGTAAGGCTCAGAAGTGAAGGGCTCGGTTTTTCGGCGAGTTACAGAAGTTTTCCGGCGAATGGATTTACGTCGAGTAAAGGTGGGGTTTTGAGCGAAAAAGCTAGCAGAGGTTCGAGGGAGTATTTAAGGCAGATCATCGATGAATTTGGTCCAATTTCCGGCTTGATTCGTCGGTTAGAATTTCTCCGGCGGTTATAACTTGTGTCGCGGACTCAGGCGTCGGTTATAACCGATGTAGGTTTAAACGTTTACGTTATAACTGAAGAAGTCGTAAAATATTGGCGAGTTAGTCGGGATTTCCGACGACTGAAATTTGGGCGCCGATTTTTGAATTCGGAAAACATGTTATGAATTAATTGAGTCTAACAATTACCAAGAAACACTAGTGGCGCAGTGATTGGAGAGTTGAGTGTTAAGTTGTGTTGACCGGCTGACTGACCCGGGTTCGAAACCCGGCAGTGCCAAATTATTTTTATTTTCTTATTTTTGACAGTTTTTCAAAAACAAACTATATATTCCAATATAATAATTAATTATGTATCGTTTAAAATTATTTTGGGCATTAAATTCGCAACGAAATTTTTAACTGATTGTTCGGTTAATAAACGGAGCGGGTTTGGTAAATCCGTTTTTGACGGATGTTACATCCTACGTGTTTAGACGGAAGTTTGAATAAGATAAAACTGATTTGGTAGAAATCTCATAAGAATAATCATAAGTAGAAGATTCGATTCCATACCTAAAGAATATACATCATTGACAGGCTAAAGAGAGCATCAAACAATCTCTCCAGTCGTTTCCCTAGAACTTCAACACTCCTATGCGCAAGAGCCCATATATATAGGCAAGCTCCATGAGTATGAGCTCATGCGCACGGCTAAGCCTCTCAAACGCACGTATGAGCTCATGCGTGCGTATGAGCACATCTTTATACGCAGTATGACTCAATCGTGTGTATGAGTGTTTTCTTTATCTGTCTAACCCTCAAACTTATACAATATTTAACACACGCTTTATCTAGCCTATTCGCACAGTGACGGAAACATATAATATGCACCAACAACATGATATTCGATCATTCTTACGCTCACCCAGCCTTTGCTTACACCTATGCAGAATACTATAATTATTATAAGCCAACTTTTTTAAAGGAAATTCAAATACGACATTAACTTTTATTTCAAAACTACAATTATAACAAGGCAATAATTTTTAATTGGAAGCCCCCAAAAATGCTTTATTTATATACGTCTAGCCCTAATAATCCATGTAGGAAACTCTAAAACGAGAATGCGAAAAACATAAACTTTTTAAAATAAAATATAACAAACAGACAAACCAACAATACCCATGTAAATCCCCCGCAACCCCAACATTCTTCTTCCACTCAAGTGATACAGTGAAGAGAAAAAAAAAACGAAACCACTTGCACTATCAACAACAATCGACAAAAAAACGTTAGAAAAACACATTGCAATCAAATTTTCTAACCATCTCGACGATTTCAACTGTTTTTGTTATCTTCTGCCGGCGACAATAGTCTGAATGTTGAAGTAATGTCAGAACAGTTACAAAAACCAGTGCGATCGACACTTCAACCTTTGTAATACCAAACCCTCCGATAGAATCGCCAAAGATAAGAGAAAGGATTTTATTTTTGAAATTGGAAGAGAGGATTTTTTGATGTGTAATGGCTGTGTGCTTTTGATGTTTTACAAAGGTTGGTGACTATGTGTCACGCTGTTTCATGATGATACTGTGCATGTAGATTGCACATGGATATGAACACCCTTATCATATATTATACATTTACCTTCGCTCAATGCTTAATGTCCAAAACACCCCTCTAACACTTATCAACAATAATAATTTATAAAATTAAAATAAAAAACCCATCTAATTGTATAACCCATAGATCTTGTTGATCAATGGTCTTTAATTTGGTTTACTATGTTTTCTCAATTACATAGGTTTTCTATTTAACCCTTCTCTGAAATTCTATAAGCCAACTTTAATTAGTAGACTTATTATCATAATTGACATTTAATAACACTTATAGTTCAAGACCAGATAAATTATTACCAAAGCCAATATAATTAGTAGACTTATATTTAAAGAAAAAGAATACATTAGTACATGCCAAAGATGCTATATCCATATTTGAATGGAATATACATGTCTTATGTCTATCCTATTGCCTAAGATGCTTTATCCATTTGCCTAAGATGCTCTATCTATAATTGAATGAAATATACATGTCTTATGTCTATCCTATATGTATTTAGAAGTCTTTTTAGTTTAATCTCCCATTACCTAATCCTGTGTATATAAACAATCAATAGATATATTTTCTTTTTGCATTTTATTATTGATTTCTCTTTTTTTTATAGTTTCATAGGCCTGAGAAAGGACGTGTAAGTATATATTTAGATTAGCACCTTGTTTAACTAAGATAAACCTACCTCGAAGAGGTCAAGTTAAAAATAATATGCAAATTCAACTCGTCGGGGTTGAGATAGAGCAAAATTTGTTACAATAAGTATTTGTATTCACAACTTTAAAGACAAGTACAATAGAATTAAATTGGGAGCTCTTTCTTGGCTCTAGAAAGGACATGGTGGCAATAATTTACCACAACCACTGATAAAATAATAAAAAGGGTTTCATGCTCTCAATTCTCAAGTTGACTACAATGCAAGAGTGGCCAACATCCATTTCTATATGTTTTTTTTATACGTCATCCACATATTTGTAACCAACTTGGTTCTTTAAAATATTATTACCGGCTTTCTCCTACTACTAGTAAAGTCTTATAACCATTTAGATCGCTTATTGAAAAAGGCCCCGTTTATGATTTTAAGTAATTATATTTTTGTTACGAGAGAAAAGCTATAGATGGGTGAGTTGATAAAGAGAAGAAAATAAAAAAATATTAGTTAGTTGTTTAGAGAAAATTATTAGTTTGAATTAATAGGTTTGTCTAGTTATTTTATTTATTGGTTAATTGAGTATTATAGTTGGAATTGGTTTAGGATAGCTTTTTAACAAGGAATTAGTTTAGTATAAATAAAAGAGGTTAGGTATGTAATTCTTTGGTTATATTTTGTTTTGGTTCAATAGTTAATAAAGAAGGAAGAGTTGTGGGAGGATCGACTTTCCTCCAAAAGCACCAGACCAGACTTGAGCTAACTAACCTGCGCGAAATTCATCATTATTTAGTTTGACAAACGATTAGATCTATTGTTTCAATGCTTCTGCTTCTTTGTATTAATAAACGTTGAAGAATTACAGATACAAACTGACAGGGCTTTGCCACAAGATCAGGAAAAACAACTAAGGCCTCAACACCCCTGCTCAGCTATATATAGACATGCCAGCTTTGCACAAGGGGTGGACAAGTCACTTCGTCCGAGGTGCACCTCTACGAAATGGTCTAATTACATACACAAAACATAGATATCTAAAATATAAGCCCTATTACATATATGACATGACCCTAAGACATAGGCTATAAACATTCTGTAACAACAAACTCCCCCTTGGATATTGTCGCAGTCTTGGTCAGTGTTCAAAATCTTCAAAAGGTTTGACAGTTAACGTCCAAAGAAAATCTTTTTCGGTCTTTGACGCTCCTCAGAATAACTAGGCGTTTGATTTTCTGTAGGAGGAGGTCTGTTGTAAGTGTTTCCAAACTGGAATCTCTTCAAAGATGCTTGATGTTGTTGATATAAAAACACAAGTTCTTCATCTGTAGGCTCTTCGGGCAGATCAAAGACTCTCGTAGTTAAACAACCAAGGATCACTAGCCTTTTGTATATGCATCGTATATCTCTGGCAATCAACATGTTGAGCTAGAATAACCCGGATTAAGCTAGGCAGAAATACTCTCCTATGAGGACTAGCATATCCCACAAAAAAGCCTTCTTGAGATCTAGCCCCGAATTTACCATCTGGGTCGATGACTGTGCATGGAGATCCAAACAGCTCTAGAAACTCCAAGTTTGGTTTTTGCTGGTTAAGTAACTCAAAGCACGTTTTCTTGTGAGGCTTGACTGTTAAAACTCTGTTCAGCATGTAACAAGCAGAGGTAACTGCTTCGCTCCAAACACTAATAGGTAACTTTGAATCGGCGAGCATTGTGCGTGCTGTTTCTATGAGAGTTCGATTCTTCCGTTCAGCTACTCCCTTTTGTTACGGAGTATAGGGGGCGCAGAATTCGAGCATCTTGTTGTTTTTGGACTCCGTACCATTGTCAGTACGAATTCCTCTAATTGGCAAATGGTACAAGTTCTCCAACTTTCTGAAGAGTATCATCAAATTTTCAAAAGTTTAATATTACTCTCCTGAAACAGAACCCATGAGAACCTAGAGTAGTCGTCAGTCACAACAAGGCAATATAGATCGCCATATATACTTCGATCATTTACTGGCCCAAACAGATCCATATGTAGCCTTTCAAGTGGAAGCTTGATTGAATTCAGGAGTTTTCTTGGATGAGATTTCTTGTGCTGCTTCCCCTTCTTATAGCTGATACAATCAGCATTCAAGTGGAAACTCTTAAGATTAACACCGTCCACCAGATTTTTGTGCACCAAATAGTTCATTTTCCGTAAATGTATGTGACCCATCTTTTGATACCACAAGATTGATTCCTTTTCTGTCGCCTTTGTTACAAAACATTGAACCTTCTTTGATGTAGTGGATGCGACACTCATGTCAAGGACATAGAGATCATTTTCTCGTGGAGCGAACATGAGGATCCACTCCTCAGGAAGTTTGAATCCCGGCTTAAGAATAGACATTCTTTGTCATTGAAGTGAGTAGTGAACTTCTTGTCGCAAATATGTGAAATGCTCAGCAAATTGCTCTCTAATTCTACGATGTAGTTGACTTTATCTAAAGAAACCATGCCGTTTGTGAGAATACCTTCACCAACAATCCTGCCTCCTTGAGTACCTGCAAACCCTACATAGCCTCCACGAATAGATTTTACATCATATAATAAGGCTAGCATTCCAGTCATGTGCTGAGATGCTCCACTGTCCATTATCCATTTTGAAATGATTGACCTCGGGAGCCCCTGCAAATGAAATAAAAAATTACTTGAATAGCGAAACCCAAGCCATTTTGGTCTTAGGTGGGTTTAGGATATCAAACTTGGTTCAGAAGCATTCCTAACTTCCTTCTTGATGTCAACCCCTGTCCAACCTTTGATTCAATTTTATCTTTTGTTTTGTTTGGCACAGTGGTAGTTTTTCATAACTGCAGAAGATGGTTTGGATTTTACCACCAAGTTTGTGCCTTTGAGAATGCTCTTTTAAGGTAAAAATTTGAATCCTTTTGCTCATTTTTGTTTGATGATTCACCAACTCCAAAGTTTGAAAAGTTTGCAATTGTTGGCTTCACATTTTTGTTGGATTCAGTGTTTCTTTTCAAGATATGTGTTGGCACCAACTCAGGGCCCTTTTGTTCACATCTTCTGTAAACTTCCTCACTCCAGGAGCAGGTTTTGGATTGTTTTGTGAACATTGTCGTGCTATGTGCCCAACTTTGTTGCATTTGTAATATGTCCTACTATCGTTTCCAACAGAGGAATCAGGGCCTGTTCACAGAGTTCCTTGTCCTTCTTAAGTTCTTCATTTGATTGTTTACCCAGACTCTCTTTCTCGTTCACAGTGCTTGTTCCAAAAACAAAATCAATTTTCTTTTTATAATTTGGTTTTTGAAATCTTTTGTCATTTTCTTCTTTTCGTAACCCAAACCTTTCCTCTTGCTTTCAGGATAATCCCTATCCTTCTGATAGTAATTTGTAGGTCCGTTGTACGGATCGTTCAGGCACTAATTTGGCAAACCTAAGGTAAACGTGCGGAATCCGTTTGCATAGGCGACATTGGATACATGTTTGTTTCTGATTAATCACTGTTTCAATGATTAGTAGACGTTACAAATCCTGGAAACACTTGGACAGAGCTTCGCCTCTTTCATGACAAAATCTCTGAATCTTTTAAATGAAATGACAAGGCTCCTATTTATAGGATGTCAAGTTCGCTGGTGGGATGCAAGTTCGGGCGAAATTGCTTAGTCAAGTTCGGCCGAACTTGACTACAAAACATACATTTCAAGCGAACTTGGCCTAAAACATACATAAACTTCGTCATTTCGCTCCTAAATACAGACTCGATATTATACGATGACGTAGGCAACAAACATATGCATCAACAGACTCCCCCTTGGATGTTGACGTAGTCATCATTCTTCAATTAAGTTCCTGAGTCTTTATTGTTCTCTTGATCTTTGTTTCTTGAATAACTTTAACATCTATGATCTTCGTATCGTCTACAATCATTTTCTATTTTCCTAAGCTTGTCTTGATAGAACTTTAATCACCATGCTCCCCCTTGCTTTGAGCTTTCTGGTATCTTCAATCAACGTGTTTTATCCAGCTCCCCCTTAAAATCAACTTCTTGTTTCAAAGTTCCTCTAACATTCAAATAAACATTTCAGATTCAAACTGTGAAATTTCTAACCATCAACTTTCAAATTTTAATCTTCTATAAGTTTTTAAACCCTTTCAGTTATTCAAGTCCAAATTAATGACCTTGAATATCTGATTCATGTATCAAGTTCAACTTAGTGATCTTGATTAAACGTTTTGACACTAAGCTGACACATTTATTCAAATGTAAGTTTCAACTTAATGAACTTTTAAACTTTTCAGATCAATTTGAAAATTTCAAACTTTTGATCAGCAACTTTAGATTTTGAAAATCAGCATTTCATCATCAGTGATCAAAACTAAAAGATAATATAATCTTTTTGTATTATGTAATGAATATCAAACTCTAAGTATATACAAACATATTTACAAACATATTTTTGTTGAGTTTGTGTTAAAGGATCATATTAGTTTCTGAGACATATCACTAGTACCATTGACCTTTTTATGACACTAAGTTTTAAACAATTTTACCTAGATTGTCAATATCTTTGTCCACTTAAACTTCAACACATCTCAATTGTTCCAAGATATGTTAGTTAGAATTAAGAAACTTGACTTAACTATGGTTCCCATCTCTTGAATATACTCTCGTATCAGGATTCCCTAGATTTCATTTTACAGGTGAGTATAGCGTAATTGATATCTGTATCTGGGTTATGTGAGACCTTGAGAGCTCAGGTTAGTACCATCGTACCGACAGAGAGATGAAGGCTCAACTTATAAGGTAGTGTTCCAAAATGGAATCTTTTTGTACTGCAATAGTAGTATCTTTCGATATTTTCAATTGAATGCAGCTTTAGGAGATTTTTGCAAAAGCACTATAGAAGTTCTAGGCCATTGCTTACGCAAAATCAGAAGAACTTGTATAATACCACATATATCAACCATCTATAAAGACCTCGTATCTCAGAATCAGGCAATCTCTCAAACGAAATTTCAGAGTACTAAGTCCATATATCCGAGAAATGTTAATCCACAAGTTTAAGCAGTTGTAAAAGTTAGTTTATATCCCGGAAACAATTTACTGAACGCGTAAATCCTATCGACACATCCTTAGTAAGACTTGTTTATCACTTTTTAAACTTTACAATTATTTAGCATACTGTGATAGTCCACTGATGTACTATCATTTCCTTTTTATCCACAAAACTTTTTTTTGCCTTTTTCACTGTTTTTTGTACTTTTCGTGTTTAATATATTTTTGGATTTTCTGAAAATTTTTTTCTCCCCTAAAATTTAAAAACATATTTTTGGAATTTTTGATTTATAGAAAAACATTGACCAACCGATGAGAATCACTTCAATTATCCATCCATTACTGCTTCACAAATTTTCTTTTAAGTCCTCTCACCCTCATGATGACAAAAACCTTGACACCTTTGTGTTTATAACAATTTATACCCTGGGTTTTGTCTGTTTAACAGTGAGGGTTCTGTGAAACTTTTCAAATTTTCTTCAAAAATTTGTAAAATTTTCAAGTAAACGTTAGTAAAACATGTTTTCGAAAAATTTTCTCCAAAAAACTTTTTCAAAAATTGTGAGTAAACATTATTTGAAATGTAATAAGGTCTTTATGTAAAACTTGATAACCCGACCCATCTTCAATGTGTGCCACATAACTCCATTCTAAGTAATTTGCGTTCATCTCAGAAGTTCCTACACAAAAATTCAAACTATTATTTGAATAGAGACACCTAAGCCTTTGCAGTCTTAGGCGTTGTTTCTTCAACCTTAATTTTGATTTTCTTTACAATTAGGTTTGTTTTGAACTTTCTCAAATTTCATAAAGTCCTCTAAACTTTCAATTTTCACTGATTGTGTAACTTTTTTTTTCTTTTACCAACCATGTTTGATTTTTCATTAAAGCTTTCTTGAAATACAATGTAGAAACTTTTTGTTCATTACTATTCGAGGATTCATCAGTTTCGAAATTTGAAAACATAGTAATAACTGGTTTCACCTTGTTTATAGTTTCTGTACACTGTTTCAAAACCTGAGTTGATACTCCAGAATTTTTGTTATCAATATGAGCAGGATTAGGTTTAATTTGTAAACATTTACTAGCAATATATCCAGTTACTCCACATTTATGACACTTCCTGTTCTCATATCAATCTTTTCTATCAAACCATACACTCAAATCATAACACTGATTTGACGTTTGGTAGCCATCTTTCCTGCTTCTAGTGTACCTTTGATTTGACGTTGAAGCACTGCGGTCCGACCTGCACCACTTATTCTCAAATTTTTGTGAGTTTTGTTTTTCAAATTTGTTTGATTTTTTATAATGATTGGATGATTGTACCGATGAACTTTTATTTTTAAAAGTCTTAGAATTTTTAGAACTTTGTTTTTGTTCTTCATTCTGCTTAGAAGGTTTTTGCGTTGAGCATTCACCTTTTTCAGAAGATTGTAGAACATTTTCTTGAAATTTCTCTTTTAGTTTTAAAAATATTTCATGGTTATCATTTTTAGGTCTTTCATCATCGATATCATCATCACAATCTTTAATTATGACATCGTCATAATTTGTAACAATGTTACTTATTGGAATTTCCTTTTTATTATTATTAATCGGTTTTGAACATATATGTTCTAACTTTAATGAGGAGGTCACAAAATCTTTCAATAATTTTTCTGAATTAATAGCTTTATTTTTAACAGTCTCAACTTCTTTTTCAAATTGAGCTATTTTCTCAATATGAGAATTTATTGATATTTGATTTTCTATATTTAATTTTCAAAAACAATTTTTTCATTTTTAAACATTTTTATTTCATTTTGAAAATCTATTACCATTTGTAATTTTTTATTTTCTAAAATTTTTATTTTGTTCTCAAAATTCTTTTCATTTTCTTTTAACTTTTTATTTTCTAATGTCAAACTTTCCATATCTTTCAAAAGTTTGACAATATCAGATATGGATTTTTCACAATTTGAGGACACAAATTCAGAACTTTAAACCTCATTTGTAGACATTCTTGAACTTTGTTCTTCACAGTTCTTCGCAATCATACTTCCTTCTCTCTTAAACTGATCATTTGAACTTTGTGCTTCCCGATCATTTCCTTGATCACTAACACGATCAGACTTCTTCTTGATTAGCAGCTTCTTGTTCTTAATCATCTCAACATTTTCCAAATATTTAGCACCTAGAGATTTCAACAAATCCTGTGCAGTTTTGTACTCTGGTAACAAAAACAAGATATCTTCTTTTATCGATTGCTGTAACGAGGTTCGAATCTTCCTCTCATGGACATATGTAGCATTCAGTTGAGTTGTAAACTTTGATACTGAAAGCTCAGCTACACGTTCATCGACTGGCGATTTAAATCCAGTTTGAATAGCAGCCCAACCATAGAGATGATATGCTCGTATCCAGTCCTCGAATTTTTCATTCCAGGCTTTATACTCATATATACTCATCAACATTGGCAGCTTCATGGACCCCATTTCGTTTTCCAAATTTATCTGTTCAAAAAAACTTGAAATATTATTAGCAAACAGACATTTTTAGTTAAATTTGACTTCTTAATCGACAATCGGTTCACTAAAAATGTTTAAAATTTTTCGGAAAACTGTTTTTATCAGATTAGAGCTTTAAACTCGTCTCGTCGATACGAATCTAACGATATATGATGTCCGAGACGTTTATCTGAATTTCATGCCTTTTTTTTAATAAGAGACCCTTTGACAAATTTGGGCAAACTTGAAATGGACAAGTATATGACTTGAAAGTTCGAGCGAACTTGTGAGATTTTTTGAGAGAACTTACAAGTTCGGGTGAACTTATAGTAAATTTCAGTAAGATTTAATCAAGTTCGAGCGAACTTGATTGAAATTTGATAAAAAACTAACAAGTTCGAGCAAACTTAGTGAAAATTCAATGAAAAACAGTCAAGTTCGGGCGAACTTGATGAAAAATCACTCAAAAAGTGAGTTTTTCAGTCAAGTTCGAGCGAACTTGCTTACAAGTTCGAGCAAACATGCGATTTCAAACATGGGTTTTTCAATTTTTCGGCATGAATTCGTTTGTTTTAAGCTCTGATCTTTACAAGGGTTTTAGTATAATGAATTTTATGTATTATACTTGAAAATCAGTCCATTTTGTCCGTGTATTGTCCAAGAAAAATTAAAAATGAAAGAATAGAGTAGAAGATGAGAAGTTCTATGTCCAATGTCTTCAAATTAGGCCAATCCTGCTCTGATACCACTTGTAGGTCTGTTGTACGGATCGTTCATGCACTAATTTGGCAAACCTAAGGTAAACGTGCGGAATCTGTTTGCATAGGCGACATTGGATACATGTTTGTTTCTGATTAATCATTGTTTCATTGATTAGTAGACGTTACAAATCCTGGAAACACTTGGACAGAACTTCGCCTCTGTCGTGACAAAATCTCTGAATCTTTTAAATGAAATGACAAGGCTCCTATTTATAGGATGTCAAGTTCGCTGGTGGGATGCAAGTTCGGGCGAACTTGCTTAGTCAAGTTTGGCCGAACTTGACTACAAAACATACATTTCAAGCGAACTTGGCCTAAAACATACATAAACTTCGTCATTTCGCTCCTAAATACAGACTCGATATTATACAATGATGTAGGCAACAGACATATGCATCAACATAATTATTGTAAACTTGTTTTGGTTTGGAATAGAATGAAACGTCTTGTTTTTTCAAGATATGAGAGATTGACTTCAACCAGTTTGAAAATTTTATTAACGCGATCAAAGTTTACATTATGAATTAGGAATTGTTCATCAGAATACAGTTTATCCGAACCATTCATTTTGTAAACAACCACATTTTGATCATCACTTAAACTGTTTTCTGATGTTGAGATGTAATTCTAATGAAAGCTTTCCTCACTTCTAGAATGTGAAATTGACTCAGACGTTTCAAGATTTGACTCAGCACTCTAAAAAACAGTGCTATCAGACTCTTTTCCCAAAACATTTTCTACCATCGTTTTCACAACTTCTGATTGGCATGCATAGGTTATATCAATGTTTTCTGGCAGCTTATCTTCCTTTTGTTCAGTTTTAAGTTTTAGATTAAGTGCCTTTTCCACCCTATGTGGATATTTCTTACCATATTTGTTCCACATCAGGGGTGGACAGTGATTATAACCCAAATCTTTGCTTTGTTTTTCAGGATCATTTTCTTCTTGCATGGTTTTCTCAAGTTGTTGAGGAAGAATTCACGTAGGAGGACATTGAGTAACTAATCAACAATTTGTTGACTTGTCTAGACTCAATTTTTATGGCTTCAAGTTTTGTTTTTAGCTTAGAGATGGTATCTATGTGTGTGTTAATTGCCATATGTTTGTCCATTAATGTAGCTTTTAACATTGATTTTAGAGCCAAGTCCTCTCCACTGACTTCTTGAATTTTTTTGATTGATCTGCTTAGTTTAGCATAAGCAACTTTCATGTCTCAAAAGTCCCTTGTCACGTTGTCAGTGTGTTCCTTTAAGTCGTTAAATTTTAGGTCTTTTTCTAAGCATTCTTTGTACGGTCCAGGCATTTCGTGCATGGTTTTTCAACTTCTTTTATCAAAACCTTGATCTCTTAACCGACTCAACGACTGACTTTTTTATCCCATCTTTACTCTGTTCAGTAACTACCTCGTGTAGCTGTGTCATCATGGCTTTATCAGCTATTTCTTTCAAGTTCTCTTCATTTATCTCTTTTGAAACATCGATTATTTCTTCCACTAGCTTCTCGGATTCTTCTAGTTTTGGTACATCTTGGATTTGGCTCGAATTTCCTCCAAATAAACCTGCAAAAGAATAAGAGAGGTCAGGAGGAATCACAGATTTAATTGCATGATGAAACAAGTCTTCTTCTGCACAACGATCATAGTAGATTGCATCCATGCATTCTTCAGTGCTTTGATCAAGCGTTTCGTCAAACACTGGTTCTTCATTATGACTTTCCTCAATCACTTCATCAAATACCAGTTCTTCTATGATCTCAGCTAGCACTGCCAAACTCTCGTTCTTTGAGATATACTTATTCCAATCAAACCCCTCGTCCTATTGTGCAACAACTAGGGCTTTATCTTTTGAATTTGATGGACCATCTTCAATCTGCACCATTCTAGTAGTTGTTTTATATGGCCTTTTCTTAATAGTTATCCCTGAATGGGTTTTGATTATCATGCACTTCATGATTTGTACATTCTCTCTTGAAGTGTCCCTTATCTTTGCATTTAAAACACGTCACCTTTGACTTATCAAAGCCCATTTTTCCATCCAGACTACCCAAACTTTTACACCCAGTAATCTCCATGAATCACTGAGCTCTTCTGACTATGGTAGCCATGCACCACTTGATATCAATTAGTTCCATCTCCTCGGGGTTGATTTGACCGTAATCCTCTTTTGTCATGTTCAGATTTCTGATCCTACCGGCCATCAGGCTTTCATAAGATTCAAGTACTGTTGTTAGCAAGGCCATGTGTTGTGTAGCTGTGTTTTCGTTGAAGTTTTGAGCGTTCTCCAGGTTTACAGCTATATTACACTGAATGACTCTCTGTGAAGAATTAGGCTGATTGTTTTGGCAATTGTTGAAGTTATTTGAACTTTGAGCTGATTCTGGGGTAGCAGGAGAATTTGGATCATAGCTTTGAAAAGAAGTGAAACAAGTATTGCTGCTTAATTGATTCGGGACATTTACCGCATTGTTTGCACAGAAAGCTGTCTGTATCTTTGGAATTTGGATGTTGGCAGATGGATTTCCCTTGTAGTACAAGTTAACATCTTGTTGTGCAATTGGTCCTTTCGATTTTTCCATTTTCTGCAATTCAAGTTCGTGAGTTTCGAGCTTTTCAATAAACTTTGCTAAGGTCATCGTGCTTCTGCATACTCTGGACCATTCATGATAATTGTAAGATACTTGACCATTCACTTTTAGCAAAGTGTCTGCCAACTTCTCTACCAGATCTTCATCGTCTTTGTAAACACCTAAACATTTCATTTCCACAACAAGGTGACAATACCTTTCTATTAGCTGTTTCAATGTCTCTCCATTTAGTGGATGAAAGATGTCGAACTCTTTCTTCAGCAATGATTGTTTACTCTTGATCATCTACTTACTTCCCTGGAATTTGAATTTGTGTGTTCCAGATGCCTTGAGCAGTGTTATCATGTTGTAACAAGATGAATACATCTTTAATGCCCAGTTTCAGTATATTCAACATATTTTTCTCACGTTTGAATAAATCCTTCTCTTGGTCGTTGTATTGCATTAACACCTTTTCAAGACCGTTTTCTCTAACTGAAATCTTGTAACCCTCCTATATTGCATACCAGTTTTCGAGGTAATTTGCTTGAACCCAGTTGGTATACCGTTCATGCCATCCCTTGTAGTCCTCAAGATACATTAGCTTAGGTGGCTTAGCCATAGTGCCCAGTTCATTTTCAAATTTTATATATTTGGGCTGCGGCTGTTGTGATGTCGGTTGTAGCAAACACGTTATAAAATTCTTCTTCCATTTTTATCGAAAACTTTTCGAAAATTTGTTTTAAAACTCGTTTGGTGCGAAGTGGGTTCGTACGATGTGACAATTCGTGCGAAGTGTGCGCATATTTTTCAAAACAGTTTTTAACCACTTTGTATGAGTCGGTACTCACCTCGTACGAGTTGATGAATGCTTCATGCGAGTTGTGTATAAAACAATTTAGAATCTCTTGTGAGAGTTGGTGTCACTTCGTACGAGGGGTCCTGTCACCTCGTGCGAGGTGATATGTTAATCAGGACGAGGTGTGTTCGGAAATTCGTGTTTTTCGTAATTTTCGACATAATTTCGGTTTATTTTAGATCTGAAAGTTTCAAGGGTTTGTTTAAACTGATTTTAACGTGCTATACTAGAAACTTAGTCCAATTTGTCCATGCATTCGTCCAGATCTGACAATAGTATGAAGAAGGAGTAGAAATAGAAGTCTTCAACGGCTGAAACTTGATAGATTGTCTTCAAATTAGGCCTCCAAGCTCTGATACCACTTGTGAGGATTGGCTTTCCTCCGAAAGAACTAGACCAGACTTGAGCTAACTAACATGCGTGAAATTCATCTTTAATTAGTTTGATAAACGATTAGATATACTATTTCAATGCTTTTGCTTCTTTGTATTGATAAACCTTGAAGAATTACAGATACAAACTGATAGGGCTTTGCCATAAGATCAGAAAAAACAGCTAAGGGCTCAACACCCTTGTTCAACTATATATAGACATGCCAGTTTCGCACAAGGGGTGGACAAGTCACTTCGTCCGAGGTTGGACAGCAACTCGTACGAAGTGGTCCAATTACATACACAAAACATAGATATCTAACATAAACCCTGTTACATATATGACATGACCCTAAGACGTAGGCTATAGACATTGTGCACCAACTAGAGTCGTGATTGAGTTAATCATAAAATCCTTGAGTGTTTTGCGGTTATGATCTAATTCTTTCCAATAATTGGTATCAAAGCCTTTAATGGTCAAGGGGAGTAAGAAGAACTAAAGCAAATCAACTCGGTGTAGCCGAAACCTTCATGGATCGACACGGAGAAGAACGAAGACTTGAAACCTAAGTGAATTGAGCAAAGTAGTCAAAATCTGAGTGAATTGACAGAGTTAAGAAGATAGACTACAATCTCAGTAAAACAATCAAAGA
Organism: Scalesia atractyloides; assembly: GCA_947069175.1. Lineage (NCBI taxonomy): Eukaryota > Viridiplantae > Streptophyta > Magnoliopsida > Asterales > Asteraceae > Scalesia > Scalesia atractyloides. The sequence goes on along the minus strand of CAMTDV010000015.1, from coordinate 33,862,115 downwards.
ATCAGAGAACAATTTTTTTATCGCGAACAAAAGAGAAAAAAATGTGAAGTTTTTTGTTTTGCTTTTCAAATTGGTGATATCAAAGCAATCAGTGGATCAAGAGGTTTCTGTCCATAACATGTTTGACGAGGAGAGAGGCTTTTGGGCTGGTTCTTTATGTTGGCTAAAAGGCGTTTTGTTGAAAGTGGAGGAAAATAAAGAAAATTGGATTTTATATACTGATGGTGCATCAATATATGAGGCACAAGATTAGGGATCCAACCGAAATCGCCACAACCAGACATATTAGGGATCCAACCGATTTTATATACTGATGGTGCATCAATATACACAGAGAAGAACGAAGACTCGAAACCTAAGTGACTTCCAAGCTACTAACAATGAAGAAGAGTATGAAGCTTTGATTTCAGGTTTACAGCTTGCTAAAGACATGAGGATCATGTATCTTCAAGTATATGTAAATTCATAATTAATTGGTAACCATTTCAGTGGATCTAATAATTGTTAAGGACTTATCTATGCAATTCAAGATGTTTAGTATTGTACAAGTACCTAGGAATGAAAACGCTGAGGTAGATGCTTTAGCAAACTAAGCTTCAACAATTAAGATACCAGAACGAGTAAAGATACCCATCCCACACATCCTGAAGCCAACAATCAAGGGTGTGATACAGAGGAATAACGAAGTGGCTAATGCAGAAATTCAAGATCTTGATGAAGACTCAGGATCCCGAAGTCAGAATTAGGACCCTACATTAGCACAAGCCTTTCGTATGAAGGTATCTCGTTTTATAATTTTACATGATATCTTGTATACAAAGTTTCTTGTAGGTCCATACTTGAGATGTTTGGAAGAACCGAAGATACAAGAAGTTTTGAAAGACATATATGAAGGAGATTGTGGCAACAATACTAGGGGTAGGGCATTGTTCTCAAGGATCCTGACGACATGATACTACTAGCCAACCATGAAGAAGGATGTTAGGCTGGATTCTTTGAAATGTGATGGCTACCCGAGACATAGCAACATCCTCCACCAAACCTGTGATAGTTGGGGAATTAAGATGATAACTTTGACATCGGTGCATCCTCAAGCTAATGGCCAGGAAGAACCGAGAAAAAAAATCATCATCAACAACCTTAAGAAGAGGTTGGGAGCAAAGAAAGAAAAATGGGCAGAAGAGCTACCATTTTTTCCTTTGGACAGATACAACAACAAAGAATTCTATAGGACAAACTTCGTTCTATTTAGTTTTTTTTGGAACAGATCCCGACAGAGATGGTGATTCCCATTGCAAGATCCAGCCTTCACACCAAAGAGACCAACGCTTAAACCCTAGTTGAATATCTCAAAGTAGTAGATGAACTCAAGGATCTTTTCAAAGTCAGGACCGCGACATATCAACAAAAGATAGCGAAATCATACAACAAGAATATACGAATTCAAAGGTTCGAGACTGGGTACATGGTGCTTGGAAAAGTGTTACAAACACTACCGATCCCAGAGATGGGAAGTTTGCTCCAAAGTGGGAAGGACCATACCTCATGTACTCAGAAGGAAGGAAAGGTGCATACCGGCTGCATGCAATGGAAGGAGAAGTCTTGCTAAGATCTTGGAATGCAGTACACTTGAGCACTTACTTCATGTGATTTAAAGGTCAGGTTCTTGGTCCGGTATGTTAGGATCCTTAGTTGATGGGAGCTTTTGTATGTTTTCTTACCTAACCTTAAATTTTACTTTTAATCTTGTTATCATTATTTTCATATCAAGTTTACTAACTTAAGCTGTGACATCCCGGCTTTTCAGGTATCTTAAACGCGTTACTTTATGGTTATTCACTCCTATGCTGATTAATTCGGAGAATTAAATTACACGCTCGCAATAACTACGCTAACCTTGTGAATCTATAGGGTGAATTACGTTATATGTGTTATTAGACGGGTTGTATCTGAATTACGTGCTATGTGTTATTAGACGTTTGTGAATCTATTGCGTCTCACTCCAAATACGTGATGTAATATTTTATAAACTCTGTGTCGCGAATAATATTTTAGTAACTTCTATTTATAAACCGAACCAAGCCTGTGAAACGTTTCGACTTCGCGACCAAGCAAACCCAACCCGCCACCCACACTCCCTTGCGACCCACACCTCCTTGCGGCCCAAGGAAATAACCCAAACTTGCGGCCCAAGGCACTAACCCAAACCGCCCCCCCTATCGCGACCGCCCCCTTGTTATATTTACATGCATGTTGTGGGTAGCTTTCAAAAAAAAAAAAAACACAAAACCCTAATACCCTATTGAGGTCGACGGCAGCCCCCCCTCTCTCTCGGTCGCGCAAACTACACCTCTCGGATCGATTCCAAGCTTGTCACGGTTCGCTAATCGTCATCGTTTCAAGGTTAGGGTTTAATTGTTTTGCGATTCACACTAGGTTTTGTGCAATCTTGATCATGATTATGTGCTTGTATGATTATTCTATGAAAAGTGTTGCGGGGTATGATTAGTTCGGATGAATATGCGAATCTTTGCGGTTGTGATGATATGTTGAATACAAAAATCGTAGGCTGCGTTTTAGCGACAAAGATCATGATATATATTTAGGGTTTGTATGAATATTGATATATATGATGATATTTGACAAGTTAACCTGTTGTTAATCAATACAACTAAGCGTCATGATCGTTTAAACATATTCTAATGCGATAAAGTCGAAAACAGTAAGCTGATTGACATTTACAGCCAACTTCAGTTGGCTGTAACCTGATCATTATTTATCTAAAAGTGGATTTTCTGAAACCTAAAACGTGTATTTTTGAAAAACGCTTCAAATGGCGCTAGATTCATATTTTTCTGAGGTCGTTTGCTATTTTTAAATTGTCATTTAGTGCAGCAGCTGAAGCTGCATAAATTCTGCAGAATTTGCAGGTTGTTAATCGAGTCGGATCTCATAGTCTGTATGGGTTTAGGTCACGAAATGTGTACACTAACTGGAGACGGTAATTTCCGTAAATCTCCCACTGGAATTTTGTTAATTGGATGAACGATAATTTTTAAATAATTTTTCTCGTGGACTGCAGTCAGAAAGCGACGAATCTGACTGCAGCCTAGTATATAAATGAATTTAAATTATTGGTAAATATTTAGGATTTGAAAATTTTACACAAAATTATACAGTCTAATTGACACCTTTTTGTAAAAAAATTGGAATTTATTGAAAGTTGAAACTATTTTATACAAATCCTCGAAAACAGCCCAGTTATGAGCGTACAAGCTGAAACATGATAACTTGCGTGTGTGTGTACCTAAGTGTTGTATGAGTTAATCTGTGTTTATGACAAGTTGGTTTGATCATTATTTTGTATGGTGATACTTTGCATGCATGATTATGGTTTCGAATTAGTTATTACGTGTGCCATACTGTGTGTTAGTTATGCGTAGGGTTTTGTGTCAGTGTGTTCACACACTAACTCTAAATCGGTTGACATGTTAGGACGCGATTAGCGGTTCCTTCATTTCCTTCTTTTGCGTTTATTCTAACCGAGCAATTTAAGGTGAGTTCACGGCCCCTATTTTATCCGGTTTTGAACAACAGGGGAGAAACATGTATACGCTCTATAACTCTATCTTTTACTTATGCGAAATTAATGTCGTTAACTATTCGGTAACTAAGTTAATGTTAATGTATGTTATGATTACTAAGTAGCTTTATCACGGAAGTCCTCAGCCAACTCTCGAATCGTTAGTATTGAGTTAGATAGCGGGGAAATTATGGTAGTACTACTGGGCCCGACAAGCCCCACACGAGCTAGTTGCGCTAGCCGACCAGGAATGGTCAACGGCTGATTAATTTGGCCTAACTTTTGCCATGGTCAGTGATAGACCTGGCAACACTGAGGAAACAACAGTCAGCTTCGATCGCGAACTCTTATGTGACGTAACTTTAGGCTCGCTACCTACATGTTAACATTGAACTTATTTATGAACCAACATTATTATTCCAGGTTAGGAATAATGGGACTATGTCATTATCCCGGGTTAGGGATAACGGGGAAAAACAATCTTTTAAATCGAACTTGTGAACTTATAAAAACCTGTGAACTCACTCTTCTTTAATGTTGACACTTGTTTCTTTGCATGTTTCTCAGGAAGCTAGGAGCGCTAGGTGCACTCACTTGCATTTGATCAAGACATTTTTATCGAGTCTTTACTTACGAATAATTTTTGAAATTTTGGTTTTGGCGTTTATGTTGGCGTCCGTTACTTTACTTTAATGCTTCCGCTAAACTTTGAAACTATGATATTTTGAAAATGACTATCAATTGTTACAACAAATGTTTTTGGAAAACGTTTAAATAAATCATATAGAGTCATTCGATATTGCTAGTGTCTGAGATTCTGGTTTGATCACACGCCTCGCGGTAATACTCCGCAAGTGGAAATTGAGGGTGTGACAGATTGGTATCAGAGCCTCTAGCTATAGAGAACCAGGTTTGCATTAAAAGTAGACCTAAACTATAGCTGTTACACGACACTAGACTTAGTTGGCTCCGAACTGTGATATCTTGTTATGTGTTATACTACAATTGTTCTATGTGAGATATATATGTATATTGTGATATACGCAACTCGTAACTAACTACACCAACCCAGCAGGCTATGTCATCATCATCATCCGACAGATCTCAACAATCAAGGGCGCCGGGGAAAGCACCCATGGTCGAACCCTCACCACCTTGTGGCGTGGAGACACGCTCAGCTGCTAGGAAAAGACTCGCTCTAGGAGGGGAGTCGTCCTCCTGTCCGACCACCGCTATACCGGTCGAACCGGTCAACTCTTTAGGAGTGGGGGATGATCTACTTAGGGATGTGTTAAGGAAACAACATGAACAACTGGAGAGAATGCAGGAGACTATCGAAGCACAGGGATGGCTGATACGTCAGCTGACTGGTAAAACTGGAGAGCGCGAGGAAGAGCAATATGAGAATAAGAGAGTTCGAAACATTTTAGCTAAGGACCTTCGTGCGGAGCAGCTGAGGGCTGATTGGCTCGAAGACAGAGTTCTTAAGTCCAGTTGGAGGATTCACGAATTGGAGCAGAACCAAGCACCACCTATCCCAGTACCTGCACCAGCACCGGCCCCTCCAGCGCCAGTAGAGGATGAAGAGGAGGATCTAGAGGAAGACCCGGAGGAGGATCCAGAGGAAGAAGAGCCGGAACAGGACCCGGCTGTTGAAGTTGGAAACGATGAAGAGGAAGACGACAATGATAGCGACTTGGGAGATGGAGACATAGATGACTAACTCGTCTTGCCAATCTCCATTTTGTTTCCTTTAGTTTGTTTGTTTCCACTTATGTTTGAACTTGAAAATTTTATAATTAAACCGATATGTTTGGTTGATATTTTGTGAGACATTACAATTTATTTAATCGAATGTTCCTTTTGATTGTTTAATTTGTTGGGTTGACATAAATTGTGTGATCATTGAAGTGTGGAATATGATAACTATATTGGAAATATACTTATCGGTGTGTGTTTGTGTTGTCTTGCGAAGATCTGAAATGGCAACCGGTCGTCGCGGAAACCTCAACATGTCAACTGAAGAATTGGCCGCTTTAATCCACGAACACGTGAATGCTGCTCTGGCAGGTGTTCCTAACCCACCAGTAGGAGGGGGTCTTAACCCCTACAAGATGTTCCTGGATGCGAAACCGAGCAAATTCACGGGAGTTGAAGGACCCATAGGACTGGTCCGTTGGATTGAAAAGTCTGAATCGGTTTTCAAAATGTGCAATTGCCTTGAAGCTAATAAGGTCAAGTATACTGCCTCAACGTTGGAAGATGGGGCATTAACCTGGTGGAATGCACAAGTCCAAACACGTGGACTTGTTGCGGCGAACACAATGGCCTGGACCGAATTCAAAGCTCTAATCAAGGAGGAATACTGTCCGCGGGACAGAGTTCAGCAATTGGAACAAGCGTTATGGAACCACAAGATGGTCGGGTCAGAAATTGAAGCGTATACGGCAAGACATCATGATCTGGTGTTCCTTTGTCCCGATTTGGCTAACACCGTCGATAAACGACTTGAGTTTTATCTTGGGGGTCTGGTCCCTGAGATCCAGGGAATGGTAATGCCTAGCAACCCTACGACGGAGCATCAAGCGATTAGACTGGCACATAAACTCACCGATAAGGCAGTGGAGCAAAGGAAGATACCACCTAGGGGTGCAAATTGTCCCTGATAACAAAAGGAAATTTGAAGACTCACCTGCTCGGCAGTCTTCATCAGCCCAGCCACAACAAGGAAACCAGAAGCGGTCCAACAACTTCAACAACAATCGGGGTCACAACAATCAGTCTGCCAACAACACCCAGAACTCGAGCGGCTATGCGGGTCGAAAGCCGCAATGTGATCGTTGTAACCTCCATCATCACGACCCTTGCGCCGGGAATCGCTGCCAACGATGTGGCAAAGCAGGACATGCGGCAAAGGATTGTCGCGGGGAGATCATGTCACGACAAAATCAGAACCAGCACCACGGTAATAACCGGGGATGTTATCAGTGCGGTAGCACTGCCCATTTCAAGCGAGACTGCCCGCAACTTCGCAACAACAAAAATGGTGGGAATAACAACAACAATAACAACAACAATAACAACAACAACAACAACAATAACAACAATGGCAACAATGGAAATGGTGGCACAGGAGGTGTCAAAGGACATGCATTCACGCTGGGCCGTGGAGAGGCCAGAAACGACTCGAATGTGGTCACCGGTAAGTTTCCCCTTAACGATCATTTTGCTACTGTACTTTTTGATACGGGTGCGGATAAGAGTTTTATATCTGAGTCTTTTAGAAAGAACCTAAATCTCACACCTAAACCCCTAGAGACCCCTTACGTCATAGAACTAGCCGATGGTAAATCTGTAGATGTGACCCATCTAATGACCGACTGTCAACTTAAACTCGCGGGTCACACCTTTACCATTGATCTGATGACAACTACTCTGGGTAGTTTTGATGTGGTAGCCGGAATGGACTGGCTATCTGACGTCCGAGCTGAAGTTCTCTGTTTCGAGAAAGCTATCCGTATTCCGCTCTCTAACGACGAAGTCTTGATGGTGCAAGGAGAGAAGGCAGGCATCGTCACGAACATCATCTCTTACATGCAAGCTCAGAAGTATCTTCGGAAGAAGAACTCTTTTGCTTTGCTCGCACTGGTCACCGAACAGTCTAAGGACGAGAAGCGGATTGAAGATATCCCCGTCGTCCGTGACTTTCCCGATGTGTTTCAAGAGGAGTTACCCGGTCTTCCACCACATCGACAAGTGGAGTTTGAAATCGAATTGGCGAACCATGCGACTCCTATCGCCAAGGCCCCGTACCGCTTAGCTCCAGCATAGCTGCAAGAGCTGTCTACCCAACTTCAGGAATTGTTGGAAAAAGGATTTATTCGACCCAGTACTTCGCCATGGGGAGCTCCGATCCTTTTTGTCAAGAAGAAGGACGGGACCTTCCGCATGTGCATCGACTACAGGGAACTCAATAAGGTTACCGTCAAGAACCGGTACCCATTACCTCGCTTCGACGATCTTTTCGACCAGCTTCAAGGGTCAAGCTACTACTCTAAAATTGATCTACGGTCCGGTTATCACCAGCTACGCGTCAGGGAGGAGGATATCTCCAAGATGGCATTTCGCACTCGGTATGGCCATTATGAGTTCTTGGTCATGCCCTTCGGTCTTACCAATGCACCCGCGGTGTTCATGGACCTCATGAACCGCGTGTGTAAGCCGTATCTCGACAAGTTTGTCATCGTGTTCATCGATGATATACTCATCTACTCTAAGGGTGAAGAAGAACATGCTGAGCATCTGCGATTATTGCTGGAACTACTTCAACAGGAGAAACTATATGCCAAATTTTCGAAGTGCGATTTCTGGATTCGGGAAGTTCAGTTCCATGGGCATATCGTGAATGAAAAGGGTATACACGTTGATCTCGCAAAGATCGATGCTATCAAGAACTGGGAAGCACCCAGGACACCGACAGAGATCCGTCAATTTTTGGGATTGGCTGGTTACTACAGACGTTTCATCGAGGGATTTTCCAAGATCGCATAACCGCTTACCACTCTCACTCATAAGGGCACCAAGTATGCTTGGGATGATAAACAGGAAGCAGCATTTAAGTTATTGAAGTAGAAGCTTTGCAGTGCGCCCATTTTGTCCTTGCCAGAAGGGACAAATGATTTTGTGGTATATTGTGACGCTTCCATTCAGGGATTGGGATGTGTGCTCATGTAATGTGACAAGGTCATCGCGTATGCATCCCGACAGTTGAAGGTTCACGAGAAGAACTACACGACACATGACCTGGAATTGGGAGCAGTTGTATTTGCACTTAATATTTGGAGACACTATCTATATGGAACAAGGTGCACAATCTACACGGATCACAAGAGCCTCCAACATATTTTTGACCAGAAGGAGTTGAACATGCGACAACGTCGCTGGGTCGAACTCCTGAACGATTATGAATGTGCCATTCGGTATCACCCGGGTAAAGCTAACGTGGTAGCTGATGCCTTCAGTCGGAAGGAGCACTTGAAACCTTGTCGGGTACTAGCACTACAGTTCACAATTCATTCTGGGTTACCCGAAAAGATACGCGACGCGCAGCTAGAAGAAGTTAAGGAAGAGAACATCAAGGTCGAATCTGTGGGAAATATGGAACGCGATTGGGAAGTGAAACCCAATGGTGCCCGGTATTTCATGAATCGTATATGGGTACCTCTCTACGGAAACCTCAGGAAGCTAGTTATGGACGAAGCTCACAAATCCCGATACTCTGTCCATCCTGGTTCGGATAAGATGTATCAAGACCTTAAAGCCGCGTACTGGTGGCCCGACATGAAAGCGGATATAGCCACCTACGTGAGCAAGTGTTTGACTTGTGCAAAAGTCAAGGTGGAATACAAGAAGCCATCAGGGCTACTTCAACAACCTGAGATCCCAGTGTGGAAATGGGATAAGATCTCGATGGACTTTATCACTAAACTCCCGCGAACTCCGGGTGGTTGCGATACCATCTGGGTAATCGTGGATCGTTTAACTAAGTCTGCACACTTCCTAGCGACCAAAGAAACAGATAAGATGGATAAGCTGACTCGCATCTACATTAAGGAAGTAGTTTCTCGGCACGGGGTGCCAACGTCCATCATCTCAGACAGATATGCTCGTTTCACGTCCAACTTTTGGCAGTCACTTCAGAAAGCATTGGGTACACGCTTAGATATGAGCACAGCATACCACCCTCAGACGGATGGTCAAAGTGAAAGGACCATTTAGACCGTGGAGGACATGCTTAGGGCATGCGTGGTAGACTTCGGGAACAATTGGGAAATCCATCTGCCTTTGGTGGAATTCTCGTATAACAACTGTTACCATACGAGTATTCAGGCAGCACCGTTTGAAGCATTATACGGTCGCAAATGTAGATCACTGGTCTGTTGGGCAGAAGTTGGTGACAGTCAACTCACAGGTCCTGAGTTGATACTTGAGGCTACTGAAAAGATTGTGTAAATCAGAAACCGCATGGTAACAGCACGGGATCGACAGAAAAGTTACGCTGATCAACGACGCAAACCGCTCGAATTTCAAGTAGGCGACCGCGTCGAACTGAAAGTGTCACCCTGGAAGGGTGTAACTCGTTTTGGGAAACGAGGCAAACTAAATCCCCGGTACGTAGGCCAATTTGTGATTTCGAAGCGTATCAGGCCGTAGCTTATCAGTTAGACTTTCCTGTCGAACTCAGTGGAGTTTACAACGTTTTTCACGTGTCCAATCTGAAGAAGTGCCTATCAGATGAGACCCTGGTCATTCCATTGGATGAGATTCAAGTGGATGAGCAACTGCATTTTGTGGAACAACCTATCGAGATCATGGACCATGAGATTAAGACTCGAAGGCACAGCAAGATACCTATCGTCAAGGTTCGTTGGAACTCTAAGCGTGGACCGGAGTTCACGTGGGAAAGAGAGGACCAAATGAAAAGCAAATATCCACACCTTTTTGCAGCTGAGCAGCCATCTGACGTTACCGCCAACTGAATTTCGGGACGAAATTCTTTCAACATAGGGATGATATGACAGCCTGGGATTTACTTGTACCATTCTAACAAACTGAACTTTTGTGCGTTGCATTCTAAACCGCGTTTACTCAATTTTCGGTACGAAAATTCTTTCAACATGGGGATAATGTGACATCCCGGCTTTTCAGGTATCTTAAATGCGCTACTTTATGGTTATTCACTTCTATGCTGATTAATTCGGAGAATTAAATTACACGCTCGCAATAACTACGCTAACCTTGTGAATCTATAGGGTGAATTACATGCTATGTGTTATTAGACGGGTTGTATCTGAATTACGTGCTATGTGTTATTAGACGTTTGTGAATCTATTGCGTCTCACTCCAAATACGTGATGTAATATTTGAAAAACTCTGTGTCGCGAATAATATTTTAGTAACTTCTATTTATAAACCGAACCAAGCCTGTGAAACATTTCGACATTGCGACCAAGCAAACCCAACCCGCCACCCACACTCCCTTGCGACCCACACCTCCTTGCGGCCCAAGGAAATAACCCAAACTTGCGGCCCAAGGCACTAACCCAAACCACCCCCCCTATCGCGACCGCCCCCTTGTTATATTTACATGCATGTTGATGGGAGCTTTCAAAAAAAAAACCAAAACCCTAATACCAAAGTGAGGTCGACGGCAGCCCCCCTTCTCTCGGTCGCGCAAACTACACCTCTCGGATCGATTCCAAGCTTGTCACGGTTCGCTAATCGTCATCGTTTCAAGGTTAGGGTTTAATTGTTTTGCATTTCACACTAGGTTTTGTGCAATCTTGATCATGATTATGTGCTTGTAAGATTATTCTATGAAAAAGTGTTGTGGGGTATGATTAGTTCGGATGAATATGCGAATCTTTGCGGTTGTGATGATATGTTGAATACAAAAATCGTAGGCTGCGTTTTAGCGATAAAGATCATGATATATATTTAGGGTTCGCATGAATATTGATATATATGATGATATTTGACAGTTAACCTGTTGTTAATCAATACAACTAAGCGTCATGATCGTTTGAACATATTCTAATGCGATAAAGTCGAAAACAGTAAGCTGATTGACATTTACAGCCAACTTCAGTTGGCTGTAACCTGATCATTATTTATCTAAAAGTGGATTTTCTGAAGCCTAAAATGTGTATCTTTGAAAAACGCTTCAAATGACGCCAGATTCATATTTTTCTGAGGTCGTTTGCTATTTTTAAATTGTCATTTAGTGCAGCAGCTGAAGCTGCATAAATTTTGCAGAATTTGCAGGTTGTTTATCGAGTGGGATCTCATAGTCTGTATGGGTTTAGGTCACGAAATTTCTACAGTAACTGGAGACGAGAATTTCAGAAAATCTCCCACTGGAATTTTGTTAATTGGATGAACGATAATTTTTAAATAATTTTTCTCGTGGACTGCAGTCAGAAAGCGACGAATCTGACTGCAGCCTAGTATATAAATGTTTATAAATAATGGTAAAGATTTAGGATTTGAAAATTTTACACAAACTTCTACAGTCTAATTGAAACCTTCTGTAAAACAATTGAAATTTATTGAACGTTGGAACTATTTTATACAAATCCTCGAAAACAACCCAGTTATGAGCGTACAAGCTGAACACATGATAACTTGCGTGTGTGTGTACCTAAGTGTTGTATGAGTTAATCTGTGTTTATGACAAGTTGGTTTGATCATTATTTTGTATGGTGATACTTTGCATGCTTGATTATGGTTTCGAATTGGTTATTACGTGTGCCGTACTGTGTGTTAGTTATGCGTAGGGTTTTGTGTAAGTGTGTTCACACACTAACTCTAAATCGGTTGACATGTTAGGACGCGATTAGCGGTTCCTACATTTGCTTCTTTTGCGTTTATTCTAACCGAGCAATTTAAGGTGAGTTCACGGCCCCTATTTTATCCGGTTTTGAACAACAGGGGGAGAAACATGTATACGCTCTATAACTCTATCTTTTACTTATGCGAAATTAACGTCGTTAACTATTCGGTAACTAAGTTAATGTTAATGTATGTTATAATCACTAAGTAGCTTTATCACGGAAGTCCTCAGCCAACTCTCGAATCGTTAGTATTGAGTTAGATAGCGGGGAAATTATGGTAGTACTACTGGGCCCGACAAGCCCCACCCGAGCTAGTCGCGCTAGCCGACCGGGAATGGTCAACGGCTGATTAATTTGGCCTAACTTTCGCCATGGTCAGTGATAGACCTGGCAACACTGAGGCAACAACAGTCAGCTTCGATCGCGAAATCTTATGTGACGTAACTTTAGGCTCGCTACCTACATGTTAACATTGAACTTATTTACGAACCAACATTATTATTCCAGGTTAGGAATAATGGGACTATGTCGTTATCCCGGGTTAGGGATAACGGGGCAAAACAATCTTTTAAATCGAACTCGTGAACTTATAAAAACCTGTGAACTCACTCTTCTTTAATGTTGACACTTGTTTCTTTGCATGTTTCTCAGGACGCTAGGAGCGCTAGGTGCACTCACTTGCATTTGATCAAGACATTTTTATCGAGTCTTTACTTACGAATAAATTTTGAAATTTTGGTTTTGGCGTTTATGTTGGCGCCCGCTACTTTACTTTAATGCTTCCGCTAAACTTTGAAACTATGATATTTTGAAAATGACTATCAATGGTTACAACAAATGTTTTTGGAAAACGTTTAAATAAATCATATAGAGTCATTCGATAATGCTAGTGTCTGAGATTCTGGTTTGATCACACGCCTCGCGGTAATACTCCGCAGGTGGAAATTGAGGGTGTGACATAAGCATCAGAGGGGACCCATCCTCACCAAGGTCTCAAGTGTTTTGCAGATGGAAATCCTCGCGGATCCTCAGCTAAAGCTAGAGATTGGCCATCTCTTCTACGTTTAAGGTATTCAACCCCTTCTAATGTTTGAAGCCTGTTTCAGACTTCCTTATGAGATTCGGTTTAAACACCCCACCAGGAGTGCAGATATCCATATATAGTTCAAGGTGGTGGGACCAGTTCATGTAACAATGTAAGTGCACATGTGGATGATAAATGCTAGATGCTGCTACTTGAAGATTCTTCAGGGACTTATGTGTAAATTTAGTATAGATTACGTTCTGACAAGACAAATTCGGATATGTTCCCTTGTCCGAATTTGCTAGCTTTCTTGTGTTAGAACTTATTTTGGTGATAGGACTTATTTTAGATTGTGATTGGTTGAACTTAATGGTAGGATCCTTTTAGTTGAACTTATTTTAAGGACTTGCATGTCCAAACTTAATCTTGTAAGGACTTTCTTCACACACAGAGAGAGAACTTGCACAGAAAGATAAATATCAAAAGTTCTACTCTTGCATTTCATTCACTGAGAATATATACAAGATTAAGTTTGGACATGCAAGTCCTTACAATAAGTTCAACCAATAGGATCCTACAATTAAGTTCAACCAATCACAATCTAAAATAAGTTCTATCACCAAAAAAAGTTCTAACACAAGAAAGCTAGCAAATTCGGACAAGGGAACATATCCGAATTTGTCTTGTCAGAACCTAATCTATACTAAATTTACACATAAGTCCCAAGAATCTTCAAGTAGCAGCATCCAACATTTATCTTCCAAAAGTGCACTTACAAACAATGGCTGACAATTTGTTTATGTTGGCTATATACTGGACCTTATGAATTTATCAATGGAGTAACATGGACGTGTTACACACCAGGCTTGTCCCAAGGTCATATCATTTTCATGCTATCATAATATGGCCCGTCCCAAGTGGTTTAACCCAAGTTTATAGCATTTTCATGCTATCACAAGGTTATAGCCTTTTCATACGATTATAACATCTTCATGATACCCTAAGTATAAAGTATTTCAGTATCACTCCAAGTTTGCATGTTATATTGTGATATTATTCTTAGGATTGAGAAGGCTCCCAAAAATTATAAAGATGAGACTAAATAGGATCCTAGATTCCTAAGGATCATGACCTTCTAAGCATCCTAAGGATCCTAAGAGATCACACATTGGACAATGCACGAGACGGAGGGAATCAGGTGCACTCTAAACTAATGATTATTTTTTTTAGATTATTTATTATATGGTTACCCAATTTCTAGATATAATTGACTAACTCATGGTAGTAAGTTTTGACAAAAAATATACAGTTTTGTAAAATTTGAATTCTTAAAAACTTATTTTCAATTACTTTGAAATTGATAAGGATCTTAAAAAGAGTTTAAATCTAAGGATCCTCATTCACAACCAGTAAACATACCGTAAACAAACCATGGCACATATCCAAAAGATAGAATATACATTAACCATTAAGGTGCAGGAAATCAAGACAGGTTCTAGCATAGAAAACTTGGATGCTGCATAACCTTGAAACACTGGTCACGCCATATCAAGATTATAAAATTTAACATCTGTGATATGGTGATTGTTTTGGTCAAAATTTACCGAAGCAATTTAGTGATCAAATTAGTTTTGTGAGGTAGTGTGCTAGCAGTGTTTATGAAGCTTGTATTGGTTTGCTAGTTTGTAAAAACACTTTTCAGGATACAACTCAAGATATTGAGCTATATCAACAATCAAACAATGAGCAAAAATGTAAGGTTGACTCGAGATGTACGAGGAAAGCCCTTGATCAATCTAGATCTCCGGCATAAAACCTCGGGAGCTGACAATCGCTGCTGCCTTGTTGTTCTTATTGCTTAAAAATCAGGATACAGTGCAGGATAATTCCCAATCGTTGCTATGTCTCCATGAACGTTGTGATCTTGCAGCTATGACTTACACGTGTATAATTAGTAACTACAAGGATACCGCACCAGGATATTACCAACATCCTAATCCGGGTATCCTGATCATAATCAGAAATAACAAAGTCAAGTATAATCCAGGATATGGGCTTAGAATTTCACCCATAACAATTGGCCCCCAAAATGTTACTGTTTGAGGATCTTGAGCAATAACGGTTACATTTTTCACAAGTTTCAAGGCAATTAAGAGATAGGACTTTGATGCGAAAACTTGCAACTACTCAGGCTATAAATACTCATCACCCCTCTATATTGATTCTCTTCATCTTTATTTGCCTTCACCAAGAAATCCAGAGGTAACGTATTTCTCTCTTTCTTCTTCCTATTTTCTGGTTCGGTGGAGATATGACAAGGCGGACAAGGTCAAGCACCGGCGATTCCGCACCTTTGTTTACACCACAAAACCTTCTTCAAAATCCAGAAAAAGAAATATGTTCGTTCGATGATGCTCACCTGTCGGCCCTCAGGACTTCGGGTATCTTCCCGGAAGGGACGGTATTCCGGCCATATGACCGGGAAATCCAGTCAGATATGGCGTCTGAAGAGTGGCTCTGTTTTAACGCTTTTCCTTTCACATTAGGTCTTAAGTTCCCATTCTCTAATTTTATCATGGAATTTTTTCGTGTTACCCGCTTAAGCTTTTGTCAAACCATGCCAATGCTCTGGAGGGTCCTGATAGTTCTTGATCGCATCAAGAACGAACATGTTCCTGAACTTTGTGTCAATGATCTTCCCCTCGCCTACCGGCTGAGATCTCATGGCTCCAGCAGGTTCCTGTTCTACTCCACCACCAAAAATCCGCTTGTTCTTCGAGTTACCAAAAACGAGGAGGAATGGAAATCTAAATTCTTCTTTGTTAAAAGAAGTTCCATCCCTAGATGGAAGGAATTCCCAGTGATGTGGTTGACAAAGGGTAGGAACTAGGGTATCGGGGTTTTTACCCAAATATATCATGTCTAAAATCCTATTATATATCCTATCTTGACATTCTTATTTTCTTGTGTGCAGTGGACTTTAGGAAATCAGCACCTCCGCTTACTAAGTCAGCAGAGAGGATCGAAGCCGTTTACAAGTTACCTGAGACTAAAAGAAGTTTTATTCCGCTTCCATCATCCTTGACTCAACACTCAAGCTCTAACATGTCTAGTAAGGATCTTGTTTAATATCCTGCGTATATTCTGTTAGCCAGGGTATTATTTAGTTAAAATTACTTCCCTGCTAGTGCAGGATTAGCCAAAATCCATGAGGTTTTTGATCTCGAAGAGTTGGACAGCTATTCTAAGCCTGCACCAGTGAAGAAGGAACCAAGCCTCAAGCCCTCCTCTGCACCAAAGCCCTCCTCAAGCTCCAAGCCTACTGCCATCCCTAAGCCTTCCCCCTCCTCTAGGCCCCGGGCTTCAAGTTCCCGAAAGAGTAAGGAGACAGATTCTCCGGCCGCATCTGCTGAAGTCTCTGTTTATGAGAACCTTGGGTTCATAGAGTCCAGCGGTCTGATTAATCAGGTAAATATTCTGACCCTATATCCTGCAATCATATACTGAAGCAATATCCCGACATATATATTGATACATATGTCCGACTTTGTAGGGCCTGAACCATCTGCTGGCTGTATGAAGAAGCCTATGGGACAGCTGTTTTTCATGACGCTAGGGCCGAAAAAGCAGAGAAAACCGTCGAGGAGCTGAAGACAACAGCTGCCACCAGGACCCGCTTTTACGAGGACAAACTCAAAAAGGTCTCCCAGGATGCTAAGGCTGCTCCGAGAAAGCTAGTTTGGAGGCTCAGGCCACACTGGATGCTGCACAAGCCCAACATGAGCAAGGCATGGCCGCCTATCGTGATAGCCTTAAAGGGTCCGTGGTAATTTCCCTCCTCCAAGCCAAATTGAAGATGGCTTATGAAGCCAAGGACACAGGCTTCGAATCTCCTACTTAGAATATTACCGCTTAGGAGGCAAAATTAAAGGACCTTGGCGGCAATCCTGTGGAATATCCTGCTAAGACAACGGTTGCTGAGTCTTCTAAGGCGGCTGAGGTGGCGGTTGAGACCGAAAAGAATCCTGGGGCTGATGCTGGAGCTGATGGTGAGGCTGGTGGTGATGGTGAAGGCGTGGTAGGTGATGCTGCCAAGGATGCTGTTGAAGGTGCTGCAGCATGAGGGCATCGAAGTGGCAATGATGGATATTGATGCCTAGGCTGGAGCCCACTTTTTAAATTTGATGGTCTGTAATCCCAAACAATTTACTTTTCCTACACTTGAACATTTTATATTTCTTGCATGCTTTTGGACAATATAACAGTTGGAGGTGGAGGGATCCTGTGTTTTCAGGACGAAGCCTTCAACTGTTTACGTAAATATTCCATATAAACTAGTTGTACTTTTGGTGAATGGGTCTTATTTTGAGATGAAGCCAAGAGTAAAACCTTTTGAACCGTTAATAAACTAACCATTTAGCTTTATCTGTTGTTGTTATGTTTTCATTTTGAGAAATATGTTTGAAATATTCTGATCAGATATCCTAGTCAGGATACTGATAAAATAGCTTTTTGAAAATATTAGGCAAAAGTCTGGTTGAACATTACTTTGTAGAAAACTTAGGTTATTTAGATAGGGCTTTCAAGTATTGTAGAATGGAAAGTCATACTAGAAACACTTATGCAATAATTTCCAACTTCAACCTTTGAATCCTTCGTAATGTCCCCAGCATAGATGTCCCCAGTCTCTGCAGGATCAACTTATTACATCAGGTTATCATCCACTAAGTAATTTTCTAATTGATCTTTGAACTTAGTAATCTTCCTTCAAACTCGTTTAAGAGTATTCGTGGGAAAAATCCTGTATTTTACAGGGATTAAACCCATTTTCCATGTATAAGAACCTCAAGACTTGAAAAGGTGAAAACCTTTAAACCTTCGAGTTTTACTGGGGATATTACCCACATTTCGTACGCTACAGGCGGGAGTGTATAAACTCCAAGACTTAGAAAGGTGAAAACCTTTAAACCTTAGAGAGTACGAAAATACCCTATCGCGAGAGAGGGTGATCAATCCTCATATACCGTAAGGATCCGGGATATAGCCAACAATAACGAAATGTCATCCACTTTTACATGAACTGGTCCCGCCATCTTGAACTATACCCGGATACTTGCGTTCCATGGGGAGTGTTGAAACCCAATTCGAAAGAAAGGTGAATACCTTTAAAGCTGTGAAGGGATCGGAATCCCTTAGACGTGAGAGAGGGGCCAATCCTCTAGTCTTTCGATCCGTCTTGAGCAAATATCTTGGAGTGACATCCTGAAGCGTATCCTACAAAACATCCTTAGACTACGGTGGGTGTTAGCTTGGCTAACACCCGTCCAATGCTTAAGTCAGTATTGGGTTTCATCATAATAACTCAAATTAAATATATATTTAAAAGAGGTAGAATTCATACCATTCTGAGTTAGAAATTAAATTCTACACTCACTTGAAATAGGCTTTAAGATGTATAGCATTCCACGATCTTGGTATCATATCCCCTCCACGGTCTTGAGTCGGTATGCTCCCTTTCTGGATTCTGATTCAATTTCATAGGGTCCTTCCCACTTTGGAGCTAACTTCCCATCAGCAGGATTAGTCGTATTCTGAAACGCCTTCCTCAATACCCAATCTCCAACTTGGAATCTCCTAGTCCTTATATTCTTATTGTATGACTTGGCTATCCTCTGCTTGTATGCTGCCATCCTTAATTTTGCTGCGTCCCTCGCTTCGTCGATAGTATCTAAGTCTTGACATAAGGCTTCAGGATTTGCTTCAGGATCCCGAAGGCTCGATCTTGCTGTAGGTATCACCATTTCTGTTGGAATCACTGCTTCTGCCCCAAATACCAAAGAAAATGGAGTTTGCCCAGTAGCGTTCTTCACAGTTGTTCTATCAGCCCATCGGACAAATGGTAGTTCCTCAGCCCATCTTCCTTTCCCGGCACCTAACCTCTTCTTCAAGTTATTAACAATTATCTTATTGGAGGATTCTGCTTGTCCATTAGCCTGAGGATGCACTGGTGTTGATGTAATCATCTTGATCCCCCAACTTTTACAAAAATCAGTAGTCCTCTTGCTGATGAATTGGGAACCATTGTCACAAATTATCTCGGCTGGTATCCTGAATCTTGTCAAGATATTCCTCTTGATGAAAGATACCACTTCTTGATCCCTGACTTGGACAAACGCTTCTACTTCAACCCACTTGGAGAAATAATCCGTCATTGCTAGCATGAAGACTTTTCCTCCTGGAGCTTTTGGGAGTTTTCCTACTATATCCATTCCCCATTTCATAAATGGCCAAGGAGATATGATAGGATATAATGGTTCTGCAGGCTGATGTAGTATATTGCTATGTCTCTGACATGCATCACATTTTCAAACATACTCCGCAACATCCTTCCTCATGGTCAGCCAGTAGTATCTTGTTCTCAATACCTTAGAGAATTAAGATCTGCCCCCAGTATGGTTGCCACAAGCTCCTTCGTGCATATCCGGAAGTACCTCCTTAGTTTCAGGATCTTCCAAGCACCTCAGGTATGGACCTGCAAGGGATTTCTTATACAAAACATCATTTATAATTGTAAAACAAGATACCTTCATTCTGAAAGCCTTGGGGTTTTCATCCTCCGGGACATCTCCTTTTTCAAGATACTTGACGATTGGCGTCATCCAGGATTCAGGATCCTTATTAGGATATGCTTTACCAGGATCCTGAACACTTGTTACCTCCTTATCCTGAGACTTCAAAAGTTTCGTCGCAGGGTACAGGATATGTAATATTGGTATCTGAGTTCCTTCTGGTATCCTGACAGTAGATATTAGATATGCTAGAGCATCTGCTTCAGCATTTTCTTCTCTTGGTACCTGCTCAAGTGTAAAATTTTCAAAATATCCTGCTAATTTTTTTCAACAATTTCAAGGTATTCAACTAACTTTTCACCCTTAACTGCATAAGATCCATTGAAATGGTTAGTAATCAACAGGGAATCACATCTAATACTCAGCTTCATTATTAGTAGCAGGAAATTCACATCTAATAGCCTGGGGTAATATGTCCCCCCGTGGCGATTTTAGTAGTATACCTAACCCTAAACCTCTTATGTTAGATGCACCATCAGCATACAATATCCAAGTGTAGGACCGATCTTCATGCATAGGAACCTAGATTTGATATCTATTGTTCATAACAGCAGAAATATTACGACAAGTTTACCAATAGACAAGAATTAATCAGTTAAACGTCAATTTTATTGATATAACATCGAGTCTCCAAATTGACAGAGCTTCGCCTCAGAAATTCTAAAGTTACAAATGAGGATGACAAGCTAGCTATTTATAGGGCAACAAGTTCGCCAGTGGGATAGGTAAGTTCGCCCGAACTTGACTTTACATGTAACACATGAGCGAACTTGTCCCAATACTACATAAATACTTCGTTTTGCTAGCCTATTCAACTCTAATCTATACAGACTCGATATAAGACTAAGACATAGACATTCTGCACCAACAGATTCCCCCTTGGATATCGTCTTTGTCTTGTATCAGTCATCAAAAACTCTGTCTTCAAATAAACATTAACGAACACGACCGAAGAAGTTCTTGAATGGCTTCTTTCGTCGTTCTTGTTTTGGATCCGGCATCTGATCTATAGGAGGCACTTTGTTCATGTACTGAAACCTTTTAAGCCTTGTCGCCCTACCTTTCTCGTGTATTTCCTCGAGACGCTTCTCTTCCTTTAGAAATTCAACCCGTTCTAGCTCCCTCCAGCTTGTCTGCCACATTTTCCCTGAATTCATTTCACATGTATAGCAAACGTTCACAACTCTTTGATACTGCATAGCCTGTTCTTTTTCACATTCCTCAAATACTAGCTTGCTGTAGAACAAGCATTTGCTAGCTTCTCTTGAACAATTGACAAGCCACATTGGATCTAGAATCTTGATTGTCCTCCATAATCCTCTCATACCCTGAAATCCCAATATCTCAACCCTTTCCTTCGTGATATCCAAATGTTCTTCAAATCATAACACAATAACAGCTTCACGTGTGGTTGGATCTATCTGCCACCACTTGAACATTGGATAGAAGTTTTGTTCTATAGGTATCAACGGCATGTTTCTCATCGCTCTCGGTCGTTTCATAATCAACGTTATATCCTTTTCCCCTATCTTCTTATTCATTTTGATTCTATGACCTGGAATGAATGGCTTCCAATATCTAAAACCTTTTACAACTTCAAACTTGATCGTCTTCCACAATAACTGATCAATATACTTCATATGATATGTAACATTCACAGTCTGAACCAGCTCCTCAACATCCTAGTATGGTAGTGTCTTGAAATCTGCTATGTATTTGAAGTATTGCACTCCAAACTCACGTTTAATAGCATACACATTCAACTCCTTGAACCATCCCCAACTCAGGATATCCCCCAAAGACACATCTTTATCTCTGGTAAAGAATGCTAGAGGACGTCGAAACTTACGTTCGCGCGACATCTCTTTAAACTAGGATTTCTTCGCTTGAGCTATTTCCTCTTTCGTCATCGGTTTGGGAACTTTGCCTTCTCGAATCGATTCTTGGATTTTCTCTTTCAACATGTCTTCATCTAGTTGCTTGTACATCTCCTCGAATGTAGGAAAACTATTAGTGTTAGGACCGACGTACTTCGCAGTTTGATCTGTTTCATCATCCGAAGACCAATCTTCTACAATCACTCTGTTATACTCATCAGGTTCAAATCGTCATACGTTCTAATAATCATTAGGTTCAAATGGATTAACATTCAACACTTGTTTCTCAAAATCAAAGTCAAGTGATTCAGCATCAACTTCGATCAACTTCGCCAAATCTTCCTTCTTATAATTGTGCACGTACTCACCTTCCTCTACGTTATGTTCCAACATCAAAATCAAAGGCTTTGTAGGTACGGCAGCAACTGGCTTTGCAAACCTATCAACATCAATCATATCAACATCATCAGTTGGCCCTTTCTGCCCTGACTCCCCCTCAATTTGATCATCCATCGTATTCGATTCATCATCCATCAGAGAAGAAAAATCAACATCATCAGAGACATTTGTTTCACTAATTTTCATACCAACTCCTCCCTGATCATCTTCATCATCATCAGCATTATTCCAATCTTCATAATCAGAATCATCTTTCTTGTCGTAATCATCTTTATCCTCATCTTCTACTTCTTCATCGTCCTTTTATTCAGAAACAATTACTGGATCAGAAGGCTTGACAGATTCATCAACCCTAGGAATATCAGACTTAGAAGCTTTTTCAACATCATCAACAGACTATTCTGCAGCTTCAGATGATTTGGGTGCTTCATCTTACACCTTTACCTTTGCCACTTGCTGCGAGTTCTTTCTCTGCTCTCTCTTTTGCTTCTTGTCTATCTATATGATCATACTCAGCAATGAAATCAATACTCAGAGCATTAGATAATACTTTCTGCATCTTCGTAAACCTTCGATCATTTAGAGCTTGAATTGCTTTCAGATCAGCAATCTCTGTTTGCAACTTCTCGTTGGCATCTTGCAAACTTTCAATTAGAGCTTTGAAGAATTCTCTCTCATTTTCCAAGACTTTGACTTTATCATCTAACATTTCTTTCTCTACGGAGCTTTGATTCACTTTCTTTATCAGCTCTGCTTTATCAGCTTCATTCTATTGAACTTTTTCTTCTAAAACCTTCACGCGCTTTTCAAGAAGATCCACATTTGTCTTTGGAAAGAAATCATTCAGATATTGAAGACTAATTGGCTCATTCTGCATATCACCAAACAGATTTGGCCTTGGAGTCTTTGGTGTTAAATTTGGAGTAGCAGCCTGTGTTGTAGACTTCTTTGGAGTAGAACTTTCAAAATGAGAAGTCGTTGGAGCACCCGGAGATTGAATAACAGGAACTTCAAGTAATCCAGTCTCAGGAGGTTCTTGAGTAACTTCTGGATGTTCAGCTTCAGTAGTAATAACAACAGGAGGTTCTTGTGTAGAAGGTTCTTATGTGACTCCTTTCTCATGTGCGCCAGAAGGTTCTTGTGTAACTTCTGCGCTTTTCAGCTTTCCCTTGTATCTTCTGCTTGCTGGCTTCTGGGCATTCTTTGTCTTTTTGCCCTTACTCTGTGGAGACCCTGTAGTCTTCTTTGAAATTTCAGTTGCGGAAGACTTTGTTCTTTTTGCTTTTTTCTTGGGTCTCTCCTCATTGGATTCTTTTTCAAGATTCGGATCAAAATCAGCATCAAATTCCTTTCCTTTTCAGCTTCTATTTCTGCTGTTGACTTTATAGGTTCTTTCACCGGTGTTTCATCAGAATCTTCATCATTCTCTGAGGTAGCTGAAATAACATCATCTTCCTGAGTCGTTTTAACATTTTCTTGACTCTCAATAACGACTGCTGCACTAGAACCAGCTTCAGCTTGAACATTAACAGGTTCATCTTCATCGACAAGCATTGTATCTACTTTCTTTGCTGCTCGTTTCTTTTTAGGCTTTTCGACTTCAGCTTTTAAGAACCAATCACTTCGAGCTTTAGGCTTGAAAGCCTTAAACCATTCTTTCTCAACGTTTAACTCCTTCTCGTCACCACTTCCGTCTTTCCTCCACTAGTTGTCAGCCGGTGCAATATAATTTTCATCTTTAATTGCCCTACTGGCTTTGCCATCGGTGCTGAATCTTGTTTCTAGAATTTTAACAACTTTTTCACCGTAGTATCATCAAGGTGATTCAGATAAAGAACATCGTTTGGATCACATGCAATGTTTGTGAACTTCTCATCGATCAGCATTTGCACGAATCTTGGATATAAACATAACCTTGAATCATCCATGTTCTTTGACATATGCGTAAACACAAGCTTTGAGTAGTTAAACGGCTTTTTCAGAATCAATGCCGTTGCCATGCAGGCCATATATTCTTGCACGTCGTCAAGGCCCGCTTTACGGTGACTGAAGGTATGTATAATCGCATGCATCAAGAGCTTGTAGAGGTTTGGCACTTCCCCTTTCTTTAAAGTCGGCTTATTAACGCTGCCCTTGTACCCCATCCGATAGATACAACCTCTAACCATCTTCTCGTCCAAGAAAATAGGATCGTCTTTATCATCATTGAACTGTAGAATCCTGCATATATCATCTTCAGTAACTGTGATAGCTTTGTTTCTCGTTTCCAACTTGCACAAATGATGTAATGGTCTTTTTGTCTTCACTAAGGCTCGCGTTCATCCAGAAATGATAAGTGTGAGAACGATATGACACTGCGTGCTCCGTAATAGCTCTATGTATAGGACAATCCTTTAGAAACTTCAGAATACTTTCATAATCCTTCAGCGATGGACATATCGTTTTATCAAGCGTGATACAAGTATTATGGAATTTAGAAAAGTCCATAGTGATTACCCGAGCTGGTACTTGAGCCTGAAAAACGACATAAAACAATTAGCACGCATTACGAGAAAAAGTTACAAAATTTTTTCAACACATTTCATCAAGTTCCGGCGAACTTGATGTGGATATTACAAGCTGATTTTAGTCAAGTTCGCTCGAACATGTGTATCAACATGTTCAAATATCCAAACATAAGTTCTGGCGAACTTATGATCAACACAATTTTCAATTTTCTAACACCTAAGTTCGGGCGAACATATCAGATAATATTCAAGTTAAAATCAACTGAAGTTCGGTCGAACTTGTATTTTGATCAAATTTTATTCAATGATTTGTTAGCAAGTTCGGTCGAACTTGATAACAAGTTCGGCCGAACTTGTTATCATCTTCAACAATCAAAACCTGCTAATTACAAAAAAACGACCAATTTAATAAAATTAAACACATTTCTATGGTCGTTTTTAGTTGTTTAACATGATTTTCAGTTCAATTTGTCCAACAAACTCTTAGTTCTATCATATTTTTTCATTTCAGATATGAATTCAATTTTTAAGTCCAATTAACAGTTCACAACATGAATCAATACCTCAGCCATTGAGAATGGTGTGCTAATCACCACAATCAATCGAGAGTTGGGCAGAGTAACGGTACTAAAATGCCAATTCCGCACAATCGCTCAAAGGATAATAAGTTCGCTCAGAGGAATTGTTTCAGTGATAATGAGTTTGACCAAACTTGCAAGGTAATTATACCTTGGCAAGTAAGGGCGAACTTGATAAGCCCAAGATATAAGGCCCAAGAGAGTCCGGGCGAACTTATGCTTTCACAACACAACCATTAATGCAAGTTCGGTCGAACTTGCTGCAATGTTAAACTTTTGTTTGTTTAGCAAGTTCGGCCGAACTTGCCAAACCCAATTTTCAGACTTTTCAAAATTTTACAATTTAGTCTCTGAACTTTCCAACTTTTTACCAGTTTAAAAATCCACTCAGTTGACCAAATCCAAGTTAATGATATTGGTTAACCGATATGTCTGCCGAGTCCAAGTTAATGACCTCGGTTTGACCCGTTACGAACAAACTGTTAATATTTTCAAAATCAAAGTTTCAAATTAATGAACTTTTTATTGTTTTTGGCTTTTCATATTTTACAGATTAGCTCCCAGCTCGTTGTCAATGAGATTCCCCCCAGTTTTGCACCTTACCAGACTTCGAAGACCCGTTCTCCAACATTGGTTTGCTGAAAAACAATGTAGAAACAAAATCTTTTTGTATTTTTGTAAGTTTATGCTAAAACACACTGAAAATATTTTTGGTTTTAATCTGTAAAGCTGATAAACTATGTACATAACAATGTAAACTACGTACAAACATATTTATAGACATATTTTTATGAATTCGTGTCTAAGGCTCATATCAGTTAAATGAGACATATCACCAGTACCGTTAACCTTTAGATGACTTTAAGTTTTAAACTCGTTTACCTAGATTGTCGATATGTTTGTCCACTTAAACTTTACCACGTTTCTCAACTGTTCCAAGATATGTTAAGGTATGAATTATGAAACTTGACTTATCTGCGGTTCCCACTTCTTGAATATACTCCCGCATCAAGATTCCCTAGATTTCATCTTACAGGTGAATATAGCGTAATTGATATCTGTATCTGGGTTATGCGAGACCTTGAGAGCTTAGGTTAGTACTACCGTACAGACAAAGAGATGAAGGCTCGACTTTAAGGTGTGTTCCAATTAAGGAATCTTTTTAGCACTGCAAATGATTAGTTCTTTCGATACTTTTCAAGTTTGCATGCAGTTTAGGGGTTTATAGCGAAAGTATTATAGAATTTCTAAGCTATTTCTTCCGCAAATCAGAAGAACTTGTATAATACCCCATATATCAACTATCTATAAAGACCTCGTATCTCAGAATCAGGCAATCTCTCAAACGGAAATTCGGAGTACTAAGTCCATATATCCAAGATGTGTTAATCCACAAGATTAAGCAGTTGTAAAATTTAGTTTATATCTCGAAAACAATTTACCGAACGTGTTAAGCCTATCGACACATCCACAGTAAGACTTGTTTATCACTTTTAAACTTTCCATTTCTTTAGCATACTATGATAGTCCACTGATGTACTATCATTTCCTTTTTGTGACACCGAATTCTTTTTGTCTTTTTTAATGTTTTTTTGTATTTTCCCAAATATTTCTCCCCCTAAAATCAAAAACATATTTTTGAATTTTAGATTTTTAAGAAATACTAAACTAGAAAGATATTTATAAACCATACGAACCAATGCGGATTACGTGAACTCGTCGTCCGATCCGTATTCAACCTCAGCTTCTGCACCTGTCAACAAATTTTTAATACCGTTAAGCCTCATTAGATATTTAAATCTTGTTAAAGGAAATGCTTTGGTATAAAAATCAGTCTTCTGTAACAGTCACTTAAGAACCTCCTGAGACTGGATTTTTTCTATTCGAATCAATTTATATTCGTAACAGTCATGAATGAAATAGTAACGAATTTCAATATGTTTAGTACGTGAGTGATGAACCGGATTTTTGGTTATATCGATGGCTGCTTTGTTATCTACGAATAAAGGCGTGTCAAGAAACTGCGGACCATAATCCCTCATCTGTTGTTGAATCCAGAGGATTTGAGAACAACAGCTGGAAGCAGAAATGTATTATGCCTCACATGTTGAGAGAGAGACCGTGGTCTGTTTCTTGCACTGCCACGTTACCAAACGCGTTCAAAAGAATTGGCATCCTGCCGTTGTAGATTTCGAGTTTAGTTTGTCCACTCTGAAGTCTGAGTCAGCGTATCCCGTTAGGTCGAAATTGTCATTCTTTGGATACCATAAGCCCGTGCTAGGACATCCCTTTAAGTAACAGAAGATTCGCTTGACTATCTGCATGTGTGACACTCGAGGACTAGACTGATATCTCGCACATAAGCAGGTAGGATACATGATGTCTGGGCGAGATCCCATCTGATACATCAGCGATCCTATCATCGATCGATAGAGTGTGTCATCAACTTTGGTTCCCGTCTTGTCTACGCAAATCCCATGGTTCAGTGCCAGTAGTGTCGAAAGCGGCTTCGAGCTATCCATTTCAAACTTTTTGAGAATGTCGTGAACATACTTAGTCTGATGAATGAATATCCCGTCTGGAAGCTGATCCACTTGTAAACCTAAGAAGAACTTCATGTCGCCCATGGAGGACATCTCGAATTTCTTCTTCATGATCTTTTCAAATTCTTTGCACAGACTGTCATCCGTAGAACCGAAAATGATGTCGTCCACATAGATTTGTACAATTATCAGATGAGATCCGACTTCTCTGGTAAACAAAGTGTTGTCCACTGTTCCTCTCGTAAAGCCGTTTCCAACGAGATTTTGCGATAACGTCTCGTACCAAGCTCTCGGGGCTTGGTGTAATCCGTACAAGGCTTTATCCTGGAGATATGCTTTATTCTTGTTCAGTGGATCGACGAAACCCGGTGGTTGGCTGACATACACTTGTTCACGAAGTTTACCGTAGAGAAATGCAGATTTTACATCCAACTGATACACCTTAAATCCTTTCCAAGCTGCGAATGCGAGGAAAATGCGGATAGACTCTAATCGTGCAACCGGTGCATATACCTCTGTATAATCAATACCCTCTTGCTGGTGGAATCCCTTGACAACCAGCCAAGCTTTGTTTCTGATTGTTACACCCCGATTGTCTATTTTACACTTGAAGACCCACTTTGTATCAGTAGCTTTCTTCTTCGGTGGCAAGTCTACAAGCTTCCAAACACCCAACTTCTCGAATTGTAACAATTCC
The DNA here is from genome assembly GCA_947069175.1 of Scalesia atractyloides. Classification (NCBI taxonomy): domain Eukaryota; kingdom Viridiplantae; phylum Streptophyta; class Magnoliopsida; order Asterales; family Asteraceae; genus Scalesia; species Scalesia atractyloides. The sequence goes on along the minus strand of CAMTDV010000015.1, from coordinate 33,833,885 downwards.
TCTTGCATTGCTATCACCCAGTTCTCTTCACTCAAAGCTTCATTAACGGTTTTTGGCTATATTTAAGAAATGAAACATGAGTAGTAGTAGTTATGAGTTGGAGCAACTCGGGTGTAGAATCAACTAAATGCTTTATTGATTTGACTTTGTGTACGCACACCAGTTTGTAATTCACCAATGATATTCGTTGAAGAATGGTAAGAATATGATCGCAACATTTCTTCTGTTGGAACATCAACTGAGCTTTGCTGATTTGAAACAATCAAATCACTGTTCATTTCAACATTAGGAGCACTTGATGAAGCTTCGTTCTGATTTCTCGGACTAGCAGATTGATTCAACATGTTAAAGATCTGCTCAACTTCTTCATCCGATGAAGTTTCATCAGCAGCATCAAATGCCGGTGCTTCATCTGAGTCAGAATTCTGATTCTGAGGCATGCTGGGCTCTGATGATGTATTTCCTGGTTCATTAGAAGCATTCATTGGAAGTGTAGCAGGTGTTACTTCTGCTTCAGAAATATTTTCAACTTGAACACCGCTATTTCTTGGACCTATTTCGGAAGATGAAGTATCCAACGTGGGTTGATTAACCACAATTGGTCTAATGATTTGTTCTTGATTCGCCGACTGTTGAAGATAGTATAACGCTACAATTTCTTCTTCAGACGGTTCTTCCGGCAAGTCGAATGACTTCCAAAGATCTTGATAGTTAAACAGCCATGCGTCGCCTCTCCTTTGAATAGGATCCGTATAGTTAAAGCAATCCACATGCTGTACTTCAGTAACCTTTCTCAACGAGGGAACGTATACACGTCTTAGCGGACTTGCATATCCGACAAAGAAACCTTCAAGAGATTTGGCTCCGAATTTACCATCTTGATCGATTACAGTACATGGAGCACCAAATGGCTCTAAGAATTTCAAGTTCGGCTTCCGTCGGTTAACCATTTCAAAACATGTTTTCTTGGTTGGTTTGACAATGAGAAATCTGTTTAGCATGTAGCAAGCCGCAACAACCACTTCATTCCAGAAGCTGACTGGAAGTTTTGAGTCTGTAAGCATGGTTCTCGCAGTTTCAATGAAGGTTCTGTTCTTCCTTTTAGCAACACCGTTTTCTTGCAGAGTATAGGGTGCACTAAACTCGTACAAAATCCCTTTAGCGTTGCAGAATTCCCTCGTTTTGTTATTCTTAAACTTTGTGCCGTTGTCACTTGTAATTTTGACAGTTTCAGATACCTGCCATATAACTATTGTAATGAAAGATATATCCTTAGATGAATATAGGATGTTGTTGTCTTCTTCTTAGCAATCCATGCTTGAGATTTTATGTTAGCCTTTTTGATGTGAAACTTGTTTTCTTTTGCCCTAGAAGTTTCACCTTTTTCGAAAGTTGAGTTTTCAAATCTCTTTTCATTTTAGGTTTAACTTCTGGTTTTGATTCATTTCTTTTCAAAATCGTTACAGGTTTTACAAACTCTAGTTGCTTTGGTTTCACAACATCTGAACTTTCTTTTCTTCAAAGATAGGCTGGTTTTGACATCGGACACTTGCGTGCAATATGACCAACTTCGTTGCACTTGAAGCAAGTTCGATTATCATGTGAATGATCACTAGTGGATTTTACACCACTTGTGGCTTTTGCCTTATCTTGAAGTTCTTTCTGTTTCTTAAATTCATCGTTTGATTGTTTTATGATTAAACTCTCTTCATGAACCGTGTTCGTCCCATAAACAAATTTCATATTTTTATCTTTATACTCATGAAATGGTGATGTTTTCTTTTTAGGTTCATCAGATTCTTCTAATCCCAACCCAGATCTCCGGTTTTCCGGATGATCACCACCATTTCTCCGGTAGTTATTATAATTTCTTTTAGGTTTTGAATAGAATTTCTTCTCATTCTTCTCCTGTTCATATGATGTGACTTCAACTAGTTTGAACAGTTTATCCCATTGATCTTCTTTGACGTTCCGAATCGGAAAACTGTCATCAAAGTATAATCTATCAGATTCCTTAACCTTGTACATTACAACGTTAGGATCATCACATAGATCATCTTTCGATGATGTACGTCATCTTCAGAATTTGTGTCAGAACTATTCAAACTCGAGGTGGCGCACACAAAGCTGCCATCATCAGAATCGTTCAGAACATTTTCAACTACCATTTTTACTACCGCACTGTCATCATCTGATTTAGTATAGACTACATCAATGTTCTCTGGCAACTCGTTTTTCTTTTCAGATAACAACTCAATGTTGAGTGCCTTATCCATCTCATCAACGGTTTTGCGACAATAATTCTCGCATAGGGGAGGAGGAACATTGTTGTATTCTTTACCAATTTTCTTTTTAGATTTTTCTTCCGATGGAATTGTCGGAAAAATGTGATCAATGACATATGCGTTAGTTGTGTAACTTCTTAAAAGCTGTTAAACACGTTCTGTTTCAATTTTCATGTCCTGGAGTTGTTGTTTGGTCTCAGCAATGATGTTTATATAGATGTTTATTGCTTTTTGCTTATCCATTACTGTACCTTTCAACATCCTTACAGTATCATGTTGTTCGATATTATTTCTATCGAGCCTGCCATAATCACTTTCATTTTGTCATACGCTTCCTTCATCGTATGATAATCGTATTTGAAATGTTCATTATGTACATTGAGTTCAGCGATGATTAGTGATTTTTTGGCATATTCAGCACATGGCTCGATACATTTTGTACAAGGTTTTTCCACCTCTACAACTTGTACTTCAACAACTTCCTTTACCTCTGGACCTACCTTGGTTAGATTTGCCATTAAAGCTTTATCGGCAATGTCCTTGAGGTTTTCAACATTCACTTCTTGAGTAACATCAATGACTTCTTCATAAATCGATTTCTCCTCAGCAACTTGCTCCTGAGAACTTCCATCAAAGTGACCTGCAAAACTATCACATGAGTTAGGAGATAAAATGCCTTGTTTCTGCATGTGAATATACTCCTTTTCCTCCTGTTGTTGTTGCAGATACTGTTCCAGTAAAATATTCTCTAGAGCTGCTGCTTCGTCGACAGATGTATCTTCAACGATTTGAGCCATCAATGCAACTACGGTCTTCTTACCGATATAAGAGTTCCAGTCGAAACAATCATCTTCGTTTGATGCAACCATAGCTTTCTCAGTGTTGCTACTGTTTGGTTTCTCTTGAATTTCAATCTGAGTCTTCTTCGTGAATGGCTTGTACTGAAGTGACTTCTTGTAATACTCGTTGCCTCCTCCAAATGGACTCTGATTTCCCGTTGCTTCAGGGTTTTTGCATTCTCTCTTGAAATGACCTTTCTGGCAGCATCTGAAGCACGTGACCTTCGTTTTATCAAACCCCAGATTGTTGCTTGAATTTCCGATATCTCGGCCTGTGAGTGCAACAAACTTTATGACCCTTCGAATGATAGAAGCTAAACACCACTTTATGTCCATCAGTTCAAGCTCTTCTTCGTCCACCTGATCGTAGTCTTTGGCGGTCATCTCGGGATTGCCGATTTTTCTAGCTACAAGACTTTCATAAGATTCTAGAACAGTGGCGAGAAGTGACATGTGTTGTTTTGCAGCTTGCTCAGAAACAACATTGTTAAGATTGACAGCAATGTTACGCTTGTACACATCTGAATCAGAATTTGTTTATTGGTTCTGATTTGCTTGACTCTGATAAGATGAATTTGGACAAGTGCTTGAAAACAAAGAGTTCTGTGGACTTTGATCATATTGTGGATATGATTGGTTCTGATTCTGCTGCAAATTGTTCGAAGAATTCAAATTCGCGTTTAATGCTGTCTGAATCTTCAGGCTTGAAAAGTTGTCTTGCATCCCGGTTTTGTAATACAGACCAACATCTTGAACAGTGTTAGCATTCTTCGACTTTGCGATCTTTAGAAGTTCCATCTCATGACTTTCCAGTTTGTCAATGAATGTTGACAGCTTGAAGAATTCCCAATTCGAACTTTCTTTTAGAACCATCAGGTAAGTAGTCCACTCTCCATCAGGTAACGCATCTGCAAGCTTATCGATGTATTCTTGTTCCGTCTTCTCGAGACCATGTCTTCTCACTTGGACTTTCAGATGACAGAAATGTTCAGTCATTTGTTTCATTGTCTCTCCCTTCAACATGTTAAAGATATCGAACTCCTTCATAATGAGAGCTTTTTTACTCTTGATCATCTTTGCGTTTCCTTGGTATTTCTTTTGCAGTGATAGCCAGAGTTCTCTTGCAGTCGTGTATTCTAGCACCAAGACCAGAATATCCTCTTTAACAGATTGTTGAATGAGGCTTATCATCTTTTTCTCACCAATGTATTCTTCTTTCTGTGTCGTGGAGTATTTGAACTCCTCTAGAACTTGCTGATGTTCATCCAACAGAACATTATAAGCTCTCACAATCGACACCCAGCCTAGGAAATGCATGGCTTGAAACCAATACGTGAATTTCTCCTTCCATCCTTCGTACTCATCCATTCTCTTTAACTTTTGTGGTTTAACGGTCATGCCCATTTCGTTGTCTAGATTAACTTGTTGTATGGCATTGGATGTACCCACTCCAGACATTAACGCTCTCCGAATATCATCCATTGTGAATAACAAAACATGTACGCTGAAAAACACTTTCAAACTTTGAAAAAGTTAGATTTACTACAAGTTCGGTCGAACTTGTAGCTTGAATGAAGAATTCTCAGATTTATCACAAGTTCGGTCGAACTTGTGACTTTTTGATTTGAAAATGTCCCTGAGTAACCTCGGTCGAACTTGTGTATTGGATTTTATAAGAAAACTAGCAAGTTCGGGTGAACTTAGCTAAATTTCTTGAATTTTATCAAGTTCGGTCGAACTTGATAGAATATCAATGAAATTTAAGCAACTTCGATTGAACTTATCTTAAATTCTTTTAAAATCACCTCAAGTTCGAGCGAACTTGGTAAAAACTCACTGAAAAAGTAACTTGTTAGCTAACTTTTTAGCTCATGTTCGGCCGAACTTAGCTAACAAGTTCGATGGAAGTGTGTTTGAAAAGCATGGTTTTTGCAACAATTTGACACCAATTCGTTTGATTTTAGTCCCCAAACTTTCAGGGGTTTATCTATGATATATTTACATGTCATATTCAAAATTAGACAGAATTTGACCGTGAATTCTTCATTTTTGTGTAAAAGTTAAGAAAAATAGAATAATGGAGTAGAATTAGAAGTGTTCTTGTCTTGATATCAATCAAATCAGGCTATTCTAGCTCTGATACCACTTGTAGGACCGATCCTCAATGCATAGGAACCTAGATAATATTACGACAAGTTTACCAATAGACAAGAATTAATCAGTTAAATGTCAATTTTATTAATATAACGTCGAGTCTCCAAATTGATAGAGCTTCGCCTCAGAAATGCCAAAGTTACAAATGAGGATGACAAGCTACCTATTTATAGGGCAACAAGTTCGCCAGTGGGATAGGTAAGTTCGTCCAAACTAGACCTAGTCAAGTTCGGCCGAACTTGACTTTACATGCAACACATGAGCGAACTTGTCCCAATACTACATAAATACTTCGTTTTGCTAGCCTATTCAACTCTAATCTATACAGACTCGATATAAGACTAAGACATAGACATTCTGCACCAACACCAAGATCCTGAATTCTCACTTAGTTGTTGTACTTTAGGTCAGCCTCATTTTGAATATCACTACTAAAATCAACCACAAAGTCTGCTAAGGCCTGAGACTTTATAGCATTTCTAGGTTCATATACTAAATCATATGCACTTAGTTCTACGGACCACTTAGCCATTCTCCCAGACATTTCGGGTTTCCTAAGCACATTTTTAACAGGATAATAGGTTTTACCATGTATCCTATCTGTTTCGAAGTAATGTCTAAGCTAAGTTGACGCCATAACTAGAGCTAATATCAACTTTTCTAAGTGTGAGTATCTAGTTTCAGCATCTAACAAACTTTTACTAACATACTAAACAGGATACTGCTGACCTTCATGATCCTTTACCAAAACAGCATTTACTGCATTCCCTGATATTGCAAGATATAGGGATAAGGGTTCACCATCCTCAGGCTTAATCAGTAGGGATGTTGCTTCAACTCTTGTAGGGCAGCTTCATGTCTTTCACCCCATTCAAACTTTTTGTTTTTCTTTAGGATATCATAGAATTCCTTGCATTTTTCTGAGGATCTTGATATGAACCTGTTTAATGCCGCTACTCTTCCCGTTAACCTCTGAACATCCTTCATATTGGATGGTGATTTAAGATTCAGGATAGCTTTAATTTGTTCCGGACTTGCTTCTATCCCCCTCTTGGATACCAGGTATCCTAAAAATTTCATGCCCGCACTCCAAAATGGCACTTAGCAGGATTCCGTTTCATATTATACTCGTCCAGGATTTGAAGGCACACTCTAAATCCTAGAGATGATCCTCCGCTTTCTTGGATTTCACCACCATATCATCAATATATACCTCCATGGTGTCCCCCAGTTTGTCTTTAAACATCATATTAACCAGCCTCTGGTACGTTGCACCTACATTTTTTAAACCAAAGGGCATGGCAGTATAACAGTATATACCTGTGGGTGTCATGAATGTTGTATTGTCCTGGTCAGAAGGTTCCATTTGGATTTGTTGAAATCCTGAGGATGCATCCATGAAAGTCAGCATTTCATGTCCAGCAGTTGCATCCACCATGGAATCTATATGGGGCAGTAGAAATGGGTCTTTTGGACAAACTTTGTTGAGGTCTGTGTAATCTACACAAACTCTCCACTTCCCATTCTTCTTTTGGACCACCACCACGTTTTCTAGCCACCTAGGAAACTTGACTTCCCTAATCATCTTGGACTTCAGCAATCTTTCAACTTCCTCTTGTATAATTGTATTTCTTTCAGGAGCAAATTTCCTTCTTTTTTGTTGAACGGGTCTGAAAGATTTATCATTCCAAGTTTGTGAGTTATAATATCTTTTGATATACCTGTCATGTCTTCGTGTTTTCATGCAAACGTAGACATCCTGCATTTCAAAAAGTTAGTAAGTTGACTCTCAATATCCTAAGGGATATTGGTCCCTACAAGCACCAAGATATCTGGATTATCTTGATCCAGGATAACTTTCTTAACATCCTGCTCAGAGGCTTCCACAACACCCTAGGCTTTCATCCTTAATTGTTATCCTGCTTTAGATCTTGTTGAGGCCTTCATCGAAGAGGAATAACATTCCTTCGCCTCCTGTTGATCGCTTTCCATCTTGACTACGCCCCAGGGAGTAGGGATCTTGATACATTGATGATAGGTGGAAGGTACAACCTTCATATCATGAATCCATGGCCTGCCTAATACATATTATAGCAAGATAATGAATCCATGACACAAAAATGTTGCATTGAATTTACTCCTTCAATATATATACAGGCAACTTTATTTCTCCAACAGTGTTCTTTGCTTCTCCACTGAATCCTACGGGCATAGTGTTTTTCGAGGTAATCTCCATTTCTGGAATGTTCATTCTCTTTAGGGTTTCCAACTGGATGATGCCAATTTCGCACAATCGCTCAAAGGATAATAAGTTCGCTAAGAGGAATTGTTTCAGTGATAATGAGTTCGGCCGAACTTGATAAGCCCAAGATATAAGGCCCAAGAGAGTCCGGGCGAACTTATGCTTTCACAACACAACCATCAATGCAAGTTCGGTCGAACTTGCTGCAATGTTAAACTTTTATTTGTTTAGCAAGTTCGGCCGAACTTGCCAAACCCAATTTTCAGACTTTTCAAAATTTTGCAATTTAGTCCCTGAACTTTCCAACTTTTTACTAGTTTAAAACTCCACTCAGTTGGCCAAGTCCAAGTTAATGACCTTGGTTAACCGATTTCTCTGCCGAGTCCAAGTTAATGACCTCGGTTTGACCCGTTACGAACAAACTGTTGATATTTTCAAAATCAAAGTTTCAAATTAATGAACTTTTTATTGTTTTTGGCTTTTTAGATTTTACAGATTAGCTCCCAGCTCGTTGTCAATGAGATTCCCCCAAATTTTGCACCTTACCAGACGAAGACCCGTTCTCCAACATTGGTTTGCTGAAAAACAATGTAGAAACAAAATCTTTTTGTATTTTTGTAAGTTTATGCTAAAACACACTGAAAATATTTTTGGTTTTAATCTGTAAAGCTGATAAACTATGTACAGAACAATGTAAACTACGTACAAACATATTTATAGACATATTTTTATGAATTCGTGTCAAAGGATCATATCAGTTAAATGAGACATACACCAGTACCGTTGACCTTTAGATGACTTTAAGTTTTAAACTCGTTTACCTAGATTGTCGATATGTTTGTCCACTTAAACTTTACCACGTTTCTCAACTGTTCCAAGATATGTTAAGGTATGAATTATGAAACTTGACTTATCTGCGGTTCCCACTTCTTTAATATACTCCCGCATCAAGATTCCCTAGATTTCATCTTACGGATGAATATAGCATAATTGATATCTGTATCTGGGTTATGCGAGACCTTGAGAGCTCAGGTTAGTACTATCGTACAGACAAAGAGATGAAGGCTCGACTTTAAGGTGTGTTCCAATTAAGGAATCTTTTTAGCAGTGCAAATGATTAGATCTTTTGATACTTATCAAGTTTGCATCCAGTTTTGGGGTTTATAGCGAAAGTATTATAGAAGTTCTAGGCTATTGCTTCCGCAAAATCAGAAGAACTTGTATAATATCCCATATATCAACTATCTATAAAGACCCGTATCTCAGAATCAGGCAATCTCTCAAACAAAATTTCGGAGTACTAAGTCCATATATCCAAGATGTGTTAATCCACAAGATTAAGCAGTTGTAAAATTTAGTTTACATCTCGAAAACAGTTTACTGAATGTGTTAAGCCTATCGACACATCCACAGTAAGACTTGTTTATCACTTTTAAACTTTCCATTTCTTTAGCATACTGTGATAGTCCACTAATGTACTATCATTTCCTTTTTGTGACACCGAATTCTTTTTGTCTTTTTCAATGTTTTTGTACATTTTTAAAATTTTTCATATTTTTGAATTTTAGATTTTTAAGAAATACTAAACTAGAAAGATATTTACAAACCATACAAACCAATGCGGATTATGTGAACTCATCGTCCGATCCGTATTCAACCTCAGCTTCTGCACCTGTCAGCAAAATTTTAATACCGTTAAGCCTCATTAGATATTTAGTCTTGTTAAAGGAAATCCTTTCGTATAAAAATCAGCCTTTTTTCGTCGGTGTGGATTTTTTCTACTCGAACCAATTTCTTTTTGTAACAGTCACGAATGAAATGGTAACGAATTTCAATATGTTTAGTACGTGAGTGATGAACCGGATTTTTGGTTATATCGATGGCTGCTTTGTTATCTACGAATAAAGGCATGTCAAGAAACTGCAGACCATAATCCCTCATCTGTTGTTGAATCCAGAGGATTTGAGAACAACAACTAGAAGCAGAAATGTATTCTGCCTCACATGTTGAGAGAGAGACCGTGGTCTGTTTCTTGCACTGCCACGTTACCAAACGCGTTCCGAAGAACTGGAATCCTGCCGTTGTAGATTTCTAGTTCAGTTTGTCCACTCTGAAGTCTGAGTTAGCGTATCCTTTTAGGTAGAAATTGTCGTTCTTAGGATACCATAAGCCCGTGCTAGGACATCCCTTAAAGTAACTGAAGATTCGCTTGATTCTCTGCATGTGTGACACTTGAGGACTATCCTGATATCTCGCTCATAAGCAGGTAGGATACATGATGTCTGGGCAAGATGCCGTCAGATACATCAGCGATCCTATCATCGATCGATAGAGTGTGTCATCAACTTTAGTTCACGTCTCGTCTACGCAAATCCCATGGTTCAGTGCCAGCGGTGTCGAAAGCGGCTGCGAGCTATCCTTTTCAAACTTTTTGAGAATGTCGTGAACATACTTAATCTGATGAATGAATATCCCGTCTGGAAGCTGATCAACTTGTAAACCTAAGAAGAACTTCATTTCACCCATGGAGGACATCTCGAATTTCTTCTTCATGATCTTTTCAAATTCTTTGCACAGACTGTCATCCGTAGAACCGAAAATGATGTCATCCACATATATTTGTACAATTATCAGATGAGATCCGACTTCTCTGGTAAACAAAGTGCTGTCCACTGTTCCTATCGTAAAGTCGTTTCCAACGAGATGTTGCGATAACGTCTCGTACCAAGCTCTCGGGGCTTGGTGTAATCCGTACAAGGCTTTATCCAGGAGATATGCTTTATTCTTGTTCAGTGGATTGACGAAACCTGGTGGTTGGCCGACATACACTTGTTCACGAAGTTTACCGTAGAGAAATGCAGATTTTACATCCAACTGATACACCTTAAATCCTTTCCAAGCTGCGAATGCGAGGAAAATGCGGATAAACTCTAATCGTGCAACCGATGCATATAGCTCTGTATAATCAATACCCTCTTGCTGGTGGAATCCCTTGACAACCAGCCAAGCTTTGTTTCTGATTGTTACACCCCGATTGTCTATTTTACACTTGAAGACCCACTTTGTATCAATAGCTTTCTGCTTCGGTGACAAGTCTACAAGCTTCCAAACACCCAACTTCTCGAATTGTAACAATTCCTCTTGCATTGCTATCACCCAGTTCTCATCACTCAAAGCTTCATTAACGGTTTTTTGGCTCTATTTGAGAAATGAAACATGAGTAGTAGCAGTAGTTCTGAGTTGGAGCAACTCAGGTGTAGAAACAACTAAGTGTTTTATTGATTTGGCTTCGTGTACGCACACCAGTTTGTAAATCACCAATGATATTCGTTGAAGAATGGTAAGAATATGATCGCGGCATTTCTTCTGTTGGAATATCAACTGAGCTTTGCTGATTTGAAACAATCAAATCACTGTTCATTTCACCATTAGGAGCACTTGATGAAGCTTCGTTCTGATTTCTCGGACTAGCAGATTGATTCAACATGCTAAAGATCTGCTCAACTTCTTCATCCGATGAAGTTTCATCATCAGCATCAAATGTCGGTGCTTCATTTGAGTCAGAATTCTAATTCTGAGGCATGCTGGGCTCTGATGATGTATTTCCTGGTTCATTATAAACATTCATTGGTAGTGTAGTAGGTGTTACTTCTGCTTTAGAAATATTTTCAACTTGAACACCGCTATTGCTTGGACCTGTTTTGGAAGATGAAGTATCCAACGTGGGTTGATTAACCACAATTGGTCTAATGATTTGTTCTTGATTCGCCGACTGTTGAAGATAGTATAACGCTACAATTTCTTCTTCAGACGGTTTTCCCGGCAAGTCGAATGACTTCCAAAGATCTTGATAGTTAAACAGCCATGCGTCGCCTCTCCTTTGAATAGGATCCGTATAGTTAAAGCAATCCACATGCTGTGCTTCAATAACCTTTCTCAACGAGGTAACGTATACACGTCTTAGCGGACTTGCATATCCGACAAAGAAACCTTTAAGAGATTTGGCTCCGAATTTACCATCTTGATCGATTACAGTACATGGAGCACCAAATGGCTCTAAGAATTTCAAGTTCGGCTTTCGTCGGTTAATCATTTCAAAATATGTTTTCTTGGTTGGTTTGAAAGTGAGAACTCTGTTTAGCGTGTAGCAAGCTGCAGCAACCGCTTCACTCCAGAAGCTGACTGGAAGTTTTGAGTCTACAAGCATGGTTCTCGTAGTTTCAATTAAGGTTTTGTTCTTCCTTTCAGCAATACCATTTTGTTGCGGAGTATAGGGTGCACTAAACTCGTGAAAAATCCCTTTAGCCTTGAAGAATTCCCTCATTTTGTTATTCTTAAACTTTGTGCCGTTGTCACTTGTAATTTTGACAGTTTCAGATTTTGATTCTTTTGTGTTATCAGTCTTTACAAGCTCAGACTTAATAACATTGGATGTTGTTGTCTTCTTCTTAGCAATCCAGGCTTGAGATTTTATGTTAGCCTTTGATGTAAAACTTGTTTTCTTTTGCCCTAGAAGTGTCACCTTTTTTCGAAAGTTGAGTTTTCAAATCTCTTTTCATTTTTAGGTTTAACTTCTGGTTTTGATTCATTTCTTTTTTCAAAATCGTTACAGGTTTTACAAACTCTGGTTGCTTTGGTTTTAGAACATCGTAACTTTCTTTTCTTCAAAGATAGGCTGGTTTTGACATCGGACACTTGCATGCAATATGACCAACTTTGTTGCACTTGAAGCAAGTTCGATTATCATGTGAATGACCACTAGTGGATTTTATACCACTTGTGGCTTTCGCCTTATCTCAAAGTTCTTTCTGTTTCTTAAATTCATTGTTTGATTGTTTTACGATTAAACTCTCTTCATGAACCGTGTTCTTCCCATAAAAAAATTTTATATTTTTATCTCTATACTCATGAATGGTGACGTTTTCTTTTTAGGTTCATCAGATTCTTCTAATCCCAACCAAGCTGTCCGGTTTTCTGGATGATCACCACCATTTCTCCGGTAGTTATTATAATTTCTTTTGGGTTTTTGAATATAATTTCTTCTCATTCTTCTCCAGTTCATCTGATGTGACTTCAACTAGTTTGAACAGTTTATCCCATTGATCTTCTTTGACGTTCCGAATCGGAAAACTGTCATCAAAGTATAATCTATCAGATTCCTTAACCTTGTACATTACAACGTTAGGATCATCACATAGATCATCTTTCGATGATGTACGTCATCTTCAGAATTTGTGTCAGAACTATTCAAACTCGAGGTGGCGCACTCAAAGCTGCCATCATCAGAATCGTTCAGAACATTTTCAACTACCATTTTTACTACCGCACTGTCATCATCTGATTTAGTATAGACTACATCAATGTTCTCTGGCAACTCGTTTTTCTTTTCAGATAACAACTCAATGTTGAGTGCCTTATCCATCTCATCAACGGTTTTGCGACAATAATTCTCGCATAGGGGAGGAGGAACATTGCTGTATTCTTTACCAATTTTCTTTTTAGATTTTTCTTCCGATGGAATTGTCGGAAGAATGTGATTAATGACATATGCGTTAGTTGTGTAACTTCTGAAAAGTTGTTGAACACGTTCTGTTTCAATTTTCATGTCCTGGAGTTTTTCTTTGGTCTCAACAATGGTGTTTATATCGATGTTTATTGCTTTTTGTTTATCCATTACTGTACCTTTCAACATCCCTACAGTATCATGTTGTTCAATATTATTTCTATCGAGCCTGCCATAATCATCTTTCATTTTGTCATACGCTTCCTTCATTGTACGATAATCGTATTTGAAATGTTCATTATGTACATTGAGTTCAGTGATGATTAGTGATTTTTTGGCACATTTAGCGCATGGCTCGGTACATTTTGTACAAGGTTTTTCAACCTCGACAACTTGTACTTTAACAACTTCCTTTACCTCTAGACCTACCTTGGTTAGACTTGCCATTAAAGCTTTATCGGCAATGTCCTTGAGGTTTTCAGTCTTCACTTCTTGATTAAGATCAATGACTTCTTCATCAATCGATTTCTCCTCAGTAACTTGCTCCTGAGAACTTCCATCAAAGTGACCTGCAAAACTATCACATGAGTTAGGAGATAAAATGCCTTGTTTCTGCATGTGAATATACTCCTCTTCCTCCTGTTGTTGTTGCAGATATTGTTCCAGTAAAATATTCTCTAGAGCTGCTGCTTCGTCAGCAGACGTGTCTTCAACGATTTGAGCCATCAATGCAACTACGGTCTTCTTACCGATATAAGAGTTCCAGTCGAAACAATCATCTTTGTTTGATGCAACCATAGCTTTCTCGGTGTTGCTACTGTTTGGTTTTTCTTGAATTTCAATCTGAGTCTTCTTCGGGAATGGCTTGTACTGAAGTGACTTTTTGTAGTACTCGTTGCCTCCTCCAAATGGACTCTGATTTCCCGTTGCTTCAGGGTTTTTGCATTCTCTCTTGAAATGACCTTTCTAGCGGCATCTGAAGCACGTGACCTTCGTTTTGTCAAACCCCAGCGTGTTGCTTGAATTTCTGATATCTCGGCTTGTGAGTGCAACAAACTTTGTGACCCTTCGAATGATAGAAGCTAAACACCACTTTATGTCCATCAGTTCAAGCTCTTCTTCGTCCACCTGAACGTAGTCTTCGGCGGTCATCTCGGGATTGCCGATTTTTCCAGCTACAAGACTTTCATAAGATTCTAGAACAGTGGCGAGAAGTGACATGTGTTGTTTTGCAACTAGCTCAGAAACAACATTGTTAAGATTGACAGCAATGTTACACTTGTACACATTTGAATTAGAATTTGTTTGTTGGCTCTGATTTGCTTGACTCTGATAAGATGAATTTGAACCAGTGCTTGAGAATGAAGAGTTCTGTGGACTTTGATCATATTGTGGATATGATTGGTTCTGATTCTGCTGCGAATTGTTCGAAGAATTCAAATTCGCGTTTAATGCTGTCTGAGTCTTCGGCCTTGAAATGTTGTCTTGCATCCCGGTTTTGTAATGCAGACCAACATCTTGAACAATGTTAGCATTCTTCGACTTTGCGATCTTTAGAAGTTCCATCTCATGACCTTCCAGTTTGTCGATAAATGTTGACAGCTTGAAGAATTCCCAATTCGAACTTTCTTTCAGAACCATCAGGTAAGTAGTCCACTCTCCATCAGGTAACGCATCTGCAAGCTTATCGATGTATTCTTGTTCCGTCTTCTCGAGAACATGTCTCCTCATTTGGACTTTCAGATGACAAAAACGTTCAATCATCTGTTTCATTGTCTCTCCCTTCAACATGTTAAAGATATCGAACTCCTTCATAATGAGAACTTTCTTACTCTTGATCATCTCTGCGTTTCCTTGGTATTTCTTTTGTAGTGATAGCCAGAGTTTTCTTGCAGTCGTGTATTCTGGCAACAAGACCAGAATATCCTCTTTAACAGATTGTTGAATGAGGCTTATCATCTTTTTCTCAGCAATGTATTCTTCTTTCTGTGTCGTGGAGTATTTGAACTTCTCCAGAACTTGCTGATGTTCATCGAACGGAATAGTATAACCTCTCTCAATCAACACCCAGCCTAGGAAATGCATGGCTTTAACCCAATACATGAATTTCTCCTTCCATCCTTCGTACTCATCCATGCTCTTTAACTTTGGTGGTTTAACGGTCGTGCCCATTTCGTTGTCTAGATTAACTTGTTGTATGGCATTGGATGTACCCACTCCGGACATTAACGCTCTCTGAATATCATCCATTGCGAATAACGAAACACGTACGCTGAAAAACACTTTCAAATTTTGAAAAAGTTAGGTTTACTACAAGTTCGGTCAAACTTGTAGCTTGAATGAAGAATTCTCAGATTTATCACAAGTTCGGTCGAACTTGTGACTTTTTGATTTGAATGTAACACCCCGACCGCGTAAAAACAACAAACCGCGGCGGAAAAGTCGAGGAGTCACGTTAACAGATTGTTACAACAACACATGGTAATTAAAGTTATGTTTTGTTGGATATTGAAATTACATAGTTACATTGTCTTGAAGTTTAAAATAAACTAATTAAACTATTGTCTTTCATATTTTAAGGCACCAAGTCCGCGTCCAATCCTACGTTAGCATGCATCGACATCAAACTTGGTTTCCTGAAACATATGTGAAAACGAGTCAGCAAAATTATGCCGGCGAGTACATAGGTTTTGTGAGTGTGTCAAATTCATGGCTTTGAATATGTATTGCAATACCTCGTCAGACTACTAAAGTCGTTAATTTAAAAACCTTGTTATCAAAAGTATTTGGTATTGCAATGATAACTAACCAACTAAAACAAGTTAGTTATAGTTTATAAAAGACTTGTAGCCATGAATCTTGACCAAAACATTTGTTTTGTAAATTCGAGTAGTAAATCGCCTTGAAGAAACTTTGTATGGTTTATATCTTTAATTGAAAATAGCGTGTCCTTGTTTGAAAACCTTTGTTCCAGGTGATGCAAATAACGACACGAATGTAATATGATAAAGGCACTTATATATAAGAAGTACCAGCGGCGTATCCACCATGCTTTTATCACATTACACACGTTTCGTTATCTAAATCACTTACCATAAACCAATCGTTCATTGTCTGTGTCATAAACCAATCATCCATTGTTCGTGTCATAAACCAATTGTTCATCGTCCGTGTAAACAAATCGTCCTTGTTTTAATTGTGAAGACTTTTGGTCGTTTTGGTGAATACATTCAAACCTGTGTTGACTCGTCTATACCACCAAAGGGTATCTTTAAATTGCAATAACAAACCACCAAAGGGTTTGTTAAAGTAAACAGTTTCAGTCGTTCCCCAAACTTCCCCACAAACACCGGGAAACTTGGTAATGGGATTGTCACTCCTATGGTACCATAACTTACTACTGGTCGGCTTGGCCAAAGCTAATGAATGTCATTCCTGTCATGTATATAACGCACCAACAAGTTCGTTCACATTATTGAAATCGTCGTGTTTATATAAACCATAGCATTTGTAATTTGAAAACTTGAAAACAATTTATCACATATGAATCAGCCCAAAATATTAGAAAATCATAGAAGAGGGGAGCTATGTACTCACTCGGGATTGCAAAGTAACCTTGAATAAAAGATCAAACAAGCTCAAAAGTCCGAGAAATCAAACGTGTCCTAAAATTGGATAACTATGTAACTGTCGGGACTTTAATCAGCGGATCGAATAGAATGAGGTCTTGTAAACCAAATGAGTGTTGGAACTCATATGAAATGGTTTAACAAAGTTAACATTCTGATTTCGAAAGATGCCTAACTGCTTTTGACCCGTTATGACTCGTTAAGGTAGTTTTATGCTACTTTAACTGATCATTTAGGTAAAAACGTGTTTGGATGGTTAGATATGTGTTCTGATAAGTCTAATATGGCAAAACATTTTTAATAATGTTGTAACATCAGATTATATGTCAAAACATTGGTTACATAGGCTTAAACTCGATTTATATTCAAAATGGGCATTTTGGTCATTTATAGGGCATAATAGACGACTTAAGATAACACTAACCAAACGACGTGACCATAAGGTATAACCTCAGGGGGTTATTCCCTATAAAACAATGGTCACATATATGTGTTTGGTCAAATCCTAAGATCGACCAAACGGGTCGGATTCGAAAGCCAAAACGGTGGTCAAGACCGCTCGACTTACGACCCTAACTAAGCATTAAACTAAAAGTGACGAGTTAAACATGTTAAACATGTCTAACAAGGTTTATAAACTGATTTGATATCAAAACAAAGGGTTTTGATACCCAAAATAGTTCTGTCGTATAATGCGCATTTTTGCATTATTAACCGAAACTTTGACTCGTCACTTCGACTAGGAAACGTGGTAATCAGTAGGCATGATCGCTAAGGATCATAACCATGGTGATTACGATCACGTTGCAAAGCCCAATTGGACTTTGCTTTGACCAATTAATGGTCAAAGCTGAAAATCAAACAGTAAGTCAAACTGTTTGACTTTTAGCTCATAATAAGCTAAAAGAATGAACAAGGCTTGGTTAGAGCACTTACTTGCACTCAAGGAAGCCAAGATTACTTAGAAAAACTCAGATGGGAGGCCTCCTAATAAGGTAGCAACTCCACTTAGAGTTTAGAGAGAAGAAAGATGAAAATGAGCAAGGAATTTGTTTGAAGATCAAGGGTATTTATAGTTGTTGGAGAGCTTTAGGATCATGCCAAGTGTTAGGAGATGTTGTAGGATCATTACAAGTGTTTAGTGAGGTGTTACAACCAGGAGAAGTGTGGCAAAAACGAGTTATAGGTGTCAAGTCAAATGAACAAGAAGCTGCCAGGTAGCTGCTGCCACTGGGCATCCCCCACATGTCGAGGGAGAGCTTGGGGGGTCTCTCGCGTGGCGCCTGGGATTCCTAAGTTTCAGAATTGGCAGAACAGGCCCCTGCAGCCTAAAACTTGTTTTTCGATGCGTTTTGGCAATTTTAACACTCGTTAACCCCATTTTTAAGCTTTATAGGGAAGATAAAGCATAGGGAACTTGAAAAATGCTCGGAAACTTTTCGGATGTTGGTTCGTTTGGTCGTACGATTGTGGTTTTCGGTTAATTACGACGAAAATCGTAACGAACGCGCAAATGACCGTAAACGCGTAATGAATGATATATTTGCATTCCAATCATTAAAATGCTACATTTTAATGATTACAAAATTTTAGGATGTGCGTACATGTTCCGGATAACTATATACGCGAATCGGCATAGTTTTACAGAATTTACAAAATAGCCCCTGAAGTTGAATAAGCATGTTTTTGCCATACTGAAGCCTTCAAAACTTATTTCTAAGTTATATAAAGGGTATTTAGGGTATGTTTAGCTTATGTCAGTGTTCTGGAGTGTACGTCACGTTAAACTGATTACGTTTGCATAATAGTTTTATTGGGTTGAGCGGCTGGAGCGGGTTGTGTAGTGACCCAAAGTTCTGAGAAGCCATACGCTTCTTTGAACGTTTGGAAGGCTCAGCTTTGTTTCCCTTTTGATTCTCTTGAGTGGTTTTGGTGGATGATTTCTTATCGCCTTTGCGATGAAGGTTACCCTTTTTTACCTGAGACTCAGTCAAAGTCGCAGCTAGCTCAATGGCCTGTCGGACAGTGGTTGGGTTACTTCCAGTAACAATGTCCTGAACAGGATCAGGAAAACCATCGATATACTTCTCGATTGCCTTATCAAAGGTGTCACCATTGAAGGACAGAGTAATCTCAACTCCTCGTACAGGTCAGTATAAGCACGATGCTCACCACTATCCTTTTTGAGATCATGGAATTCGTTTTCAACGCCCTCTGATCATGACGAGGACAGAATTCCTTCATCATTAGAGACCTAAGCTCTTCCCAAGTTTGTGACATGGGTACATTAGCACCTCTGTCTCTCATAATACCATTCCACCATGTAAGATCTCTCTTTTTGGTTACACTCGACGCAAACTCAACTTTTCGCTCGTTTGGGCATTGCACATGACGAAAAGTACTTTCGAGGCTCTCAAACCATTGCAAAAGCCCAGTAGCTCCCTCAGACCCAGAAAACAAGAGTGGTTTAATCAAACAAAATTGTTTATAGTTGCACGGAACTTGTGCATTGTTATCTAAATCACTTACCATAAACCAATCGTTCATTGTCTATGTGTTAAACCAATCATCCATTGTTCGTGTCATAAACCAATTGTTCATCGTCCATGTAAACAAATCGTCCTTGTTTTAATTGTGAAAACTTTTGGTCGTTTTGGTGAATACATTCAAACCTGTGTTGACTCGTCTATACCACCAAGGGTATCTTTAAATTGCAATAACAAACCACCAAAGGGTTTGTTAAAGTAAACAGTTTCGATCGTTCCCCAAACTTCCCCACAAACACCGGGAAACTTGGTAACGGGATTGTCAGTCCTATGGTACCATAACTTACTACTGGTCGGCTTGGCTAAAGCTAATGAATGTCATTCCTGTCATGTATATAACGCACCAACAAGTTCGTTCACATTATTGAAATCGTCGTGTTTATATAAACCATAGCATTTGTAATTTGAAAACTTTAAAACAATTTAGCACATATGAATCACCCCAAAAAATTTGAAAATCATAAAAGAGGGGAGCTATGTACTCACTGGGGATTGCAAAGTAACCTTGAATAAAAGATCAAACAAGCTCAAAAGTACGAGAAATCAAACGTGTCCTAAAATTGGATAACTATGTAAATGTCGGGACTTTAATTAGATCGAATGGAATGAGGTCTTGTAAACCAAATGAGTGTTGGAACTCATCTGAAATGGTTTAACAAAGTTCACATTTTGATTTGGAAAGATTCCTAAGTGCTTTTGACCCGATATGACTCGTTAAGGTAGTTTTATGCCACTTTAACGGATCATTTACGTAAAAACGTGTTTGGATGGTTAGATATGTGTTCTGATAAGTCTAATATGCCAAAACATTTTTAATAATGTTGTAACATAAGATTATATGTCAAAACATTGGTTACATAGGCTTAAACTCGATTTATATTCAAAATGGCATTTTGGTCATTTATAGGGCATAATAGACGACTTAACATAACACTAACCAAACGACTTACGACCCTAACTAAGCACTAAACTAAAAGTGACGAGTTAAACTTGTTAAACATGTCTAACAAGGTTTATAAAACTGATTTGATATCAAAACAAAGGGTTTTGATACCCAAAAT
The DNA here is from genome assembly GCA_947069175.1 of Scalesia atractyloides. NCBI lineage: Eukaryota > Viridiplantae > Streptophyta > Magnoliopsida > Asterales > Asteraceae > Scalesia > Scalesia atractyloides. The sequence goes on along the minus strand of CAMTDV010000015.1, from coordinate 33,813,626 downwards.
AGTTCTGTCGTATAATGCGCATTTTTGCATTATTAACCGAAACTTTGACTCGTCACTTCGACTAGGAAACGTGGTAATCAGTAGGCATGATCGCTAAGGATCATAACCATGGTGATTACGATCACGTTGCAAAGTCCAATTGGACTTTGCTTTGACCAATAAATGGTCAAAGCTGAAAATCAAACAGTAAGTCAAACTGTTTGACTTTTAGCTCATAATAAGCTAAAAGAATGAACAAGGCTTGGTTAGAGCACTTACTTGCACTCAAGGAAGACAAGATTACTTAGAAAAACTCAGATGGGAGGCCTCCTAATAAGGTAGCAACTCCACTTAGAGTTTAGAGAGAAGAAAGATGGAAATGAGCAAGGAATTTGTTTGAAGATCAAGGGTATTTATAGTTATTGGAGAGCTTTAGGATCATGCCAAGTGTTAGGAGATGTTGTAGGATCATTACAAGTGTTTAGTGAGGTGTTACAACCAGGAGAAGTGTGGCAAAAACGAGTTATAGGTATCAAGTCAAATGAACACGAAGCTGCCAGGTAGCTACTGCCACTGGGCTTCCCCCACGTGTCGCGGGACATCTTGGGGGGTCTCTCGCGTGGCGCCAGGGATTCCTAAGTTTCAGAATTGGCAGAACAGGCCCCTGCAGGCTAAAACTTGTTTTTCGACGCGTTTTGGCACTTTTAAGACTCGTTAACCCCATTTTTAAGCTTTATAAGGAAGATAAAGCATAGGGAACTTGAAAAATGCTTGGAAACTTTTCGGTTGTTGGTTCGTTTGGTCGTACTGTTGCGGTTTTCGGTTAATTACGACGAAAATCAACGAACGCGCAAATTACCGTAAAGGCGTAACGAATGATATTTTTGCATTCCAATCATTAAAATGGTATATTTTAGTGATTACAAAAATTTTTGGATGCGCGTACATGTTTCGGATAACTAAATATGCGAATCGGCATAGTTTCGCAGAATTTGTAAAATAGCCCCTAAGTTGAATAAGCATGTTTTTGCCATACCGAAGCCTTCAAAACTTATTTCTAAGTTATGTAAAGGGTATTTAGGGTATGTTTAGCTTATGTCGGTGTTTCGTAGTGTACGTCGCGTTAAACTAATTAGGTTTGCGTAATAGTTTGCGATTTCACTTCTAGAAGTCGTTTAAGAGTTCGGAATCCTTGAAGAATCGAATACATGCAATTGTTATGATAAAAATACAAATCTCGAAAATGAAACACTAAAATTTCATTGATTGATAATTCATCCGGAATTGATACACGATCGGATCACCACAAATGTCACACTGAAATTGTCCCTGAGTAACCTCGGTCGAACTTGTGTATTGGATTTTATAAGAAAACTAGAAAGTTCGGGCGAACTTAGCTAGAATATCAATGAAATTTTAGCAACTTCGAGCGGACTTATCTTAAATTCTTTAAAAAACTCCTCAAGTTCGAGCGAACTTGGTAAAAACTCACTGAAAAAGTGACTTTTTAGCTCAAGTTCGGCCGAACTTGGCTAACAAGTTCGATGGAAGTGTGTTTGAAAAACATGGTTTTTGCAACAAATTTGACATCAATTCGTTTGATTTTAGTCTCCATACTCTCAGGGGTTTATCTATAGTGTATTTAACATGTCATATTAAAAATTGGACAAAATTTGACCGTGAATTCTTCATTTTTTGTGTAAAAGTTAAGAAAAATAGAAGAATGGAGTAGAATTCGAAGTGTTCTTGTCTTGATATCAATCAATGAGGCTATTCTAGCTCTGATACCACTTGTAGGACCGATCCTCAATGCATAGGAACCTAGATTTGATATCTATTGTTCATAATAGCAGAAATATTACGACAAATTTACCAATAGACAAGAATTAATCAGTTAAACGTCAATTTTATTGATATAACATCGAGTCTCCAAATTGACAGAGCTTCGCCTTAGAAATGCCAATGTTACAAATGAGGATGACAAGCTATCTATTTATAGGGCAACAAGTTCGCCAGTGGGATAGGTAAGTTCGCCCAAACTTGACCTAGTCAAGTTCGGCCGAACTTGACTTTACATGTTTTGCTAGTCTATTCAACTCTAATCTATACAGACTCGATATAAGACTAATACATAGACATTCTACACTAACACCAAGATCCTGAATTCTCACTTAATTGTTGTACTTCTAGGTCAGCCTCATTTTTAATATCACTACTAAAATCAGCCACAAAGTCTGCTAAGGCCTGAGACTTTATAGCATTTCTAGGTTCATATACTAAATCATATGCACTTAGTTTTACGGACCACTTAGCCATTCTCCCAGACATTTCGGGTTTCCTAAGCACATTTTTAACAGGATAATTGGTTTTAACATGTATCCTATGTGTTTCGAAGTAATGTCTAAGCTTAGTTGACGCCATAACTAAAGCTAATATCAACTTTTCTAAGTGTGAGTATCTAGTTTCAGCATCTAACAAACTTTTACTAACATAATAAACAGGATACTGCTGACCTTCATGATCCTTTACCAAAACAGTATTTACTGCATTCCCTGATACTGCAAGATATATGGATAAGGGTTCACCATCCTCAGGCTTAATCAGTAGGGGGTGCACTTGAAAGATATTGCTTCAACTCTTGTAGGGCAACTTCATGTCTTTCACCCCATTCAAACTTTTTGTTTTTCTTTAGGATATCATAGAATTCCTTGCATTTTTCTGAGGATCTTGATATGAACCTGTTTAATGCCGCTACTCTTCCCGTTAACCTCTGAACATCCTTCACATTGGATGGTGATTTAAGATTCAGGATAGCTTTAATTTGTTCCGGGCTTGCTTCTATCCCCCTCTTGGTCACCAGGTATCCTAAAAACTTTCATGCCCCCACTCCAAGATGGCACTTAGCAGGATTCCGTTTCATATTATACTCGTCCAGGATATTGAAGGCACACTCTAAATCCTGGAGATGATCCTCCGCTTTCTTGGATTTCACCACCATATCATCAATATATACCTCCATGGTGTCCCCCAGTTTGTCTTTAAACATCATATTAACCAGCCTTAGGTACGTTGCACCTGCATTTTTTAAACCAAAGGGCATGGCAGTATAACAGTATATACCTGTGGGTGTCATGAATGTTGTATTGTCCTGGTCGGAAGGTTCCATTTGGATTTGTTGAAATCCTGAGGACGCATCCATGAAAGTCAGCATTTCATGTCCAGCAGTTGCATCCACCATGGAATCTATATGGGGCAGTGGAAATGGGTCTTTTGGACAAACTTTGTTGAGGTCTGTGTAATCTACACAAACTCTCCACTTCCCATTCTTCTTTTGGACCACCACCACGTTTTCTAGCCACCTAGGAAACTTGACTTCCCTAATCATCTTGGACTTCAGCAATCTTTCAACTTCCTCTTGTATAATTGTATTTCTTTCAGGAGCAAATTTCCTTCTTTTTTGTTGAACGGGTCTGAAAGATTTATCATTCCAAGTTTGTGAGTTATAATATCTTTTGATATACCTGTCATGTCTTCGTGTTTCCATGCAAACGTAGACATCCTGCATTTTAAAAAGTTAGTAAGTTGACTCTCAATATCCTATGGGATATTGGTCCCTACAAGCACCAAGATATCTGGATTATCTTGATCCAGGATAACTTTCTTTACATCCTGCTCAGAGGCTTCCACAACACCCTGGGCTTGCATAATGTTTATTGCTATCCTGCTTTAGATCTTGTTGAGGCCTTCATCAAAGAGGAATAACATTCCTTCGCCTCCTGTTGATCGCTTTCCATCTTGACTACGCCCCAGGGAGTAGGGATCTTGATACATTGATGATTGGTGGAAGGTACAGCCTTCATATCATGAATCCATGGCCTGCCTAATATAAGATTATAGTAGGATAATGAATCCATGACACAAAAACGCTGCATTGAATTTACTCCTTCAATATATATACAGGCAACTTTATTTCTCCAACAGTGTTCTTTGCTTCTCCACTGAATCCTACGAGCACAGTGGATTTCGAGGTAATCCATTTCTTGAATGTTCATTCTCTTTATGGTTTCTAACTGGATGATGTTGACCGAGCTCCCGTTGTTTACAAGTATCCTACATACAAATTGATTAGCAATATATAAAGTCATCACCAGACCATCATGATGAGGATCCTGAATGCTATCCCGGTCATCATTATCGAACGTTATCACTTTGTCAGTCGTAAGCGTTGTCATCCTTGTTAGCTTGTGTCCCTTTTCTGCCTTAGCTTCCTTGGCATGTCTTTTAGTGGCAGAATATGAAGTTCCACATATATCGGATCCTCCGGATATGAAATTGATTATCTTGGTGTCTGGAGGAGGTGATGCTGCTCGTTATGGATCCTTGTAAGTATCCTGACCCTTATTCTTCTTTCTGCCAAGAAGATATTTTAAGTAGCCTCTGCTCAGCAAGTAGCTTATCTCCTTCCTCAGGGCTATGCAATCTTCTGTTACATGTCCAAAATCTTCATGGAAGGCACACCACTTGGACTTATCCTTCCAATCAGCCTTTTGTAGGTTCTTTCTTGGCCACCTTGCCTTGTATCCTAGTCCCTGCATGGCATACGTTAGTTCTGGGATATTTACTGAAAAACAATATTGTGACAATTCAAGATATTCTTCAGCATCTTTGTCCTCAACAGCATTCACTCTTTTGTTGTCATTTTTAGCATATGGCTTTGAGCAATATGGTTTATATGAAGATTCCGACTTCCTATTCGTTGATTCTTATGTTGAGGATGCATTCATCCTCTCTTAAATTTTCTTGTCATCTTCAAGCCTGATATATCTAGAGCTCTATTCCGAGCTTCGTCCAAATTGCTACAAGGGTTCATCACAAGATCCTGATAAAATTGGGAATCCTTTTGTAATCCCATCTTGAATGCCTGCACTACCGTAGCAACATCAAGATTTAGGATATCTAGGGATTCCCTGCTGAATTTGTTAACATAATCCCTTAAGGATTCTTGAGAGCCCTGTGTTATCCTGTAAAGGTCACTTGTTAGTTTTACAAAGCTTCTACTGCAAGAAAACTGACTGTTAAACAGATTAACCAAATGAGCAAATGATGTAATCGAATAAGCTGGAATGTTTAAAAGCCATTTCAAGGCTGATCCTGTTAAGGTGGAACCAAAGCCTTTGCATAAGCACGCTTCTTTGAGATCTGGTGGAGATAGGTTTACTTTCATCCTTTCCCTATACTGAGCAATATGCTCCACAGGATCCGTCGTCCCATCATAAAGATTCACGTTGGGTGTTTGGAATCTCTTGGGAATTTCAGCATCACAAATATGGCGAACAAAGCGGGATATGTTGTGACTATCCTGGGATACTTCTGGTATTGGTTGCACTACCCCAGGCACACTTGATATCATATCCTTCAATTTCTGGAGTTCTCTGGACAACGCCGATGTTGCACTTGTATCCTGCGAAGATCTAATATTGTTAGTGGCAAGAGTATTAGCATTATTAAATAGATCACCAGACTATTGATTCTGGCCATATCCTGGAGCATATTATGGACCCCTCACAGTCTATATCCTGGCTGATGAGGGTATCTCAGGAGCATTGCTCTTGGAACGGGTTGGTACGACATTGCCCTGATTATCCTCGGTATACACCGCTGAACTAAAGTTCAGGTTCCTGGGCTGCAAGGAGTAACGACATCCTCATCAGGTCTCCTGGAGTTGGATTTCAGGAGTTGTATTTCTCTCATTAACATCTGGCTAGTTTCCAGTTGTTGTTTCATCCGGTCTTGTATATTACCAAACAAAGAAAAAATTTCGTCATTAGAAGCAAAAACAGGAGTTCTCCCTGAAACTCTGGATCCGGAGACATCTTTAGCAATGGTTGTGTCTCTTGGTGTCTGTCTTTCATTCCTCCTTTGGAAAGTCTGAGCTTGAGAAGGCGGGGGAGGTAATGAACCAGTTGTAGCAGAAGTCATAGCAAGCATGGAGGAAGAGCTCAAGTTTCATTTCGAAGCCATTGAAAACAGTTGTGAAAAAAGTTTTGTCGATAGAAAGCCAAGTAGTGATTTTTACAAAGTTTTTAATAGAAATAGCACCACTTATCCCACGGTGGGCGCCAAATTGTTTTGGTCAAAAATTACCGAAGCAATTTAGTGATCAAATTAGTTTTGTGAGGTAGTGTGCTAGCAGTGTTTATGAAGCGTGTATTGGTTTGCTAGTTTGTAAAAACACTTTTCAGGATACAACTCAGGATATTGAGTTATATCAACAATCAAACAATGACCAAAAATGTAAGGGTTGACACGAGATGTACGAGGAAAGCCCCTGATCAATCTAGATCTCCGACATAAAATCTCGGGAGCTGACAATCGTCGCTGCCTTATTGCTTAAAAACCATGATACAATGCAGGATAATTCCCAGATCGTTGCTAAGTGTTACAAGAATTGCTAGTGTTGAGTGTTTGTGTGTAATTGTGAAAGTAAATGACAGAATTCGAGAGTAGTGAGTGAATGTGTTGTTACCTATCGATCTGGTTATCCAGTATATATAGTTACAAAGAAAAACAAACTTTCCTAAAATGGTGGGATCCCTTCGAATATTCACTATCGAACGTTATTGACCAAGTATTGCTGCTTCAATGTCTTTCTTCTAACCATTAAGACCGAGTCTTCAGGTGAACAAGTCTCTATGAACGTTGTGATCCTACAGCTATGACCTGCACGTGTATAATTAGTAACTACCAGGATACCGCACCAGGATGTTACCAATATCCTGATCCGGTATCCTGATCGTAATTAGAAATAACAAAGTCAAGATATAATCCAGGATATGGGCTTAGAATTTCACCCATAACAGTGATAACAACTATCAAATTCTGGGGACAATTGTTATGGATGCAATTTTATAGTCTAGGATCCTGAGAGTCTAGGGATCCTGAGTTAGTTTAGGATCTTGAATATCTAGGGATCCTGAGTTAGTCCAGTATCCTAAATATTAATGAATATTGTTCTTTCCTCTTTAGCTTGATTTCACATGTGCAACATAGAGACTACGAACTTAATATAAGCTAATGAGCCAAAGATATATTGAAGAATACATGGAATGGGTCTTGTAACAGTCAAAACTGAAGATAGCATATTCAGCGGGAATTTCATGATCCTAATTAATGATGGTTATGTTCAAACTGTTATTTTGACTCTAACTCGCAGGTAAAGCGTGTTGACTAAATAACTCCTAAAGGTATGGTCAAGAAGTCAGAAAGACGAGTAAAAGATGTGAAGAATGTGGTTTTAACAGCTACTTTGAAGATTGACCAAGTCTACTGAGGATCCCAGAAATATCAGAGAGTTAGTTAGGATTTGTTTTTGGTTCTATACTATAAATAGGCAGATTAGTCGACTTAGGACGACAGTTAAACACTATTACAGACACACAAACTCGCAATACACTTTGTAACACTTAGGAATCGATCAATCAAGCTCCATACTTGTAATTTTTCGAGTTATCAATAATACTGAAGCTAGGTAGTTTCTAGCTCCCAGGGTTTTTGTGCCGCCGATCATCTCTCATAGATATCAAAGGCTTTTCCCCCTAACAAATATCGTGTGTTCATCATTACTTACTATTTTCTTTCATTAAACATTAGTTTTGATCAATTACTTTGCATTCACCACATATAAACCTGTTTTTTCAAACGAATGATCCTAACAGTTAGCCAAGAATCCTCAGCTTAAAACTTACATTTTGAAGAGCACACTACCTCACTTTCTCGATTTGCTTACTTAATTGATCTTGTCAGTTTTTGACCAAAATAGTTCATATCGGGCTTCTAGGATCTGATTGTCTAGAACCTGAGTACCACCGTCATGTGCACCACAACATGGGCTAGGGTCTATCTGACCCTAATTCAAACTACGAACTTCACATCCAACAATATCATTCAACCATATAACAAATTATTCAAAATCATTCAACAAAATCAAAATCAAAATCAAAATAGAAACTGAAACTAAGAGTCAAGACTGAACTACAATGTTTTAACACCATTGAAGTTAATAAATGTCTGTATAGCATAAGGCATTATGATCTTGTTGGATTCGGGGGTTCGATTAGGTGAAGGCGGCAGTGATCGAGTGAAACTGAAGGTCCGTAATTAGGCGGTTCTAGACGGAAGTTAATGCGTAAACGTATATAAAAGTTTCGGTAGAATGTTATTAAGAATGGAGTAGAAACAGAATGCAGCGGAAGTCTTCATTCATACCGAATGAGTATACATCTTTATAAGTCCCGCTGTCGGAGTTCCTAGAGAGAATCAGGCAGCACCTCCCCGTAGGGATGGCAAAAACTCAAATGACAAATGAACAACACACCTATATATAGTATGTCAAGTTTGCTGGTGGGGAAGCAAGTTCGCCCGAACTTGCTTAGTCAAGTTCGGCCGAACTTGACATCAACAATACAATCTCAAGCGAACTTGACTCTAAATATCATAAAAACTCCGTATTTTGGTCGTGTGTTCGATTCTAACCTATACAATATTCAACACATGCTCAATCTAGCCTTTTCGACAAGTGACGAACACAAAATGCATCAACAGATTACCCCTTGTTCGTTACAGTCGAAGCTTGATCTTGAACTTCAAAACTTTGAGCTGTGTTTGAATATTCTGCAACTTCAATCAAGGTGTCTGCCGAAGTCATCGAAACGCGTCAACAGATTCCCCCTTAATTGATGATCCGGGTTTGCATTAACAACTGTCAATTCCGCTGAAATCCTCAGTTCAGATATTTGGTTGCGCGGTTTCTGACTCCTCTGATTTACTTGACCTACAAATTTTCTCAAATAACCATCAACTCGAAGCTAATCAATGCAGTAGCTTCTCCATTTCGATGATAACTGCATCCGAGTTCAGTTTTTGAATAAGCGTTGAGCATCGAGAGTTTATTCCGCACACTCCTAAAGTATCAAAAACTCAACCGGCAATTGATAGAAACTTAGAATCACCGCATCGGAAAACTTCGAATCAGTGAATACCTTCGAAAATCCGAAATCCCGATTCCCGTAATCGCAATTAAGCACCCTTCAGAAAGATTTGATTAGCAAATCGGTAATATGCTCAATCAACAAATCTTCATCGGAAACAGATAATCGAGTAATGCATTGAATCTGAGAAACATACGTCGGTGACCAAAATCACATTCTTCCTCTTCAGTCACAATGCCAGATATATAGCTATCTCTGGTAGACCAGCGCCACTTAATCATCAAACATCATCATCCAATGGCGGTTAGTCCAAAGAGAAGAATGATTCATCTGCTTGAAGACTAAAAATAATGGCCACCAAAGGTTATCATCAGATTTCCCTGGTAATTTTGAAACCATCCGTCTGCGGAGCTAGTCATTAATTCGTAAGATCATCACCGAACGTTTTAAATGTCCTCAGTTCCTCACTGGTACTAACAACTGCTAATCTAGCTAACTATTCCTTCACCGGAGATCAGGACTCTAACCCTTAAGCATCACTCTGTATCATGAACTTACTACTCGGAACTTCCTTTGATCACATAATCTCAAATGTATAACCTATTTTGTCAGCAGCTGATATACACAACTTTATCTGAAAGATCCGATCCCATAAATCATCTTCTTTAATCATGGTACCGCGTACAATCCGGGGCAACTGAAACTACAGAGCATCCCTAACTCCTGGCGTTAGTCCAGTCAATAGTTAATGTGTAAAGCAGAGTTAAAGATAGGCAGTCGTGTGTGCTTCCAAACCATACGCGCGACTCAAGTGTCAATCCACAACCATGACCTCAGAATCTGATAAACAACTCCTCCAAGACTCAGTTATGTAACCACACACTTTCAAACTAGACATCAATTTTAAATACCCAATGAATCTCAATCCTCTACATTTCCTGATAATCTGCAATCGGTAACCACCCGGAAACTGTTGCAGTAGTCACGAATTTCAAAAATGTCGGAATCTTCAAATATTGAAAATTTTTATTCCCCCTCATTTTTTGCAAATTCTGACCATACTGAAATTTTCACTGAAATTCCCCCTGAAATCGGGAACTTTCAGTATTTAACAAATGCGGATTTAACGTTTAGGCCCATTACTAGTCACGACACCCAAATGATCAACATTCTGCATCGGTATCAATGACTCTCCCGTTATCTTCAAAATTTTGTGACCATATCACCAAATCTGTACTCTGAAGCTCTAGACGGTGTCCCCGAACATGTTTGTTCGGTCATCGAAAACCTGAAAAAACTTCTATCGCCAATTTTTTTAGGCTTCTGAACAAGTTCGGGCGAACTTGTCCATGGTGTCACCAAGTGCCAAGTTCGGGCGAACATGGTTGGCCAACACCAAGTTCGGGCGAACTTGGTTACAACTTCAACACATTTGATACAAGTTCAGGCAAACTTGATCAATGTGCTACAAGTTCGGGCGAACTTGATCTCTTGATCACATGTTCGGGCAAACTTGAACTTAATTTCAGTGAAAATTAGTCAAGTTCGGGCGAACTAGATAAAAAATCATGAAAATCCTTGTCAAGTTCGGCCAAACTTGGTCCCCCAAATCAGCTTTTTTTCACATTTTTCGATCCAGAATCCTTATTTCTTCGAATTTCGCGATGAATCCACCATAGATCTGGTCGAAAATCACTTTCTAACAATCCTATCCGTTCAATTGTACTTCTCATCTGTGGATTGTATGTTTATTTCAAGTTTTACGTCCAAAACCCCTCCTAATGTCCATAAATGTCCAAGTTCATGAGCGTAGGTGATAACCATAGCTCTGATACCAATTGAAGGACCGACCCTCAACGCATAGGAACCTAGATTTGATCTATATTGTCCATAATAGCGGAAATAATATGACAAGTTTATCAAATAACAAGAATTAGTCAATTAAACGTCAATTTTATTGATATAACGTCGAGTCTCCAAATTGACAGAGCTTCGCCTCAGAAATGTCAAAGTTACAAATAAGGAAGACTAGATAGCTATTTATAGGCATTAAAGTTCGCTCGTGAGGGTTATGAGTTCAGGCGAACTTGCCAAGGCAAGTTCGGCCGAACTTGACAACATATAGTCACCTCAAGCGAACTTGTCCTCAAACTACATAAATACACCATTTTGCTAGCCTATTGAAGGACTGATCCTCAATGCATAGGAACCTAGATTTGATCTCTATTGTCCATAATAGCGGAAATATTATGATAAGTTTACCAAATAACAAGAATTAGTCAATTAAACGTCAATTTTATTGATATAACGTCGAGTCTCCAAATTGACAGAGCTTCGCCTCAGGAATGTCAAAGTTACAAATGAGGAAGACTAGCTAGCTATTTATAGGCATTGAAGTTCGCTCGTGAGGGTTATGAGCTCGGGCGAACTTGCCAAGGCAAGTTCGGCCAAACTTGACAACATATAGTCACCTCAAGCGAACTTGTTCTCAAACTACATAAATACATCATTTTGCTTGCCTATTCAACTCTAATCTATACAGACTCGATATAAGACAAAGACATAGACATTCTGCACCAATAGACTCCCCCTGGATATCGTCTTCGTCTTGTATTAATCTTCAAAACACTGTCTTCAAATAAACATTAACGAACACGACCGAAGAAGTTCTTAAATGGCTTCTTTCGTCGTTGTTGCTTTGGATCCGGTGTCTGATCTGTAGGAGGCACTTTGTTCATGTACTGAAATCTTCTAAGCCTTGTCGCCCTACCTTTCTCGTGTATTTCCTCGAGACGCTTCTCTTCCTTTAGAAATTCAACCCGTTCTAGCTCCCTCCAGCTTGTCTGCCACATCTTCCCTGAATTCACTTCACGTGCATAGCAAACATTCACAACCCTTTGATATTGCATAGCCTGTTCTTTTTCACGTTCCTCAAATATTATCTTGCTGTAGAACAAGCACTTGATATCTTCTCTTGAACAGTTGACAAGCTACATTGGATCTAGAATCCTGATCGTTCTCCACAACCCTCTCAAACCTGAAACCCTAATATCTCAACTCTTTCCTTCGTGATATCCAGATGTTCTTCAAATTGTAACACAATAACAGCTTCGCATGTGGTTGGATCTATCTGCCACCACTTGAACACTGGGTAGAAATTTTGTTCAATGGGCATCAACGGCATGTTTCTCATTGCACTCTGTCATTTCAAAATCAACGTTATATCCTTTTCCTCTGTCTTCTTATTTGTTTTGATTCGGCGACCTGGAATAAATGGCTTCCAATACTTGAATCCCTTAGTAGCTTCAGACTTAATCATCTTCCACAGTAACTGATCAATATACTTCATATGATAAGTAATATTCACAGTCTGAACTAGTTCCTCAACATCCAGTACGGTAGAGTCTTGAAATCAGCTAGATATTTGAAGTATTGCACTCCAAATTCCCTTTTGATTGCATATACGTTCAGCTCCTTAAACCAACCCCAACTCAAGATATCCCCGAATGACAGATCTTTATCTCTGGTAAAGACTGCTAGAGGACGTCGAAACCTACGTTCACGTGGCATCTCTTTAAACCAGGATTTCTTCGCTTGAGCTATTTCTTCTTTCGTCGTCGGTTTCGGAACTTTGCCTTCTTGAATCAATTCTTCATTTTTCTCTTTCAACATATCTTCATCTAGTTGCTTGTACATCTCCTCAAATTTAGGAAAACTATCAGTGTTAGGACCGACGTACTTCGCAGTTTGATCTGTTTCATCAACCGAAGACCAATCTTCTACAATCACTCTTTGTACTCATCAGCTTCAAACCTTCGTATATACTAATAATCATTCGGCTCAAACGTGTTAACATTCATCACTTGTTCTTCAAAATCAAAATCAAGTGATTCAGCATCAACTTCGATCAACTTTGCCAAATCTTCCTTTGTGTAGTTGTGCACGTACTCGCCTTCTTCTACATTGTGTTCCAGCATGAGTATCAAAGGCTTTGTTGGGACTGCAGCAACAGGCTTTGCAAACCTATCAACATCAATTATTTCAACATCATCAGTTGGCCCTTTCTGCCCTGACTCCCCCTCAATTTGATCATCCATCTTATTCGATTCATCATCCATCAGAGAAGAAAAATCAACATCATCAGAGAAGAAAAATCAACATCATCATAGACATTTGTTTCACTAATTTCCATACCAACTCCTCCTTGATCATCATCATCATCAGCATTATTCCAATCTTCATAATCAGAATCATCTTTCTTGTCGTCATCATCTTTATCCTCATCTTCTACTTCTTCATCGTCCTTTTCTTCAGAAACAATTACTTGATCAGAAGGCTTGATAGATTCGTCAACCTTAGGAATATCAGACTCAGAAGCTTTTTCAACATCATCAACAGACTTTTCGGCAGCTTCAGATGATTTAGGTGCTTCACCCTCAACACCTTTACCTTTACCACTCTCCACAAGCTCCTTTTCAGATCTTTCTTTTGCTTCCTGCCTATTCAAACGATCATACTCAGAAATGAAATCAATACCCAGAGTGTTAGATAAAACTTTCTGCATCCTCGTGAATCTTCGATCGTTTAGGGCTTGGATTGTTTTCAGTTCAGCAATCTCTGTTTGCAGCTTCTCATTGGCATCATGCAAACTTTCAATTAGGGCTTTGAAGAATTCTCTTTCATTTTCTAACACTTTGACTTTATCATCTAACATTTCTTTCTCTATGGAACTTTGATTCACTTTCTTTATCAGCTCTGCTTTCTCAGCTTCATTCTATTGAACTTTTTCTTCTAAAACTTTCACGCACTTTTCAAGAAGATCAACATTCGTCTCTGGAAAGAATCGTTCAGATTTTGAAAACTAATAGGCTCGTTCTGCATATCACCAAACAGATTTGGCCTTGGAGTCTTTGGTGTTGACTTTGGAGTAGCAGCCTGTGGTGTAAACTTCTTTGGAGTAGAACTTTCAAAATGAGAAGTCGTTGGAGCAACCGGTGATTGAAAAACATGAACTTCTAATAATCCAGTCACAGGAGGTTCTTGTGTAACTCCTGGACGTGCAGCTTTAGTAGTAACCATAACAGGAGGTTCTTGTGTAGGAGGTTCTTGTGTAGGAGGTTCTTGTGTAGCTCCTTCTCCTGTGCACCAGAAGGTTCTTGTGTAACTTCTGCGCTTTTCAGCTTTCCCTTGTATCTTCTGCTTGCTTGCTTCTGGGCTTTCTATGTCTTTTCGCCCTTAGTCTGTGGAGACTCTGTAGTCTTCTTTGAAATTTTAGTTGCGGAAGACTTTGTTCTTTTTGCTTTTTTCTTGGGTCTTTCTTCGTCAGACTCTTTTTCAAGATGTGGATCAAAATCAGCATCAAATTCCTTTTCCTTTTCAGCTTCTATTTCTGTTGTTGACTTTACAGGTTCTTTCACAGGTGTTTCATCAGAATCTTCATCCTTCTCTAAGGTAGCTGAAATAACATCATCTTCCTGAGTCGTCTTAACCGTTTCCTGACTCTCAATAACTACTGCAGCACTAGAACCAGCTTCCGTTTGAACATTCTCTGGTTCGTCTTCATCATAAGCATCATTTCGACTTTCTCTGCGGCTCGTTTATGTTTAGGCTTTTCAACTTCAGCTTTAAGAAACCAATTGCTACGAGCTTTTGGCTTGAAATATTTAAACCATTCTTACTCAGCGTTTAACTCTTTCTCATCACCACTTCCGTATTTTCTGCATTTGTTGTCAGCCGGCGCAATATAGTTTTCATCTTTAATCGCCCCAAAAACTGGCTTTGCAATAGGTGCTGAGTCTTGCTTTTGAAATTTTAACAACTTCTTCATTGTTATATCATCAAGGTGACTGAGATATAGAACATCATTTGGATCACTTGCAATGTTTGTGAACTTCTCATCAATCAGCATTTGCACAAACCTTCTATATAAAAATAACCTTGAATCATCCATATTCCTCGACATATGTGTAAACACAAGCTTTGAATAATTGAACGGCTTTTTCAGAATTAACGTTGTTGCCATACAGGCCATGTAATCTTGAACGTCATCAAGGCCCGCTTTACGGTGACTGAAGGTATGAATAATAGCGTGCATAAGGAGCTTGTAGGGGTTTGGCACTTCCCCATTCTTTAAAGTCGGCTTATTAACGCTGCCCTTGTACCCCATCCTGTAAAAACAACCTCTAACCATCTTCTCGTCCACGAATATCGGATCATCTTTATCATCGTTGAATTGAAGAATCCTGCGAATATCATCCTTTGTAACAATGATTTCTTTTACTTCATTCCCAACTTGTACAGATGAAATAATAGTCTTCTTATCATCATTGAGACTCGCATCCATCCAAAAATGATAAGTGTGAGATCTATAAGAAACTGTACGCTCTGTAATGGCTCGATGAATAGGACACTCCTTTAGAAACTTCAGAATACTGTCGTAATCCTTCAGCAATGGACATATCGTTTTATCAAGCGTGATACATGTGTTATGAAATTTAGAAAAATCCATAGAAATCACCCTCACTGGTACTTGTGCCTGAAAAACGACACAAAACAATTAGCACGCTTACGAGAAAAAAATACAAAATTTTTTCAACACCTTTTCATCAAGTTCGGGCGAACTTGATGTATGTTATAACAATCTGAATTTGTCAAGTTCGCCCGAACATGTACTACAAACATGTTCAATATACTTTTGTAAGTCTGGGCGAACTTACACTCAACACAAGTTTTCAGATTTAAAATGTCAAGTTCGGTCGAACTTCTTGCTATTTCAAAATTTCAACTTTTATCATAAGTTCGGTCGAACTTGAATTCTGACGATTTTGTTCACTGGTTGATTAGCAAGTTCGTTCGAACTTGATAACAAGTTCGGCCGAACTTGTTATCTTCTTCACCAAACCTTCTGCAACATTCAATAGTGACCAACTTAATCAAATCCAACATGAATCCATGGTCGATTTTAAGTGATTAACACATTTAATGGTTCAAATCACAATTATTTACCTTGGCCATTGAAGATGGTGTGCTAATCACAAAAAATCAATCAAAATTTGGGCAGTATAACGACTCTAACTTGCCAATTTCACAAATCGCTCAAACAGTCTTAAGTTCGCTCAGAGAATAATTCTGTGCAGATAATAAGTTCGGCCGAACTTGCAAGGTATTTATACCTTGGCAAGTTCGGGCGAACTTGATGAGCTCAAACAGACAAGCCCATAACAAGTTCGGGCGAACTTACCTCTTAACAACCATCTTTCAAAGCAAGTTCGGTCGAACTTGCCACAAAGTTAAACTTTTATTAGTTTAGCAAGTTCGGCCGAACTTGCCAAACCCAAACTTTTCAAAATTTTCGACTTTTTTTGCAATTTAGCTCCTGAACTTTCCACTTTTTACCAGTTATGAAAATCCACTCAGTTGACGAAGTCCAAGTTAATGACCTTCGTTAACCGATTTTTCTGCCGAGTCCAAGTTAATGACCTCGGTTTGACCCGTTACGAACAAACTGTTGATGTTTTCAAAATTAAAGTTTCAAATTAATGAACTTTTTATCGTTTTGGCTTTTCAAATTTTACAGATTAGCTCCCAGCCCGTTTTCAATGAGATTCCCACCAGTTTTGCACCTTACCAGACTTCGAAGACCCGTTCTCCAACATTGGTTTGCTGAAAAACAATGTAGAAACAAAATCTTTTTGTATTTTTGTAAGTTTATGCTAAAACACACTGAAAATCTTTTTGGTTTTAATATGTAAAGCTGATAAACTATGTACAGGACAATGTAAACTATGTACAAACATATTTACAGACATATTTTTGTGAATTAGTGTCTAAGGATCATATCAGTTAAAGACATATCACCAGTACCGTTGACCTTTATATGACTTTAAGTTTTAAACTCGTTTACCTAGATTGTCGATATGTTTGTCCACTTAAACTTTACCACGTTTCTCAACTATTTCAAGATATGTTAAGATATGATTTATGGAACTTGACTTATCTGCGGTTCCCACTTCTTGAATATACTCCCGTATCAAGATTCCCTATATTTCATCTTACATGTGAATATAGCATAATTGATATCTGTATCTGGGTTTTGCGAGACCTTAAGAGCTCAGGTTAGTACTACCGTACAGACAAAGAGATGAAGGCTCGACTTTAAGGTGTGTTCCACTTAAGGAATATTTTCAACATTGCAAATGATTAGATCTTTAGATACTTTTCAAATTTACATGCAGTTTAGGGGTTTATAGCGAAAGTATTATAGAAGTTCTAGGCTATTGCTTCCGCAAAATCAGAAGAACTTGTATAATACCCCAGATATCAACTATCTATAAAGACCTCGTATCTCAGAATCAGGCAATCTCTCAAACGAAATTTCAGAGTACTAAGTCCATATATCAAAGATATGTTAATCCACAAGATTATGCAGTTGTAAAATTTAGTTTATATCTCGAAAACAGTTTACTGAACGTGTTAAGCCTATCGACATATCCATAGTAAGTCTTGTTTATCACTTTTTAAACTTTACATTTCTTTAGCATACTGTGATAGTCCACTGATATACTATCATTTCCTTTTTGTGACATCGAATTCTTTTTGTCTTTTTCAATGTTTTGGTACATTTATTTAAAAAAAATTTCATATGTTTTTGTATTTTTCCAAATATTTTACATTTTTTTTTAAATTTTCGTATGTTTTTGTATTTTCCCAAATATTTCTCCCCCTGAAATCAAAAACATATTTTTGGATTTTAGATTTTAAGAAATACTAATCTAGAAAAGATGTATACAAACCAATGCGGATTACGTGAACTCGTCATCCGATCCGTATTCAACCACAGCTTCCGCACCTGTAAGCAAATTTTTAATACCGTTAAGCCTCATTAGATATTTAAATCTTGTTAAAGGAAATGCTTTGGTATAAAAATCAGCCTTTTGTTCGTCGGTGTGGATTTTTTCTATTCGCACCAATTTCTTTTCGTAACAGTCACGAATGAAATGGTAACGAATTTCAATGTGTTTACTACGTGAGTAATGAACCGGATTTTTGGTTATATCGATGGCTGCTTTGTTATCTACGAATAAAGGCGTATCAAGAAACTGCAGACCATAATCCCTCATCTGTTGTTGAATCCAGAGGATTTGAGAACAACAGCTGGAAGCAGAAATGTATTCTGCCTCACAGATAGAGAGAGAAACCGTGGTCTGTTTCTTGCACTGCCACGTTGCCAAACGCATTCCGAAGAACTGGCATCCTGCCATTGTAGATTTCGAGTTCATCTTGTCCACTCCAAAGTCTGAGTCAGCGTAACCCGTTAAGTCGAAATTGTCGTTCTTAGGATACCATAAGCCCGTTCTAGGACATCCCTTTAAGTGACGGAAGATTCGCTTGACTATCTACATGTGTGACACTCGAGGACTAGACTTATATCTCGCATATAAGCAGGTAGGATACATGATGTCTGGGCGAGATGCCGTCGATACATTAAAGAACCTATCATCGATCGATAAAGAGTGTCATCAACTTTGGTTCCTGTCTCGTCTACGCAAATCCCATGGTTCAGTGCCAGCGGTGTCGAAAGCGGCTTCGAGCTATCCATTTCAAACTTTTTGAGAATGTCGTGAACATACTTAGTCTGATGAATGAATATCCCGTCTGGAAGCTGATCCACTTGTAAACCTAAGAAGAACTTCATTTCGCCCATCGAGGACATCTCGAATTTCTTCTTCATAATCTTTTCAATCTCTTTGCACAGACTGTCATCCGTAGAACCAAAGATGATGTCATCCACATAGATTTGTACAATTATTAGATGCGATCCAACTTCTTTGGTAAACAAAGTGCTGTCCATTGTTCCTCTTGTAAAAACCGTTCCAACGAGATGTTGCGATAACATCTCGTACCAAGCTCCCGGGGCTTGGTGTAATTCGTACAAGGCTTTATCCAGGAGATATGCTTTATTCTTATTCAGTGGATCGACGAAACCCGGTGGTTGGCCGACGTACACTTGTTCTCGAATTTAACTGTAGAGACACAGTTTTTACATCCAACTGGTACAACTTAAATCCTTTCCAATCTGCGAACGCGAGGAAAATGCAAATAGACTCTAATCGTGCAACCAATGCATATACCGCTGTATAATCAATACCCTCTTGCTGGTGGAAACCTTTGACAACCAGCTGGGCTTTGTTTCTGACTATTACGCCCCGATCGTCTCTTTTACACTTGAAGACCCACTTTGTATCAATAGCTTTCTGCTTCGGTGGCAAGTCTACAAGCTTCCAAATACCCAACTTCTCGAACTGTAACAGTTCCTCTTGCATTGCTATCACCCAATTCTCATCACTCAAAGCTTCATTAACAGTCTTTGGCTCTATTTGAGAAATGAAACATGAGTAGTAGCAGTAGTTCTGAGTTGGAGCAACTCGGGTGTAGAAACAACTAAGTGCTTTATTGATTTGGCTTCGTGTCCGCCCACCAGTTTGTAGTTCACCAATGAAATTCATTGAAGGATGGTAAGAATATGATCACGGCATTTCTTCTGTTGGAACATCAACTGAGCTTTGCTGATTTGAAACAATCAGATCACTATTCATTTCAACATTAGGAACACTTGAAGAAGCTTCGTTCTGATTTCTCAGACTAGTATACTGACTCAACATGTTAGAGATCTGCTCAACTTCCTCATCCGATGAGGTTTCACCATCAGCATCAAATGTCGGCGCTTCATCTGAGTCAGAATTCTGATTCTGAGGCATGTTGGGCTCTGATGTTGTATTTCCTGGTTCATTAGAAGCATTCATTGGAGGTGTAGCAGGTGTTACTTTTGTTTCAGAAACATTTTCAACTTGAATACCGCTTTGCTCGGACCTGCTTCGGAAGATGAAGAATCCAACGTGGGTTGATTAAACACAATTGGTCTAATGATTTGTTCTTGATTCGCCGACTGTTGAAGATAGTATAATGCTGAAATTTCTTATTCAGACGGTTCTTCCGGCAAGTCGAATGACTTCCAAAGATCTTGATAGTTGAACAACCATGCGTCACCTCTTCTTTGAATAGGATCCGTATAGTTAAAGCAATCCACGTGTTGTGCTTCAATTACCTTTCTCAACAAGGGAAGGTATACACGTTTAGTGGACTTGCATATCCGACAAAGAATCCTTCAAGAGATTTGGCTCCGAATTTACCATCTTGATCGATTACAGTACATGGCGCACCAAATGGCTCTAAGAATTTCAAGTTTGGCTTCCGTCGGTTGATCATTTCAAAACATGTCTTCTTTGTTGGTTTGACAGTGAGAACTCTGTTTAGCGTGTAACAAGCCACAGCAACCGCTTCACTCCAGAAGCTGACTGGAAGTTTAGAGTCTGCAAGCATGGTTCTCGCAGTTTCAATCAAGGTTCTGTTCTTCCTTTCAGCAACACCGTTTTGTTGCGGAGTATACAGTGCACTAAACTCGTACAAAATCCCTTTAGCGTTGCAGAATTCCTTCATTTTGTTATTCTTAAACCCTGTGCCATTGTCACTGCGAATTCGTCGTACAGGTAGATCATAAAGGTTTTCTAGCTTCTTGAAAAGAATCACCAAGTTTTCGAATGTTTCCTCTTTTGATTCTTGGAAGAAAACCCATGAGTAACGCGAATAGTCATCTATCACGACCAAGCAATGTAAGTCTCCTGAAATACTTCGATCATTGACAGGACCAAATAAATCCATGTGGAGACGTTCTAGCGGCAACTTGATTGAGTTCAGAATTTTCTTCGGATGTGATTTCTTAATCTGCTTTCCCTTTTTACATTCTAAGAAGTGATCAGACATATGAAAGCTCCAAAGATTTACACCTTCTACAAGATCATTATGAACCAATAAATTCATTTTTCGCAGATGAATATGCCCCAAATTACGATGCCAAAGAATAGAATCTTTCTCAGTAGCCTTTGTTACAAAGCATTGCGCTGATTTTGATGAAGTGGTAGCGATGCCCATATCCAAGACATATAGATCATTCTCGCGCGGGGCTCGCATCAGAATTCACTCATCTGGTATTTTGAAACATGGCTTCAGATTAATACATTCTTTGTTGTTGAAATGCACCGTAAAATTCTTGTCACAAATCTGCGATATGCTCAGAAGATTATTCTCGACTTCTGCAATATAGTTCACGCGATCGAATGAAACGACGCCATTGGAGAGTTTCCCTCAGCGACTATCCTTCCACCTGATTACCGGAAAATCTAACATATCCGCCATTGATAGCTTTTATGTCGAACATCAACGCTTTCATTCCCGTCATATGCCTGTACGCTCCACTATCCAGAATCCCCTTGGAAAGTACGGATCTCTTGAGCCCTGCATATTTTAAAATCTAGTTAAAGAGCGTGATCCAAGCCTTTTTGGTCTTGGGTTTTGGATAGAAAGCTTGGTAATCATCTTCAAAATCTGAATCTGATCCTCCACTGTCGTTTACATCTTCAAAACTTACTTTCTTTTTATCTTTTAAATCGTTACCACTTGTAATTTTGACAGTTTCGGATTTGGTTTCAGATTTTGATTCTTTCGTGTTATCAGTCTTTACAAGCTCAGACTTAACAACATCGGATGTTGTTGTCTTCTTCTTAGCAATCCAGACTTGAGATTTTATGTTAGCCTTTTTGATGTAAAACTTGTTTTCTTTTGCCCTAGAAGTTTCACCTTTTTTGAAAGTTGAGTTTTCAAATCTCTTTTCATTTTTAGGTTTAACTTCTGGTTTTGATTCATTTTTTTTCAAAATCTGCACAGGTTTTACAAACTCTAGTTGCTTTGGTTTCACAACATCTGAACTTTCTTTTCTTCGAAGATAGGCTGGTTTAGACATCGGACACTTACGTGCAATATGACCAACTTCGTTGCACTTGAAGCAAGTTCGATTATCATGTGAATGACCACTAGTGGATTTTACACCACTTGTGGCTTTCTCCTTATCTCAAAGTTCTTTCTATTTCTTGAATTCATCGTTTGATTCTTTTCCGATCAAACTCTCTTCATGAACTGTGTTCGTCCCAGAAACAAATTTCATGTTTTTATCTTTATACTCATGAAATGGTGACGTTTTCTTTTTAGGTTCATCAGATGATCACCACCATTCCTACGGTAGTTATTGTAATTTCTTTTGGGTTTTGAATAGAATTTCTTTTCATTTTTCTCCAGGTCATCTAATGTGACTTCAACCAGCTTAAACAGTTTGTCTAATTGATCTTCTTTGACGTTCTGAATCGGAAAATTGTCATCAAAGTATAATCTATCAGATTCCTTAATTTTGTACATTACAACATTAGGATCATCACATAGATCATCCTCCGATGATGTATCGTCATCTTCGGAATTTATGTCAGAACTGTTCAAACTCGAGGTGGTGCTTTCGAAGCTGGCATCATCAGAATCGTTCAGAACATTTTCAACCACCTTTTTTACTACTGCACTGTCATCATCTGTTTTAGTATAGACTACATCAATGTTCTCCGGCAACTCATTTTTCTTTTCAGTTAACAACTAAATGTTCAGTGCCTTATCCATCCCATCAACAGTTTTGCGACAATACTTCTCGCATAGGGGAGGAGGAACATTGCTGTATTCTTTACCAATTTTCCTTTTAGGTTTTTCTTCCGTTGGGATTGTGGGAAGAATGTGATCAATGACATATGCGTTAGTTGTGTAACTTCTTAAAAGTTGTTGAGCATGTTCTGTTTCAATTTTCGTGTCCTGAAGTTGTTGTTTGGTCTTAGCAATGGTGTTTATATAGATGTTTATTGCTTTTTGTTTATCCATTACTGTACCTTTCAACATCCTTATAGTATCATGTTGTTAGATATTATTTCTATCAAGCCTGCCATAATCATCTTTCATTTTGTCATACGCTTCCTTCATTGTAAGATAATCGTATTTGAAATGTTCGTATGTACATTGAGTTCAACGATGATCTGTGATTTTTTGGCACATTCAGCACATGGCTCGGTACATTTTGTACAAGGTTTTTCAACCTCTACAACTTGTACTTTGACAACCTCTTTTTTGACAATCTTTACCTCTGGACCTACCTTGGTAAGATTTGTCATTAAAGCTTTATCGGCAATGTCCTTGAGGTTTTCAGCAGTCATTTCTTGAGCAACATTGATAACTTCTTCATCAATCGATTTTTCCTCAACAACTTGCTCCTGAGAACTTCCATCAAAGTGACATGCAAAACTATCACAAGAGTTAGGAGATAAAATGCCTTGATTCTGCATGTGAAGATATTCCTCTTCCTCTTGTTGTTGCAGATATTGTTCCAATAAGATATTCTCTAGAGCTGCTGCTTCTTCGGCAGATGTATCTTCAACGATTTGAGCCATTAATGCTACTCCGGTCTTTTTACCGATATAAGAGTTCCAGTCGAAACCATCGTCTTCATTTGATGCAACCATAGCCTTCTCAATGTTGCTGCTGTTTGGTTTCTCTTGGATTTCAATCTGAGTCTTCTTCGGGAAAGGCTTGTACTGAAGTGACTTCTTGTAATACTCGTTGCCTCCTCCAAATGGACTCTAATTTCCCATTGCTTCAGGGTTTTTACATTCTCTCTTAAAATGACCTTTCTGGCAACATCTGAAGCACGTGACCTTTGTTTTATCAAACCCTAGCTTGTTGCTTGAATTTCCGATATCTTGGCCTGTGATTGCAACAAACTTTGTAAATCTTCGAATAATAGAAGCTAAACACCACTTTATGTCCATCAGTTCAAGCTCTTATTCGTCCACCTGATCGTAGTCTTCGACGGTCATCTCGGGATTGTCGATCTTTCCAGCTACAAGACTTTCATATGATTCTAGAACAGTGGCGAGAAGTGACATGTGTTGTTTTGCAACTTGCTCAGAAACAACATTGTTTAGATTGACAACAATGTTACACTTGTACACATTTGAATCAGAATTTGTTTGTTGATTCTGATTTGCTTGACTCTGCTAAGGTGAATTTGAACCAGTGCTTGAGAACGAAGAACTATGTGGACTTTGATCATATTGTGGATATGATTGGTTCTGATTCTGCTGCGAATGGTTCGAAAAATTCAAATTCACGTTGAATGTTGTCTGAATCTTCGGGCTTGAAATGCTGTCTTGCATCCCGGTTTTGTAATACAGACCAACATCTTGAACAATATTAGCATTTTTCGACTTTGCGATCTTCAGAAGTTCCATTTCATGACATTCGAGTTTGTTGATGAATTTAGACAACTTAAAGAATTCCCAATTCGAACTTTCTTTCAGAACCATTAGGTAGGTAGTCCACTCTCCGTCAGGTAACGCATCTGCTATCTTATCGATGTACTCTTGTTCCATCTTCTCGAGACCGTGTCTTCTCATTTGACCTTTCAGATGACAGAAACGCTCAATCATCTGTTTTATTGTCTCTCCCTTCAACATGTTAAAGATATCGAACTTCTTCATATTGAGAGCTTTCTTACTCTTGATCATCTCTGCGCTTCCTTGGTATTTCTTTTGCAGTGATAGCCCGAGTTCTCTCGCAGTCGTGTATTCCGGCAACAAGACCAGAATATCCTCTTTAACAGATTGTTGAATGACGCTTATCATCTTTTTCTCAGTAATGTATTCTTCTTTTCGAGTCGTGGAGTATTTGAACTTCTCCAGAACTTGCTGATGTTCATCCAACGAAACAGTATAACCTCTCTCAATCGACATCCAGCCTAGGAAATGCATGGCTTGAACCCATTACGTGAATTTCTCTTTCCATCCTTCGTACTCATCCATGCTCATTAACTTTGGTGGTTTAACAGTCGTGCCCATTTCGTTGTCTAGATTGACTTGGTGTATGGCATTGGATGTACCCACTCCGGACATTAACGCTCTCTGAATATCATCCATTGCGAATAACGAAACAGGTACGCTGAAAAACACTTTCAAACTTTGAAAAAGTTAGATTTACTACAAGTTCGGTCGAACTTGTAGTTAGAATGAAGAATTCTCAGATTTATCACAAGTTCGATCGAACTTGTGATTTTTTGATTTGAAAATGTCCCTGAGTAACCTCGGTCGAACTTGTGTATTGGATTTTATAAGAAAACTAGCAAGTTCGGGCGAACTTAGCTAAATTTCTTGAATTTTATCAAGTTCGGTCGAACTTGATAGAATATTAATGAAATTTTAGCAACTCCGAGCGAACTTATCTTAAATTCTTTCAAAAACTCCTCAAGTTTGAGCGAACTTGGTAAAACTCACTAAAAAAGTGACTTTTTAGCTCAAATTCGGCCAAACTTGGCTAACAAGTTCGATGAATGAGGGTTTTGAAAACATGGTTTTTGCAACAATTTGACACCAATTCGTTTGATTTTAGTCTCCAAACTCTCAGGGGTTTATCTATGATGTATTTAACATGTCATATTCAAAATTGGACAGAATTTGACCGTGAATTCTTTATTTTTGTCTTAAAGTTAAGAAAAATAGAAGAATGGAGTAGAATTAGAAGTGTTCTTGTCTTGATATCAATCAAATCAGCCTATTCTAGCTCTAATACCACTTGAAGGTCCGTAATCAGGCGGTTCTAGACGGAAGTTAATACGTAAACGTATATAACTGTTTCGGTAGAATGTTATTAAGAATGGAGTAGAAACAGAATGCAGCGAAAGTCTTCATTCATACCGAAAGAGTATACATCTTTATAAGTCCAGCTGCTGGAGTTACTGGAGAGAATCCGGCAGCACCTCCCCGTAGGATGGCATAAACTCAAATGACAAATGAACAACACACCTATATATAGTATGTCAAGTTCGCTGGTGGGGAAGCAAGTTCGGGTGAACTTGCTTGCTTAGTCAAGTTCGGTTCTAACCTAAACATCATAAAAACTCCTTACTTTGGTCGTGTGTTCGATTCTAACCTATACAATATTCAACACACGCTCAATCTAGCCTATTCAACAAGTGACGAACACAAAATGCATCAACAGAAACGGTAATCGTCAGGTTGGCTGATTAGTGTGGAAGTTGATCGCAGTGGTGGGACGGTGGTGGGTGGTGCGTCTGGTCGAATGTGGGAAGGTGTAAGTGAATGCGGAAGGGGTAACATGATGTGATTAAGAAAGAGGGGGTGTATTTGATAGTAGAGGTTAAATTACCATTATGCCCTTCATTCAGTAGCTTCCGTTAGTGGGTTAACAGAGTGATGTAACGACATAAAGGGGCACGGACATAACTTGATGTGTTTTGAATAAGTCGGAGACTCAACCATATGTTTTTTTTGGATTCAGAGACTTAAATTATCATTAACAACTTACCATTGAGACTAGAAGTAAGCCTTATTAAAATTTAATTTTCCAAATTTTTAATTGATGTTTCCTTAGATTTTGAATAAATGTGGAATTAATCCAAGAGCCACTCAATTACATGGAAGGCATTTAATGTATTTAGTGTAGTTTAATTGGTGTACTAAGTTTCTGTTTTGTCTTTTGGTTCTAATCAATTGGGACTATTGGTGGCTGTTTGTTGTTTTTTCCTCTTTGTCTGGTAACTTGTTGGGCTTTCAATTAATAATATTTGTTAGCCTTTAAAAAAACTAGTTGAAGCATCGCCCGCGTTGCGGGGCGTAGGCTGAATATTTATCAACTAATTAAAAAAAATACTATCATAGCTTTGCTAGAAAAATAAAAAGAAAAAACAAAAACGATGACAAAATTGTAATTTGTCAGATTCAATGAGCGAGTGTTAGACAGCTTCCTGGCATGTATTAAACTTAAATCGAGTAAACCAATTAAAACAAAACAATTCCATAAGTTTGCTAAAAAATGTAATTTTTTACCGGGGAAAAATTGTAATTTTTAAGTGGGCTAAAATAGTAAAGCGAAGGCAATACTGTAATTCTGAGCCGGAGGCAAAATCGTAATATTAAGCCAGGGTGAATTCGTAATTTTTAACTAAGAACAAAAGCATAATTTATCTGGGCCAATGGGGGGAGTGCCAGGCAACAGCCTGGCACCATTCCCTCGCAGCCTATTTGTATGCTCGCGTTGCGGGGCGCTAAACCGAGTATTTCTTAATTTCATAACATGTACACATGTATTTAAGTTACTTGTACATAATATTTATAACACGGTCTCAAAAAAAATACATCGAGTCAACCAATTAAACCAAAACACTACCATAGTTTTGCTACAAAAAAAAAAAACTAAAACTAAAACGATAGCAAGCCTTTAATTTTCAGTTGGGGGCAAAATAGTAATCTGTGAGAAACAATGAGCAAAAGCATATTTTTGAACTCAGAGCAAAATCGTAATTTTGAGCTACAGAAAATAACTAAAACGATAGCAAGACTACAAAATTTAACTGGGGCAAAATTGTAATTTTTTAAATGAGGGCAAACTCATTATTTTAAACCGATGAGAAATTCGTAATTTTAAGCTGGGAGGGAAAACTATAATTTTATTTTGAACTTGAGCAAAATCAAAGTTTTGAACTAGGGGTAAAATCGTAATTTTTAGCTCAGGGTAAAAGCATAATTTTATTTTGAACCGAGTCTAAAATTGTAATTTTGAACTCAAATATAAATATTAAAATTAGAGAAAGTAAAAAAAAAACACAAACAGTGGTTGGCCGCCCAAAGCCACCACTAAACGTTATTCATTATTCCCACTATATATTGAATGTAGATAATGAAAATGAAAATGTGTAATCAATCCGTACCCCTGTTATACAACAATCTCAAGCGTCGAGGGGAATAGGAATTCCCATTGATTGGAGGAAAGGGGCGGCAAGGGGAATAGTGTCAGCCAACTTTCTGACACTTTCTTATTGGCCCGATTAAATTATGATTTTACCCCGTTTTAAAGTTACGATTTTGTCATCAGTTCAAAATTACGTATTTGCCCCCAGTTAAAAATAAAATCACACTTTCGCTCCCAGCTAAAATTTTCAGTTTTGCTCTCGGTTTAATATTACGGTTTTGCCCCGTTTAAAGTTACAGTTTTGCCATTAGTTTCCGACGGGGGAATAGTGCCAGGCAGCTTCCTGGCACTCCCCCATTGGACCAACCAGTTAATTATTTTATTCTCACTTTAAATTACGTTTTTGCCACCAGTTTAAAGCTACGTTTTCACCCCCAACTCAAAATAAAATTATGGTTTTGCCCTCAATAAAAAATTACGCTTTTGCCCTCGATAAAAATTACCATTTTGCCCGCAGCTCAAATTACGTTCTTGCCCCATTTCAAAATAAAAATACGTTTTTCCCTTAGCTAAGAATTACGATTTTGCTCTTTGTTAAAAATTATCAATTTGCCCCCAGTTCAAAATACATTTATGCTTCTCCCCAAACTCAAAATTACAGTTTTGCCCTCAGTTCAAAATAAAAATATATTTTATCCCCAGCCAAAAATTACGAGTGTGCCCTTAGTTCAAATTCATACTACGATATTGCCCAAAGTTAAAAATTATGAATTTGGTCCTACGTAAATTTACGAATTTGCCACTGCTTCAAATTTATAGTATTGCCATCACTTTAACTTTTGGAAATTAATGATTTTACCATAGTAAAAAGAAATACAACGTTGCCCTTACTTAAAAAGCCATTGTTTTGGTTTTTAATAGCAAAAGTATAGAAGTTTTTTGTTTTTATTGGTTACTCGATTTAATTGTTTTCCATGTCAAGGATCTGCCTAACACTCGCTCATTAGTCCTCACAAATTACTGTTTTGCCCTGAGCTCAAAATAACGTTCTTCTCATCGTTTTAGTTTTTTTCTAGCAAAACTATATGACTGTTTTTTTGATTGGTTAAGAATCATTAGGCCATCGCCCGCAACCGCGGACGAGGTGTCAACTAGTTGATTAGATGGCACAAAATAATATTATTTTATATCCACTTATTCTTTGATTGCCTGAGATGATAGATCATTTTGACACTAGTATTTACATTATTCACAGCCGTATGTGAGAACTTTTAAAATATTTAAGGCATCAGGCGATAAAAAGAATTGTGCTCAAAATTATGGTTAAAAGGAAATAAATAAAAAATTTAACCTTGGTAATGGAGCCAAAACTTAATCTTGAGACCTCTACAATATTTTAAAATGGTTTTTTACACTCAACTACCTACACTTTTTTGCATAATTAATGCATGCATATAGTGAATATATAATCTGACATACATATAAATTTTATAAAAACCTTTCGGGCCCTTTGAAAATTTGGGCCTCAAGCAACGGCACGGGTTGCCCAGGCCATTTACATCACCATTGAATTAAGACGACCATTTATTAATATGAAATATATCAGTTTTTATATGACATGACTAATCAAATGATGGAAAGTAACAATGTTGAAATTTTGTATCTTATCTTATCATGACATTCTAGTTCTAATATTTTGCAAATTATCATCGAATTAAATAGAGGTGTTTTCTATATTTCTTTTCCGTTATGGTATGATGTATTGTTTGTATAGACAAGACATGTAATTGGTTCTCATGATCTATGCTAATTAAATTATACCATAATGTTGATTACCAAAACCAGTACATCTAAGTTTTAATTCTAATTATGGTCACTACTTATAGTATATCAGATAAAGCAAAACTGAAACGTAAACAATAAAAGAAATACTCTTTAGACTTCAGAGAACACTGATATATTATTAAATGCTGAAACAAGTATATCTAATTTTCAGCTAATTTTCAAATTTATAGATCGATAAAGCAAGGACAACCATTTGCGATGGAGAAGTCGTTGCAAAATCTGTCTTCAATTCCTACCGTCACAACTTATTTAGCGACTAGCATCTTTTGTCGCAACTCAATGCCATTTTTTTCTTCACAAAACAATATTAGCTAACATACAGTTTTATAACAATTTTGTGGTTTAGAATGTTGGTTCAGGTCCCACACTCACACTCTATACACACTCAAACTCACGTATGGATGCAATATGTATGTGTAAGTGAAGATAAATGCAGAAGAAAAAAAGGTTTCTGTTATTCACGAAATGAAGGGTTAACTTTATTCAATAAAATAAAAGTCTTTAAATATATAGACTTACATACACAACACGTGGGAAATAAAAAATAATAAACCATACTAATTCAACTAACAAATCAATTAAAACTATCGACCTAGTATTCAGCCTAACATGTGTTGATTTGAGATCATGGGTATAATTCCATTATTCTAATAAGATTCTGTCAAACAACTCTTAACCCGTAAATGAACCCGCGACCCTATAATGTGCCGACCTGTGACCGCAAACAAACCGAATAACCCAACACAGAATGCTAAAAGAAAAAGAGTTATGTTACCACAAAAAATACAGTCAGACGATATTGTACCTCCTAGGCTTTCTATACAAATAATTTGTTGTATTGAGACATGAGAGGGCCACACTACATATGGTTTTAGAGCATATTCCAATTGACACTTATCTCCTTATCTTAAATGATGTTAGTGCTCTTTGCTTGCGTAACTTATCTTCGTGCTTGTCAATTCATCAAAATTATTCAAATAGAAATCGAATGTATTTTGTCGCTTTTAGTAATAGGAAAACCGGAAATTCCATTTTTCCGTAAACAGTATCTGAAAATGAGTTTATTTACTTTTATGATGATCTGTAAAGTTTGTGTTTGCAACCTTGTCCATTGTATGATAATGAATGAATGAATGAACATAATCTATACATGAAGTAGATTCTATTCTTAATGGAAATTTCCACTGCATTGATTACACAAAGTGGTCTATGTAGAATGTTGCCGATAATCATTTTTTGTGTTTATAATTTCGAACTTTTTTAAATCTTATCTAACTAATTGTATTTTTTAATGACAAAGTTTATATACTCCTAGATTACATCAAAGAAATCTTAATCTACTTTTTATTCTGGTTAAAACAAGACTTTCCACTAAGAGACAAAAGCCTCTACAAACTAAGCTTAACTCAAATGTTACTTGAGTTCAACTTTGTAATTAGTTACTTACTATATCCAAAATAAATTTCTTCCCTACTGTTTCACTTTTTAAAATAATAACATTATGAATTATGAATATATATTTATGGGAAAATTTAAGTAGCTTAATAAAAATTATAGAGATGATACATGACGCTCTTTATAAGTAAAATAAAAGGGTATTTTAATTCTAAAACATAAACTCTCACCATTTTGTTTTCTCAAAATACAAAAAATATACCACAAAAATATTAGTACAAGTATAAAAAAATCTAGTACAAATAATTTAGCATAAAATATACAGCACAAAAATATAGTGCAAAAATCAAGTACAAAAAATACAGCATAAAATGTGATACAACACATTTTTTGGGTTCTTAGTTGTCATATTTTATATAACAATATGGTACTCAAATTAAATATAAAAATATTATGATGCCATTCTTTTAAATAATGTTGTATAAAAATTTATGGATTTTAAGAACGGGAGGAATATGCATGTCTCTTGCATGCGAAGAAAAAGTCAACAAATATTCTATTTCAAAAATTCTATTACACACATTTTTTTCCTACAATTTCATTTTAACCATTGATTATATACATAGGGGCATGCTGGAAAGAAAACCCACTTGAGTTAAGAAAATTCTAAAAAACTTTATGTAACAAACTACTTTTTTATAAAAATATAGGGAGTGTATTATAGATGTTTTCGAACGTTTTCAGCCAAAAAAATAAAAACGCGTCGACTAGATTTTTTTAAGAGTAAAGTACAGTTTCAGTCCGGGGGTTTACACTCAATCGCAGGCAGTCCTCATTTCAAAAAATTCAACACTCCAGTCCCTGACATTGTTAATTTGATTCAATCAAGCCCTGGTCCAAACCGCCGTTAGTCAACCGTTAGTTGACTTGGGCATTAAAGTCTTTTTACATACATAATGAAGGGCAATATGGTAATTTTATAAGTTAGAGATCATATTAGTTTTGTGAGGTAGTGTGCTAGCTTTACTTGTAAAAAATATGTTGGTTTATTCGCTTGTAAAAATAGTTTCAGGACATAGCCTCAGGATGTGAAACTATATCAATAATCAAACAATAAGCTGAAAAAGTAAAAGTGGACACAGGATATACAAGGAAAGCCCTTGATCAATCTAGATCTCCGGCATAAAACCTCGGGAGCTGACAATCGTCGGCTGCCTTGTTCTTCTTATTGCTTGAATATTCAGGATACAATGCAGGATAATGCTCAGATCGATACTATGTGGTACAAAGTTTGCAAGTGAAGAGTATTTGTGCGTAATGTGTGAGAGTAAGAGAGCAGAGAGTGAAGTTGCATGTCCTAGAGATCTGGCTATCCGTTTATATAGTTACAAATGACAAACTAAATCTCCTAAAAACTTGGGGTCCTCCGGAATATTCCTTTGGAACGTTGGAGATCTGGTCTTTCGGCTTCAACGTCCACTTCTCAACCAAACGGAGCGAGTCTTCTGGAGAACGAGTCCTCGTTAACATTATGATCCTGCAACCGTGACCTGCAAGCATATTATTAGCAATTACCAGGATACTGAATCAGGATGTTACCAATATCCTGGTCCGGTATCCCGAACGTAAACAGCTATTAATCATACAAGATATAATTCAGGATATGGGCTCAGAATATCACCCATAACAATTGTCCCCAAAAATGTAATCGTTAAGGATCCTGAGTTCTAACGGTAACATTGTTACGTTTACCAAGGCAATTATGAGATAAGACCTCTGAGGTGACAACCTGTAACCTCCCAGACTAAAATCACTCATCACCCCCTATATCTTCTCATCCTATTCCTCCATTAACCTCCACCACGAAATTAAAAGGTAAAATTTTTTCTCTTATCTTTTCCTCCTTTCTCTTCTTAGTTTTCCGGCTAAAATGGTTAGACAAACGAGATCTAGCCCTAGTGATTCAGTCTTCACACCACAAAACCTTCTCTAGCATCCGAAGAAGGAATGTTGCACCTTTGATAATGCACACCTGTCGGCCCTTCAAACCTCCGACACATTCCCGGACAGCGCCATATTTCAGGCCTTATGATCGGGAACTCCGATCAGATATGTCCTCTACTGAGTGGCTCTGTTTTAATGCTTTCCTTTCCATGTTAGGTCTTTGATTCCAATTTTCAAATTTCATCACCGATTTCTTTAGCATCACCGGCCTCAGTTTCAGTCAGACCATGCCCATGCTTTGACGTGTTGGTTGTTCTTGATCGAATCAAGAATACCCACATTCCTGAGCTTTTTGTCAACAACCTTCCGTTAGCATACCGGCTGAGATCCCATGGGTCTAGCATGTTCCTGTTTTACTCCCCTTCCAACGATCCTCTGATACTCCGAGCCACCAGGAATGAAGAGGAATGGAAATCCAAGTTCTTTTTTGTAAAAAGAAGTTCTATCCCTGGTGGAGCGGATTATCCGGTGAAGTGGTTAACAAAGGGTAGGAATCAGGGTTTTAGGGTTATCTTCAAACGCATCTTGTTCAATATCCTGCTTAATATCCTGCTCTGATATCCTCCTTTTTTCTTGTGCAGCGGATTTCAGGAAATTAGCACCTCCCCTTGCTGATTCAGAGACAAGGATTAAAGCAATCTACCAACTTCTGGACAACGAAATGAGCTTTGTTCCTAACTCGGCCTCTCCAACCCAACATTCAAGCTCAAACATGTCTGGTAAGGATCCTGTCTAATATCCTTCACATATTTGTTATTCAAGATATAGTGAAGTTATGTAGTTACCTCCCTTTTTATGCAGGACCAGTCAAAATCCCTGAGGTTTTCGACCTTGACGAGTTGGATAGCTACTCAGGACCTGCACCAGTAAAGAAAGAACCAAGCTCCAAACCTTCAGCTGTATCGAAGCCCTCCTACAGTTCCAAACCTGCCGCTGTCCCCAAGCCTTCCCCATCCTTAAAGCCTCGAGCCTCTAGCTCTCAAGAGAGAAAAGAGACCGACTCCCCTGCTGCTTCTGCTGATGCTTCCCCCTACGAGAATCTTGGATTCTCAAAATCCAGCAACTTCATGACCTCCCTTCTCAACCAGGTAAATATCCTTATCCTGTATCCTGCAAGTATGTACTGAACTGATATCCTGGTTAGTTATACTGACATTCATACCTTGCACTGTAGGGTCTTGAACGCTTGACACATCTCCAGGTCATGGCCTGTGAATCCGTGAAGACGCTGGAGGCCAAACTGAAGAAGGTTGAGTCCACCATCGTGGATCAAGGGAAGGTTGTCGACGCTATGTCACAGCATTATGAGGACAAGTTCAAGGCGGTGACCCGGGATGCTAAGCTTGCTGTGGAGAAGGCTACGCAAGAGGCTCAGGACAAATTGGATGCTGCCCAGCTTCAACATGAGCAGGATCTGATCTCCTACCGGGAAGGCCTCAAAGGTTTCGTCGTCATTTCCCTCCTTCAGGCTAGACTAAAAATGGCTTATGAAGCCAGAGCCGCGGGCTTTGAATGCCCACCCTGGAACATCGAAGACTAGGAGGGGAAACTAAGGGACCTTGGTGGCAAGCCCGTGGAGTGCCCTGCCAAGCCAGCTGTTGTAGAGCCTCCGAAGGTGGCTGAGGTGGCGGCTGACGCGGACAGCAACGCTAGTGAGGATCCTGGGGCTGATGTTGGGACGGATGCTGGTGGTGATGGTGAAGGCGTGGCTGGCGATGCTGGTGGTGATGTTGCAAAGGATGCTGCTGAAGGTGTTGCAGCATAAGGACATCGAAGTGTGCGATGATGGATATCGATGACTAGGCCGGAGCCCACTTTTTTAAATTTGAATGGTTTGTAACCCCTTAAACAATTTACTTTTGCTGCACTTGAACAATTTATATTTCCTGCATGCTTTAGAACAATTCAACAGTTGGAGGTGGAGGGATCCTGTGTTTTCAGGACGAAGCCTTCAACTGTTTACATAAATATGCTTTAGACCTTGTTGTACTTTTGGTGGATGGGTCGCACTTTGGGATGAAGCCAAGAGTGCAATCTTTTGATCCGTTTATAATAAACTAATCCTTTTAGCTTTAACTGTCGTTACCATGTTTTCATTTTGAAAGATATGTTTTAATCAACTTGATCAAATATCCTGATCAGGAAATCATACCAGGATCACTTAGGCAAAAATTTCCAATTCCGACCTTTGAATCCTTTGCAATTTCCCCACCATGGATGTCCCCTGTCTATGCAGGATATTGCATTCACCTAGTGATTAAACTTTATAACTTTTTATACATAAAAGGATGTGTGTAAACACAATCATATCTTTGGAACTTGCCAAAAACTTTAGTTTTACTAGGGATAAACCCTTAGTATCATGGGGGTAAACCCTTAGTATCATGGGGATAAACCCTTAGTATCATGGGGATAAACCCTTATTTTCGTGCGCTACAGGCGGGAGTGTATGAACTCCAAGACTTAGAAAGGTGAAAACCTTTAAATCTTAGAGAGTATGAAAATACCCTTTCGCGAGAGAGGGTGATCAATCCTCATATACTGCAAGAATCCAATATATAGCCAATAATAACGAAATTGTCAGCCACTGTTACATGAACTGGTCCCGCCATCTTGAACAATACCCGGATAACTTGTGCTCCAAGCAGGGTGTTTAAACCCAAATCGGGAGAAAGGTTAATACCTTTAAACCATTGAAGGGATATGAATCCCTTAAACGTGAGAGAGGGGGCCAATCCTCTAAACTTTCGGTCAATCCTGAGTATGTATCCTGGAGTAACATCCTGAAGGGTATCCTACAAAACACCTTTAAACTAAGGTGGGTGTTAGCTTGGCTAACACCTCTCCAATGCTTAAGTCAGTATTGGGTTTCAGAGAATAATAAATTAAATTAAATATATTTAAAAGAGACAACATTCATACAATCCTGAGTTAGAAATTAAATTCTAAACTCACTTGAAATAAGCTTTAAGATGTATAACATTCCAGGATCTTGGCTACATATCCCCTTCCATGGTCTTGACTCGGTATGCTCTCTTTCCAGATTCTGATTCAATTTCATATGGTCCTTCCCATTTTGGAGCTAACTTCCATCAGTAGGATTAGTCGTATTCTGAAACGCTTTTCTCAATACCCAATATCCAACCTGAAACCTCCTTGTTCTTAAATTTTTGTTGTATGACTTGGCCATCCTTTGTTGGTATGCTGCCATCCTTAGCTTTGCGGCATTCCTTGTTTCATCAACAGTATCCAGTTCTTGACATAAGGCTTCAGGATTTGATGCAGGATCCCGTAGGTTTTATTTTGCCGTAGGTATCACCATTTCTGTCGGGATCACCGTTTCTGCCGCGAACACCAAAGAAAATTGAGTTTGCCCGGTAGCATTCTTTACAGTTGTTCTATCAACCCATAGGACAAATGGTAGTTCTTCTGCCCATCTTCCTTTTTTGGCACCTAACCTCTTTTTCAAGTTATTGACAATTATCTTGTTTGAGGATTCTGCTTGTCCATTTGCTTGAGGATGCACTGGTGTTGACGTAATCATCTTGATTCCCCAACTTTTACAAAAGTCAGTAATTCTTTTGTTGATGAATTGGGAGCCATTATCACAAATTATCTCAGCCGGTATCCCGAATCTTGTCAGGATATTCCTCTTTATGAAGGATACCACTCCTTGATCCCGACTTGGACGAAGGCTTCTGCTTCAACCCATTTGGAGAAATAATCTGTCATTGCCAACATGAAAACCTTTCCTCCAGGAGCCTTCGGGAGTTTTCCCACTACATCCATTCCCCATTTTATAAATGGCCAAAGGGACATGATAGGATATAATGGTTCTGCAGGCTGGTGAAGTATGTTGTTGTGTCTTTGACATGCATCGCATTTTCGAGCATATTCCACAGCATCCTTTCTCATGGTCGGCCAGTAATACCCTGTTCTTAACACCTTCGAAAATATAAGACCTGCCCCAGTATGGTTGCCACTATCTCCTTCGTGTATATCCTGAAGTACCTCCTTAGTTTTAGGATCTTCCAAGCACCTTAGGTATGGTCCTACGAGGGATTTCTTATACAAAATATTATTTATGATAGTAAAACGGGATACCTTCATTCTGAAGGCCTTAGGATTTTCACCCTTTGGGATATCTTCTTTTTCAAGATACTTCACGATCGGAGCTATCCAGGATTCAAGATCCTCCTCAAGACACCCATGACCAGGATCCTGGATACTTGCTACTTCCTTATCCTGAGGCTTGAAAAGTTCCATTGTAGGATACAGGATATGTAGTATTTGTATCCGAGTTCCTTCCGGTATCCTGACAATGGATCCTAAATTTGCTAGAGTGTCTGCTTCAGCATTTTCTTCTCTTGGTACCTGTTCAAGTGTTAAACTTTCAAAATACCCTGCTAATTTTTTAACAATTTCAAGATATTCAGCTAACTTTTCACCTTTGACTGCATAAGATCCACTGAAATGGTTAGTAATCAACAGGGAATCAACATACACTTGTAAATATTTAACATTCATATTCTTAGCCAATTGTAATCCTGCTATCAGGGCTTCATACTCAGCTTCATTATTAGTAGGAGGAAATTCACATCTAATAGCCTAGGGTAATATGTCCACCTGTGGCGATTTTAGTAGTATACCTGTTATGGGTGGAATTTCTGACTTATATCCGATGACATATGCTGATACTATATATATGATGCGGCGATCGGGATACTGAACCAGTATATTGGTAACATCCTGCGAGGGAATCCTACTCGCTATTAACATTAATCTTTGGTTGCAAGTTGCCAACGGATATGAAGACTTGGTCTCCCCGAAGACTCGCTAAAGACGGTTAGGATACGAACGTTGGAGCCGGAGAAAGGGTCTACAATGGTCACAAGGGAATATTCAAGGCATCCCTAGTATATAGGATAGTTTGTAATTTTTGATTACTATTTATAAGGGGCTTGGATCAGCATTAGAACATACATAATCTCGTACACTTTCACTTTCTAATTGCAGCAACAATCACAAACACTCGCAACACTTACATCACTCGATCATTGTAACACTTAGAGCTGGTCCAAGCAATAAGAACAAGACAGCTGACAGTTGTCAGCTCCCGAGGTTTTGTGCCGCCGATCTAGATTGATCAAGGGCTTTCCTCGTATATCGCGTGTCCACTTTTACTTTTTCAGCTCATTGTTTGATAATTGATATAGCTTTGTATCCTGAGACTATATCCTGAAACAATTTTCACGAGCGAATAAACTAACATATTTTTCACTAACATTGCTAGCACACTACCTCACAAAACTAATTTGATCACTAAGTTGCTTCGGTAATTTTTGACCAAAACAATTTGGCGCCCACCGTGGGGCAAGTGGTGCTATTTCTATTAAAAGCTTTGTTAAAATCACTACTTGGCTTTCTATTTCAAAACTTTTTTCACAACTATTTTCAAATACTTCGAAATCAAACATGAGCTCCTCCTCCATGCCTGCTACAACCTCTGCTGCAACCGGTTGTGCTTCCACCACCTCCACAAGTTCAAGTTCCTTCGAGGAGGGTTGAAACTCAAACATCCTGAGACACCCCCTGCATAGAATGTCTACAGATCCGGTGTTTCAAGGAGAACTCCTATTATGGCTTCAAATGATGAAATTTAAACTTTATTTGGTAATATACAGGATCAGTTGAGGCATCAACAGGAGACTAACCAGATAATAATGAGAGAAATACAACTCTTGAAGTCCAACTCCAACAGACCTGCTGAAGATGTTGTCACCCCTTGCAGCCTAGGAATCTTAACTTTCGTTCAGCGGTGTATATTGAGGATAACCAGGGCAATATCATACCAAGCCATTCCAGAGAAATATTCCTGTGATACCCTCATCCGCCAGGATATCGACTGTGAGGGGCCCAGGATATGCTCCAGGATATGGCCAGAATTATCAAACTGGTACCTTGTCCAATAATGTTAATACTCTTGGTAGTAACAATCTTGGGTCTCCGCAGGATACAAGTGTAACATCAGCACTTTCCAGAGAACTATAAAAGTTGAAGGATATGATATCAAGTGTGCCTGGGGTAGTACAACCTATACCGGAGGTAGCCCAGGATAGTCACAACATATCCCGCTTCGGTCGCCATATTTGTGATGCTCAAATCCCGAAGAGTTTCCAAACTCCTAACATGAAACTTTATGATGGAACGATGGATCCTGAAGATCATATTGCTCAGTATAGGGAGAGGATGGAAGTAAACCCTATCCTACCTGATCTCAAAGAAGCATGCCTATGCAAAGGCTTTAGTCACACCTTAACAGGATCAGCCTTGAAATGGCTATTAAACGTTCCACCTTATTCGATTATATCATTTGCTCATTTGGTTAATCAATTTAACAGTCAGTTTTCTTGTAGTATAAGCTTTGAAAAACTGACAAGTGACCTTTAGAGGATAACACAGGGTCCCCAAGAATCCTTAAGGGATTACGTGAACAAGTTCAGCAGGGAATCCTTAGATATCCCACATCTTGATGTTGCTACAGCTATGCAAGCGTTCAATATGGGATTGCAAAAGGATTCCCCATTTTATCAGTTTCTTGTGATGAATCCTTGCAGGAACTTGGACGTAGCTCGGAACAGGGCTTTGAGATATATCATGCTTGAAGATGACAAGAAAATGCAAGAGATGAGGAATGCATCCTCAACATACGAATCAACCAACAGGAAGTCGGAATCCTCGTACAAATCATACCGCTCTAAGCCGTATGGTAGAAACAACAACAAAAAAGTGAACGCTGTCGAGGATGAAGATGGCGAAGAATATCCTGAGTTGTCAGAATATTGTTTTTCTGTTAACGTTCCTGAGTTGATATATGCCATGCAGGGTTTAGGAGATAAAGCAAGGTGGCCAAGGAAGAACCAACAAAAGGCTAATTGGAAGGACAAATCCAAGTGGTGTGCCTTCCATGAAGATTTTGGACATGTAACATAAGATTGCATAGCCCTGAGGAAGGAGATAAGCTACTTGCTGAGCAAAGGTTACTTGAAAGAACTCCTCGGTAGAAAGAAGAATAAGGGTCAGGATACTGATAAGGATCCTGACGAGCAGCATCACCTCCGTCAGACGCCAAGATAATCAATTTTATGTCTAGGGGATCTGATATTTGTGGGACTTCTTATTCTGCGGCTAAAAGGCATGCAAAGGAAACAAAGGCAGAAAGAGGAGACAAACCAACCAGGATGACAATGCTCACGAATGACAAAGTGATAACATTCGATAGCGACGACCGGGATAACATCCAGGATCCACACCATGATGGTTTGGTAATTACTATGTATATTGCTAACCATTTTGTACGCAGGATATTGGTGGACAATGGCAGCTCGGTCAACATCATCTAGTGGGAAACCCTGACGAGAATGAACATACCTCGAAGTCCACTGTCCTTGTAGGCTTCGGTGGAGAAGCACAGAACGCGGTTGGAGCAATAAAGTTGCCTGTCTATGTTGAAAGAGTGAATTCGATGCAACTATTTTGTGTCACGGACTCATTATCCTGCTATGACAGGCCATGGATTCATGATATAAAGGCTGTACCTTCCACCTATCATCAGTGTGTCAAGATCCCTACTCCTTGGGGGGTAGTCAAAGTGGAAAGCGACCAACAAGAGGCAAAGGAATGCTATTCCTCTTCAATGAAGGCTTCAACAAAATCCAGGGCAGGATAGCAATTAAAGATACAAGCCCAGTATATCTTGGAAGCTTCAGAGCATGATGTCAAAAAGGTTATCCTAGCTCGGGATAATCCAAATATCTCGGTGCTTGTAGGAGCAAATTGACTCGCAATTTTATTGTTAATTTAATTTCCGTGTATTTCGTTTGTATCTATCGTTGTACTCTGAGATTTGATTATGGAAAAGTTTATGTTAAATAATTATGTTTTGTCACAAGGATATCACATTTAATCGCTTATTCAACGCTAACTCACAACGCAATCACAAGTAACTATGTTACCTTAATAGTCGAGTGTGTTGTTGTAAAATAACCACTTGTGCCATCGCATCGCAATACGCAGTTAATTATGTGGAATTATGTGTTATATATGTTTATGTTATGGTTTGCTATCGCTAAAACGCTCACGCAACTCGCTCTCTCTCAGTTCAATGGTTATATAATGTTTAACGCTTCGCTAAAACGCTTAATATAACCATCTAATACGAACCGAATCGCCAAATGAACACTTAACGCGAAAATAACAAACAAAACTTCACCGATAGGCCAAGTTCAGCCGAACTTGGTTACACCAAGTTTACCCGAACTTGTTCAGGCAACAAATTCATTGATAAGCAAGCAAGTTTGCTCGAACTTGCATAAGTTCAAGCGAACTGGCCAAGTTCGCCTGAACTTGTGCCAAGTTCGCTCGAACTTATGCCAAGTTCGGCCGAACTTGATATCAATCAGCTCCATTTCTCTTTCACCTATAAATACTCAGCTCCTCTCCTCATTTGAACTTGCTGCAAGTTCGCCCGAAAGCTCCCAAAACCGAAAACCTTTGATTTCCAAGTAAGAGTCAACCCGTTTTCATGTAAACAACAACGTTTTACAACGATTTTGCACAAGGTT
This sequence comes from Scalesia atractyloides, assembly GCA_947069175.1. Lineage (NCBI taxonomy): Eukaryota > Viridiplantae > Streptophyta > Magnoliopsida > Asterales > Asteraceae > Scalesia > Scalesia atractyloides. Next base: position 33,772,111 of record CAMTDV010000015.1, on the reverse strand, counting down.
TAACCTGTTTCATCAAAACTCTTATGTTTACGAAAATCTTCATCTTTTTTTGCAAAACTTCTGTTTTTCACTTAGATGTACACTTAGATCTAAGTAAAACCTTTTAAAACATCGATTTTCACACAAATTCAGACTAAATGACGTATGTTTCGTTCACTTTGAAGTGGAACAAGGAGTTGTCAAGCAAGATCTCAGATCCGGAAGCACAAGGACGAAATTGTCACTTTGCACAAACTGGACTAACCCGTACGAACCATCAAGTTCGCCGGGATTAGTCCGAGTTTCTGTAAAATGGCTAAAACTCGCTCCAAAAGAGCTCTCCAGCCTAGGTTTTGCTCAGTAGCTTAAGGTTGGAGGGATGGACAATCGATTTCCTCAGCAAACGACGTGAAAACGCACGATTTGGAAGCCAAAACAGTCAAGTTCGCTCGGAAACATCAAGTTTGCTCGAACTTGTCACCAGAATGGTGACCAAGTTCGCCCGAACTTGCCTAAAACCTTCAACAATTCAGGCAAGTTCGCCCGAACTTATCCCGTTTCTCAGGAAACCAGACAAGTTCGGCCGAACTTGTACCTCAAGTAAGTCAGAACAGTCAAGTTCGCCCGAACTTGTACCAAATCCAAGAGACCCGGTACAACTTCGCCCGAACTTGTACTTTGTTCCTTCAACCGTTAACTGTTTCAGTATTTCGGAAGACTGATGCACTTCTGTTCGCTTACAGGCTGATCTGGCGCTCTCCTCAACTTACATCAGATCCCGTCACTCTCTCAAATCGCGCCGACAGTGAGTATACTTGAACCCTTTTACGCTTAAACGCACTTTTGGGTGTCACATATGTTCCTATTTTAAATCACATCACACCACTCTCAACGCTTATTCGCAGTCCGCTAATACATTACTATACGTGAAATCTGCTGAATTGTATATGTTACTTGATTTCTTGTACACCACCCTTAACATGATAGCTTGTTAGAGGTTGACCCGCCACCCAGAGGCCCGGGGTTGTTAAGGCTCGCATTTTATTTCTCATTTATTTTCTCTTTAGGACTTGGACACTTGTTCGCGTGCCTCTCACTCGCGGTTTGTTGGTTTACTTGAATCTAGTAGATACATAGTTCACATTTCTTACGTAATGTCATGCGGTGTATTCTAGACGCTTTTATATCTAGTATGTATGCAAAACCTGTATGTTCACCTTTACTTAATTGTATTGACGTTTTATTTTAACATATGTGGCAGGTTGAGGATATTTGCTATTGCTGCTTTTGTGATTTTATTGTTTAATAGTATGGGATATTGAAAGCTTAAATATCATCGATTAATAATTGTTATGGAATTTCTCTTGAGACAATCTGGTTCGCCTACTGCCACGCCCCGATGTTTCCGCCATCGTTTGGGGTGTGACAGATCGGTATCAGAGCCATAACTATAGGGAAAATTAGGTAGAACTGCCATGTTTGACCTAGTCTATAGTTAGGACACCAAATCAGACCATTATGCATCGATTAAACGCCCAAAACTAATACGAACTGACAAGTTTACCTGAAGTTGGGGCAAGTTCGCTCGAAATTGATCAAGTTCGCCCGAACTTGATAAAGTTCGCCCAGACTTGACCAAGTTCGCCCGAAGTTAACCAGTTCCCTCTCAACACAAAAACAAGTTCGCTCGAGGATCAAGTTCGCCCGAAGTAGGGTAACTTCGCCCGAACTTGATCAAATATCTTCAAAAAGGACTTTTAAACTACGACGCTTTTCCTAAAGCTGCCACAATATACGTGACGAACGCTCGTATCCCACAAAACGAGTTATCAAGTTGAGATTAGGTGTGAAAACCAAGAACTATCGACAAGATCATTCACTCCACGCATACTCTATCGCACGAGATACCTTCGTTGAGTTAGGAATGATATCCAAACCTCGATGAAAATCTCCATTTCTATCTTGTGGGACTCCCGACTCGATCGGTGAGTGTAACCACAACTAGTTCCACTCCTCGATTTTCAATCTCACCAAAGTTTCGATTATTTCGATGACTCGGAACACGACGTAACTGGAAGGATAAATGCCGTTAACCGTTGTATGGCAAGAGCATTTGTCTATTAGGCCAAATCGTGTGCCCGAACTCCGAGAATTTTCGAACCACTATGGGTAGTCGCTGTCTCAAAACCTAGGACACTCCCAATTGATTTAAGCCTGCAATCGTTGATTTTACGCATCATCGAGTTTATTATTATTTATATGTTTAAGTTCATGGATTTTACGCTTTATTGATTTCTTAATTTATCGCTTTTACGCTCCATCGATATATGCACTACTCGCAAAGCTCTCGTAATCTAAAACGCCATTTAATCACCAACCAAACTAATCGTGCAACTCGCCTACGCTCATGAGGGCATTCGTGCCTCATACGCGGTATTCCTCGCTTATTTCGCTTATTATGCTTATATCTCGCATCTCGAACGCGCTACGCTTTACTTATAAGAAGGTGAATACATGCAAAGTATATGCTTACATGAATTACGTGACTACGTGCTTACGTGCTTATGTGCTATGTGCTTGTGTGCCTACGTGTTTATGTGATTTTGTGCCTTACTGGAATAATAATAATAATAAGTAAACTTTTGAACATAAACCTACTATAATCGAATCTCACCCAATCAAATCCTTCATGTAGATGTCTTCCATGGGATCTCACACAAGGAGGAACATCCAGTGCAACAACGCTGACAAGCGCATCGCCTCACTGGTAGCGAAGAAGATGGCTAAAGTCATTCAGATTGTCAGCGAGATCCATGCTGTCAGCAGCAACTCCTCCGTCGATTCCAAAACTGACACGCCAAAGTCTTCGTTCAGTTTCAAGCAATTTAAGGAGTGCGGACCTCTTACTTTCTCTGGCACGGAAGGACCAGGTGCTATGTTCCATTGGTTGGATTCCATCGAGGGCACGTTCCGCCAAAGCAGATGTCCCGAAGCTCTGCGCACCATCAACGCTATCGGCGTGTTCCAATTGAGGGCACTTGATTGGTGGACCGCAGAGCGCAACAAGCGCGGAAACAATGAAGCTTACGGCCTCACTTAGGAGGAACTCAAGGAAATCATGGTGAAAGAATTCTCTCCTCCCCATGAAGTTCTGAAACTGGAGAACGAATTCTGGGATATTAAACAAGACGGCCCCGACTACGCTGGTCTCACAGCGCGATTCAAGCAGTTGAGTATTATCTGTCCCGGTCAGGTGGACACTACTGAGAAAGTGATCAAGAAATACCTCCGTGCTCTACCGGATTGTGTCGCTGATTTTGTTCAAGCAGCGCAACCCACTACCATCGAGGAGACCTACCAGCTAGCCGCAGAAATCAATGACAAAAGAATTCAGGCTGGTTACTTCAAGAACAACAAAGTCGCGAACGAAGCTATCACTGAGCCGAGTGCTCCTATCGATCAGTCTCGAGAATCAAAGTTCAGTCGCCGAGGTTGCAAGAGAAAGAACCCGAACAAGAACTGTGCACTTCTTGCACCACCGAACCCTCAGCCGCTTCAGTCTGCTACACCAAACGCACCGCTGACAAAGCATGTGTATACTGGCCCTCATCCATTGTGCTCGAAAAGCACTTATCACCATGCGGTTGGAGGCACTTGCCGTTTTCTGCACCAACTGCAACATCTACGTCCACTTTACTGTCAGTTGCCGTACAGGTCCCGGTCAGCCAGCTCCTCAAGCTCCAGCAGCACCAGCTCTACCAGCTCCACCTCGTACTCCTGAGACTAACCAGCAGCAGTTCCAGCCGCAAGCACCAACCCCAAAGGCATGTGTTTGCTATACTTATGGTGATCCAAACCACTTTAGCAATGTCTGCCCAAACAGAGCCGTGAAGCAAGAACCGCAACAGCAGCCTCAGCAGCAGCCACCACAGCCCCAGCAGCAGCAACCATTGGCTGTGCGTGGAAGAGCCTTCAATCTCAATCATCACCAGGCTCAGAACGACAACAATGTTGTCAATGGTATGTTCCATATTAATGGTATTTATGCTTCATGTTTATTTGATACTGGTGCCGATAACTGTTTTGTATCGTTAGAATTCGAAAAAGTCTTAAAATGTAAACGCGCTAAACTCCCAAAGACTTTCGATGTTGAAGTCGCCACCAGAAGAATGGTTACCGTTAACTCCGTCTTACGTGGTTGTACCCTCGATCTCAACAACCACATCTTCTCGATCAACCTTATACTTATGCAACTAGGTAGCTTCGATATCATAGTAGGCATGGATTTTCTTCATGAGAATCATGCTGAAGTTGTTTGTTTCGATAAAATGATTCGCTTTCCCCTCCCTAACAGTGATCAGCTACATGTCTATGGCGAAACTCCCTCAAAGAAGTTGATGCTTATGTTATGTACCCAAGCGAGCAAGTGCTTGCGAAAGCAATGCGTCGCATTCCTAGCCCACATCGTGAACCCGGAGAAAGAAAAGAAAACCTGGAAAGATGTACCTGTTGTTTGTGAATTTCCTAAGGTTTTTCCTGACGATTTACCTGGTTTACCCTGCTCGTGATGTGGAATTCCGTATTGATTTAATTCTCGGTGCTACTCCTGTTGCTAAAGTACCCTATCGCCTTGCACCATCCGAAATGCGCGAGCTATCTAGCCAACTTCAAGAGTTACTTGATAAAGGCCTCATACATCCGAGCACTTCGCCACGGGGTGCACCTGTTCTTTTTGTGAAAAAGAAAGATGGGACGTTCTGAATGTGCATTGATTATCGTGAACTTAACAAACTCACAATAAAGAACCGCTACCATCTTCCGCGAATCGATGATTTGTTTGATCAGCTTCAAGGTGCTACTTGTTTCTCTAAGATCGATCTACGTTCCGGCTATCACCAGTTGCGTGGGTTGGAAGAAGATATTCCGAAAACCACCTTTCGTACTCGTTATGGCCATTTTGAATTTGTGGTCATGCCTTTCGGTCTCACAAATGCACCCGCGGTCTTCATGGATTTGATGAACCGTGTGTGTAAAGCCTTCTTGGATCGTTTCGTCATTGTGTTTATCGATGACATCCTTATTTACTCAAAGTCGAGAGCCGAACACGCGCGACATCTTCGTTTAGTTCTCGAACTTCTTCAAGGAAATCGCCTTTATGCTAAATTCTCTAAATGTGAATTCTGGCTCGAAGAAGTCCAATTTCTCGGACATATCGTTAATAGTCAAGGAATTCACGTCGACCCTCTACCGAACTTGTACCACTATATATAGCTAGCTTGTGTCTTGTCATTTGTAACTTTGTGCACTTTGAGGCGAAGCTCTGTCAAATTGGAGACTTGATGTTATATCAGTAAAATTGACGTTTAACTGAGTAATTCTTCTTATTTGGTAATCATGTATATTTCCGCTATTATGGACATTAGATATCAAATCTAGGTTCCTATGCTATCAGGATCGGTCCTACAAGTGGTGAGCTAGAATAGCCTGATTTGATTGATATCAAGACAAGAACACTTCTAATTCTACTCTATTCTTCTAGTTTTCTTAACTTTTGCACAAAAATGAAGAATTTACGGGCAAATTATGTCCAAATTTGAATATGTCATGTTAAATACATCATAGATAAACCCTGAGAGTTTAGGGACTAAAATCAAACGAATTGGTGTCAAATTGTTGCAAAAACCATGTTTTCCAAACAAACTATGACTGAACTTGTAACCCAAGTTCGGCCGAACTTGCCTTAGAATCTCACTTTTTGAGTGATTTTCTCTCAAGTTTGCTCGAACTTGAGGGTTTTTGAGAGAAATTTTTGGTGAAGTCCAACCGAACTTGTGATATTTCCTTTGTTTTTCTTCAAGTTTGACCGAACTTGAACAAATTCACTGAAATATATATCAAGTTCGAACGAACTTGCAAGTCTTTCTTATAAAATCACATAAGTTCGCTTGAAGTAACTCAGGATCATTTTTCAAAACAAATTACACATGTTCGACCGAACTTGTGTCAAACCTGCAAATTCTTCATTTACACACTGCAAGTTCGACCGAACTTGTAGTTGTTCTAATCATTTTCAAAGTTTGAACATGTTTTGAGTGTATGTATGTCAATATTCGCGATAGATGATCTTTAGAGAGCGTTTATGTCAGGAGTGGGTACATCCAATGCCAATGTGATACAACAAGTCAACCTTGACAACGAATTGGGCACGTCCGTCAAACCTCTGAAGTTAATGAGTATGGACGAGTACGAAGGATGGAAGGAGAAATTCAGTTATTGGGTTCAAGCCATGCATTTCCAAAGCTGGGTGTCTATTGAGAGAGGTTATGTCGTTCCGTTAGACTAGACGAGAATCAGCAAGTTCTGGAAAAGTGCAAGTACACCACAATACAAAAAGATGAGTACATTGCTGAGAAAAAGATAATCAGTCTCATTATACAATCTGTTAAAGAGGATATTTTGGTCTTATTGCCCGAATACACGACTGTGAGCGGGCTATGGTTATCACTGCAAAGAAATACCAAGGAAGTGTAGAGATGATCAAGAGTAAAAAAGCTCTTATCTTGAAGGAATTCGATATTTTTACCATGTTGAAGGGCGAGCAATGAAACGTATGATTGAGCATTTTTGTCATCTTAAAGTTCAAATGAGGAGACACGGACTAGAGAAGACAGAGCCAGAGTACATCGATAAGCTTGCTGATGCGTTACCTGACGGAGAATGGACTACTTACCTCATGGTCTTGAAAGAAAGTCCGAATTGGGAATTCATCAAGCTGTCTACATTCATCGACAAACTCGAAGGTCATGAGATGGAACTTCTAAAGATTGCAAAGTCGAAGAATGCAAACATTGTTTAAGATGTTGGTCTGTATTACAAGAACAGAATACAAGACAACATATCAAGACCAAAGATACAAACAACATTCAGTGCAAATATGAACTCTTCGCCACAGAATCAGAATCAATCATATCCTCAATATGGTCAAAGTCCACAGAGTTCTTCGTTTTCAAGAACTAGTTCAAATTCTTCATATCAGAGTCAAGCAAATCAGAATCAACAAACAAATTCTGATCCAAATGTGTACAAGTGTAACATTGTTGTCAATATAAACAATGTTGTTTCTGAGCAAGTTTCAAAACAACATATGTCACTTCTCGCCACAGTTCTAGAATCGTATGAAAGTCTGGTAGCAGGGAAAATTGGCAATCCTGAAATGACCGCCGAAGACTACGATCAGGTGGACGAAGAAGAGCTTGAACTGATGGACATAAAGTGGTCATTAGCTTCTATCATTCGAAGGGTCACTAAGTTTGTTGCACTCACAGGCCGAGATATCAGAAATTCAAGCAACAAGCTAGGGTTCGAAAAATCAAAGGTTACTTGTTTTAAATGCCGACAGAAAGGGTATTTCAAGAGAGAATGCAAAATCCTGAAGCAACAGTCAATCAGAGTCCATTTGGAGGTGGCAACGAATATTACAAGAAGTCACTTCAGTATAAACCATTTCTGAAAAAGACTCAAGTTGAGATTCAAGAGAAATCATCAAACAATACCGAGAAGGCAATGGTTGCTACCAATGATGATGATGGTTTCGATTGGAATTCTTACATTGAAAGAAGACAGGAGTTGCATTGATGGCTGAAATAGTTGAAGATACTTCTGCCAAAGACGCAGCAGCTATGGAGAATGTTCTACTGGAACAGTATCTGCAACAACAGGAAGAAGAGGAATTGTATCTTCACATGAAGACACAGGGCATTTTAACACCTAATTCATCTTCTAGTTTTGCAGGTAACTTTGACGGAAGCTCTCAAGAGCAAGTGGTCGAGGAGAAGTCGATTGATGAAGAAATCATTGATATTGTTCAAGAAGTGAATGCTGAAAACCTCAGGGACATTGCCAATAAAGCAAAGATGGCAAATCCAACCAAGGTAGGTCTAGAGGTAAAGATTGTCAAAAAAGAAGTTGTAAAAGTCCAAGTTGTAGAGGTTGAGAAACCTTGTACAAAATGCACCGAGCCATGTGCTAAATGCGCCGAAAAATCAACAATCATCGCTGAACTCAATGTACATAATGAAAATTTCAAATACGATTATCGTACAATGAAGGAAGCGTATGACAAAATGAAAGATGATTATGGCAGGCTCGATAGAAATAATATTGAACAACATGATACTGTAAGGATGTTGAAAGGTACAGTAATGGATAAACAAAAGGCTATAAACATCTATACTAACACCAATGCTGAAACCAAACAGCAACTCCAGGACATGAAAATTGAAACAGAACGTGTTCAACAACCTTTAAGAAGTTACACAACTAACGCTTATGTCATCGATCATATACTTCCCACGATCTCGTTGAAAGAAAATAATAAAAGATCTAAAAAGAAAAATGGTAAAAAATACAGCAATGTTCCTCCACCCCTATGCGAGAAGTATTGTCGCAAAACTGTTGATGGGATGGATAAGGCACTCAACATTGAGTTGTTATCTGAAAAGAAAAATGAGTTGCCAGAGAACATTGATGTAGTCTATACTAAACCAGATGATAACAATGCGGTAGTTAAAAATGTGGTTGAAAACGTTCTGAATGATTCTGATGATGGCAGTTTTGAGAGCGCCACCTCGAGTTTGAACAGTTCTGACACAAATTCTGAAGATGACGATACATCATCGGAGGATGATCTATGTGATGATCCTAACATTGTAATGTACAAGGTTAAGGAATCTGATAGATTATACTTTGATGACAGTTTTCCAATTCGGAATGTCAAAGATCAATTGGATAAACTGTTCAAACTAGTTGAAGTTACATCAGATGACCTGGAGAAGAATGAAAAGAAATTCTATTCAAAACCCAAAAGAAATTATAATAACCACCGAAGGAATGGTGGTGATCATCTGGAAAACCGGAGAGCTGGGTTGGGTTTAGAGGAATCTGATGAACCTAAAAAGAAAACATCACCATTTCATGAGTACAAAGATAAAAACATGAAATTTGTTTATGGGACGAACACGGTTCAAGAGGAGAGTTTGATCGGAAAACAATCAAACGATGAGTTTAACAAACAGAAAGAACCTCGAGATAAGGCAAAAGCCATAAGTGGTGTAAAATCCACTACTGGACATCCAAATGATAATCGGACTTGCTTCAAGTGCAATGAAGTTGGTCATATTGCATGCAAGTGTCCGAAAGCAAAGCCGGCCTATCTTTAAAGAAAACAAAGTTCAGATGTTGTAAAACCAAAGCAACCAGAGTTTGTAAAACCTGTAACAATTTTGAAAAGAAACGAATCAAAACCTGAGGTTAAACCTAAAATTGAAAAGAAATTTAAAAACTCAACTTTCAAAATAGGTGAAACTTCTAAGGCAAACGAATCACGGTTATACATCAAAAAGGTAAACATTAAGGCACACACCTGGATTGCTAAGAAAAAGTCAACAGCATTTGATGTTATCAAGTCTGAGATTGTTAAGACTGATAATAAGAAAGAATCAAAACCTGAGGCCAAATCCGAAACTGTCAAATCTACAAGTGGTAACAATTCAAAAGGTAAAAAGAAAGTGAATTTTGAAAATGTAACTGACAGTGGAGGCTCAGATGGAGATTATGAAGATGATTACCAAGCTTTCTATCCAAAACCCAAGTCCAAAAAGGTGTGGGTCGTGCTCTTTAACTAGATTTTAACATGTGCAGGGGCTCCAGAGATCCGTTCTTTCAAAGTGGATTTTGGATAGTGGAGCGTCCAGGCATATGATGGGAATGAAAGCTCTTTTGTTCGACATAAAAGCTATCAATGGCAGATATGTTGGATTTGCTGGTAATCAGGGTGGAAGGATCGTCGCCGAAGGAAAACTTTCCAATGGCGTTGTATCATTTGATCGTGTGAACTACATTGTAGAGCTGGAGAATAATCTTCTGAGCATATCGAAGATTTGTGACAAACAGTTCACGGTGCATTTTAATGACAAAGAATGTATTATTCTGAAGCCTGGTTTCAAAATACCTGATGAGTGGATTCTGATGCGAGCTCCGTGCGAGAATGATCTATATGTCTTAGATATGGGCATCGCTACCACTTTATCGAAACCAGAGCAATGTTTTGTGACGAAGGCTACTGAGAAAGATTCTATTCTTTGGCATCGGAAAATGGGGCATATCCATTTACGAAAAATGAATTTCTTGGTTCATAATGATTTGGTTGAGGGTGTAAATCTTCAGAGCTTTCATATGTCTGATCACTGCCTAGAATGTGAAAAGGGAAAGCAGATCAAAAAATCACATCCGAAGAAAATTCTGAACTCAATTAAGTTGCCGCTGGAACGTCTCCACATGGATTTATTTGGTCATGTCAACGTTCGAAGTATTTCAGGAGACTTATACTGCTTGGTTGTAACAGATGACTATTCGCGTTACTCATGGGTTTTCTTCCAAGAATCAAAAGATGAAACATTCGAAAACTTGGTGATTCTTTTCAAGAAGCTAGAACCTGTTCGATGAATTCGCAGTGACAATGGCATAGAGTTCAAGAATAATAAGATGAGAGAATTTTGCAACGCTAAAGGGATTCTGCATGAGTTTAGTGCACCCTATACTCCGCAACAAAATGGTGTAGCTGAAAAGAAGAACAGAACTTTAATCGAAACTGCAAGAACCATGTTTGCAGACTCAAAGCTTCCAGTCATCTTCTGGAGTGAAGCGGTTGAAGTAGCTTGCTACACACTAAACAGAGTTCTAACTGTCAAACCAACGAAGAAGACATGTTTTGAAATGATTAACTGACGGAAACCAAACTTGAAATTCTTAGAGCCATTTGATGCGCCATGTACCATAATAGATCAAGATGGTAAATTCGGGGCCAAATCTCTTGAAGGTTTCTTTGTCGGGTATGCGAGTCCGCTAAGAAGAGTATATATTCCCTTGTTGAGAAAGGTAATTGAAGCACAACATGTGGATTGCTTTAACTATACGGATCCTAATCAAAGAAGAGTCGACGCATGGTTGTTCAACTATCAAGATCTTTGGAAGTCATTCGACTTGCCGGAAGAATCGTCTGAAGAAGAAATTGCAGCGTTATATTATCTTCAACAGTCGGCAAATCAAGAACAGATCATTAGACCAATTGTTGTTAATCAACCACGTTGGATTCTTCATCTTCCGAAGCGGGTCCGAGTAATAGCGTTGTTCAAGTTGAAAACGTTTCTGAAGCAGAAGTAACACCTGCTACAACTCCAATGAATGCTTCTAATGAACCAGGAAATACAACATTAGAGCCCAACATGTCTCAGAATCAGAATTCTGACTCTGATGAAGCGCCGATATTTGATGCTGATGGTGAAACCTCATCGGATGAAGAAGTTGAGCAGATATCTAACATGTTGAATCAATCTGCTAGTCCGAGAAATCAGAACGAAGCTTCTTCAAGTGCTCCTAATGTTGAAATGAACGGTTATCTGAATGTCTCGAATCAGCAAAGCTCAATTGATGTTCCTAGTGAATAATTGCCGCGATCATATTCTTACCATCCTTCAACGAATATCATTGGTTAATTACAAACTGGTGTGCGTACACGAAGCCAAATCAATAAAGCACTTAGTTATTTCTACACCCGAGTTGCTCCAACTCAAGACTATTGCTTTTACTCATGTTTCATATCACAAATAGAGCCAAAAACTGTTAATGAAGCTCTAGGTAATGAGAACTGGGTGATAGCAATGCAAGAGGAATTGTTACAGTTCGAGAAATTGGGTGTCTGGAGGCTTGTAGATTTACCACCGAAGCAGAAAGCTACTGATACGAAGTGGGTCTTCAAGTGTAAAAGAGACGATCGGGGTGTAATAGTCAGAAACAAAGCTCGGTTGGTTGTCAAAGGTTTCCACCAGCAAGAGGGTATTGATTGCATAGAAGTATATGCACCGGTTGCACCATTAGAGTCTATCCGTATTTTCCTCGCGTTCGCAGCTTGGAAAGGATTTAAGGTGTACCAGTTGGATGTAAAATATGCATTTCTCTACGGTAAACTTCGTGAACAAGTGTACGTCGGCCAACCACCGGGTTTCGTCGATCCGCTGAATAAGAACAAAGCATATCTCCTAGACAAAGCCTTATACGGATTACACCAAGCTCCGAGAGCTTGGTACGAGACGTTATCGCAACATCTTGTTGGAAATGGCTTTACAAGAGGCACAGTGGATAGTACTTTGTTTACCAGAGAAGTCGGATCTCATCTAATCATTGTACAAATCTATGTGGATGATATCATCTTCGGTTCTACGGATGACAGTCTTTGCAAAGAGTTTGAAAAGATCATGAAGAAGAAATTCGAGATGTCCTCTATGGGTGAAATGAAATTCTTCCTCGGATTACAGGTCGATCACTTACCAGACGGCATATTCATTCATCAGACAAAGTATGTTCACGACATTCTCAAGAAGTTTGAAATGGATAGCTCGAAGGCGCTTTCGACTCCGTTGGCACTTAATCATGGTATTTGCATTGACGAGACGGGAACCAAAGTTGATGACACACTGTATCGATCGATGATAGGATCTCTGATGTATCTGACGGCATCTCGCCCAGACATCATGTATCCTACCTGCTTATGTGCGAGATATCAGTCTAGTCCTCGAGTGTCACACATGCAGTAGTCAAAAGAATCTTCCGTTACTTGAAGGGATGTCCAAGCTGAAGGTCCATGATCAGGCGGTTCTAGACGGAAGTTAGTGGATAGGCGTAACCGATTCGGTAGAATGTTATTACAGAAAGGAGTAGAAACAGAATGCAGCGGAAGTCTTCATTCATACCGGAAGAGTATACATCTTTATAAATCCAGCTACCGGAGTTCCTGCGGAGAATCCGGCAGCACCTCCCCGTAGGGATGCAAAAAACTTAAATGACAAATGAACACACACATATATATAGGGAGACAAGTTAACCTGGATGTGCTATGGTCAAGTTCGGGCGAACTTGTCCTTCACAGGACAAGTTCGGACGAACTTGACTAAAGGGACATCAAGTTCGAGCGAACTTGACCAATACAGGTCAAGTTCCGGTGAACTTGATCCCTTTTACACTGAAATCTCCGTATTTCGGTCGTGTGTTCGATTCTAACCTATATAATTTTCAACACACACTCTATTTAGCCTATTCGCCAAGTACGAACACAAAGTGCTTCAACAGATTCCCCCTTGTTCGTTACTGTCGAATCTTGGTCTTCAAACGTGACCCGTGTTTGAATATTCTGCAACTTCAATCAAAGCGTTTGCCGATGTCGTCGAAACACGTCAAAAAATTTCCCCCTTAATTAATGATCCGGGTTTGCATTATCAACGTTAGATTCCCCCCTGAAATCTCCAGTTCATATATTTGTTTGCATAGTTTCCAATCTCCTCTGATTTACTTGAATGAACAGATTATCTTGAATAGACACCAATTTGAAGCTCATCAATGCAGCTTCTCCATTTCAAGTTTTACCACATCCGCGTTCAGTTTAGCGCATATCTCCCATGCTTGATCTTCCGATCTTCAAAACTCAACTGGCAATTGATAGAAATTTCAAAATACCACACCGGTAAACTTCAAATAAATGTTTACCCGCAAAAATCTGAAATCCCAATTTCCGTAATCACTCATGATCAGCAAATCGGTAATCTTTTTCAATCAGTAAATCATCATTGGAACCAAATCATCTAGTAACACTTCGAATCTGAGAATCACTCGTCCATGATCAAAATCACATTCTTCCTCTTCAGTCACAATAACAGATATATAGCTATCTCCGGTAGACCAGCGCCACTTAATCACCAAACATCATCATCCAACGGCGGTTAGTCCAAAGAGAAGAATGATTCATCTACTTGAAGATTAAAAATAATGGCCACCAAAGGTTATCATCAGACTTCCTTGGTAATTTTGAAACCATCCGTCTTCGGAGCTAGTCATTAATTCCTAAGATCATCATCGAACGTTTTGAACGTCCTTAGTTCCTCACTGGTATTAACGAATTCTAATCCAGCTAACTGTTCCTTCACCGGAGATCAGGACTCTGACCCTTAAGCATCACTCTGTATCATGAACTGAAAACTCGGAACTTCCTGTGATCACAGAATCCCAACGAATCTCAAGTCTCTGCATTTCCCGGTTAATCTGTAGTCGGAAACCACCCGAATGCTGTTGCAGTGTCACGAATTACAAAAATGCTGGAATCTTCATAAGATGAAAATTTTTTATTCCCCCTCATTTGCGCAAATTCTGACCTTACAAATTTTTTCACTGAAATTCCCCCTCAAATCCGGAATTTTTTGTATTTAACAAATGCGGAATTTACTTTAAGGCCCATCGGTAGTCTTCAACTCTAATGATCACCAAATTGCTTTGGTATCAATGACTACCCTCTCATCTTCAACCATCTCTAACCTCATCATCTCAGCCTCTCTCTAAGGCCTCCGACGGTGTCCCCGAATAGTCAGTATCGGAAGTTAAAATTTCGAAAAAATTTCTATCACCAAATTTTTTCTGTACACCAGTCTCATCAAACCGAGCAATAAATTTTTTTCAATGCCTTTTTTAGGCATTGGACAAGTTCGGGCGAACTTGTCCATGGTGTCACCAAGAGCCAAGTTCGGGCGAACTTGGTTGGCCAACACCAAGTTCGGGTGAACTTGGTTACAACCTCAACACATTTGATACAAGTTCGGGCGAACTTGATCAATGTGCTACAAGTTCGGGCGAACTTGATCTCTAGATCACAAGTTCGGGCAAACTTGAACTTAATTTCAATGAAAATCAGTCAAGTTCGGGCGAAGTTGATGAAAAATCATGAAAATCCTTGTCAAGTTCGGGCGAACTTGACCTCCACAGTTCAAGTTTGGCTGAACTTGGTCTCCTAAATCATCCTTTTTTCATATTTTTCGATCCAAAATCCTTATTTCTTTGAATTTCCAGATGATTCCACCATAGATCTGGCCGAAAATGGTTTTCTAACAATCCTATTAGTTCAATTTTAGTTTTTATCCGAGGATTGTATGTTTATTTGATGATTTACGTCTAAAACCCCTCCTAATGTCCATAAATGTCCAAATTCATGAGCGTAGGTGATAACCGTAGCTCTGATACCAATTGAAGGTCCGTGATCAGGCGGTTCTAGATGGAAATTAGTGGATAGGCGTAACCGATTCGATAGAATGTTATTACAGAAAGGAGTAGAAACAAAATACAGTGGAAGTCTTCATTCATACCGAAAGAGTATACATCTTTATAAGTCCAGCTGCCGGAGTTCCTGGAGAGAATTCGGCAGTACCTCCCCGTAGGGATGCCAAAAACTTAAATGACAAATGAACACACACATATATAGGGAGACAAGTTCGCCCGGATGTGCTATGGTCAAGTTCGGGCGAACTTAACTAACGGCACATCAAGTTCGAGCGAACTTGACCAATACTGGTCAAGTTCGGGCGAACTTGATCCCTTTTACACTGAAATCTCCGTATTTCGGTCGTGTGTTCGATTCTAACCTATACAATATTCAACACACGCTCAATCTAGCCTATTCGACAAGTGATGAACACAAAGTGCATCAACACAAGCACCGACTTGTGGTATCCAAAGAACAACAATTTTGATCTAACGGGATACACTGACTCAGACTTCGAAGTGGACAAGCTGAACTCGAAATCTACAACGGCAGGATGCTAGTTCTTCAGAACACGTTTTGTAACGTGCCAGTGCAAGAAACAAACCACGGTCTCTCTCTCTACCTGTGAGACATAATACATTTTCGCTTCCAGCTGTTGTTCTCAAATCCTCTGGATTCAACAACAGATGAGGGATTAGTGTCTGCAGTTTCTTGATACGCCTTTATTCATAGATAACAAAGCAGCTATCGATATAACCAAAAATCCGGTTCATCACTCACGTACTAAACATATTGAAATTCGTTATGACTTCATTCGTCACTGCTACAAAAAAGAAGTGGTGCGAATAGAAAAAATCCACACGGATGAACAAAAGGCTGATTTTTATACCAAAGCATTTCCTTTAAAAAGATTTAGATATCTAAGGAGGCTTAACGGTATTAAAAATTTGCTGACAGGTGTAGAAGCTGAGGTTGAATACGGATCGGACGACGAGTTCACGTGATCCACATTGGTTTGTCATATCTTTCTAGAATAGTATCTCTTAAAAAATCTGAAATCCAAATATATGTTTTTGATTTCACGGGGAGAAATATTTGAGAAAATACAAAAACATATGAAAAATTTCAAAAAATGTACAAAAACATTGAAAAAGACAAAAAGAATTCGGTGTCACAAAAAGGAAATGATAGTACATAAGTGGACTATCACAGTATGCTAAAGAAATGAAAAGTTTAAAAGTAATAAACACGTCTTACTGTGGATGTGTCGATAGACTTAACACGTTCAGTAAATTGTTTTCGAGATATAAACTAAATTTTACAACTGCTTAATCTTGTGGATTAACACATCTTGGATATATGGACTTAGTACTCAAAAATTTCGTTTGAGAGATTGTCTGATTCTGAGATACGAGGTCTTTATAGATAGTGGATATCTGGGGTATTATACTAGTTCTTCTGATTTTGCGGAAGCAATAGCCTAGAACTTCTATAATACTTTCGCTATAAACCCCTAAACTGCATATAAACTTGAAAAGTATCAAAATATCTAATCATTTGCAGTGCCAAAAAGATTCCTTAAATGGAACACACCTTACGTCGAGCCTTCATTCTTTGTCGATACGGTGGTATTAACCTGAGCTCTCAAGGTCTCGCATCAACCCAGATACATATATCAATTATGCTATATTCACTTGTAAGATGAAATCTAGGGAATCTTGATACGAGAGTATATTCAGGAAGTGGGAACCATAGATAAGTCAAGTTTCATAATTCATATCTTAAGATATCTTGGAACAGTTGAGAAACGTGGTAAAGTTTAAATGGACAAATATATTGACAATCTAGGTAAACGAGTTTAAAACTTAAAGTCATCTAAAGGTCAACGGTACTGGTGATATGTCTCAAACAACTGATATGATCCTTAGACACGAATTCACAAAAATATGTCTGTAAATATGTTTGTACATAGTTTATTTTGTTCTGTACATAGTTTATCTGCTTTACAAATTAAAATCAAAAAGATTTTCAGTGTGTTTTAGCATAAACTTACAAAAATATAAAAAGATATTGTTTCTACATTGTTTTCAGCAAACCAATGTTGGAGAACGGGTCTTTGAAGTCTGGTAAGGTGCTAAACTAGTGGGAATCTCATTGACAACGGGCTGGGAGCTAATCTGTAAAATCTGATAAGCCAAAACAATGATAAAGTTCATTAATTTGAAACTTTGATTTTTGAAAAGTTTGAAAATTTCAACAGTTTGTTCATATCGGGTCAAACCGGGGTCATTAACTTGGACTCGGCAGACAAATCGGTTAACCAAGGTCATTAGCTTGGACTTGGTCAACTGGGTGGATTTTCAGAATTGGTAAAAAGGGACTAAATTGCAAAAACTTGAAAATTTGAAATTGAGTTTAGGCAAGTTCGGCCGAACTTGCTTAACTGTGTAAAGATTCATTTGATAACAAGTTCGACCGAACTTGTTGGGATTTTGGTGATTTTTTTGTAAGTCTGCCCGGACTTGATATGGGCTTTCACTTAATGGGCTCTCTAGTTCGCCCGAACTTGCTAGGGTATATATACCTTGCAAGTTCGGCCGAACTTCATAATCTGCCAATATCTCTCTGAGCGAACTTAAGGCGAATTGAGTGTTTTGTCAAAAATACGTCATTGTGCTGCCAAAATTTACATTGTTGTGGTGATTTACACACCATCTACAATGGTTGAGGTAATAATTTGGGAATTAAACCGTAAATTGAACGTGAATTGGTAATCCAGATCTGAAACGTTAAAATCTGATAGATATAGGGTTCGAATGGATGAATTGGATTTAAAAACATGATAATCCATGATAATCGGCCAAAGAAACGAAGTAATTTCATGCAGATTGGACATAATTGAAAGTTACAAGTTTTGATTGGAGAAGATGACAAGTTCGCCCGAACTTGTTCATCAAGTCCGGTCGAACTTGCATTATTAAACAATGATATTCTTTGTTAAAACCTAAGTTCGACCGAACTTATGATACTTTCTGAAATCTTGCTCTGTATGAAGAAGTTCGCTCGAACTTAGAAAGTAAAATCTGAAATTGTGTTAAAACATAAGTTCGCCCGAACTTGTGATTGAATTAATGAACATGTTATCTGAACATGTTCGGGTGAACTTGCAACAATCTGTTTGCAATACCAACATCAAGTTCGCCCGAACTTAATGTGAAGGGTTGAAAAATTTTGTAAAAATTTCTAAAATGCGTGCTAAGTGTTTTGCGTTGTTTTTCAGGTTCAAGTACTAGCGCGGGTGATTACGATGGATTATTCTAAATTCCATAGCACCTGTATTACTCTCGATAAGGCGTTGTGTCCGTCGCTGAAGGAATACGATAGCATTTTGAAGTTTCTGAAAGATTGTCCAATTCTTAGAGCGATCACGGAGCGTACATTGTCTTATACACACCTATCATTTCTGGATGAACACAAGTCTTAGTGAAGTTAAAAAGACTATCACGTTATCAGTACAAGTCGAAAATGAAATCAAAGAGATCACAGTCACTGAGGATGATACTCGAAGGATCTTGCAATTTAACGACGGCAAAGATGATCCTATTTTTCTAGACGGGAAGATGGTACGAGGATGTTTCTATCGTATGGGCTATAAAGGAAGCGTAAACAAGCCAACGTTAAAGAAAGGGGAAGTTCCAAACCCCTACAAGCTTCTCATGCATGCAATTTTTCACACATTCAGCCACAGAAAGGCGGGTCTTGATGATATACAAGACTATATGGCATGCATGGCAACGGTGTTGATTCTGAAGAAGTCGTATAACTATTCAAAGCTTGTATTCACTCATATGTCGAAGAATATGGAAGATATTAGATTATGTTTGTATCCGAGGTTCGTGCAGATGCTTATCGACGAAAAGTTTACAGATATTTCACGTGATCCAAATGACATTCTATACTTCAGTCACCTCGATGATACTACTGTAAAGAAGTTGATAAAGTTTCGAAAACAGGATTCAGCACCGGTAGCAAAACCAATATTTGGGGCGTTAAAAGATGAAAATTATGTTGCGCCAGCTGGAAGCAAATGGAGAAACGATGGTAGTGGTGACGAGAAAGAGTTGAATGCAGAGAAAGAATGGTTCGCGACTTTCAAACAAAAGCTCGCAGTTATGGTTTGTCAAAACTAAAGTCGAAAAGAAAAAGAAGCGTGGTGCTAAGAAAGTTGATACGATGCTGATTGATGAAGACGAGCCTGTTAATGTGCAAACTGAAGCTGGTTCGAGTGCAGCCGTTGTTATTGAAAGTCAGGAAACTGAAAAGACTACTCAGGAAGATGACGTTATTTCTACGACTTCTGAAAAGGATGAAGATTCTGATGATTCGCTTGAGAAAGAAACAAAGAAGGCTATAGCAGAAAAGGAAGCTGAAACGATCAAAGAGACTGATGCTAATTTTGATCCTAATCTTGAAAAAGAGTCCGACGAGGAGAGACCTAAGAAAAGAGCTAAGCGTGTAAAGTCTGCAGTAGTTTCAACAGCAAAGACTACAGGGTCTCCAACAGAAAAAGGCAAAAACACAAAGAAAGCTCAGAAACCAGCAAGCAGGATATACAAGGGAAAGCCTAAAAGCACAGAAGTTACACAAGAACCTTCTGGTGCACAGTAGAAAGGAGTTACATAAGAACCTCCTATACAAGAACATCCTGTTGTTGTAACAGTTGAAGCTGAAAGGCCAGGAGCAACACAAGAACCTCCTGAGTCTAATTTACTTGAAGTACCAGTGATTCGATCACCTGATCCTAAAGCTGTTCATTTTGAAAGCTCAACTCCGAGGAAAACAACTCCAAAGAAGTCTACTCCAAAAGCTGCTACTCCTAAATCAACACCGAAAACTCCAAAGTCAAATCTATTTGGTGATATTCCAAATGAACCGATACGTATTTGGGATTTAGATGAGTTCTTTCCAGATACAGACATTGATGTTCTTGAAAAGCGTGTCAAGATTTTAGAAGATAAAGTACAAAAGAATGAAGAAGAGAAAGCCGAGCTAATTAAGAAGGTAAATCAAAGCTCAGTGGAGAAAGAAATGATGGATGATTTGATAAAGGTGTTGGAAAGTAAGCATGAATTCTTCAAAGCATTGATCGAAAGCTTACAAGATGCTAATGAGAAGCTACAGACAGAAATTGTTGATCTGAAAACGATACAAGCTCTAAATGATCGAAGATTTACAAGGATGCAGAAAGTGTTATCTAATAGCCTTGGAATTGATGTTATTGCTGAGTATGATCATTTAGATAGGCAAGAGGCGAAAGAAAGAGTAGAGAAAGAGCTTGCAGAAAGTGGTAAAGGCAAAGGTGTTGAAGGTGAAGCACCAAAATCTTCTGAAGCTGCTGAAAATTCTGTTGATGAGTCTGCAAAAGCTTATGAGTCTGATGTTTCTAAGGTTGACGAATCTGTCAAGCTTTCTGATCCTGTGAATGTTTATGAAGAAAAGGACGACGGCGAAGCAGAAGATGAAGATAAGGATGATGAACAACCAAAAGATGATCCGAAAGATGATTTTTACCATAATGGAGGTAATGATGATGATCCGAATAGTACAGGTATAAAGGTGGTTGATGCGACAGTGAATGAAAGCTTCAATTTCACAAGTCTTCTGAACGATGAAGTGAATGCTATGAATGATCAGAATGAGGGGGAGTCAGGGCAAACAGGGCCAACTGATGATATTGAAATGTCTGATGCTATCACTATTGCAAATCCGGTTGCTGCAGTTCCAACAAAGCCTTTGATTCTTATGCTTTAATACAATGTAGAGGAAGGCGAGTTTGTGCACAACTATACTAAAGAAGATCTGGCCAAGTTGATTGAAGTTGATGCTGAAACACTGGATTTTGATTTTTAAGAACAAATCCTGAATGTGAATACTTTTGAGCCTAACGAGTATCAATATCAACAAAGATTTGAAGCAGGTGAATACAACATGGTTATAGTAGAAGATTGGTCTTCGGATGATGATAAAGACGAAGCTGCGAAGTACATGGGTCCTAATACTG
The DNA here is from genome assembly GCA_947069175.1 of Scalesia atractyloides. Classification (NCBI taxonomy): domain Eukaryota; kingdom Viridiplantae; phylum Streptophyta; class Magnoliopsida; order Asterales; family Asteraceae; genus Scalesia; species Scalesia atractyloides. Next base: position 33,750,935 of record CAMTDV010000015.1, on the reverse strand, counting down.
ATAGTTTTCCTACTTTCAAGGAAATGTACAAGCAATTGGATGAAGATATGTTGAAAGAAAAGTTTGAAGAATCTATTCGTGAAGGTAAAGTTCCGAAGCCAATGACAAAGGAGGAAATAGCTCAAGCTAAGAAATCCTGGTTTAAAGAGATGCCGCGTGAACGTAAGTTTCGACATCCTCTAGCATTCTTTACCAGAGATAAAGACGTGTCATTAGGTGATATCCTAAGTTGGGGGTGGTTGAGCTGAATGTGTACGCCATTAATCGAGAATTTGGAGTTCAATACTTCAAATATCTGGCAGACTTCAAGACATTACCTTACTGGGATGTGGAAGAACTTGTTTAAACAAGAAATGTCACATATCAGATGAAGTTCATTGATCAGTTATTATGGAAAATGATCAAGTTTGAAGCGACAAAGGGTTTTAGATATTGGAAGCCGTTCATTCCAGGTCGTCGCATCAAAACGATCAAGACGACAGGGGAAAAAGATATAATGTTAATCATGAAACGACCAAGAGCAATGAGAAACATGCCTTTGATGCCTATCGAACATAATTTTTATCCGGTGTTTAAATGGTGGCAGATTGATCCTAACACATGTGAAGCAGTTATAGTATTACGATTTGAAGAACATCTGGATATCACAAAGGAAAGGGTTGAGGTATTAGGGTTTCAAGGTATGAGAGGATTGTGGAGAACGATCAGGATAATAGACCCGATGTGGCTAGTGAATTGCTCGAGAGAAGATATCAAATGCTTGTTCTACAGCAAGATAGTGTTTGAAGAACGTGAAAAAGAACAAGCCATGCAATAACAAAGGGTCGTTAACGTATGTTATGCTCGAGAAGTTAACTCTGGAAAGATGTGGGAAACGAGTTGGAGGGATCTAGAACGTGTTGAATTTTTAAAGGAAGAAAAGCGTCTTGAAGAAATATGCGAAAAAGGTAGGGTGACAAGGCTCAGAAGGTTTCAATTTATGAACAAAGTGCCTTCTACAGATCAGACGCCAGATCCGAAGCAAGAAAGACAAAAGAAGTCGTTCAAGAACTTCTTTGGTCGTGTGCGCTAAAGTTTTATTGAAGACAGAGTTTTGAAGACTGATAAAAGATGAAGACGATATCCAAGGGGGAGTCTGTTGGTGCAGAATGTCTATGTCTTAGTCTTATATCGAGTCTGTATAGATTAGATGTGAACATGCTATAAAAATGAAGTATTTATGTTGTTTAGGGTCAAGTTCGCTTGAGAAGTTCATGTGAAGTCAAGTTCGCCCGAACTTCCTCTCCCTGTAGCGAACTTGTACCACTATATATAGCTAGCTTGTGTCTTGTCATTTGTAACTTTGTGCACTTTGAGGCGAAGCTCTGTCAAATTGGAGACTTGATGTTATATCAATAAAATTGAGGTTTAACTGAGTAATTCTTGTTATTTGGTAATCGTGTCGTAATATTTCTGCTATTTTGGACATTAGATATCAAATCTAGGTTCCTATGCTATCAGGATCGGTCCTACACCACGATCTCGAACTCAGTGCAGTTGTTTTTGCATTGAAGATATGGCGACACTACCTTTACGGTACCAAGTGTACGGTCTTCACCGACCATAAGAGCTTACAACATATATTTAATCAGAAAGAACTGAACATGCGCCAACGCAGATGGGTTGAACTTCTCAACGACTATGATTGTGAAATACGCTACCATCCTGGCAAAGCAAACGTTGTTAAACCTAATGGTATTTATTATTATCTCGATAGTATTTGGATTCCTAGCCGTGATAATCTTCGAGAATCGCTAATGACCGAAGCTCATAAATCTTGATACTCCATTCACCCCGGAGCCGACAAGATGTACCAGGACCTTCATCCTAAGTACTGGTGGTCGGGCATGAAAAAGGATATCACCGTATACGTCTCAAAGTGCTTAACTTGTTCGAAAGTTAAAGCAGAACATCAAAGGCCCTCTGGTTTGCTCGAACAACCCAAAATCCCGATTTGGAAGTGGGAGAGTATAGCCATGGACTTTATTACGAAACTCACTCGCACCTCCTCTGGTCACGATAGCATTTGGGTTATCGTTGATCGTCTTACCAAATCATTGCACTTTATTGCCATACGAGAAGACTTTAAGGTAGAACGATTAGCACGAATCTATACCGACGAAGTCATTTGTCGACACGGGACGCCTCGTGACATCATCTCTGACCGCGATGGTCGCTTTACGTCACGTCTCTGGGAGACTTTTCAATCCGCTCTCGGTACTACGCTTAAACTTAGTACCGCTTTTCATCCTCAAACCGATGGTCATACTGAGCGCACGATCCGCACCCTCAAAGACATGCTTCGTGCGTGCATCATAGATTTCAGTGGTAATTGGGATACGCATTTACCTTTAATAGAATTCTCGTACAATAATAGTTATCATACTAGTATTCAAATGGCTCCTTTTGAGGCATTGTATGGAAGGAAATGTCGATCGCCTATTGCATGGCACGAGATCGGAGAAGCACAAATCACCGGTCCCGAGTTAATACAAGAAACGACAGACAAGATCCTCCAAATCAGAGACAATCTCTTGAAAGCTCGGTGTCGTCAAAAGAGTTACGCCGATAAACGCCGCAAGCCCCTATTGTTCGAAGTGGGAGATCACATTCTCTTAAAGGTTGCACCTTGGAAAGGAGTCATCCGCTTCGGAAAGAAAGGGAAACTAGCGCCACGATATGTGGGTCCCTTTAAGATTTTGAAAAGAATTGGCAAAGTGGCCTACCGACTCGAATTACCAGAGGAACTCAATAACGTACATCCGACTTTCCACGTCTCAAACCTCAAGAAATGCGTAGCTAAAGAAAATCTCCATGTACCCCTCGAGGATTTGCAAATCAACGAGACTCTGCACTTTGTGGAAAAGCCAGTAGAAATCATGGACCGAGAGACAAAGAAACTTTGACGCTCTCGCATCCCTATTGTGAAAGTCCGATGGGAAGGCAAACGCGGTGCCGAGTTCACTTGGGAATTGGAAAGTGATATGAAAGCTAAATATCCACATCTCTTTGTTACGAACACTACTTAAATTTCGGGACGAAATTTCCTAAAGTAGGGGAAACTGCAACAACTAGCAATTTCGTTGTTAATTTGATTTCCGTGTATTTCGTTTGTATCTATCGTTGTACTCCGAGATTTGATTATGAAAATGTTTATGTTAAATAATTATGTTTTGTCACAAGGATATTGCATTTAATCGCTAACTCAAAACGCAATCACAAGTAACTATGTTACCTTAATAGCCGAGTGTGTTGTTGTACAATAACCACTTGTGCCATCGCATCGCTTATCTCATCGCATCGCAAAACACAGTTAATTATGTGGAATTATGTGTTATATATGTTTATGTTATGGTTTGCTATCGCTAAAACGCTCACACACGAACGCAACTAGCTCTCTCTCAGTTCAATGGTTATATAATGCTTAACGCTTCGCTAAAATGCTTAATATAATTATCTAATACGAACCGAATCGCCAAACGAACAATTGACGTGAAAATAACGAACAAAACTTCGCCGATAGGCCAAGTTCGCCCCGAACTTGTTCAGGCAACAAATTCATTGATCAGCAAGCAAGTTCGCTCGAACTTGCATAAGTTCAAGCAAACTAGCCAAGTTCTCCCGAACTTGTGCCAAGTTCGCTCGAACTTATGCCAAGTTCGGCCGAACTTGACAATCAGCTCCATTTCTCCTTCACCTATAAATACTCATCTCCTCTCCTCATTTGAACTTGCTGTAAGTTCGCCCGAAAGCTCCCAAAACCGAAAACCTTTGATTTCCAAGTAAGAATCAACCCGTTTTCATGTAAACAACAACTTTTTACAACAATTTTGCACAAGGTTTAACCTTCGATTTCATCAAAACTCTTTTGTTTACGAAAATCTTCATAAACTTCTGTTTTTCACTTAAATCTGCACTTAGATCTAAGTAAAACCATTTAAAACATCGATTTTCACACAAATTCGGACTAAATGACGTATGTTTCGTTCACTTTGAAGTGGAACGAGGCATTGTCAAGCAAGATCTATCCGTAAGCAAAGGGACGAAATTGTCACTTTGCACAAACTGGACTAACCCGTACGAACCATCAAGTTCGCCCGGATTAGTCCGAGTTTCTGTAAAATGGCTAAAACTCGCTCCAAAAGACCTCTTCAGCATAGGTTTTGCTCAGTAACCTAAGGTTGGAGGGATGGACACTCGATTTCCTCAGCAAACGACACAAAAACGCACGATTTGGATGCCAAAACAGTCAAGTTCGCTCGGAAACATCAAGTTTGCTCGAACTTGCCTAAAACCTTCAACAATTCAGGCAAGTTCGCCCGAACTTGTACCTCCAGTAAGTCAGAACAGTCAAGTTCGCCCGAACTTGTACCAAATCCAAGAGACCTGGTACAACTTCGCCCGAACTTGTACTCTGTTCCTTCAACCATTAATCGTTTCAGCATTTCGGAAGACTCATGCACTTCTGTTCGCTTACGGGCTGATCCGACGCTCTCCTCAACTTACATCAGATCGCATCATTCTCTCAAATCGCACCAACAGTGACTATACTTGAACCCTTTTACGCTTAAACGCACTTTTAGGTGTCACATATGTTCCTATATCAAATCATATCACACCACTCTCAACGCTTATTTGCTGCCCGCTAATACATGACTATACGTGAAATCTGCTGAATTGTATATGTTACTTGATTGCGTGTACGCCACCCTTAACATGATAGCTTGCTAGCAGTTGACCCGCCACCCGGAGGCCTGGGGTTGTTAAGGCTCGCATTTTATTTCTCATTTATTTTCTCTTCAGGAAGTGGACGCTTGTTCGCGTGCCTCCCACTCGCGGTTTGTTGGTTTACTTGAATCTAGTAGATAAACGCTTTTATATCTAGTATGTGCGCAAAACCTGTATGCTCACCTTTACTTAATTGTATTGACGTTTTATTTTAACATATGTGGTAGGTTGAGGATATTTGCTATTGCTGCTTTTGGTTTAGGATTTCGCTTAGAAAATCATGTAGTAAATCTAGGGGAGATCGAACTTGATATGTTTTTAAGAGATATTATGTTTTGTAATAATTATGTGGGATTTTATTGTTTAATAGTATGGGATATTGAACGCTTAAATATCATCACTTAATAACTGTTATGGAATTTCTCTTGAGACAATCTGGTTCGCCTAGTGCCATGCCTCGATGTTTCCGCCATCGGTTGGGGTGTGACACCAATATCCCTCAGGATATTGAAAGCCAGCTCACTAACTTTTTGAAATGCAGGATGTCCACGTTTGCATGGAAGCATGGGGATATGACAGGTATATCGAAAGATATCATAACTCATAAACTTGGAATTGACAAATCTTTCAGGCCTGTTCAACAAAAAAGAAGGAAGTTTGCTCCTAAAAGGAATGCAATTATACTAGAGGAGGTTGAAAGGTTGCTGAAGTCCAAGATGATTAGGGAAGTAAAGTTCCCTAAATGGCTAGCAAACGTGGTGGTGGTACAAAAGAAGAATGGAAAATGGAGAGTTTGTGTAGATTGCACAGACCTCAATAAATCCTGTCCTAAAGATCCATTCCCATTACCTCATATAGATTCGATGGTAGATGCAACCGCCGGGCATGAGATGCTGACATTCATGTATGTATCCTCAGGATTTCAGCAAATCCAAATGGAGCCATCTGACCAGGAAGATACAACATTCATGACACCCACATGTATATATTGTTATACTGTCGTGCCCTTTGGTTTAAAAATTCAGGTGCAACATACCAGAGGTTGGTTAATATGATGTTTAAAGACAAACTAGGGGACACAATGGAAGTATATATTGATGATATGGTGGTGAAATCCAAGAAAGCAGAAAATCACCTCCAAGATTTGGAGTGCGCCGTCAATATCCTGAACCAATATAATATGAAGCTGAATCATGCTAAATGCCATTTCAGAGTGGGGGCATGAAAGTTTTTAGGATAGTTGGTGACCAAGAGGGGGATAGAAGCAAGTCCAGAATAGATTAAAGCTATCCTGGATCTTAAATCACTATCCAACATGAAGGATGGTCAGAGGTTAACCGGAAGAGTAGCAATGCTGAATAGGTTCATATCAAGATCCTCGGAAAAATGCAACAAATTTTCTGATATCCTGAAGAAAAGCAAAAAAATTGAATGGGGAGCCCCCCTCTCTCACGGTCGCAACTTCTTCGATCCCCGGATTGATTCCAATCTCGTTCCCGGTTCGCTAATCTTCATCGTATCAAGGTTAGGATTTTAATTGTTTTGCAAATCACATTAGGGTTTATGAAATCTTGATCATGATTGTGTGTATTGTTCTAATCATTGTTAGGAAAAGTGTTATGATTTATGTTTAGTTCGGTTAATTGTGCGAGTTTTTGCGATTGTGATGTTTGGATGAATACAAGAATCATAGGCTGTGTTTTGTGATAAAAATTATATTATATGATTAGGGTTTGCATGAGTATTGATGTACATGATGATATGTGACTAATAAACCTGTTCTTGATCATTATTACTTAGCGTCTCGATTGTTTAAGCGTGTTCTATTGCGATGAAAGTCGAAAACAGGTTGCTGAATGGTATTTACAGCCAACTTCAATTGGCTGTAACCTGGTCATTATTTATCAAAAAGTGGATTTTCTGAAACCTAAAACATGTATTTTTGAAAAACGCTTCTAATGGCGCTGGATTCATATTTTTCTGAGGTCGTTTGTTATTTCTAAGTGGTCATTTAAGTCCAGTAACTGAAGCTGTGTAAATTCTGAAAATTTGTTAGTTGTTTATCGAGTCGGATCTCATAATCTGTAGAGGGTTGGGTCACCAAATTTGTACAGAAACTGGAGACGGGAATTTCCGGGAAACTCCCACTGGAATTTTGTTAATTGGATGAACGATGATTTTTAAATAATTTTTGCCGTACATTGCAGTCAGAAAGCGACGAATCTGACTGCAGCCTAGTATATAAATGTTTATAAATAATTGGTAAAGTTTTAGGACTTGAAAAGTTTACATAAAATTCTACAGTTTAGTTGACATCTCCTGAAAAGAAATTGGAATTTTTAGAACGTTGGAACTATTTTATAGAAATCCTCGAAAACAGCCTAGTTATGAGCGTACAAGCTGAAACATGATAACTTGCGTATGTGTGTACCAAAGTGTTGTATGAGTTGAATTGTGTTTGTTACAAGTTGGTTTGATCACTATTTTAGTATGATGATACTTTGCATGCATGATTGTGTTTTCGAAATTGTTATTATGTGTGCCGCATTGTGTGTTAGTTATGCGTAGGGTTTTTATCAGTGTGTTCACACACTAACTTTAAATCGATTGACATGTTAGGACGCAATTAGCGGTCCCATCATTTGCTACTTCTGTGTTACACTAACCGAGCAATTAAAGGTGAGTTCACGGCCCCTATTTTATCCGGTTTTAAACAACAGGCGGAGAAACATGTATACATTCTATAACTCTATCTTTTTACGTTATGCGAAATTAACGTTGTTAAACTACTCGGTAACTAAGTTAATGTTAATGTATGTTATGGTCACTAAGCAGCTATATCACGGAAGTCCTCGACAAACTCTCGGATCTTTAGTATTGGGTTAGATAGCGGGGAAATTATAAGTAGTACTACTGGGCCCGACAAGCCCCACCCGAGCTAGTCGCGCTAGCCGACCGGGTATGGTCAACGGGTGAATAATTTGGCCTAACTTTCGCCATGGTCAGTGATAGGCTTGGCAACACGGAGGCACAACAGTCAGCTTCGATCGCGAACACTTATGTGACGTAACTTTAGGCTCGCTACCTACATGTTAACATTGAACTTAATTACGAACCAATATCAATATTATTCCGGGTTAGGAATAATTGAACCAACATTATTATTCCGGGTTAGGAATAATGGGACCAATATTATTATTCAGGGTTAGGGATAATGCAACTATATCGTTATCCCGGGTTAGGGATAACGGGGGAAACAAACTTTTAACCGAACTTGTGAACTTATAAAAACCTGTGAACTCACTCTTCTTTAATGTTGACACTTGTTTCTTTACATGTTTCTCAGGACGCTAGGAGAGCTAGGTGCACTCACTTGCATTGACCAAGACACATTTTTATCGAGTCTCATTTACGAATATTGTTTGCGATTTTTGGTTTTTGGCGTTTGTGTTGGCGCTCGTTACTTTACCGTACTCTACTTTAATGCTTCTGCACAACTTAGAAACTAATGCTTCCGCTAAACTTTGAAACCAAACTAAGATAAATTGAAAATAATTATGAATGGGTAAACAAATGTTTTTGGAAAACGTTTAAATAAATCATATAGAGTCGTTCGATATTACTAGTGTCTCAGATTCTGGTTTGTTCACACGCCTCGCGGTAAAACTCCGCAAGTGGAAATTGAGGGTGTGACAATGAAGCCGCTCTACAAGAGTTGAAGCAATATCTTTCAAGTGCACCCCTGTTGATGAAGCCTGAGGATGGTGAACCCTTATCCCTATATCTTGTAGTATCAGGGAATGCAGTAAGTGTTGTTCAGCAGCATCCTGTTTATTATGTTAGTAAAAGTTTGTTAGATGCTGAAACTAGATACTCACACTTAGAAAAACTAATATTAGCTTTAGTTTTGGCATCAACTAAGCTTAGACATTACTTTGAAACGCATAGGATTCATGTTAAAACCAATTATCCTGTTAAAAATATGCTTAGGAAACCTGAAATGTCTGGTAGGATGGCTAAGTGGTCCTTAAAACTAAGTGCATTTGACTTAGTATATGAACCTAGAAATACTATAAAGTCTCAAGCCTTAGCAGACTTTGTGGCTGATTTTAGTAGTGATATCAAAATGAAGCTGACCTAGAAGTACAACAATTAGGTGAGAATTCAGGATATTGGATATTGTATACTGATTGTGCATCTAACATAAGAGGTGTAGGATTAGGTATACTATTTTTCCACAGGGGGACCTATTACCCCAGGCTATTAGATGTGAATTTCCTTCTACAAATAATGAAGCTGAGTATGAAGCCCTAATAGCAGGATTAGAGTTGGCTAAGAATATGAATGTTGAATCCTTACAAGTGTATGTCGACTCCCTGTTGATTACTAACCATTTAAATGAATCTTATGCAGTCAAATGTGAAAATTTAGCTGAATATCTTGAAATTGTTAAAAAATTAGCAAGATATTTCGAAAATTTTACACTTGAACAGGTACCAAGAGAAGAAAATGCTGAAGCGGACGCTTTAGCGGATTTAGGATCTACTGTTAAGATACCGGAAGGAACTCGGATACCAATACTACATATCTTGTATCCTACGATGGAACATCCTAAGTCCCAGGATAAGCATGTAGCAAGTGTCTAGGATCCTAATGATGGGTATCCTGAATCCTGGATGGCTCCAATCATGAAGTATCTACAAGAAGGAGATGTTCCCAAAGGATGAGAATCCTAGAGCTTTCAGGATGAAGGTATCTCGTTTTGCAATAATAAATAATGTCTTGTACAGGAAGTCTCTTGCATGTCCATACCTAAGGTGCTTAGAGGATCCTGAAACCAAGGAGGTACTTCAGGATATACACGAAGGAGATTGTGGCAACCATATTGGGGCAGGTCTTTATTCTCGAAGGTGTTGAGAACAGGGTACTACTGGCCAACCATGAGAAAGGATGCTATGGAATATGTTCACAAGTGTGATGCTTGTCAAAGACATAGCAATATACTGCATCAGCCTGCAGAACCATTATATTCTATCATATCTCCTTGGCCATTTATGAAATGGGGGATGGATATAGTGGGAAAACTCCCAAAGGCTCCTGGAGGATAGATTTTCATGCTAGCAATGACGAATTATTTCTCCAAGTGGGTTGAAGCAGAAGCATTCATTCAAGTTAAGGATCAAGAAGTGGTGTCTTTTATCAAAAGGAATATCCTGACAAGGTTTGGGATACCGGCCGAGATAATCTGCGATAATGGCTCTCAGGTCATCAGCAAAAGAACTACAAGTTTTTGTAAGAGTTGGGGAATCAAAATGATCACTTCAACACCAGTGCATCCTCAAGCTAATGGACAGGCAGAATCCTCAAACAAGATAATTGTCAATAATCTGAAAACGAGGTTAGGTGCCAAAAAAGGAAAATGGGTAGAAGAACTTCCATTTGTCCTATGGGCAGATAAAACAACTGTGAAGAATGCTACTAGGCAAACCCCGTTCTCATTAGTATTTGGAGCAGAATAGTGATTCCAACAGAAATGGTGATACCAACAGCTAGATCAAGTCTACATGATCCTGAAGTGAATCCTGAAGTCTTATATCAGGAATTAGACACCATCAATGAAACGAGAGATGCAACAAAGCTAAGGATGGCAGCATATCAGCAAATGATAGCCAAGTTATACAACAAGAATTTAAGGACTAGGAGATTCCAAGTTGGAGATTGGCTATTGAGAAAAGCATTTCAGAATACAACTAATCCTGCTGATGGGAAATTAGCTCCAAAATAGGAAGGGCCATACGAGATTGAATTAGAATCTGGAAAAGGAGCATACCGGCTCAAGACTATGGAGGGAGCTATGATACCAAGATCCTGGAATGCTATACATCTCAAGGCTTATTTCAAGTGAGTTTAGAATATTATTTCTAACTCAGGATGGTATGAATCCTATCCCTTCTAAATATATTTAATTTAATTTATTATTTTGAAACCCTATACTGACTAAAGCATCATAGGGGTGTTAGCCAAGCTAACACCCACCTTAGTTTAAAGGTGTTTTGTAGGATATGCTTCGGGATAATACTCCAGGATATTTGCTCAAGATGGATCGAAAGACTAGAGGACTAGCCCCCTCTCTCACGTTTAAGGGATTCAGATACCTTCAAAAGTTTAAAGGTATTCACCTTTCTTCTGAATTGGATTTAAACACCCCGCCTGGAGTGCAAGTATCCGGGTATAGTTCAAGATGGCAGTACTAGTTCATGTAAAAGTGGTTGACAATTTCATTATTGTTGGCTATATCTCGGATGCTTACGGTATATGAGGATTGATCATCCTCTATCGCGAAAGGGTATTTTCATATTCTCTAAGGTTTAATGGTTTTCGCCTTTCTAAGTCTTGGAGTTTATACACTCCCGCCTGTAGCGCACGATACTAAGGGTTTATCCCCAGGATACTAAGGGTTTATCTCCAGCAAAATTAAAGTCTTTGAAAAGTTCAAAAGTGTGATTGTGTTCACACACGTCCTTTTATGAACAAAAAGTTGTAAAGTTTCATCACTAAGTGGAAAAATGTTCAAGTATGCCATGCACTGACGCGATATACTGCACAGACAGGGGACATCCATGATGGGGACATTGCAAAGGATTCTAAGATTGGAAATTATTGCCTAAGTGTTTCTGGTATGGTTTTTTATTTCTTAAAGCTTGGAAGCCTTATCTGAATGATCTAAGTTTTTGTAGTTATTTTTAATCAAGTTTTATCTAACATTCTGATTAAAAATAACAAGGATACTGAACATTATATTAGTATCCTGGTCAGGATATTTGTTCTGGATGTTTAAAACAAATTTTTCCAAAGTGAAAACATGGCAACAACAGTTAAAGCCAAAAGGATTAGATTATTATTAACATATCAAAATGTCATACTCTTGGCTTCGCCTTAAACCAAGACCCATACACCAAGAGTATGATAAGTTCTAAGGCATATAAACATTAATGACCAAGGGCTTTATCCTGGAACCCATGATCCCTCCACCTTTGGCCATCATATTGTATCTAAGGTGCCGGAAACATAAATTGTTCAAGTGCAGGAAAAGTAAAATTGTTTAAGGGGTTACAGACCATTCAAATTAAAAACGTGGGCTCCAACCTAAGCAATAATAACCATCATTGCCCACTTTGATGCTCTCACACAAAATCATCTTCACCAACCTTCATCACTTCCTCAGCATCAGCATCACCACCAGCATCCGCTCCAGTATTAGCCCCAGGATCCTCACCAGCTTCACCACCAGCCTCTGCTGCTACCTCAACCGCCTTGGGAGGCTCTGCAACCATTGGCTTAGCAGGATACTCCACGGGATTACCACTGAGATCCTTCAATTTCGCCTCCCAGGCTCCGATGGACTAGGTTGGGCATTCAAAACCCATAGCTCAGGCTTCATAGGCCATTTTCAACCTGACCTGGAGGAGGGAAATGACGACGGAACTCTTGAGGCCCTCCCTGTAGGTGATCATATCCCGCTCGTGTTGAGTCGGAACAACCTCCAACTTAGCCTGAACTTCTTGGGCAGCCTTCTTCATAGCAGCCTGAGACTCCTGGGTCATCGCCTTGAATTTGTCTTTGTAATGCTGAGACTTGGCGGCAACAATCTTTCCCTGGTCCATGATTGTGACTTCAGCCTTCTTTAGCTTGGCCTCTAGCATCTTATTGACCCCATAAGCTTCCTCGTAAAGATGCATCAGGCGACCAAGACCCTACGATTTGAAACACATGTATCAACGTATATAACATAATCAGGATATATCCTCAGCATATATGTGCAGGATACAGGAAAAGGATATTTACCTGATTAAAGAAAGAAGTCATCATGCCAGTGGACTCAAAGAACCCCTGGTTTTTTGTAAGTGAGGGCTTCAGCAGAAGTGTCCGGGGAGTTGCTCTCTTTCCTCTTGCGGGAGCTGGAGGCACGAGCCTTTGTTGTTGAGGAAGGCTTGGGGTGACTGTGGGCTTGGAACTAACAGGCGGTTTAGACGTGGTGGAAGGTTTAGACTTGTCTGTATCTTTACCGGATCAGGCCCAGAGTAGCTATCGAGTTCGTCAAGGTCAAACACTTCAGGGATCTTGGTTGGGTCTGCGCAAAAGGGAAGAAATTTCAACTTTTCAATATCCTGATATCTTAATTAACCAAATATATGCAAAGATATGTAGAACATGTATTATTACCAGACATGTTTGAGCTTGAATGTTGGCTTAAACTTGTGGGGAGTAGAGGAAAGCTTCTTTCACTTTCCGGTAGCCGGTAGATGGCACTGATCCTTCCTTTTGATTCTTCGGATGGAGGGGCTAATTCGTTGAGATTCGCTGCATAAAAGGTAAACAAGGATGTCAGCTTGGGATGTAAGTTCAGGATGCATTTGGGGATATTCCCAAAACCCTAAATCCTACCAGCGGTCAACCATTTCACAGGAAAGTCAACACCCTTGGCAATGGAGTCACTTTTGACAAAGAAGAACTTCTGTTTCCACTCATCCTCATTTTTGGTCTCTTTGAGAATGAGGGGGTGTCTGGATGTTGAGAAAAGAAAAAATCGACTAGAACCATGGGATCGTAAAAGATAAGCGATGGCGATATCCTCTAAACATAGCTTAGGAATGTGATTAGTTTTGATCCGGTCCAGCATCGTTAGTACCCTCCAAACCATGGGCATGGTTTGGGCAAAACTAAGACCGGTAAGGTGAAAAAAGCGCATGATGAAGTCTGAGAAAAGGGATAAAATAAAAAAACATATCCACTCTGACGAAGACACGTCTGACCGGAGGTTCCGGTCAAACGGCCGAATGATCGCTCTGGCAGGAAAGGTGCCGGAGGCTGTAAGAGCAGCGATATCAACATTATCGAAAGAATAGACTTCTTTCATAGGCTCCTTGAGGAGGTTTTGCTCAACAAATGTTGGAACGGAATCGCCGGTGTGTGGGCGTGTTCGGTTGGCCATAACATATTGAACAAGTAAAATAGAGAGAAAGAAGGAGATAATACCTGGTAATTCTGAGAAGTGGTGATAATTATCTAAAGAATGAGAGAAGATATAGGCCGGAGATAGGATGTAATGAGTGAATTTCGCCTTGGAAGTTACAAGTTGTCTTATCAACGTCTACATCCCATTAAGTGCCTCGATCTGCGCAAGGAAAAATATACCCATTTGGGTTCCAGGATCCCAACAGCTATATTTTTGGGGGCAATTGTTATGGGTGGAATTTCTGACTTATATCCTGATACTATATATATGATGCTATGACCGGGATACTGAACCATGATATTGGTAACATCCTGCGGGGTATCCTACTCGCTATTAAGATTAATCTTTGGTTGCAAGGTACCAACGGATATTCAAGGCATCCCTAGAATATAGGGTAGTTTGTGATTTTCGATTACTATTTATAGGGGGCTTGGATCAACAGTAGAACACACACAATCTCGTACACTTTCACTTTCTAATTGCAGCAACAATCACAAACACTCGCAACACTTACATCACTCTATCATTGTAACACATAGAGCTGGTCCAAGCAATATCCCGGAGTTGTATCCTGCTTTTGCAATCAATGAGAAGAACAAGGCAGCTGACAGTTGTCAGCTCCCGAGGTTTTATGCCGTTGATCTAGATTGATCAAGGGCTTTCCTCGTATATCACGTGTCCACTTTTACCTTTTCAGCTCATTGTTTGATAATTGATATATGTTGATACATGATGTCTATTGTATATGTCTTGGATCGAGTCTGTATGTTTAGGACTTGAATTGTTAGATTTTGTGAAGTATTTATGTGTAACAGCACAAGTTCGGCCGAACTTGTGTGAAGACAAATCAAGTTCGCCTGAACTTGATCTAGTCAGCCACAGTTCGAGCGAACTTGCTGCTCTATATATTGTTGTCTTTGGGTCTTTCGTTGTAAGAACTTTGCATTGATGACGGTGAAGCTCTGCCTGTTTGGATTCTCGATGTACTATTGATTTTAACTATTAAACAGACAATTTAAACAGTAATCTTGTGTATTCGATTAACAAGTCACATAATTTCCCCATATGTTGGACTTTAGATACAAATTAGGTTCCTAAGCAGTGGAGGAGCGATCCTAACAAATGGTATCAGAGCCATGGCTACCTAATTTGCTGAGATCTACACAAGACACTCTCTATTTTCCCCCATTTCTATCATTTTTCTACATTTTTTTCACATAAATGATGAACCTATGGTTAAAAATGGCTAAAATTTGAATATGTCATACATAATCATCTAATAACAAACCTTGAAAGTTTCAGAATCAAATTCAATCGATTTCATGTCAAAATGTCAAAAAACCATGTTTTGTAACTCAACTTCGCTCGAACTTAGACTACAAGTTCGCCCGAACTTGGCTTAAAATCATCATTTTGTTGATTTTAACCAACTTCGCCCGAACTTGTTGGAATTTTCAGTGAATTTTGATCAAGTTCGCTCGAACTTGTCAAAATCTTGTTGAAATTTTACATAAGTTCGCCCGAACTTGGTAAAACTTGGAAATTTTTCAAAAGTCACTACAAGTTCGACCGAACTTGCTTAAATTTGAAAATTTTCAGAAATCTTACACAAGTTCGCCCGAACTTGTCAAACTTGAATCTGAATTTTGTTTTCTGCACAAGTTCGCCCGAACTTGTCAGTTTGCTAATCAATCTTCAAGTGTTTTTGAACGTGTTTCACCCAAAATCGTCTGATGGTGACGGTTTTTTTTACAGATTCACCAGTTTCTTCTTCTAAACCCAACCCCGCTCTCTGGTTTTCCGGATGATCACCATCATTTCTTTGGTAATTGTTTCTTTTAGGTTTGGAATAGAATTTTCGTTCATTGATTACCAATTCCTCTGATGTGACTTCCACAAGTTTAAAGAATTTGTCAAGCAATTCTTCCTTCACATTCTGAATCGGGAAGCTATCATAAAACTATAGTCTATCTGAATCTTTAATTTTGTATATTACAATATTAGGATCATCACTTAGACCATCCTCTGAAGACTTATCGTCATTTTCAGACTGTGAATCAGAATTCTTTGAACTCGAGTCGACGCTGTTGAAGCTGCCTACATCAGAATCACTTAAAACATTTTCAATCATTTTGTTAATTCAACATTGAGTGCCTTGTCCATACCGTCTGCATATTTAACACTGTATTTCTCGCAAAGGGGTGGAGGAACATTGCTATATTCTTTGCCCGCTTTCTTTTTAGGTTTTTCTTCCGTTGAGATTGTTGGAAGAATGTCATCGACTGGTGGTATAACTTCTTAACAATTGTCGAACTCTTTCAGTTTCAATTGTCATATCTTGAAGTTGTTGTTTTGTTTCAGCAATGGTGTTAATATAAATGTTAATTGCTCTTTTTTTATCCATTACTGTACCACTCAACATTCTTATATTATCATGTTGTTCGATGTTATTTCTGTCGAGTCTGCCATAATCATTTTTCATTTTGTCATACGCTTCTTTCATTGTGCGATAATCATATTTTAACAAATCGTTATGCACATTGTTTTCAGCGATGATCTTTGATTTTTTGGCACATTCGACACAAAGTTTAGTACATTTTGTACAAGGTTTCTCAACCTCTACAACTTGTACTTTGACAATTTCTTTCTCGACAATTTTTACCTCTGGACCTACCTTTGTTAATTCGCCATTAAAGCTTTATTTGTCGTGTCTTTGAGGTCTTCGACTTTCATTTCTTGAGTGACATTGATGATCTCTTCATCACTCTTTTTCTCCTCAACTACCTGTTCTTTCGTGCTTCCATCAAAGTGACCTGCAAAACTGTCACAAGAATTAGATGGTAAAATTCCTTGTCTCTGCATATGGATATATTCCTCTTCTTCCTACTGTTGATGCAAGTATTGTCCAGAATAGCTTGTTTAAAAGCTGCTGCTTCTGCTGCTGCCGCTGCTTCCTCTGCAGAATTATCTTCAACTATCTCTGCCATCAAAGCAACTCCGGTCTTTTTCCCAATATAAGAATTCCAATCAAAACCGTCATCTTCTGTGGATGCAAGCACGGCTTTCTCCGTGGTACTATTGTTTGGCTTTTCTTGGATCTTAACTTGAGTTTTCTTCGGAATGGTTTATATTGAAGTGTCCTCTTGTAATATTCATTCCCTCCTCCGAACGGACTTTGATTTCCGGTTGCCTTAGTGTTCTTACACTCTCTTTTAAAGTGTCGTTTTTGTCGACATCTAAAGCATGTAACTTTGGATTTGTCAAAACCCAATTTGTTGCATGAGTTTCCTATGTCATGGCCTGTGAGTGCAACGAACTTTGTCACTCTCCTGATGATCGAATCTAAGGACCATTTGATGTCCATTAGTTCGAGTTCTTCCTCTTCTACCTGGTCATAATCTTCTGTGGTCATCTCAGATTTTCCGATCTTACCGGCAACAAGACATTCATAAGACTAAGACGGTAGCAAGTAGTGACATAAGTTGTTTTGCAACTTCTTCTGAAACAACATTGTTCAAATTCACTGTGATGTTGCATTTGTAAACATTCGGATCAGAACTTTGCTGTTGGTTCTGATTTGCTTGACTTTGAAATGTTGAACTTGAACCAGTGCTCGAGTAAGAACTTTGTGGACTTTGGTCATACTGAGGCTGTGAATGATTCTGGTTCTGTGGAGAAGCATTCATGTTTGCACTAAAAGCAGTTCCAATTTTTGGACTCGAAATTTTTTCTTGCATTCTGATTTTGTAGTACAAACCGATGTCTTGAACAACATTAGCGTTCTTTGACTTCGCTATCTTCAGAAGCTCCATTTTGTGGCCTTCGAGTTTATCGATAAAAGTTGACAACTTGAAGAAATCCCACTTATCACTATTCTTCAGAACCATCAAATACGTAGTCCATTCACCCTCTAGTAGTGCGTCAGCAAGTGTGTTGATGTATTCTTGTTCTGTCTTCTCAAGACCGTGTCGTCGCATTTGCACTTTGAGATGACAAAAACGCTCATTCATTTGCTTAATGGTCTCATTCTTTAGCATGCTGAAGATATCAAACTCTTTCAGACTAAGAGCCTTCTTGCTTTTGATCATTTCAGCACTGCCTTGGTATTTCTTCTGTAATGACAACCAATGTTCTCTTGATGTAGTATACTCTGGTAACAGAATCATAATATCTTCTTTTACTAACTGTTGGATGAGACTGGTCATCTTTTTCTCTGCAATGTATTCGTCTCTCTGAGCTGTCGAGCAGTTGTACTTCTCAAGAACTTGTTGATGTTCATCTACCGGAATAGTGTAGCCTCTTTCGATTGATACCCAGCCAGCAAAGTGTATGGCTTGAACCAAGTAGGTAAACTTCTTTTTCCATGCTTCGTATTCGTCCATGCTCATCAGCTTGGGCGGTTTGACGGTCGTTCCTATTTCGTTATCAAGATTGACTTGATTAATCACATTGGCATTTCATGAACTAGCTCCGGACATAAAAGCTCTTAGTTGATCTTCCATTGTTAATCACGAAACGTGTACGCTGAAAATTTTTCAAAAACTTTAAAAGCAATTAGTTCTTCTACAAGTTCGGTCGAACTTGTAGTAATTAATGAAGAATTCTTGGGTTTTCTAACAAATTCGGTCGAACTTGTTAAATCTTCTTTGAGAAATTTCGTTTATCTTCGGTCGAACTTATAACACCAATCAAAACAGATCTTCGAGCGAACTTATCACCACAATTTCGATGAAATACAAGCAAGTTCGGGCGAACTTACTTAAAACATTCTTGATTTTACACAAGTTCGGTCGAACTTGATGTAAAATTAATGAAAATTCAGTATCTTCGAGCGAACTTGACTTAAATTTCTTCAAAAATCACCAAAGTTCGGGCGAACTTACTAAAAAATCACTTGAAAAGTGATGTTTTAGGGCAAGTTCGGCAGAACATGGCCAACAAGTTCGTTCCTGAGGGTTTACAAAAACATGGTTTTTTCAAAATTTCGACATGAATTCGGTTGAATTTGGTCTCCAATCTTTCAAGGGTTTATCTTTGTTGTGTTTTACGTGATATATTCAAAATTCAAAAGATTTTGACCATGAATTCTTCATTTTGTGATAAAAAATTAAGAAAAAAGAAGAATGAAGTAGAAATATAAGTTTTCTTGTCTTGATACTATCAAATCAGGCTATTCTAGCTCTGATACCACTTGTAGGACCGATCCTCAATGCTTAGGAACCTAAATTTGATATCTAACGTCCATAATAGCGGAAATATTACGTCGTGTTACCAATAGACAAGAATTAATCAGTTAAACGTCAGTTTTATAGATCAAACGCTCTGAATACAGACTGACAGAGCTTTGCCTCTGAGATGCCAAAGTTACAAATGAGACACACAAGCTAGGTATTTATAGGACAACAAGTTCGGCCATGTAAGACACAAGTTCGCCCGAACTTGCATAAGCAAGTTCGGCCGAACATGCATACAATACATGTACATGCCCGAACTTGGCTACATCACTTCATAAATACTTCAAAACCTAGCCTATTCAGCTCTATAAAATACTGACTCGATATAAGACTAAGACATAGACATTATGCACCAACAGACTGGATTTTATAGTTTGACCAAGTTGACCCGACGTTTGACAGACCCGAATGCGCATACAACCATCCACTCCGCACTCGCAGCCTAACCCAAAATAATATACACCGTCGTTCGCTACCGCTTCCGGCAGTGATGCCCGGCTCTGCCGGCCGTAACCTTTGCCACCATTTACAACCACCATCTTGGTCACTAAAAATATCTGATACGAGATTAGATGCGTAGATCGAAGCAATCAACTCAAAAGAGAGATGAATACACTAACTGGTTGTTTTAATGGAGTTCGTCGGAGAGCCCGTTCACCATCGTGTGCCGACTCTGATGTCGTGACTCATCACTACCACCACGGGTTTAGGCCAAACCCTAGTTGTGCAGCCACCTAACCACCCCGTCTTCAGTACCACAGTAAGAACCAAACACCCTCATCGGATCTGCAACCTCCATTGGACCACCACTAGTGTCTCCTAACTACTTAGAACCTCGCATGCCCAATGTCATACCAACTGCCGTTACACCTTTGTCATCACCACAACACCGTATACCACCACCCTTGTGCCATCACCACCACATCGGTCCCATGCCCCTCGAATCATCACCGTTGCCCAAACCCCCAACCACCTCCCTCGCATGTTTTGTTGCGGGTGTCGCCGCTGGTCCTTGCGCCGACGTCGTGGCTCCACCCTTATGGTGGATTCCGACCCTTCATATTTAGATAGAGCTAGAGAGGATAGAGTGTGAGAGTATAGAGAAAATAATACGAATGGGGCTAGCAGAGTGGATACACCGCCGTTCGCTACCGCTTCCGGCAGTGATGCCCGGCTCTGCCGCCCATAACCTCTGCCACCATTTACAACCACTATCTTGGTCACTAAAAATATCAGATACGAGATTAGATGCATAGATGGAAGCAATCAGTTCAAAAGAGAGATGAATACGCTAACCGTTTGTTTTAATGGAGTTCGTCAGAGAGCCCGTTCACCATCGTGTGCCGCCTCTGATATCGTCACTCATCACTACCACCACGGGTTAAGGCCAAACCCTAGTTGCGTAGCCGCCTAACCACCCCGTCTTCACTACCACAGTAACAACCAAACACCCTCATCGGATCTGCAACCTCCGTTGGACCACCACTACTGTCTCCTAACTACTTAGAACCTCGCATGCCCACTGGCATACCAACTGCCGTTACACCTTCATCATCACCACAACACCGTATACCACCCCCCTTGCGCCATCGCCACCACGTCGGTCCCATGCCCCTCTAATCATCACCGTTGCCCAAACCCCCAACCACCTCCCTCGCATGTTTTGTTGCGGGTGTCGCCCCTGGTCCTTACGCCGCCGTCGTGGCTCCACCCCCATGGTGGAGTCCGACCCTTCGTCTTTAGATAGAGAGAGAGAGAGGATAGAGTGTGAGAGTATAGAGAAAATAATAAGAACGGGGCTAGCGTTTTGAGAAATGAGGAGGGAAAGGAGAAAGAGATGTTTATATATGCTAGGTTTGGGTGTGGGTGAGTTGGGTGTGTATCGCTTATAAAACCCGCTAAACATCTCGTGTCTCGGTTTTATATATCGGTTAAACTCTAAATAAATTACTGAGTAGTAATATTTACCTTAGCCTGATAGAGACGAATATTTGTAGTATATATATTAATATAAATATTTATGTTAAATCCGTACTGCTTGGTCGAAATGTCACTTACATAACATGCTTTACTCGCCGCAAGTCTTATCGTTTAAACTAATAATAATAAATATTTAAGATGTTTAACCCTTTCTGATCATTAGGGTAAAAAATACGAGTTGCCACAATGTGAGCATGTCGTGAAAATGTTTTGAAACCATGTACTAGGTATGGTAGGTCAACATACGAAGTAAAATGTCTTTGAAAACCATGTACTAGGTATGCTAGGTCAACATACGAAGCAAAATGTCTTTGAAAACCATCTACTATGTATGATAGGTTAACATACGAAGCAGAATGTCTTTGAAAACCAAGTACTAGGTATGCTAGGTCAACATACGAAGCAAAAACGTCTTTGAAAACCATGTACTTGGTATGCTTAGTCAACATACGAAGCAAACTGTCTTTGAAATCATGTACTATATGTACCAGATAAACAAATCATGTATTATGTCATGAAACAAGAAAGTAGTGATAGGCACATATGAATCACCCCAAAAAATTTGAAAACGTAAAAGAGGGGACTATGTACTCCATTGGGATTGCCTATAATTCTTGTTCGAATGATCAAACAAAGCACAAGAGACAAGGATTCAAGTTTGTCCTGATATCGGATAACTATGTGAGTGCGTCGGGACTTTAATCGGAGGATTGGAGAGAATAAAGTCTTATAAACCAAATGAGGGTTGGAACTCATATGATATGGTTTAACAAACTTAACATTCTGATTTGGAAAGGATCCTATGTGCTTTTGACCCATTATGACCCGTTAAGGTTGTTTACGCTACTTTAATGGGTCATTAGCGTAAATGTATGATCGAATGGTCAAATATGTCCTATGATAAGTCTTATATGCCAAAACATGTTTGATAATGCTGTAACATCAGTTTATAAGTTAAAACTTTGCTTACATATGCTTAAAACTGATTTATGCGCAAAAAGGGTGTTTTGGTCATTTTTAAAGAACATAAAAGTGACTTATCATAAAAGTAACCAAACGACGTGACTATAAGGTATAACCTTAGCAGGTTTTTCCCTATACAACTATGGTCACATACATGTGCTTGGTCAAATCCTAAGATTGACCAAATGGGTCGGAATCGAGAGTCAAAGCGGAAGTCAAACCGTTCGACTAACGACCCAAATAAAGCACTAAATTAGAAGTGACGAGTTAGGCATGTTGAAACATGCCTAACTAAGTTATAAAAATAATTGGTATCAAAACTTGGAGTTTTGATACCCGAAAATAGTTTCATCGTAAAATGCTATTATGCGCATTTTTGACCAAAACTTTGACTCGTCACTTCGACTAGTGAACGTGGTAATCAGAAGGT
The DNA here is from genome assembly GCA_947069175.1 of Scalesia atractyloides. Lineage (NCBI taxonomy): Eukaryota > Viridiplantae > Streptophyta > Magnoliopsida > Asterales > Asteraceae > Scalesia > Scalesia atractyloides. The sequence goes on along the minus strand of CAMTDV010000015.1, from coordinate 33,728,545 downwards.
GCAATCGCTAGGGATTATAACCTTCATGATTATGATCACGTGGCAAAGTTCAATTGAACTTTGACTTGACCAATTATGGTCAGAACCGAAAGTTAAACATAAAGTCAACTGTTTGACTTTTAGCTAAAAATAAGCTAAAATAATGAACAAGACTAGGAAAGAACACTTGGTAGGAGGCCTCCAATGGGAAGCAAACTCCAATTTAGAGCAGATAGGTGATGAAGAAGGAAATGAGCAAGTGAAATGGATGGAAATTGGTTGCTATTTATAGTTGTGAAGCTTGCACAAGATCATTACAGGTGTTAGGGGATGTTGTATGATCATTACAAGTGCCCCCTAACGTGTTACAAGCAGCAGGGAAGCCTATGGTTTCGAGTAACATGGTTTGGCAGCTTTGTGTGGGCTGCAAGACAATTCTGACGCCAGTGCCTACGGTAGCTTAAGGTGGCTCTGTAAGCTATGGTGGCCACAAATTTCATTTTAGGCTGATTTGGCCCATGGACTTGTATTGTCTCTTTTTGTCGCTTTTAACCCCTTCTACCCTAAGATTTAGGTTATACAACAGCGTTAAGGCATAAGTAACTTGTATTATGCCCAAAAATGTGATGGATGTCGGTTCGTTCGATTGTATGGTTGCGGTTTTGCTAAATTACGACGAACGCTATAACGAACACGAAATGACCGAAATTATGCAACAATTGATATTTTTGCATTCTCATTAATAAATTACAAGATTTTATTGATTACAAAAATATTTGGATTTGTATATGTGGTTTGTATTAAAAAATACGAGAATCAGTAGACTTTCGCAGTTTGTCGCAAATAGTCTTTGAGCTTGAATAAGCATGTTTTTGCCATACCGAACCCCTCAAAACTTATTTCTAAGTTATGTAAAGGGTATTTAGGGTATGTTCAGCTTAGGTCCTTGTAACAGACTGTACATCGCGTTAAACTTATTACGTTTGCGTAACAGTTTACGATTTACTTCCAGAAAATATTTGAGAGTTTGAAATTGTACAAGGACTTAAAACATGCAAATGTCACATGTAATTATACAATCCTGGAAATGAAACACAAGATTTCAATTGATTCGAAATTTTTCAGGATTGTACAATGGTTGAAAATGGCACAAATGTCACAGTCTCCCCCTACTTTAGGAAATTTCGTCCCGAAATTTAGTTAGAGGAAACTTGTGAAAACAGATGTGGGTATTTCGCTTTCATTTGGTCCTCTCATTCCCAAGTAAATTCTGGGCCACGTTTGGACTCCCAACGAACTTTATAAATTGGTATGCGTTTGTGTTTGAGCTTTTTGACTTCACGTTCCAATATTTCCACAGGTTTCTCGACAAAGTGGATCGTGTCATCAACACGAATCTCATCGAGAGGGATGTGAAGGTTTTCACCAGCCAAACACTTTTTCAAAATGGACGCATGGAAAGTTGTATGAACATTGCCAAGTCCAGGAGGCAACTCAAGTTTGTAGGCCACCTTTCCGATTCTCTCAACGATCTTGAATGGTCCCAAATATCAAGGTGCAAGTTTTCCTTTCTTTCCAAATCTAACCATGACTTTCCAATGTGATACCTTGAGAAGGAGATGATCACCGACTTGAAATTCCAAGGGCTTGCGTCGTTTGTCCGCGTAACTGTTTTGACGGCTTCTAGCTGTCAGAAGGTTATCGTAGATTTTCTTGACTTTATCTATGGTTTCCAGAATGAGCTCAGGTCCGGTGAGCTGAGCTTCACCAACCTCATTCCAGCAGACAGGTGAACGACATTTTCGACCGTATAGATCTTCAAAAGGTGCCATGTTGATGCAGGAGTGATAATTTTTGTTGTAGGAAAATTCGATCAACGGTAGATGCGAATCCCAACTATCACCAAAGTCGATCACACAAACTCTAAGCATATCGTCCAGTGTTTGGATTGTCTTTTCGAATTATCCATCCATTTGAGGATGATAAGTAGTGCTCAAGTTAAGTTTGGTTCCCATGGCAGATTGCATGGTCTTCCAAAAGTGCGATAAGAATCGAGCATCTCGGTCAGATATGATGTTCAAAGGAACACCATGACGAGATACTATTTCATCGACATAGATCTTGGCAAGTTTATTAGCAGATAGATCCTCTCGGATCGACAAAAAAAGTGTGCTGACTTTTTTAGACAATCAACGACTACCCAAATGGCATCATGACCTCTAGATGTACGCGGTAATTTGGTAGTGTGATCCTGGTAATGTTTTCCCATTTTCAAATTGGGATTTCTGGTTGCTCAAGCAAACCAGAGGGATGTTGATGCTCTACCTTAATGTAACACCTCGAAAATTTCGTCAAATAAAAATATGAGACGTGTCCCGAAAATTTTGGTTGCCACGTGTAGCCGAGAGGGAATAAAAGACGCCGTCATGTTATTTTAAATAACCTCTGAACAAGCATCGGAAGAGTCAGAGGATCAAAAGTGGAAAATGCCAAACATTTACCATCTGGGAGGTCCTTACAGACCGTAACCATCACTGCTTACGGACCGTAAGATACTCAAAATATGAATTCAGTAAGGCGGTTATGGACCCCAAGCCTTTATGGTTACGGTGCGTAACCAATTCAAATATATGGGCGCTAGATGTAACAACTCCTAATTTTCGTTGTTAATTTTTTTCTTTTATTTTCGTTGTACTCCGAGATTCATTTATAAGAAAGTTAGGTTAATTAAATTATGTGATTTTTTGTTATATCGCATCTAGTCGCATACTAAACGCATCGGTAATTCAATCGCAATCACAAGTAGTTATGCTACTATACGAGCCAAGTGTGTTATTATTTACTAAACACTTGTGCCATCGCAATCGCTTATCTCATCGCATCGCAAACCGCAGTTAATTATGTGAAATTATGTTTTATGTGTGTTGTATTTGTTTATGTTATGATGATAATCGCTATCGCAACGCTCTCACACGCACGAATCGCTAAATCGCACTATTACATCAATTATAACTCTTAATGTAACTATCTAATACGAACCAATCGCCAAACGAACTCCTAACGCGAAATCAATGAACAAAACTTGGCCACCATGTCAAGTTCAGTCGAACTTGTATATCACAAGTTCGCCCGAACTTGCCTGAGCCATCTAAACCTTCACAAGCCACAAGTCCGCCCGGACTTGTCTGGACACTCACAAGAACATACAAGTTCGCCCGAACTTGATGTCTGCCCTCTCCAATCTCACCTCGCCTATAAATACTCAACTCCATTCTTCATTTGAACTTGCTGCAAGTTCGCCCGGAGCCCCCCAAAACCGAAACCCTTTGTTTTCTAAGTAAGACTCAACCCGTATTCAACTACAACAACGTTCAACAACGTTTTAAAACGATTTTGGCACAAGGCTTTGCCTTCGTTTTCATCAAATCTCTTATGTTTACGAAAATCTTCATCTTTTTCCATAAAACTTCTGTTTTTCACTCAGATCTACGCTAGATCTGAGTAAAACGTTTAAAAACATCGATTTTACACAATATTCAGACTAATCACATATGTTTCATTCACTTTGAAGTGGAACGAGGCGTTGTCATGCAAGATCTCAGATCCGGAAGCACAAGGACAAAATCGTCACTTTACACAAGCTGGACTAACCCGTACGAACCATCAAGTTCGCACGGATTAGCCAGAGTTTCTGTAAAATGGCTAAACTCGCTCCAAAAGACCTATCCAGCCTAAGTTTTACTTAGTGGCTTAAGGTGGGAGGGATGGACACTCGATTTACTCAGCAAACAACGCGAAAACGCACAATTTGGATGCCAAAACAATCAAGTTCGCTCGGAAGACATCAAGTTCGCTTGAACTTGTCACCAAATTGGTGACCAATTTCGCCCAAACTTGATCAAATGTGACAACAAATATACAAGTTCGCCCGAACTTGTACTGATTCCAAGGAATCAGGACCAGTTCGCGCGAACTTATAGACCCTTCATTAACCAACACACAAGTTCGCGCAAAGTTGTACTGATTCCAAGGAATCAGGACAAGTTCGCCCGAACTTGTGCTCCCTCCAAGAGTAATGGCACAATTTCGCCCGAACTTGTAGCCAAGGGTACAAGTTCGCCCGAACTTGCCTATTGTCTCTCTCAACCGTTAACCGTTTCAGCATATTGGAAGACTGATGCACTTAGGTTCGCTTACAGGCTGATCCGGCGCTCTCTGCAACTCTTCTCAGATCCCGTTTCATCTCTCAAAATGCACCCACTGTGAGCATACTTGAACCCCTTTTACGCTTAAACGCACTTTTGTGTGTCACATATGTTCGTATATCAAAAATAACACACAACTCTCAAACTCTTATTCGCAACCCGCCGAATTACATGACTATACGTGAAATCTGCTGAATTGTATGTATTGCTTGTTTGCTTGTAGGCCACCCTTAACATGATAGTATACTAGAGGTTGACCCGCCACCCGAAGGCCCGGGGTTGTTAAGGCTCGCATTTTTATTTCGCATTTAATTTCTCTTTAGGATGTGGACACTTGTTCGCATGCCTCGATCAATCGCGGTTTGTTGGTTTACATGAATCTGAGTAGTTACATAGTTCACAACTCTTATGTATGTCATGCGGTGTATGCTAAACGCTTTTATATCTATTATGTATGCAAACTTGTATGCTCACCTTTACTTAATTGCATTGACGTTTTATTTTAACATATGTGGCAAGTTGAGGATATTGCTTTGGACGCTTAGATTTAGGTTGTTGCTTTAGAAACGCATTGTAATAAATCTAGGGAATATCGAACTTGAATTTGTGTTATGAGAACCTTAATATTTTGTAATGTTATTTGAGGATTATATGTTAAAAGTATGGGATTTTGACGTTTAAATATTGTCTCTTAAATAGTGTTATGGAATTTCTCATGAGACAATCTGGTTCGCCTAGTGCTGCGCCTCGATGATTTCACCATCGGTTGGGGTGTGACAGATTGGTATCAGAGCCATAACTATAGGATAATTAGGTAGAATTGCCATGTTCGACCTAGTTGTATGTTTAAGTACCCGATTTGACTTAAATGCTTAAACTACTTGCCATAAAATGTTTAAATATGCTTTTACTAAGGCTAACACAATATACACACTTGGAAACGCTCGTATCACACAAAATGAGTGATCAAGTCAAGATTAGGTGTGAAATCCGAGAACTCCCAATAAGATCACTCACTCTGCACATACTCTCTCACAGGAGATACCTTCGTTGAGTTAGGAGTGATATCCAAACCTCGACGACAATCTCCATTTCTATCTAGTGGGACTCCCGATCTGATCGGTGAGCATAACCACAACTAGGAATGAAGTTGTTAACTTAGGGGTGAAACCCGCATCTTAATAGCTAGTTCCGCTCTTCGATTTTCAATCTCACCAAAGTCTCGATTATTTTAATGACTCGGAACACGACGTAACTGGAAGGACAAATGCCGTTAACCGTGGTACGGTGAGATGGTTTGTCTATTAGGCCAAATCGGTGTGCCCGAACTCAGAGAATTTTCGAACCACTTTGGGTAGTCGCCGTCTCAAAACCCAGGACGCTCCCAACTGATTTAAGCCTAATATCGTCGATTTTACGCATCATCGAGTTTATTATTATTTGTGTGTTTAAATTTTGAGAATTTTCGCTTATTCGATTTCTCGCTTTATTGATTTCTCGTATTATCGATTTCTTGCTTTATCGCTCTTCGCTTTATAAAGTATGCACAACTTGCACAGCTCTCGACATCCAAAACGCCAATTAATACACCAACCAAACTAAAACGCTCATCTCTCTTACGCGTATAGACTCATACGCGGTATTACTCGCTTATTTTGCTTATATATATCGCTTATATCTCGCATCTCATACGCGATACGCATGATCTTAATTAAGAGGTGAATACGTGCAAAATATGTGCTTACGTGCTTATGTGACTATGTGCTTATGTGCTTATGTGCTTACGTGCTTATGTGCTTACTTGCTTATGTGGATATATGCTTACGTGTTTTTGTGCCTTGTATGAATAGTAATAATAAATATTTTAAACATAAACCTATTATAATCGAATCTCATCTAATCAAATCCTTTATGTAGATGGAATCAATGGGATCTCACACTCGCCACACCGTTCAGCGCAACAACGCTGACAAATGCATCGCCTCTCTTGTAGCCAAGGAAATGGCTAAGGTGATCCCGCAAATCGTCAGCGAGATACATGCGGTTAGCAGCAACTCTTCAGTTAATTCCAAGAATGATGCTCCGAAATTCCGCTTCAGCTTCAAGTAGTTTAAAGCCAGCAGTCCTGCAGCATTCACCGGCAAAGAAGGACCAACCAAGTTGTTTCATTGGTTCGATTCGATTGAAGTCACCTTAAGACAATGTGGATGCCCGAGAATCTCCGCACTGTTAACGCCACTGGAGTCTTTCAGTCGAGGGCACTTGACTGGTGGACCGCCGAGCGCAACAGGCGCGGTAACGACGAAGCTTACTCTCTCGCGTGGGAAGAACTTAAGGAGTTAATGATCAAAGAGTTCTGCCCACCTCACGAAATCCAGAAGTTGGAAAATGAGTTTTGGGGTATCAAGCAAAATGGTGGTGACAATGCTGGTCTCATTGCTCGCTTCAAGCAGCTCAGCATTATTTGTCCTGAAAAGTACCTCAACGCTCTGCCTGACTGCGTCGCTGACTTCGTGCAAGCAGCACGCCCTGCTACTATTGAGGAGATCTATCAGCTAGCCGCAAAGATCAACGGCAAACGGGTTCAAGTTGGTTATTTCAAAAAGTCGACCAAGAATCTCAGCCAACCTACCACTGAGCCAAGCATCGATACTACTCCACCTCAGGTCCCCAAAGCAAGTAACCAGAATTGTAAGCGCAAGGGAAACAACAAGAACTACGCAATGGTCCCGCTCCAATCCCTCAGCCACTTTAGTCAGCCACACCAAATGCACCTCCAGCAAAGTGTGCGTATACTGGCCCTCATCCTCAGTGCTCAAAGTGCGCTTATCACCATGCGGTTGGAGGCAATTGTCGTTTCTGTACCAACGGCAACATCTACGGCCACTTTACTGTCAGCTGCCGTAGTGTACTCATCAGTCTGCTCCTCCAGCTCAAGCAGCACCAGCTTTACAAGCTCCTCCTTAGGCCAATCAGTAACAAGCGTCAAGGGCACGTTCTTGTTACACGTGCGGAGACCCAAATCACTTCAGTAATGTCTACCCAAACAAACCTGTGAAGCAGGAACAGCAGCAGCAGCCACATCCACCACAGCCTCAGTAGCAGCAACCACAGGCTGCGCGTGGAAGAGCCTTCAATCTCAATCATCGCCAGGCTCAGAACGACAACAATGTTGTCAATGGTACGTTCCTTGTTAATGGTATTTATGCTTCATGTTTATTTGATACTGGTGCCGATAATTGTTTTGTATCGTTAGAATTCGAAAAGGTTTTAAAATGTAAATGCGCTAAATTCCCAAAGACTTTTGATGTTGAAGTCGCCACCGGAAGAACCGTTACCGTTAACTCCGTCCTACGTGGTTGTACTCTCGATCTCAACAATCACACCTTCTCGATCAATCTCATACCTATGCAGTTAGGTAGCTTCGATATCATAATAGGCATGGATTTTCTTCATGAAAATCATGCTGAATTTGTTTGCTTCGCTTTCCTCTCTCAAACGGTGATCAACTCCATGTTTATGGTTAAATTCCCTCAAAGAAGTTGATGCTTTTGTCTTGTACTCGAGCACACAGATGTTTGCGATAGCAATGTGTTGCTTCTCTAGCCCATATCGTGAACCCGAAGAAAGAAAAGAAAACCTTTAAAGACGTCCCTGTTGTTTGTGAATTTCCTAAAGTTTTTCCCGAGGATTTACCCGGTGTACCTCCTACTCGTGATGTTGAATTCCGTATCGATTTAGTTCCCGGTGCTACTCCCATTGCTAAAGCTCCTTATCGTCTCGCACCATCAGAAATGCGCGAGCTATCTAGCCAATTTCAAGAGCTTCTTGATAAAGGTTTCTTACGCCCGAGAACTTCGCCATGGGGTGCACCCGTTCTTTTAGTGAAAAAGAAAGATGGGACGTTTCGAATGTGCATCGATTATCGTGAATTTAACAAACTCACGATAAAGAACCGTTACACTCTTCCTCGTATCGACGACTTATTTGATCAGCTTCAAGGTGCTACTTATTTTTCTAAAATCGATTTACGTTCTGGTTATCATCATTTACGCGTATTGGAAGAAGATATTCCGAAAACCGCCTTTCATACTCGTTATGGCCATTTCGAATTCGTGGTCATGCCTTTTGGTCTCACAAATGCACCCGCGGTCTTCATGGATTTGATGAACCGTGTGTGTAAAGCTTTCTTAGATCGTTTCATCATTGTGTTTATCGATGACATCCTTATTTTCTCGAAGTCGAGAGACGAACACGCACGCAATCTCCGTTTAGTCCTCGAACTTCTCCAAGGTAATCGCCTTTATGCTAAGTTCTCTAAATGTGAATTCTGGATCGAAGAAGTCCAATTTCTCGGTCACATTGTTAAGAGTCAAGGAATTCACGTCGACCCTGCAAAGATTGAAGTTGTAAGGAGTTGGATTATGCCAAAGAATGCATCTGAAATCCGTTCTTTTCTTGGAGGTTATTACCGTCGATTCATCGCCGACTTTTCAAAAATCGCTGTTCCGCTTACCGCTTTAACTCATAAAGATAAGCCTTTCGTTTGGGATTCCAAACAAGAGGAAGCTTTCCAAACTCTCAAGCGTATGTTATGCAACACTCCCATATTTGCTCTTCCCGACGGAAATGACGATTTCGTTGTTTACTGCGATGCCTCTAATCTTGGTCTTGGTTGTGTTCTCATGCAACAAGACAAGGTTATCGCGTATGCGGCTTGACAACTCAAGATACACGAGAATAACTACACAACCCACGATCTCGAACTCGGTACGGTTGTTTTTGCATTAAAGATATGGCGACACTACCTTTACGGTACCAAGTGTACGGTCTTCATCGACCATAAGAGCTTACAACATATCTTTAATCAATAGGAACTGAATATGCGCCAACGCCGATGGGTTGAACTTCTCAACGACTATGATTATGAGATACGTTACCATCCTGGCAAAGCAAATGTCGTAGCCGATGCTCTTAGTCGACGAAGCTATATGGATAGTGTTCGTGACTCTCAAGCTTTGAATAATCTCGAAATTCTTATTCACTCCGCCCAATTCGCTTGTTTTAACGAGAATACCTTGCAAGAAGAAATGAAACGTGGTGCCCAAACTCAGCTCGTTATTAAAACTAACGGTATTTATTACTATCTCGATCGTATTTGGATTCCTAGCCGTGACAAACTTCGTGAATTGCTAATGACCGAAGCTCATAAATCTCGATACTCCATTCATCCCGGAGCCGACAAGATGTACCAGGACCTTCGTCCTAAGTACTGGTGGCCGGGCATGAAAAAGGATATCGACGTATACGTCTCAAAGTGCTTAACCTATTCGAAAGTTAAAGCCGAACAGCAAAGGCCCTCTGGCTTGCTCGAACAACCCGAAATCCCGATGTGGAAGTGGGAGAGTATAGCTATGGACTTTATTATGAAACTCCCACGCACCTCCTCTGGTCACGATAGCATTTGGGTTATCGTTGATCTTCTTACTAAATCCACGCACTTTATTGGTATACGAGAAGACTTTAAGGTAGAACGATTAGCACGAATCTATACTGATGGAGTCATATATCGACACGGGACGGCTCGTGACATCATCTCTGACCGCGATGGTCGTTTTACCTCACGTCTCTGGGAGACTTTTCAACCCGCTCTCAGTACTACTCTTAATCTCAGTACCGCTTTTCACCCTCAAACCGACGGTCAGACTGAGCGCATGATCCGCACCCTCAAAGACATGCTTCGTGAGTGCAAGCCCCTACAGTTCGAAGTAGGAAATCACGTTCTCCTAAAGGTTGCACCTTGGAAGGGAGTGATCCGCTTTGGGAAGAAAGGAAAGCTAGCGCCATGATACGTTGGTCCCTTTAAAATTCTTGAAAGAATTGGCAAAGTGGCCTACCGACTCGAAATACCGGAGGAACTCAGCAACCTCCATCCGACTTTCCACGTGTCAAACCTCAAGAAATACGTAGCTGAAGAGAATCTCCATGTACCTCTCAAAGATCTGAAAATCAACGAGACTCTCTATTTTGTTGAAAAGCCTGTCGAAATCATGGACCGAGAAACCAAGAAATTATGGCGCTCTCGCATCCCTATCGTGAAAGTTAGATGGGAAGGCAAACGCGGTGCCGAGTTCACTTGGTAATTAGAAAGTGACATGAAGCTAAATATCCGCACCTCTTTGTTACGACCGCAACTTAAATTTCAGGACGAAATTTCCTAAAGTAGGGGAGACTGTAACAACTCCAAATTTTCGTTGTTAAATTTGTTTTCTTTTATTTCTGTTGTACTCCGAGATTCATTTATAAGAAAGTTGTAGGAACGTCCACGATTAGCACAGGAACTTAAATTTCTTATCTATTGTCCAATTAGGCGGAAACAAAAGAAAAGTTAATCAAATAACAAGAATTACTCATTTAAACGTTGTTTTCATTGATCTAAAGTTAAATACATTCGAGAACCGGATCCGACAGAGCTTCGCCATCTCTGTGCCAAAATCTCTCCTCCTTACAAATGAATCACCAAGGCACCTATTTATAAGTGCACAAGTTCGCTGGATAGGGAATGAAGTTCGGGCGAACTTGACTTAGTCAAGTTCGGCCGAACTTGACTTCTCAAATCCATCTCAAGCGAACTTGGCCTCTAACTCACATAATTATGCCTAGATTCTAACAGATTAAGCCCAATTCACTCAGACTTGATACATAATGACGTAGGCAACAGACATATGCACCAACAGACTCACCCTTGGATGTTGTCGTAGTCATTGACTTTTAAAATCTTCTGAGTCTTCTGATCTTTAGTTCTTGAATAAACTTTAACGTCTTGATCTTCATATCTTCTTCCTCTTTCTTGAGCTTTGTCTTGATATAACTTTGATCAACAAGCTCCCCTTTGCTTTAAGTTTTGCTCCCCTTAGCTTTAAGCTTTCCAGTATCTTGAATCTTTGCTTTATCAACTCCCCCTCAATTTTTAATTCCTGTCTAAATATTTTCTGACATTCAAATAAACATTTCAGATTTAGTCTTTTGAAATTTTGTACCATCAATATTTCATACTTTAATCTTCACTTCAATCTTTCAAAACCTTTCAATTGTTTCAAGTTCAACTTAATGACCTTGAATACATTTCACATTTAAGTCCTCAATTTTCACATTTTTATCATTTATGAAAATCCACTTAGTTGATCAAGTCCAAGTAAATGACCTTGGTTTGAAAAACCGTTATGAACAATCTTATTTTTAAAGTTTCAAATTAATGAACTTTTAAATTTTTTTCTCAGATTTTCTTACTAGACTTCGAAGATCCATTCTCCAACATTGGCTCATTCGAAACTAATGTAGAAATAAAATCTTTTTATATTTTAGAAAATTTATGTTAAAACACATTGTAAATCTTTTTGGATTTATCTTTGAAAAGCAAGTAAAGTTTTTACAGAACTTTTAACAAGTAAAGTAAACTATGTACAAACATATTTTTGTGAATTCATGTCTAAGGATCATATCAGTTGTTTGAGACATATCACCAGTACCGTTGACCTTTTTTAAAGACTTTAAGTTTTAAAACTCGTTTACCTAGATTGTCGATATGTTTGTCCACTTAAACTTCATCATGTTTCTCAATTGTTCCAAGATATGTTAGGTTTGAGTTATGAAAATTGAATATACTCCCGAATCAAGATTCCCTAGATTTCATCTTACAGGTGAGTATAGCGTAATTGATATCTGTATCTGGGTAGTGCGAGACCTTGAGAGCTCAGGTTAGTACTACCGTACAGACAAAGAGATGAAGGCTCGTCTTTAAGGTGTGTTCCATTTAAGGAATCTTTTAGCATTGCAAATGATTAGATCTTTTGATACTTTTCAAGTTTGCATGCAGTTTAGGGGTTTATAGCAAAAGCATTATAGAAGTTCTAGGCTATTGCTTCCGCAAAATTAGAAGAACTTGTATAATACCCCATATATCAACTATCTATAAAGACCTCGTATCTCAGAATCAGGCAACCCTTCAATCGAAATTTCGGAGTACTAAGTTAATATATCCAAGATATGTTAATCCACAAGTTTAAGCAGTTGTAAAATTTAGTTTATATCCTGGAAACAATCTACTGAACGTGTAAAGCCTATCGACACATCCATAGTAAGACTTTTTTTATCACTTTTAAACTTTACAATTCTTTAGCATACCGTGATAGTCTACTGATGTACTATCATTTCCTATTTGACACAAAATTCCTTTTGGTTTTTTAATGTTTTTGTACTTTTTTAATTTTCCAAATATTTTGAATTTTCAACTTTTTCATATGTTTTTTATTTTTCTAAAAATTTTCTTACTCCCCCTAAAATCAAAAACATATTTTTGGGTTTTTAGATTCTAAGAAATTTTTCAAAAAATGTAACAAACCAATGTGGATCACGAGAACTCGTCGTCAGATCCTTTTGTTTTCATCTTCTGCATCATCACTTGTCAGCAGAACAAACCATTAATCTTTGTTAACATCAACTAGTAGAAACCACTTGTAGAAACATCAATTTTAAATGGTTTTTCAATATAACAATCAGTGTTCTATTTAACGGTGTGGATTTTCTCAAATTTTCAAAAATTCTTTTCAGTTTTTCTTTTTCAACCACTTTGTAATTTTAAAAACTACAAAGATTATGACTTTCTAGATAAGTTAAATACCCATGGAGCTCTGCTATCCTGTATCAACTTTGATAAAGTGGATCTTGGGACTCCTGCACACACAAGTAACTACGTGAAAAGTGAAACCCAAGCCTTTTTGGTCTTGGGCCGAAAAGCATAACAATCTTCATAATCACTTTCCAAACCGTCACCTTCGTATTCAAAATCTTCATCAAATATTCGTTCAATGTCGATTCTGAAAACATTTTGTCATTTTCTCTCTTTGTCTGTTTGATTACTGACTTGTTTGTTTTGACATTCTCAGTTTTGTCAGCAACAGACTTTGATTTTTCAGAAGATGAAAACCTTTTCTTAGCAACCCAGGATTGTAGCTTGCTTCTAGCTTTCTTGATGTAGAATCTAGAATATTTGTTTTCATTTACTTTTGAAGTTTCACCTTTTTCAAATGTTGAGTTTTCAAATTTTGAACTAGTTTTAGGTTTCACTTCGCCTTTAGATTCATAGTTTCTAATTGACTCTGTGTCAGATTTTACAATCTCTGGTTGTTTTTGCTTTTCATCTTTTGACCCAGTTTTTCTTCGTGAAAACACAGGCTTTAGATTCAGACACTTGCGAGCAATGTGACCAACATTATTGCATTTAAAGAAAATTCGATTATCAGAACCATTTCCACTAGTGGATTTTACACCACTTGTGGACTTGGTCTTAGCCTTGTCCCGAAGTTCTTTCTCTTTCTTGAATTCATCATTCGATTTCTTACCGATCACGCTTTCTTCTTGAACCGTGCTCGTTCCGTACACAAACTTTATATTCTTACCTTTGTATTCCGGAACGCTGGTTTCTGCTTCTTTTTTGGTTCTTCTTCTTCAACCTCCAAACCTAAACATGCTCTCCTGTACTCAGGAAAATCACCACCATTCCTTTGGTAGTTGTTAAAATTCTTTTTCGGTTTAGTGTAAAATTTCTTTTCATTCTTGTCAAGATCATCTAATGAAACTTCTACAATCTTAAACAGTTTATCAATTTGATCTTCTTTTAAGTTCCGAATCGAAAAGCTATCATCGAAATATAATCTATCAAAATCCTTAACTTTGTACATGACAACGTTAGGATCATCACTTAGATCATGTTCTGAAGCTGTATCATCATTTTCGGACTGTGTATCAGAACTGTTTGAACTTGAGTTGGCGCTTTGAAAGCTACCGTCATCAGAATCATTTCCCAACACATTTTTAACCACATTTTTTACCACCACTTCATTTTCATCGTTTGACTTCGTAAAGTCTACGTCAATGTTCTCAGGCAATTTATTTTTCTTTTCTGACAAAATAAGTATATTAAAAGCCTTTTCGATTTCATCATCTTTCTTGCAGGAATAACTTGCAAGAAGTGGTGGAGGAACACTTCTGTATTCTTTACGCTTTGATTTATCAACATTTTTCTCTGACTTGATCGTAGGAAGAATGTGATCAATGACATACGCGTTTGTGGTAGCAATTGTCTTACCCGTTCCATTTCTATCTTTATATCATGAAGCTCACGCTTTATTTCGGCAATAGTGTTAATGTACATATTAATTGCCTTTTATTTTTCAATTACTGTAGCATTTAACATTTTTACATTAGCCCCAAGTTCAAGATTAGCTTTTTCGATATTTTTATATTTGCTTGATATTTTGTCATAAGCTTCTTTCATGGTTCTGTAATCATAACGAACGTTTTCGTTGTGTACAGTCAATTCTCTTATGACTTTGACTTTATCAAGACATGATTCACAAGGACTTGCGCACTTTGTGCTAGGTTTTTCAACCTCCACAACTTTCACAACTTCCTTTTTAGACACACTTACCTTAGCTTTTACCTTTTCTGCCTCTGATTTCAATGCTTCTTGTTTGTGCATCTCAAGGTAAGCTAATTCTTCTTCCTCAGCTCTCTGTCTATAACTTTCCAGAATATCATTTTCTAGAGTAGCATCAATATACGATGTATCAGATTCATCCACTAACTCTGCTATCATGGCAGCACCAGTCTTTTTCCCGGTGTATCTGTTCCGGTCAAAACCATCTTCTTCATGATTAGCAATAAGAGCTTGTTCATCTTTCTTTGCAGATTTTTCTTCAACTTCGACTTATGTTCTTTTTGGATATGGCTTGTATTGAAGAGCTTTCTTGTAGTACTTATTGTTGTTGCCGAAAGGGTTTTGATTTCCACTTGCTTCTTGATTGTTGCATTCTCGTTTGAAGTGCCCTTTCTGTCGACACCTGAAGCATGTGACTTTTGACTTGTCAATTCCAAGTTTATTGCTTAAATTACCAATATCCATTCTAGGTTGGAAACTCTTATGATGATGGATGCAAGGCTCTATTTAATATCCATCAGTTCCAACTCTTCTTCATCCACCTGATCATAATCTTCGGCGGTCATCTCTGGATTACCAATCTTTCCAGCAACAAGACTTTCATATGATTCTAGAACAGTAGCAAGCAGTGCTATGTGCTGTTTGGCCACCTTTTCAGGAAATACATTCTTCAAATCGACTGCTATGTTGCACTAGAAAACATTTGAATCAGAACTTGCTTGACTTGTCTGATTTTGGAATGAAGAGCTTGAACTAACACTTGTATATCCAGCATATGGAGAACTTTGATTTGGAGAAGAATTTATATTCGCACTAAATGCTGTTTGAATTTTCAGGCTTTGAATCGGAGTATCTGGAATACCTCCTTTATAATAAACACCGACATCTTGAACAACATTTGCATTCTTTGATTTCATAATTTTCATCAACTCCATTTCATGACCTTCCAATTTGTCGATGAAGGATGACAACTTGAAGTGTCTCCAAGATGGACTATTCTTCAGAATTATCAGATATGTTGTCCATTCTCCTTCTGGAAGTGCATCGGCTAACTTCTCAATTTGCTCTTCATTAGATCGTTTGATATCATGTCCCTGCATCTGGACCATGAGGTGATAGTATCTATCGATCATCTGCTTCATTGTTTCACCTTTAATCATCGTGAAGATCTCAAACTCTTTCTTGATCAAGGCCTTTTTGCTTTTGATCATTTCATCACTTCCTTTGAATTTGTCACAAAGAGAGAGCCATAATTCTTGGGATGTTTCATATTCTGGCTAGAGAATCAAGATATCTTCCTTTACTGATTGTTGAATTAAGCTTATCATTTTCTTCTCAGCAACATAGTTATCTGTGTCGGTCGGTGAGAACTTGTTCAGCGGAAGATCTTGATCATGCTCATCCTTTGGCCATTTGTATCCATCCTCATATGCAACCTAGCTGTTGAATTGATTTGCTTGTATCCAATTCACAAACTTTTCTTTCCACCCTTCAAACTCATCCATGCTCATTAGCTTTGGCGGTTTCGACGTAGTACCCATTTCGTTGTCGATATTCACCTGGTTTGCCGCAAGAACATTAGCATTTGATGAAGAAGCCATTTGAGAGACAAACACGTTGTGGAAATCTTCCATTTTGACAATCCGAAGACTTATCTGAAAGTACGATTAAAAACACTTGAAACTTGATTAGCAAGTGAGAAGTTCGGTCGAACTTGTGTGAAAAAAAGATTTTGATTTCCGTTTTCCACAAGTTCGGTCGAAATTATATGATAACATCCAAATTTTATCACACACACTTAAGTTCGGTCGAACTTATGAGTTAACTATGAGAGATCCTATGAGAAAGTTTCAAGAAAAAGAGCAAGTTCGGTCGAACTTAGGAAGATTTTCAAGATAAAGCTAAGTTTGAGCGAACTTAAGCAAATTTTCAACAAATTTTATACAAGTTCGGTCGAAGTTGATAAGATTTTGAAGAATTTAAGCTAAGTTCGGTCGGACTTGAAGTTAAAGTCTTGAAAAACTATCAATTTCGGGCGAACTGGAGTAAAATTCAGAGAATTTTAGTCAAATTCGGTCGAACTTGGTCTCAAGTTCGTCCAACATGGTTTTGCAATTCATGGTTTTTTCAACTTTTTGATATCAATTCGATTGAATTTGATGTCCAAACTCTCAGGGGTTTATCTCTGAGGTATTTTACATGACATATTCACTTTTTAGATGATTTTGTCCTGAAATCATCAAATATGTGAAAATGTTATGAAAAATGATAGAATAGAGATGAAATAGAGAGATTCTTGTCTTGATTCCAGCAAATTTAGATATCCAGGCTCTGATTCCACTTGTAGGAACGTCCACGATTAGCACGGGAACCTAAATTTGTTATCTATTGTCCAATTAGGTGGAAACCAATGACAAGTTAATCAAATAAAAAGAATTACTCATTTAAACGTTGTTTTCATTGATCTAAAGTTTAATACATTCGAGAACCGGATCCGACAGAGTTTCGCCGTCTCTGTTAGATCAATGAAAACAACATTTAAATGAGTAATTCTTGTTATTTGGTTAACTTGTCAATAGTTTCCACCTAATCGGACAATAGATAACAAATTTAGGTTCCCGTGCTAATCGTGGACGTTCCTACAAGTGGTATCAGAGCCTAGATACCTAAATTTGCTGGAATCAAGACAAGAATTTCTCTATTTCATCTCCATTCTATCATTTTTCTTAATATGTCATGTAAAACACACTAATAACAAACCCCTGAGAGTTTGAACATCAAATTCAATCAAATTGATATCAAAAAGTTGGAAAACCATGTTTTGGAATCAAGTTTCAACCGAACTTAACATCAAGTTCGACCGTACTTGACTACAATTTCTTTGATTTTAATCAAGTTCGACCGAACTTGATAGAATTTTCAGGATTTCTTCTGAAAATTCGCTCGAACTTGAGAAATATTCCAACATTTTTACACCAGTTCGACCGAACTTGAGTAAATTGTTGATATTCTCACACAAGTTCGCCCGTACTTGAGAATTTTCTTGAAAATTTTCATATGTTCGACCGAACTTACCTGTTTCTTGAATTCTTTTCACAAGTCCGCTCTAAAGTGTGATTTTTATCAAATTCCATATCAAATTCGATCGAACTTGATAAGTCTGTGACAAGTTTGCCCGAACTTGTCTAAGGTTCCCCCGAACTTGTCTAAGGCATGAAAATCCCGAAAAATGTCATGATCATTATATATCGTTAGAATCGTATCGACGAGACGATTTTAAAGATATAATCGGGTTAAAATTGTTTTCGGAAAAATTTTAAAACGTTTTTAACGTACCAATTGTTGATTAAAACATCAGTTTTTGCTAAAATTGTTTATTACTAATCAATTTCCGAGTGTTTTTGATCGTATTCTCAGATAAGTCTTCAGATTGTCAAAATGGAAGATTTCCACAACGTGTTCGTTTCTCAAATGGCCTCCTCATCAAATGCTAATATTCTTGTGGCAAACCAAATGAATATCGATAACAAGATGGGCACTACGTCGAAACCGCCAAAGCTAATGAGCATGGACGAGTTTGAAGGATGGAAAGAAAAGTTTGTGAATTGGATACAAGTGAATCAATTCAACAGTTGGGTCGCAGTTGAGGATGGTTACAAATGGCCAAAAGATGAGCGTGATCAAGATCTTCCGCTAAACAAATTCTCACCGACCGACAAAGACAATTATGTTGCTGAGAAGAAAATGATTAGCTTGATCCAACAATCAGTAAAGGAAGACATCCTGATCTTATTGCCGGAATATGAAACGTCACAAGAATTATGGCATTCTCTCTGTGACAAATTCAAAGGAAGCGATGAAATGATCAAAAGTAAAAAGGCCTTGATCAAGAAAGAGTTTGAGATCTTCACGATGATCAAAGGTGAGACTATGAAGCAGATGATTGATAGATACTGTCAACTCATGGTCCAGATGCGAAGACATGATATCAAAAGATCTAATGAAGAGCAAATCGAGAAGTTGGCCGATGCACTTCCAGAAGGAGAATGGACAACATATCTGATGATTCTGAAGAATAGTCCATCTTGGAGACATTTCAAGTTGTCGTCATTCATCGACAAATTGGAAGGTCATGAAATGGAATTGATGAAGATTACAAAATCAAAGAATGCTAATGTTGTTCAAGATGTCGGTGTTTATTACAACAGAGGTGTTCAAGATACTCCGATTCAAAGCCCGAAAATTCAAACAACATTTAGTGCAAATACAAATTCTTCTTCTAATCAAAGTTCTCCACATGCTGGATATACAAGTGCTAGTTCAAGCTCTTCATTCCAAAATCAGACAAGCTAAGCAAGTTCTGATTCAAATGTTTTCCAGTGCAATATAGCAGTTGATTTGAAGAATGTATTTCCAGAAAAAGTGGCTAAACAGTACATAGCACTTCTCGCTACCATTCTCGAATCATATGAAAGTCTTGTTGCTGGAAATATTGGTAATCCAGAAATGACTAGCAGAAGATTATGATCAGGTACACGAAGAAGAATTGGATCTAGTGGATATCAAATGGAATTTGGCATCTACATCAGAAGAGTTACAAAATTTGTGGCACTTACTGGAAGGGATATTGGTAATTCAAACAAGAAACTTGGTTTTGACAAGACAAAAGTTACATGTTTCAGGTGTCATCAAAAGGGACACTTTAAATGTGAATGCAACAATCAAGAAACAAGTGGAAACCAAAATCCTTTCAGTAGTAACAATTAGTACTACAAGAAAGCTCTTCAATACAAGCCATATCCAAAAACAACGCAAGTCGAAGTAGAAGATAAATTTGCAAAGAAAACCGAACAAGCTCTTGTTGTTACTCATGAAGAAGATGGTTTTGACTGGAACAGATACATTGGAAATAAAACTGGTGTTGCTATGATGGCGGAGGTAGTGGATGATTTTGAGACATCTTATGTTGATGCGGCTCTAGAAAACGCCATCTTGGAAGGTTACATGCAAAGAGCTGAGGAAGAAGAAATAGCTTACCTAGAAATGCAAAAGCAAGAAGCTTTGAAACTAGAAGCAGAAAAGGTAAAGCTAAGGTAAGTTTGTCTGAAAAGGAAGTTGTGAAAGTTGTAGAGGTTGAAAATCCTTGCACAAAGTGCACAATTCCGTGTGAACCTTGTCCTGCAAAGGTCGAAGTCATAAGAGAATTGACTGTACATAATCAAAATTTTCGTTATGATTACAGAAACATGAAAGAAGCTTATGACAAAATACAAGGAAAATATAAAAATGTCAAAAAAGCTAATCTTGAACTTGGTGCTAATGTAAAATGTTAAATGCAACAGTAATTGAAAAACAAAAAGCAATTAACATGTACATTAATAGCATTGCTGAAACAAAACGTGAGCTTCATGACATAAAAATAGAAACAGAACGAGTAAGTCAATTGTTAAAAAGTTACACCACAAATGCTTATGTCATTGATCACATTCTTCCTACGATCAAATCGAAGGAAAATGATGGTAAACCAAATCGTAAAGAATACGGAAGTGTTCCTCAACCACTTCTTGCAAGTTATTCCTGCAAGAAAGTTGATGAGATTGAAAAGGCTTTCAATATATTTCTTCTATCAGAAAAGAAAAATAAATTGCTTGAGAACATTGACGTAGACTTTACGAAATCAAAAGATGACAATGAAGCGGTGGTTAAAAATATGGTTAAAAGTGTTCGGGGAAATGATTCTGATGAAGGCAGCTCTGAAAGCGTCAAATCAAGTTCAAACAACTCGGAATCACAATCTGAAGATGACGATACATTATCAGAGCATGATCTAAGTGATGATCCTAATGTTGTCATGTACAAGATTAAGGAATCTGATAGATTATACTTCCATGATAGTTTTCCGATTCGGAACGTAAAAGAGGATTAACTTGATAAATTTTTCAAACTTGTAGAAGTTTCATCAGATGATCTTGAGAAAAACGAGAAAAGATTTTACTCAAAACCCAAAAGGAATGCTAACAATTATCGAAAGTTTGGTGGTGATTTTCCTAAGAACAGGAGAGCAGGATTAGGTTTGGAAGAAAATGAAGATGAACCGAGAAGGAACCAGAAGTCGCCATGTCATGAATACAAAGGTAAACACATGAAGTTTATGTATGGGACAAATGCGGTTCAAGAAGAAGGTATGACCGGTAAGAAATCAAATGATGAATTCAAAGTGGGGAGAAAGAACTTCGAGACAAGGCTAAGATCAAGTCCACAAGTGGAGTAAAACCCACTAGTGGAAATGTTTCTGATAATCAAACTTGCTTTACATGCAATACTGTTGGTCATATTGCTCGCAAGTGTCTGAATCTAAAGCTTGTGTTTCCACGAAGGAAAACTGTGTCAAAAGATGAAAAACAAGAACAACCAAAAATTGTGAATTTTGATACAGTGTCAAATAGAAACTATGAATCAAAAGATGAAGTGAAACCTAAAACGAGTTCAAGGTTTGAAAACTCAATTTTTGAAAAAGGTGAAACTTCAAGATTTAATGAAAACAAAGATTCTAGATTCTATATCAAGAAAGCGAGAAGCAAGCTACAATCCTGGGTTGCTAAGAAAAGACTTTCAACATCAGAAAAATCAAAGTCTGTTGCTGACAAAACTAAAAATGTTAAAACAAACGAGTCAGTAATTAAACAGACAAAGAAAGAAAAGGTCAAAACGTTTTCAGAATCGACATTGGACGAAATGTTTGATGATGATTTTGATTATGATGAAGAGTTAGAAAATGGTTATGATGCTTATCATGTCAAATCCAAAACCAAAAAGGTTTGGATTTCCTTATTCAAATAGTTGCTTTGTGTGCAGGAGTTCCAAGATCTACTTTGTTAAAGTAAAATCTGGATAGCGGAGCTCCATGAGTATTTAACTTATCTAGAATGTCTAAATCTTTGTCATTTTCGAAATTACAAGTGGTTAAAAAAGAAAATTTTTCAAAAGTCAATTTCTGCAATCCACTCCGTTGAAAGAAACACTAATTTTATAACCATTTTGTTTTGTTGAACAGGTGCAAATACAGTAGATGAAAAAAAGGATCGGACGACGAGTTCTCGTGATCCTCATTGTTATTTTTTAGAATAATTAAATCTAAAGACCAAAATATGTTTTTAATTTTAGGGGGAGTAAGAAAATTTTTATAAAAATAAAAAACATATGAAAAAGTTGAAAATTCAAAAACATTGAAAAAGTCAAAAAGAATTTTTGTTGTAAAAAAGGAAATGATAGTACATCAGTGGCCTATCATAGTATGCTAAAGAATTGTAAAGTTTAAAAGTGATAAACAAGTATTGTCGTGGATATGTTGATAGGCTTTACACGTTCAGTAGATTGTTTCCGGGATATAAACTAAATTTTACAACTGCTTAATCTTGTGGATTAACACATCTTGGATATATGGACTTAGTACTCCAAAATTTTGATTGAAGGGTTGCCTGATTCTGAGATACGAGGTCTTTATAGATGTTTGATATCTGGGGTATTGTACAAGTTCTTCTGATTTTGCGGACGCAATAGCCTAGAACTTCTATAATACTTTTGCTAAAAACCCTAAATTAGCTTGCAAAATTTGAAAAGAATCGAAAGATCTAATCATTTCAATGCTTTAAAGATTCCTTAAGTGGAACACACCTTAAAGACACGGTAGTACTAACCTGAGCTCTCAAGGTCTCGCATTAAGCCAAAGACAGATATCAATTACGCTATTCACTTGTAAGATGAAATCTAGGAAATCTGGATTCGGGAATATATTCAAGAAGTGGGAAACACAGTTAAGTCAAGTTTCTTAAATCATATCTTAACTTATCTTGGAACAATTGAGAAACGTGGTAAAGTTTAAGTGGATAAACATATCGACAATCTAGGTAAACGAGTTTAAATCTTAAAGTCTCAAAAGGTCAACGGCACTGATGTTATGTCTCAAACAAACTGATATGATCCTTAGACACGAATTCACAAAAATATGTTTGTAAATATGTTTGTACATAGTTTACTTTACTTGTTAAAAGTTCTGTAAATACTATTACTTGTTTTTCAAAATAAAACCAAAAAGATTTTCAGTGTGTTTTAGCATAAACTTTCTAAAATACAAAAAAGATTATGTTTCTACTTTGTTTTTTCAACGAGCCAATGTTGGAGAACAGATCTTCGAAGTCTGGTAAGAAAATCTGGTGAGTGATTAAAAGATCATTAATTTGAAACTTTAAAAAATCAGATTGTTCATAACGGTTTTTCAAAATGGGGTCATTAATTTGGACTAGTTTGACATTTTTGGTTAATCAAGGTCATTAACTTGGACTTGATCAACTAAGAGGATTTTCACAAATGATAAAAATGTGAAAGTTGAAGGTCTTAAATGTAAAATGTATTCAAGGTCATTAAGATGAACTTGAAACAATTAACGTTTTTGAAAGGATTGAAGTGAAGATTATTGTTTGAAATGTTGATAGTACAAAATTTCAAAACAATGAATCTGAAATGTATATTTGAATGTCATAATTTATTTAGACAGGTAATAAAGTTTGAGGGCGAGCTGGATAAAACATTGTCCAAAGATTTTAGAAAGCTCAAAGCTAGGGGGAGTTTGAAGTTTAAAGATCAAAGCAAACGGGAGTCTGAGACTAAAGCTTAAAGCTAGGGGGAACATGTTGATTAAAAGTTTTATCAAGACAAAGCTAAAGGAAGAGAAAGAGGATATAAAGATCAAGATGATAAAGTTTATTCAAGAACTAAAGATCGGAAGACTCAGAAGATTTTAAAGTCAGAATGACTGCGGAAACAGCCAAGGGGGAGTCTGTTGGTGCATATGTCTGTTGCCTACGTCATTATGTATGGAGTCTGAGTGAATAGGGCTTAAACTGTTATTAATTAGGCGTATTTAAGATTAGTTTGAGTCAAGTTCGCCCATGAAGGATTGTGAGAAGCCAAGTTCAGCCGAACTTGACAAGGTCAAGTTCGGGCGAACTTACCCCATGGCTTGTCCCTCACCAGCGAACTTGCATCTCTATATATAGGCGCCTTGGGATTTCATTTGTAACAGTTGGAGAGATTGTGGCACAGAGACGGCGAAGCTCTGTCGGATCCTGTTCTCGAATGTATTGAACTTTAGATCAAAGAAAACAACATTTAAATGAGTAATTCTTGTTATTTGGTTAACTTGTAATAGTTTCTGCCTAATCGGACAATAGATAACAAATTTAGGTTCCCGTGCTAATCATGGACGTTCCTAAAACACGCACAAATTGCTAAATTGCACTATTACTAATTATAACGCTTAATGTAACTATCTAATACGAACCGAATCGCCAAACGAACTCCTAACGCGAATTCAACGAACAAAACTTGGCCACCAGGTCAAGTTCGGCCGAACTTGTATATCACAAGTTCGCCCGAACTTGCCTGAGCCATCTAAACCTTCACAAGCCACAAGTCAGCCCGGACTTGTCTGGACACACACAAGAACATAAAAATTCGCTCGAACTTGTAGCAAGTTCGCCCTAACTTGATGTTTCCCTCTCCAATCTCACCTCACCTATAAATACTCAACTCCATTCTTCATTTGAACTTGCTGCAAGTTTGCCCGGAGCTCCCCAAAACCGAAACTTTGTTTTCTAAGTAAGATTCAACCCGTTTTCAACTACAACGACGTTCAACAACGTTTTACAACGATTTTGGCACTAGGCTTTGCCTTCGTTTTCATAAAATCTCTCCTGTTTACGAAAATCTTCATCTTTTTCCATAAAACTTCTGTTTTTCACTCAGATCTAAACTAGATCTGAGTAAAACCTTTAAAAACATCGATTTTTACACAATATTCAGACTAATGACGTATGTTTCGTTCACTTTGAAGTGGAACGAGGCGTTGTCAGCAAGATCTAAGATCCGGAAGCACAAGGACGAAATCGTCACTTTACACAAGCTGGACTAACCCGTACGAACCTTCAAGTTCGTCCGGATTAGCCCAAGTTTCTGTAAAATGGCTAAACTCGCTCCAAAAGACCTCTCCAGCCTAATTTTCACTCAGTGGCTTAAGGTTGGAGGGATGGACTCTCGATTTCCTCAGAACTTAATCAAATGTGACAACAAACATACAAGTTCGCCCAAACTTGTACACCTTCATTAACCAACACACAAGTTCGCCCGAACTTGCCTACTGTCTCTCTCAACCGTTAACCGTTTTAGCATATCGGAAGACTGATGCACTTATGTTCGCTTACAGGCTGATCCGGCACTCTCTGCAACTCTTCTCAGATCCCATCTCATCTCTCAAAACGCACCCACATTGAGTATACTTGAACCCCTTTTACGCTTAAACGCACTTTTGGGTGTCACATATGTTCGTATATCAAAACACATCACACAACTCTCAAACGCTTATTCGCAACCCGCTGAATTAAATGACTATACGTGAAATCTGCTGAATTGTATGTATTGCTTGATTGCTTGTATGCCACCCTTAACATGATAGTATACTAGAGGTTGACCCGCCACCCGGAGGCCTGGGTTAATTAAGGCTCGCATTTTTATTTCGAATTTA
This sequence comes from Scalesia atractyloides, assembly GCA_947069175.1. NCBI lineage: Eukaryota > Viridiplantae > Streptophyta > Magnoliopsida > Asterales > Asteraceae > Scalesia > Scalesia atractyloides. Next base: position 33,703,284 of record CAMTDV010000015.1, on the reverse strand, counting down.
TTTTCTCTTTAGGATGTGGACACTTGTTCGCATGCCTCGATCAATCGCCGTTTGTTGGTTTACATGAATCTGAGTAGTTACATAGTTCACAACTCTTACGTATGTCATGCGGTGTATGCTAAACGCTTTTATATCTATTATGTATGCAAACATGTATGCTCACCATTACTTAATTGTATTGACGTTTTATTTTAACATATGTGGCAGGTTGAGGATATTGCTTTGGATGCTTAGATTTAGGTTGTTGCTTTAGGAATGCATTGTAATAAATCTAGGGAATATCGAACTTGAATTTGTGTTATGAGAACCTTAATATTTTGTAATGTTATTTGAGGATTATATGTTAAAAGTATGGGATTTTGACGTTTAAATATTGTCGCTTAAATAGTGTTATGGAATTTCTCATGAGACAATCTAGTTCCCCCAGTGCCGCGCCCCGATGATTCCCCCATCGGTTGGGGTGTGACACCAGACGTCCTTACGGACTGCAAGGCTTTACCCTTACGGTCCGTAAGGGACTGCCAGTGGCAGTTTGCTTGGCAGCTTCCTGACCTACCACCTATTCGCGAATGCCACCCTCTTGGCTGGTTGTGACACGTCCAAAAACACCTCGAGACTCCTTGTAGCACCCCTGGACAGTTGTGATGGCCTCATGCTCCATCCTTTGCTATAAATAGCACCCTTGAGTGAAGCTCCAACTTGCTCATTCTCAATTTCATCTCTTTCTTTCTCACTTGGAGGATCCTGAGCTTCTTGGGGACTTCCTCTGAGTCTCTTAGTCATCTTTGGTTGATCACTAGTAAGTGTTCCAACCCTTTCCTTTCAGTTTTATTAAGTTTTAAGCCAATGTCAAAGCGATGACGTAAAAACGCTTTGACTTTGAGCTAAGACCGTTATGATCCAGCCAATGTTCGTAACGAACATGGCTACGTGATCGTAATAAGGAAGGTATTAATCCCTCAAAAGGGCACCTCCTGATTACCACGTTTGCTTGGTCAATTGACGGGTCAAATTTATGTTAATAAAAAGTCAAATGGGTCAGTTTTGAAATAAAATCATAACTAGCAATGTAGGTGTTATAAAATTTGTTTTGACACTCTAATAACTTGGTAATAATTATAAGAACATGTAAGAAGATATTCGGCTCGTCAATTCAAGGTCTAAGGTCGGTTCGCAACCGAAAGTCACAAAAGTTGACTTTTGCTTTGACTTTCGGTTCTGGCCCGATTTAGCAACCTTAGCTTTTGTTTCTAAGTTGGATTATGATCATGTTATAGCATACTATAACCCTCTGGAGTTATAGGACATGGTCATATAGTAATCCGAGTTTTTACACAAGTATCCGTTAAATATGCCTAAAACGCCCTTTTGATGTATAAAATGGTTTAAACCTAAACATGACATCAAAACTCAATACCTAGGATTGTTTGGGATAGTCTTTCAGATTGCAAACTGGGTTAAACTATAGTTTGCATATTATATCCTTTAAATGGATTTTTAAACATTTTAATGGACCAAAACCTATACCTACTGATGTAGTATATATATATTAACATATTTTGGTCATTCAAACCTGGTCACAACAACAGTTTCATTTAAATATCGTTTAAATCGTCATTTAGCGACTTAATCGCCGTCTCGACGCATAATATGGTTTAAACTCATATTAGAGCATTAAGGATTGATACCTACTGATTTCAAAACATATTTCAACTTATTAACAGTAAGTACATGTCCCAAACTCAGATTCCCAAATAAGTTTTCAATTATATGTGAAATGACCAAAATGCCCTTTTTCGGGACATAGTTTGGTCTTAAACTATAAACCACACATATAATTGATATTGTGACAACCGGTACTTTCAAGGTAGAGCATTCATTCCCATCGACTATCTCTAATTTTTTTTGAGTTTAAGCGCATACTGTGCAGTACATCGCGTATACTGTCAAATACAGGCAACGCTACGAGTCCAGACAAATAAAATATTATTCAGTAATATTTTGGTGAGTTTATTTTTATGGAACACTAAAAATAATTTAAAACGCCATTAACCGGGATTTAAACGCTAGATAAAATGCCCGGTAGCCAGTTAAATACCTGCTTTTAACCAATATATATTATATGTATGTATATTTATGCATGCAAATGTGTGTGTGGGGATAAGGTGGTGAGAAAGTCCTTCAACGGCACTGAGGGAGCAGTAGGCCTTCTTCAATGGATTGAGAAAGTCGAATCTGTGTTTGAGATGTGTGAATGCCCTGCTAACAATCGAGTGAAGTGGCACTCTTGAAGGAAACGGGCTCTCCTGGTGGAACGTGCAAATTCAGATGCTCGGATTGGTTGATGCCAATGCCACTCCCTGGAATCAATTCAAAGATCAGATCAAGGAAGAGTACTGTCACCGGGATGACATTCAGAAACTTGAAATGGAGTACTACGGTTTGAAAAAGGTTGGATAAGAGATCGAAGCGTACACTAAAAGTCTAGCGACTTGGCTGCCCTATGTCCCAACTTGTCACAATCTGCTTACAAGAGAATTGAGCTTTACCTTCAGGATTTAGTTCCTGAGATCCATGAAGGAAGTAGTCGCTAGGCACGGCGTGCCAACTTCGATCATCTCTGATCGTGACCCGCGTTTCGCATCTAAACTGTGGCAAGCAATGCATAAATCCTTTGGGTCACGTATAGACATGAGCACTGCCTATCACCCGCAGACGGATGGTCAAACGGAATGTACTCCAAACCCTTGAGGACATGCTGCGGGCGTGTGTTATTGACTTTTGTAACGGCTGGGAAAGACATTTGCCCTTGGTGGAATTTTCCTACAACAATAGTTACCATACCAGCATTAAGACAGCTCCGTTCGAGGCTTTGTACGGACGGAATTGCCGATCACCTTTATGTTAGGCTGAAGTTGGCGACAGCCAAATCACTGGCCCAGAACTCGTACTCGACACGACGGAGAAGATTGCCGAAATCAGACAACGAATGGCGGCCGCCCGTTACCGTCAGAAAAGCTACGCTGATAAGCGTAGGAAACCTTTGGAATTCCAAGTTGGAGACCGAGTTTTGCTAAAGGTTTCACCTTGGAAAGGTGTGGTTCGTTTTGGTAAACGGGGCAAGCTTAATCTGCGTTATGTCGGACCCTTAAAAATCACTGAGAAAATAGGCAAAGTGGTGTATAGACTGAACCTGCCAGAAGAACTCAGTGGTGTACACAACGTCTTTCACGTGTCGAATCTGAAGAAGTGTCTGTCAGATGAGACTCTCATTATTCCTTTCAAGGAACTCACGATCGATGACCAGCTATGTTTCATCGAAGAACCAGTGGAGATCATGGACCGGGAAGTAAAAATTCTTAAACATAACAAGATACCTATAGTTCGAGTTCGTTGGAACTCGTGTCGTGGCCCAGAGTTTACCTGGGAACGAGAAGACCAAATGAAACGCAAGTATCCTCAGTTGTTTGGGAAAGATGAGTCTAGTACTGAAGCTACTACTGAATTTCAGGACGAAATTCCAAACCAACAGGGGGATGATGTGACACCCCACAAAAACGCTCAACAGCACTAGCTTCTTCAGTGACTTTTTACAAATTTCGAGACGAAATTTCTTTCAACTTGGGGATGATGTGACAACCCGTACTTTCAAGGTAGAGCGTTCATTCCCATCGACTATCTCTATTTTTTTTAGTTTAAGCGCATACTGCACAATACATCGCGTATACTGTCAAATATGGGCAACGCTGCGAGTCCAGACAAATAAAATATTATTCAGTAATATTTTGGTGAGTTTATTTTTATGGAACGTTAAAAATAATTTAAAACGCCATTAACCGGGATTTAAACGCTAGATAAAATACCCGGTAGCATGTTAAATACCTGGTTTTAACCAATATGTATTATATATATGTATATTTATGCATGCAAATGTGTGTGTGGGGATAAGGTGGCGACACCTAGTGTGCACACCAAACCCTTTTGTTGCCAAGTGTGGCAAGATTTGTGACCCAAATCTTTCCATATCTTCCTAATCTTTCCATATCTTCCAAATATATCTTCCATGATCTTCATTTTTATAACCCAATCAAAACAAATCTATCACTTCTCTCTCTCCCTCTTCTCTTACTTCCACTTGTTGGCCATGGAGTTGTACACATGATGACTAACCATTTTTCAAATCTTCCATAAGATCCTTAAAATCCAAGACATATCACAACCATATTAATCTTAACTCTCTCTCTCTCATCAAGCTCTTGGCTGAACACCCTCCCAAACATCATCATTTTCATCTTTTAATCTTGTTCTTGAAGTTCTAAGGCCATTTCAAGGTGTGTTCAAGTGATTCCATTTTCGGTTAGTTCTAGAGTTTTGATTTTCGTATGGTGTTGGGTTGAATCTTGTTAGTTCTTGATGTGTTAAGTGATAAATAATCTGAGTTTTGATGTTAACCTGCTGTAACTGACGTATAAGTGTGGTTGATTCACTAATTATGTTAACGGAACCAATATAACTCGCAATAAGAATGTTGAAAGCTAAAAACAGGAGGATGTTTGGTGATTTCAGCCAATAACTTCAGTTGGCTCTAATCGGACCTTAATAAAACGGAAAATGTATTTTCTGGAGTCTAAATCATACGTTTTTGAAAAATGCTTCAAATGGCGCTGGAATCACGTTTTTCTGAGGTTGGTTGCTGTTTTTAAAGGGATCGTTATTCACAGCAGCAAAAGCTGCGTTTTTCTGTAGAAAATTCGTGTTATGTTATTCGTCATAACTTGCAATCTGGATAGAGTTAGGCCATGAAATTCATACAGTAGCTGGGCATGGGTGTTGTCGTAAATCTCCAACTAGAATTTCATCAATTGGGTTTATGATGAATTTTAAATGAATTTTTCCGAAGACTACAGTTAGAGAGTGACGAATCTGACTGCAGCCCAGTAAATAATTTTTATTAAATAATCGGTAATGAATCAGGTCTTGAGATTTTTATACAAGGTGGCGTAGACCGTTTAGGACATTCTGTAAATCAATTAGAATTTTTGGAACAAGATAACTATTTTATAAAAATACCCGAAAACCTCCCAGTTTTGGATGTTAAAGCTGAAACAGTATAAGTTGTGATTTGCGTGTCTAGATGTCAATTATGCTACCTGATAATGATCCAACTTGTTTAATATCCACGAAAGTATTATGTGAAGTGTTGTGTACTTGATCATGAGTAGTTATAGGTGAAATATGTATATGTGCATAAACCGTCAAAGTGAGTGCATGTTATGTGTTAGATGCGTGTAGGAGCTTTGTACCTTACTTGAATACACTAATGAACTAAATGGTAATCGTATTAGGACGTGATTGACCTACCTTGAAAGTTAACTATTTTTAAGAGTCCAACCGAGCAATCAAAGGTGAGTTCACACAACTTATTAAAAGCATGTATTCCCGGTGGTTGGGAACGAACGAACTACATTTTCCCTGGTTTGGGATTGCCTAGTATTCCGGGAAGGAATACTACAAAATACTATTTTATATTTCATGTCTCAAGTGTACTAAACACAACCCTATTGCGAAGTCCCCACTTTCTATATCGATTAATCGCCTGGCCTGGCGAACGGGTTATTATTTGATAGCGCTATTAGGTCTCACAAACCTCACACCGTGCCGAGGAGGACGGGCGTGAACTAGTATGCCTTGGAAACCGTCAATGATGATAGACATTGACAAACAGGGCAACAAAAACAAATACGTCGCATGTCTTCGGTATTACGCAGTTTAGTAGCTTACATATGGGGTAGCTCCCCATGGAAAACATGATTTATAAATAAGTAACTTAACAACTATGTTTTTGGATTTAAAACTAGGAAAATCGTGCGCCAACTTTATTGTTGATACTCTACTGCATGCTTTGCAGGACCATAGGTACAGCTCGGGTGCTTGCAGCGGAGGAGTGTAGTGGTTGCATCGAACCTTGTTGGATTCCTAATAAAATCCATGAACTTTGAACTATCATTTGGATTATTAAACTGTTAAACCTTACGCTTCCGCTATTAACTCTAAACGTTGTTTTGGAACTTTAAACTCAGTCACTGATTGTGTTGATGTGATGTATTTACTTTACTTTATTTTAATTGTTCAATATGATTGATGGCATGATCTTGGCCAGTTTGTCACACGCCTCGTGGTAGTACTCCGCACGTGAAATCTGAGGGTGTGATAGATATCCTACTAATATAACATCATAAAATAAGTATTTTTACAGAATGTATAATAATAACCTCAGTTTACGTATAAGCTCGTTTATTACATTTCTAAATGATGATATTACCCTTTTAAAGCATAGTTTGATTTTAAAACCATAATGGGCCAACATACTGATAACTAGCTGATATGCTAACATATTTAAAAGATAAATGGCATACGGAACTTGTATAGGACTCACCCGATTACCCGGTTTCGCTTCTATGCGTACGGTTCGGCCCACGTAACTAGTTTACGTAATTTAACCGAAACGGATTTAACCATATCAAATATTCTCAAATTCCAGAACGTAAAATGGCAACCTATATTATACAAGTCTTAGTACTTGTCGGGTCCAAAAGACATTCTTTTCTGGTTATCGCTTAACCTAGCGTTTTGTACCGTATTCTTTATTTTAAGTTATTCAGTCTAAGTCAATGACTAAATAAAGACCCGCTTGCTAACTAATCGGTTAATAATACCATCCACTCCATACTAGAGGCTTCTAGTAGATTATTTCCGGGCTAGTTATTTTGATTACGGCTATGCTCTGCTTATTTTCTTATTTACTAAAGAACTTGCAAGTGAGGTAAATACTTTAACTTATTTTCCCTTATATGGGCTTGGGATACGGTATACTAATACCGCATGGTTGGATATGGGATCAAAGACCAATGAGTCGGGAATTCTAATAATCCATTTTAATTCGTATTGCTTAATATTAAATATTTGGGGGTTAAAACGACCGTTTCCTGGATATCCACGGCTCATTTAAATGTAAATGGCCACGACCTACGCACGAGGTGTAGGCATACACCCGGCAGATGCTAAATTAAATTATAACTCATTAGGGGTGCACCTATTAAAGGTGTTAAAGTGGCGTTTCGATTAATCATGATCCCGACATAGTTTCCGGGCTCTAAATGTATTATTGGCATGTAGAAATAATAACATGAAATTATTTATCCCAAGTTATTTATTAAACTAAGTACCATTGTGTACACTAAATGTTTTGGAAATGTTTTCAAAATGAGTCGGTTAAACGTATTTACCAGTGAAAACTGACGTATTTTCAAAAGACTAAGCGCAGGTGACAAGTATACGTAAATAGGCTGGAAGTACTCGGCGAAGCTTAAGAGTAATTGCAACCCTTTGCTTAGAAGGCCTTAGTCTGTCAAGTTTCCTTTTGTAATCACATTTCGATCCGCCTGTGGATCTAGTTACAAGCGTTGTATATTATGTTTTAACATTCAAACGTTTGTAATAGTAATTATCCAGACTTCTGCTGTGTTTTGTTGTATTGTTTGGTAATGATGATATCAACTTGCGTCACGATATTCCCCAACCACGCCCACCGACACGTGGAAATTAGGGTTGTGACAGGTTGGTATCAAAGCCAACTCTTGAGTGAATTAAACACTAGCCTTTTGTTTTTAATCTCGGGAATACATATTAACACATATCTCTTAGACTTTCGAGTCTAGACTTTTGACCTAGGCTTAATAATTTCCATCTTATTATTCTAGCTTTGTATTTTTTGTCTAACTTGATTTTTAAGCAGGAATAATGCCGCCAAAATTTAGACGCGGAGGAAAGGGCAAGGGTTCCATGAGGGGCGGACCCTCAATGACCTGGCCATCTTTCAAACCACCTTTTAGACCCTCTTTAGCCGGAGCAGCTGATTTACCTGACCACAATCCTTACGAAGGATCTGAGATTCTTCGTCCTCCTTTGAACCTTATAGACATTCGATCTAACATGAATACTCCCGCCTCAATCACACTCCCAACATTCTTACCATTCTTACCATTCTCACCATTTCCACCAATCACACTACTCACATTCCCATTCTCACCAAGAATACTTTAACTTTATCTTTGACAACCCCGTTAACCAACCATTACCTGAAACCCCTCTAGTTGACTCGCCAACACGTATGGAGGAAGACTCCGATCCGGATGAATTCCCACAAACCGGATTGTATGGTCATCCCATCGAGCTGTCTAGTGGCTCGAACTCCTTGGCAGGATCTCCGTTTCGAGGTCCTGATGATTATGAGCAAAGATGGGCACAATATGTGTTCGTCAACATGCGCTCATATCATAGCACTCCCCATCATCAAGCCCCCCCACCCCATCCTCACTAGGAGAATGTAGATATGCAACAGGTGGATCAACCTCAGCCACCACCTGAATCATCATCACAATCACGCCGAAGGTGTCACACCCCAACCGATGGGGGAATCATCAGGGCGCGACACTAGGCAAACCAGACTGTATCATGATAAATTCCATAACACTATTCAAGTGACCATATTTAATCGTCAAAATCCCATACTTTCATCATACACTCCTCAAATAACATTACAAAATATCAATATTCTCATAACGCAAATTCAAGTTCGAAAATCCCTAGATTTATTACAAAACATTTCTAAAGCAAAACCTAAATCTAACAGTACAAAGCAAAGTCCTCAACTTTCCACATATGTTAAAATAAAACGTCAATACAATTAAGTAAGGGTGAACATACAGGTTTTACGTACCTAATATATATAAAAGCGTTTAGCATACACCGCATGACATACGTAAGAGTTGTGAACTATGTAACTACTGGATTCAAGTAAACCAACAAACCGTGATTGATTGAGGCATGCGAACAAGTATCCACATCCTAAAGAGAAAATAAATGCGAAATAAAAATACGAGCCTTAACAACCCCGGGCCTCCGGGTGGCGGGTCAACCTCTAGTATACTATCATGTTAAGGGTGGTGTACAAGCAATCAAGCAATACATAAATTCAGCAGATTTCACGTATAGTCATGTAATTCAGCAGGTTGCAAACAAGCGTTTGAGATTTGTGTGATGCGTTTTGATATACAAACATATCTGACACCTAAAAGTGCGTTTAAGCGTAAAAGGGTTCAAGTATACTCACTATGGGTGTGTTTTTGGAGATGAGACGGATCAGCCTGTAAGCGAACAGAAGTGCATTAGTCTTCCGAATTGCTGAAACGGTTAACGGTTGAGAGAAAAGTAGACATGTTCGGGCGAACTTGTACCCTGGAGTACAAGTTCGGGCGCACTTGTGTGTTGGGTAAAGGAGGGAGTACAAGTTCGGGCGAACTTGTATGATTTTTGTCACATTTGGTCAAGTTCGGGGGAACTTGGTCACCAATTTGGTGACAAGTTCGAGCGAACTTGATGTCTTCTGAGCGAACTTGACTGTTTTGGCATCCAAATTGTGCGTTTTCGTGTCGTTTGCTGAGGAAATCGAGTGTCCATCCCTCCAACCTGAAGCCACTGAGTAAAACTTAGGCTGGAGAGGTCTTTTGGAGCGAGTTTAGCCATTTTACAGAAACTCGTGCTAATCCGGGTGAACTTGAAGGTTCGTACGGATGAGTCCAGTTTGTGTAAAGTGATGATTTCGTCCTTGTGCTTCCGGATCTGAGATCTTGCTTGACAACGCCTCGTCCCACTCAAAAGTGAACGAAACATACGTCATTAGTCCGAATATTGTGTGAATATCAATGATTTAAAGGTTTTACTCAGATCTAAGAGTTTATCTGAGTGAAAAACACAAGTTTTATAGAAAAAGATGAAGATTTTCGTAAGCAAAAGAGATTTGATGAAAACGAAGGCAGAGCCTTGTGCCAAAATCGTTGTAAAGCGTTGTTGAACGTTGTTGTAATTGAAAACGGGTTGAATCTTACTTAGAAACAAAGGGTTTTGGTTTTGGGGAGCTCCGAGCGAACTTGCAGCAAGTTCAAATGAGAGAATGGAGCTGAGTATTTATAGGTGGAGTGAGATATGAGTGATCAGACATAAAGTTCGGGACTTGTACCAAGTTCGGGCAAACTTGTTAAAAGTTCGAGCGAACTTGTATGTTCTTGAGAGTTATGAGACAAGTCCGGGGGACTTGTTGCTTATGAGGGATTATAAGGCTTAGACAAGTTCGGGCGAACTTGTGGTATACAGGGGCTTGTTGCTTATGAGGGATTATAAGGCTTAGACCTTGTGGCCAAGTTTTGTTCGATTATTTCGCGTTAGGAGTTCGTTTGGCGATTCCGTTCATATTAGATAGATATATTAAGCGTTATAATTGATATAATAGTGCGATCTAGCGACCCGAGCGTGTGAGAGCATTGTGATAGCGATTATTACCATAATATAAGCAAATAAAACACATATAAACATACTTCCACATTCTTAGCTGTGATTTGCGATGCGATGGTACAAGTGTTTATTAAATAATAACACACTCGGCTCGTATATAGTATAACTACTTGTGATTGCGATCTAATTAGCGATGCATTTAATAAGCGATTAGATGCGGTATAACTGTAAATCAACATAATTTAATTAACATAACTTTCTTATAAGCGAATCTCGGATACAAAAGAAAGATACAACGGAAATACTTGGAAATAAATAACAACAAAAATTTGGAGTTGTTACAGAAGGCGTGGAGCACGCATGTCGGTGCGTGCTGGTCAAAGGTCGGGTTCCCTACCACCTTTACCACCATCATACCCTGTTATCCCTGAGGACCCACAAATGGGTGGGACCTCAAATCCTTCACCTGTGGTGTTCCAACCCCACAACCTGCTGCTTACCCAGTGCCTCAACCGACCGTTCAACCATCTTCATCGGGTTTAGGTAACCCGATTCCCACCTATCCAGATTTATCTGGATATGGTGCTGATTTTACTACTCCTTCATACGATCCATACTTTGAAGTAGCTATGCACGATGCCCTATATCATTCTCCTTTTCCTAATTATCCACCTTCTTACCCTACCTATGCGGCTATCGGGTATCCACCATTTGTGTACACACACCCAGGTATGCAACAACCGCAACCACCTCCGCCTCAGCCTCAACCCCAACCACAAGTTCAACTTGTGGCCATTAATGAGGCGTTAGATCAAGTCAGAGAAATGCGGCAACAAGTCAAGAACTCAGAGAAGAAAACAACAAAGTTTATCAAGAAACTCTATAAAGCCGTGAAAGGGAGGAAGGACGAGTAGATTTTACATTTTTACTTATGTAATTTAAATTCCAAAAGTCCCTGCGAGGGCATTGTTAGTTCCTTTTAAGTCCCTGCGAGGACATTGTTATTTCTGTTAAGTTCCTGCGTGAACTGTTTTGTTATTTTAAAGTCCTATATATTAGGTAACTATGCAATGTTTGTTCTAGTAAAGTTTTTCCTCGATATGTTTCATCTAATTAATCATCATGATTTTATTCAAATTTTATCGATCCGCTAGCCGAGAGGGACTAAAAGACGCCGTCATGTTATTTTAAATAACCTCTGAACGAGCATCGGAAGAGTCGGAGGATCAAAAGTGGAAAATGCCTAACATTTACCATCTGGGAGGTCCTTATGGACCGTAACCATCACTGGTTGCGGACCGTAAGATAGTCAAAATATGAATTCAGTAAGGCGGTTACGGACCGGAAGCCTTTATGGTTACGGTCTGTAACCAATTCAAATCTGTGGGTGCCAGATGTCCTTACGGATCGCAAGGCTTTAGCCTTACGGTCCGTTAGGGAATGCCAGTGGCAGTTTGCTTGGCAGCTTCCTGTCCTGCCACCTATTCGTGAATGCCACCCTCTTGGCTGGTTGTGACACGTCCAAAAACACCTGGAGACTCCTTGTAGCACCCCTGGACAGTTGTCATGGCCTCATGCTCCATCCTTTGCTATAAATAGCACCCTTGAGTGAAGCTCCAACTTGCTCATTCTCAATTTCATCTCTTTCTTGCTCACTTGGAGGTCCCTGAGCTTCTTGGGGACTTCCTCTTGCCCTCTTAGTCATCTTTGGTTCACTAGTAAGTGTTCCAACCCTTTCCTTTCAGTTTTATTAAGTTTTAAGCTAATGTCAAAGTGATGACGTAAAAACGCTTTGACTTTGAGCAAAGACCGTTACGTTCCAGCCAATGTTCGTAACGAACATGGCTACGTGATTGTAATAAGGAAGGTATTAATCCCTGAAGAGGGCACCTCCTGATTACCACGTTTACTTGGTCAATTGACGGGTCAAAGTTATATTAATAAAAAGTCAAACGGGTCAGTTTTGAAATAAAATCATAACTAGCAATATTGGTGTTATAAAATCTATTTTGACACTCTAATAACTTGGTAATAATTATAAGAACATGTTCGGCTCGTCAATTCCAGGTCTAAGGTCGGTTCGCAACCGAAAGTCGAAAAAGTTGACTTTTGCTTTGACTTTCAGTTCTGACCCGATTTAGCAACCTTAGCTTTTGTTTCTAAGTTGCATTATGATCATGTTATTGCATACTATAACCCTCTGGAGTTATAGGACATGGTCATATAGTAATCCGAGTTTTTACACAAGTATCCGTTAAATATGCCTAGAACGCTCTTTTGATTGTAAATATGCCTAGAACGCTCTTAAACTTGACATCAAAACTCAATACCTACTGATGTAATATCATTATTAGGATTGTTTTGGATATTCATTCAGATTGCAAACTGAGTTAAACTATAGTTTGCATATTATGTCCTTAAATAACGATATTGCCCTTTCGGCACTTTAAATGGATTTTTAAACAATTTAATGGACCAAAACCCTATACCTACTGATGTAGTATATATATTAACATATTTGGGTCATTCAAACCTGGTGACAACAACAGTTTCATTTAAATATCGTTTAAATCGTCATTTAGCGACTTAATCGCCGTCTCGGTGTATAATAAGGTTTAAAACCATATTAGTGCATTAAGGCTTGATACCTACTGATTCAAAACATATTTTCAACTTATTAATAGTAGGTACATGTCCCAAACTCAGATTCCCAAATAAGTTATCAATTATATGTGAAATGACCAAAATGCCCTTATCGGGACATAGTTTGGTCTTAAACTATAAATCACACATATAATTGATATCCTACTGATATAACATCATAAAATAAGTATTTTTACAGAATGCTTATAATAATAACCTCAGTTTACATATGCGCTCGTTTATTACATTTCCAAATGACGAAATACCCTTTTAAAGTATAGTTTGATTTTAAAACCATAACCGGACAACATACTGATAACTTGTTGATATGTTAACATATTTAAAATATAAACGGCATATGGAACTTGTATATGACTCACCCGGTTACCCGGTTTCGCTTCTATGTGTACGGTTCGGCCACGTAACTAATTTACGTGATTTAACCGAAACGGGTTTAAGCATATCAAAATATTCTCAAATTCCAGAATGAAAAATGGTAACCTATATTATACAAGTCTTAGTACTTGTCGGGTCCAAAATACATTCTTTTCCGGTCATTGCTTAATCTAGTGTTTCGTACCGTATTCTTTATTTTAAGTTAGTCGGTGTAAGTCAATGACTAAATAAAGACCTGCTAGCTAACTAATCGGTTAATAATATCATCCACTCCAGACTAGAGGCTTCTAGTAGATTGTTTCCGGGCTAGTTATTTTGATTACGGCTGTGCTTTGCTTATTTTCTTATTTACTAAAGAATTTGCAAGCCAGGTAAATACTTTAACTTATTTTCCCTTATACGGGCTAGGGATACAGTATACTAATACCACATGGTTGGATATGGGATCAAAGACCAATGAGTCGGGAATTCAAATAGTCCATTTTAATTCGTATTGCTTAATATTAAACATTTGGGGGTTAAAACGACCGTGTCCTGGATAAACACGGCTCATTTAATTGTAAATGGCCATGACCTAAGCACGGGGTGTAGGCATACACCCGTCAGATGCTAAATTAAATTATAACCCATTAGGGAGGCACCTATTGAAGGTGTTAAAGTGGCGTGTCGATTAATCATGATCCCGACATAGTTTTCGGGCTCTAAATGTATTATTGGCATGTAAAACTGATAATATGAAAATTATTTATCCCAAGTTATTTATTAAAATAAGTACCATTGTGTATACTAAATGTTTTCGAAATTTTTTCAAAATGAGTCGGTTAAACGTAGTTACCAGTGAAAACTGACGTATTCTCAAAAGACGAAGCGCATGTGACAAGTATACGTAAATAGGCTGGAAGTACTCTGTGAAGCTTAAGAGGGTTTGCAACCCTTCGCTTAGAAAGCCTTAGTCTGTCAAGTTTCCATTTGTAATCACATTTCGATCCGCTTGTGGATCTAGTTACAAGCGTTGTATATTATTTTTGAACTTTGAACATTCAAACGTTTGTAATAGTAATTATCCAGACTTCCGCTGTGTTTTATTATATTGTTTGGTAATGATGATATCAACTTGCGTCACGATATTCCCCAACCGGGCCCACCGGGTTACACGTGGAAATTAGGGGTGTGACACTTAACTTTGAGACAAGTAAGCCATTTGGATACATATAAGGCAATGTCTTTCTTCATACCCGACCACCAATACTAGGTACGAAGATCCTTATACATTTTTTCTGCACCAGGATGGATTGAATAATGAGACTTGTGAGCTTCGTCCATCAATAAGGTGCGGAATTGTCTTGACTTGGAACCCATAAACGGTTTATGTAATATTTTAACCCATTGTCCTTTGTTTCAAGTTCAAGCTCAAGATGATGTAGTAATTCACTACCCATCATGCCTTGTGTAGCATAAGTACGTTGAGCTTGGAAGATACAGGTTTGAATTTCAGATCGAACTTAAACACAATGTAGCTTGACAAGTTTTTTACGACTAAGAGCATCAGCTGTGACATTCGCCTAACTAGGATGGTAGCGAATTTCACAGTTATAGTCATTCAAGAGTTCGACCAACGTCGTTGTCTCATGTTTAGCTCTTCCTGATTGAAAATATGTTGGAGGCTTTTGTGGTCTATTCAAACCACACATGTTGTTCCGTAGAGGTAGTGTCTCAAAATTTTTTGAGCAAAAACTACAACACCTAACTTAAAATCATGAGTTGTGTAGTTCTTTTCGTGGATTTTCAGCTGTCTTGATGCATAGGCTATAACTCTATCTCTTTGCATGAGAACAGCCAAGGCCTAAGTTCGATGCATTATGACAAAGTCGTCATTGCCCTCAAGTGAGGATAGAATAGGAGCATTACAAAGCTTTTGTTTCGTGGTCTAGAAAGCTTCTTCTTGTTTGGGTCCCTACTCAAAAGGTTTATTCTTTTGAGTCAAAGCAGTGAGGGGAATCACAATCTTGGAGAAGTTTGTAATAAAATGGAGGTAATATCTAGCTAGACCGAGAAATGAACGAACTTCGGTAGGAGTAGTAGGTATAGTCCAATCCCTAATCACACTGATTTTGGTGGGATGTACATTTATACCTTGTTCGTTGACAATGTGTCCCAAAAATTGAACTTCCTTAAGCCAAAATTGACACTTGGAGAATTTGTTCCTTCTTTAGGAGTTCCATCATTTTATGGGCATGTTGTTCGTGATCGTTTCGAGACTTTGAATAGATCAAAATGTCATCAATGATGAACTTGTCCAAAATAAGGTTTACAAACCCTGTTCATCAAGTCCATGAAGATGGCAGGAGCATTTGTCAAACCAAAAGGTATGGCAGTGAACTCGTAGTGACCGTATCGTGTGTGGAAAGTAGTCTTGGGAATATCTTCTTTGAGTACACGAAGTTGATAATGCCTAGAACGCAGATTAATATTTGAAAAACATGTAGCACCTTGTAGTTGATCAAAGAGATCATCAATACGAGGTAGGGGATATCGATTTTTGGTTGTGAGTTTGTTGAGTTCACGATAATCGATACACATTCAGAAAGATCCGTCTTTCTTTTTCACGAATAGGACAGGAGCGCCCCAAGGTGAAAAGCTTAGATGAATAAATCCTTTGTCTGAAAGCTCCGAAAGCTGTTTCGATAACTTTTGCATCTCAGATGGTGCAAGAGGGTATGGATATTTGGCTATATGGTTGGCACCAGGTACAAGGTCTATACGAAACTCAACTTGGCGTACCGGGGGTAAGCTAGGTAGCTCTTCAGGAAACACCACAGGATAATCCCGAACAACGGGGATACCTTCAACAGTCTTGCCCTTGCCTTTCTCCTCTACGATATGTGCCAAAAAGGCCACATAATTCTTTCGTAGGTATTTTTGGGCTTGAGTACAGGTCATGAGTTTAAGGCTACTAACGGGTTTTTCTCCATGAACCTCTAAGATTTCACCAGACGAAAGAGGTACACGAATGATTTTATCAAAAATAGATCACCTCAGCATGGTGTTTAGTTAACCCGTCCATTCCTACTATGACGTTAAAACTCCCAAGTTGAGATCAATGGGAAAAAGATGGTTATGAAGGTTCAATTGGCAATTACGAATAACAGAATCGAGTACAAGAGGTTCACCACTAGCTACCTCTATTGTCAAGGCTTTCCTAGTTTAGTTCTAGGCATTGATAGCATAGGTTCAAAAGCAAGGGATACAAAACTTCTATCGACACCCGAATCGAAAAGAATAGAAACATGATGGTTGTTAACGAAGAACGTACCATTCACTACTTCGTTGTTGGCACGAGCCTCATTAGCATTGATATTGAATTCTCGTCCATGAGTTGGGTTTGTGTTTGCTAACTTTGGGCAGTTATTTCTGTAGTGAGTAAGATCACCACAGTTGTAGCAAGACCCAGGTGGATAGTGAGGTCGTACAGGATTTGCTTGTTGTTGAACGGGGTTTTGAACCACATGATTCGGGGCGGGAGCAGAACGAAAAGCGTTGGCCAAATGACGATATCGTCCACAGTTTATACGATGACGTCACGGTAGATGGGGTTGGTGATGACTAATACACTTGTTGCACAAAGGTGCAGTACCGGCTTATTGCCCATTAGCGGGAGGCTGAGCTGGTTGGTTGGGAGCAGTTCGTTTGGGTTGTGCAACAACAGCGAAGTTCTTGGAAGCCTTACGCTTCCTAGACTTCTTGGAGGTTTCAGCCTTGTTTCCCTTCTATTTCTCAGTCTTGACAGATGGTTTCTTGTCACCCTTGCGGTGGAGTTTACCTTTCTTGACTTGTGAGTCAGTCAGAGTTGTAGCCAACTCAATAGCATGTCGGACTATAGTAGGGTTGCTACCAGTGACAATATCCTGAACTAGGCCAGGAAGGCCATCTATGTATTTCTCAATCGCCTTATCCAAAGGTGTAACCATGGTAGGGCATAAGAAGCTCAATTCCTCATAACGATCAGTGTAGGCACGATGTTCTCCACTATTTTGTTTAAGATCATGGAATTCGTTCTCAAGCACCCTCTACTCATGACGTGGGCATAATTCCTTCATCATAAGAGCTTGAAGCTCTTCCCACGTTTGACCCATCGCAACATCAACACCCCTATCTCGCACCACTCCGTTCCACTACGTGAGCGCCCTCTTTTAGAATACGCTCGAAGCAAATTTTACTTTGCGCTCATTTGGACACTTAAGATGGCGGGATGTACTCTCAAGACACTCAAACCACTGTAGGAGCCCAGTTGCTCCTTCTGAACCACTAAATTTGAGTGGTTTAGCCGAGTAAAATTTTTATAGTTGCATGGAGCAGGTGCATTGTTGTTGTTATTGTCACACCCCAACCCGCAGCGGAATAAAAGTCGGGGCATAATTGGGTTATCACCAAAGCTCATGATGTTTACTAAGATGTTTCATATTTATTAAATTCAAATTACAACTTAAATATCCAAAACAAAATTCATACAATTACAAGAAAATGAAACTACATAATTATTCCAAAGCATAAACTTGTTTAGTCTTCTAGGCCTTCCTAAGTGTTTCCTGCCTCAGCTGGATCACCTGTATCATGTGTAAAACGGGGGAGATTTTGGGTCAACAAAAGTTGGCGAGTGAACCTTGATAAAACATTTTTTTACTAATTTCTTGCTTTATTTAATAAAGAAAATTCGTGCAATAATCACATGTGAGCAAACATATATAGATAAACAATCACAAACCACTTTGGATGAGTATATGACATGAATGATGATGTATGTGAGATCAAGGCTCAATCAAACGGAGCCGATCTAATGAGGCTCCTGATGCTCAACCCGTATCCCACGGGGAACTGATGGGCCTAATGAAATGCGTGCACTGAAAATGATAAATCCAATCTACATATAATTCACACAACAATTGATACACATTTGATATACATTTGATCACGGATATGATGTATGCACAAGTGTTTAAATAAAATAAAAGAATTATACGACACATGATACACCCCAAAACATGATTAAAACGGGAATTGGTAGAGATTCACTCACAATGGATGCGTTCTTTGATGACGATGAAGGCGCATGAATTTATGATCAATCGACGAGGGAAAAACTAACATAGATAATAACAAAATGATTCGATAGATAAATAAATTTTATTTGAGATTAATATTATTAATTTGTGCTCTTAATGGGATTTTGTGAGTTTAAGGAAATTTTCTAACTTTAAAAATCCTATTTTTAAGTATTTTTAATTAATTTTCCAATTAAATAAATAAATAAAAATAATAAAAATTGGGTTGACTTTCTGACAGTTGACCGGGTCTGACCGGTCAGACTGTGTTTATTCTATGCGGCTAGTGAGGTTCGAACTCGGGACCTCTCGTATACGTGCACGCATCTCTACCAACTGAGCTGCGTGTCTAACCTGAAATATTCTCTGTTTTAATTATATGTATACTAATTAACCTTAACCTTATTTGGTTTTTATTAAAAATGATTTATATGGTCGAACCGGTTGCAGAGACCCGGAGTCGAACTCGGGACCTTCGGTTCGAGTGCGCACAGCCCAACCAGTTGGGCTGTGTGTCTAATCTGTTTAACTACTGGATTATATTCCTCTTATGTATATACTGTGACTTGATCTGGTTAGGTTTTTAAAAATGTTGATTTTATTTCTGAAAGTCGGTAACATGTGCGATTCGAACTCGGGACGTGTGTATTGATATTGCACACAGTCCACCGCTGGACTGTGTGTCTAACCCGATTAAATATCCGTTTTTAATTATACTAATACACATTTTCATCTTCATCTTCTTCGCTTACAAAAACACAGAACAGTGAAATCCAACTGTTCTGTTTAATCGATCACGACTTATACTTGATTGAAATGGAAAGAAAATTAAGTGATATGGTATACCAAAATAGCGAGTTTGCTTCAGATTTCCGGCAAGATTTCGTCGGCTCTGATTTGCGGATTCCGACTGAGTGAACTGTTTAACAGTTTCGATTATTGTGTTGAGCAATTAGATTACTAATCATGAGATAGCAAGAAAGGTTTAGATGATTGTACCGATTAGGAGTAAGGCTTCGGTTCTCCGGTGATATTCCGGTGAGTGCGAGAATTTCCGGCGACGTGTTCTGAGTGGACTAAAGCTTCAGGAGTGAGCGTGATTCTGAGCGAAAAGTTTACAAGGTGTTTGGGTGGGTATTTGTAGTGGAAATAGGCCAATTGGTTCGAATTAGAAGCCATGATTTCGTGGTCAAGATTTCAATCTTCAAGGGTAACCGTTTTGACCAAATTGGGTGTTATGCGACGGTTATAACTGATGTCGAAATCAGTTTACGCATTTCAGTCAAGGGGGAAAGACAACATTAGCGGAGTCTTGGTTTTTCTCCGGCGATTTCGCGTTCTGAGCGCGCGTTGATTTCCGGTTTTGATTTCGGGTTTTACTTTAAGTATTATTTGCTTCAGTATTTGTCACAAAGAAAGTGTGTGGCGGAGTGGTGTGGTGTGTGTTTGTGTTTGTGGGAGACCCGGCGGCTCTATTTTATTTTCTATTCACTTATTTTTATTATTTATTAATTATGGTTTTTAAATTCTAAAATGTTTATTAATTATGTATTATTTAAAATAATCTGAACAATAAATACGCAACGAAAATTTATAACTGAATACTTGGTTATTAAACGAAGCGGGTTTTGAAACCCGTTTTTCGACGAATGTTACAGTATCCCCTACTTTTAGGAATTTCGTCCCGAAATTTAAGTAGTAGTGGTAACTGGAAAGAGATGCGGGTCTTTTTCGCGCATTGAGTCTTCACGTTCCCAAGTAAACTCGGGTCCTCGTTTCGACTCCCAACGTACCCTGACAATTGGAATACGACTTCGCCTTAAATGCTTCTCTCCGAAGTCCATGATTTCTACCGGTCTTTCAACGAAGTGCATCGATTCATCGACTTGAATGTCTTCTAGAGGAATATGGAGGTTTTCATCGGCGAGGCACTTTTCAAGTTTGATACGTGGAATGTGGGATGAATTCTGTTGAGCTCTTCTGGTAGGTCAAGCTTGTATGCTACAGGACCTACTCTTTCGAGTATCTTGAAAGGTCCTACGTAACGAGGTGCTAGCTTGCCCTTCTGGCCAAAACGAACCACTCCCTTCCACGGTGATACTTTTAAAAATACTTGATCACCAATGTCAAACTCCAAGGGCTTTCGTCGTTTGTCTGCATAACTCTTTTGACGACTTTGAGCCGCTAGAAGATTGTTTCGAATTTGAAGGACCTTGTCGGTTGTTTCTTGAATTAATTCTGGACCGGTGATTTGCGCTTCCCCAATTTCGTGCCAACATACTGGAGATTGGCACTTACGACCATATAAAGCTTCGAAAGGATCCATGCCGATACTTGAATGACAGCTATTGTTGTACGAAAATTCCACTAATGGTAGGTGAGCGTCCCAGTTCCCTTTTAAGTCTATGACACATGCTCGCAGCATGTCTTCAAGGGTTTGGATGGTGCGTTCAGATTGGCCATCAGTTTGAGGATGAAAAGCGGTACTGAGGTCTAATCGTGTACCCAAGGCGGTTTGTACGGCTCGCCATGTTCGTGAAGTGAAACGACCATCACGATCTGAAATGATGCTTAATGGTACACCATGACGGCTTACGATCTCCCTGATGTAGATACGAGCTAACTTCTCGTTCTTGAAGTCCTCGCGAATCGGGATGAAGTGAGATGACTTTGTAAGGCGATCGATTATTACCCATATGTTGTCATACCCACTGGAGGTGCGAGGTAACCCGGTAATGAAATCCATGGTTATGTTTTCCCACTTCCAAACAGGTATTTCGGGTTGGACTAGAAGTCCTGAAGGTCTTTGATGTTCAGATTTTACTTTGGAACAGGTAAGGCACTTGGAAACAAAAACATCGATATCCTTTTTCATGCCAGGCCACCAGTAGGTGTATCGTAGGTCTTGATACATCTTGTCGGCTCCTGGGTGTACAGAGTATCGTGTTTTGTGCGCCTCATTCATGAGGAAATCACGGAGGTTATCGCGATCAGGAATCCATATGTGATTTAAATAGTATAGAATACCGTCGGATTTGGTTTCAATTTTGAGGTCAGCTCCACATGACAACTCATCGCGTACGTCATTTTCTGTTACAGAAACATGTTGAGCTGCTCGGATTCGATCTTTGATGTCGGTTATGATTTGCGAACATAGAAGACGAATGGAGTTCGCATAACCTTTTCGACTGAGCGCATCAGCCACCACGTTTGCCTTGCCAGGATGATACCGAATTTCACAGTTGTAGTCGTTGAGAAGTTCGACCCATCTTCGTTGCCTCATATTCAACTCCTTTTGGTTGAAGATATGTTGGAGACTTTTGTGGTCAGTGTATATTTCACACTTGGTACCATAGAGGTAATGTCTCCATATCTTGAGAGCGAACACAACGGCTCCAAGTTCCAGGTCGTGGGTGGTGTAATTCTTCTCATGAACTTTGAGTTGCCTAGAGGCATAGGCTATCACTTTTCCTCTTTGCATCAATACACAGCCTAGCCCTTGCCCCGATGCGTCGCAATATACCATAAAGTCATCGCAACCCTCAGGGAGTGTGAGGATAGGTGCGTCACAAAGTTTTTGCTTTAAAGTTTGGAAGGCTTCCTCTTGTTTAGGTCCCCATATGAAGGGTTTTCCTTTATGAGTCAAAGCCGTGAGGGGTACAGCAGTATGAGAAAAATTGGCAATGAAGCGTCGATAGTAACCAGCCAAACCAAGAAATGACCTTACCTCGATAGGGGTACGTGGCGCTTGCCATTCCTGCACTGCCTTGATTTTTGAAGGATCAACATGAATTCCCTTGTCATTGACGACATGTCCAAGGAATTGTACTTCTCCTAACCAGAATTCGCATTTTGAGAACTTAGCATAGAGCTTTTCAGTCCTTAAGAGTGTAAGGATGAGTCGAAGGTGTCGTTCATGATCGGATTTAGACTTGAAGAATATAAGGATGTCGTCGATGAAGACTATGACGAAACGGTCGAGGTAGGGTTTGCATACCCTATTCATTAGATCCATGAAGACAGCGGGGGCGTTGGTTAAACCGAAAGGCATGACCATGAACTCGTAATGACCATAACGAGTCCGAAAAGCGGTTTTTGGGATATCTTCATCGTGCACTCTGAGCTGATGATAACTAGAACGAAGGTCGATTTTTGAAAAGCAGGTGGCGCCTTGAAGTTGGTCTAGGAGGTCATCGATGCGAGGTAGTGGATAGCGATTTTTAACCGTTAACTTGTTGAGTTCTCTATAATCAATGCACATGCGAAACGTTCAATCTTTCTTCTTCACAAAGAGAACAGGTGCACCCCAAGGCGAGGAGCTAGGACGTATGAATCCTTTGTCAGTCAGCTCTTGTAGTTGACTGGCCAGCTCTTGCATTTCAGATGGGGCTAACCTATAAGGAGATTTTGCGACTGGTGTAGCGTCAGGTACAAGATCTATGCGGAATTCGACTTCTCTCACAGGAGGAAGTCTTGAAATGTCGTCGGGAAAGACTTGTGGGAATTCTTTCACAATTGGGATATCTTCGAGTTTCTTTCCTTGTTTCCCTTTTTGACGACGTGAGTTAGGAATGCGACATAGTTCTTGCGGAGATATCTTCGGGCTTGAAGGTAGGACACTAGTTTGAGTCCTTTCGAATGGGTTTCCCCAAAAATACGTAGGGTCTGATTGTCTGTGAGAGGAATGCGAATGAACTTTTCATGGCACACAACTTCAGCATGATGCTGGCTGAGCTAGTCCATACCGATTATAACGTCGAAACTTCCCAACTTCATAGGAATAAGGTCAATTGGAAAATCGTGATCGTTTAGAGTGAGGGTACAATTGCGTATAATAGAATTTAATGAAACGGGTTTTCCGTCAGCAACTTCCACCGTTAGAGATTCCATGAGATTAACACGAGTTTGGTTGAGGATAGGTTCAAATTCTAAGGACACAAAACTCTTATCCGCACCAGTATCGAATAATATGGATGCATAACTACCATTGATGAGAAACGTACCGTTGACCACGTTGTTGTCAGCCCTGGCTTGGTTGGCATTGATATGAAAGCTCTCCCTCTGGCAGGTGGCGGAGCTTGGTTAGCTTGGTTTACCGGGTTTGCTTGAGCTTGGGCATGGATGATGTTCACTAAGCGTGGACAAGTGTTCCTGAAGTGGTTTGGGTCCCCATAGTTGTAACAAGCTCACATGGGTTGCATCATGGGGTAGTTGGGTTGGTAGTAAGTTTGGGCTGCGTGTGGTGCAGGTGGTAGAAGTAAGGGTTGTTGGGCTTGACACACTATCTGATTGTGGGTTTGGGTTGGAGGTTGATTGCGGTTCATTCGTTGAAGGGTACGACAGGTTTGGATGGTGTGACCCGCACGGCCACAGCTTGTGCAATTTTGGCAGGGGTTTTCGGGAGGGTGATGGTATTGACAACGGTTGCATTTTGGGTGTGGGCCGGTATATGGCTTTTTGAATGGTGCAGCTGGAGGAGCAATTTGGGTGATTGGTGCAGCAGTGATAAGAGGGTTGGTTTGAGTGACAGTGAAATTCTTGCCACTACGTTTCCTCTTACCAGCAAACTTTGAAGATGAGACTGAGTGATTTGTAGTTGGGGTCTCTATGGGTGCTTTCTTCTTTTCATCTTTGAATTTCCCGTTTCGAATGCGATTTTCAGTGAGTTCTGTAGCTAACTCCATCGCGGCTTCAAGTGTTGCAGGCGATGTGCTTAAAACCGAATCTTGAATTTTCGAGGGAAGACCTCGAATGTAATGTTCAACCAAGCGGTACACGGGGGTGAACAAATTAGGGATCATCTGGTTCAGCTCGAGAAATCTCTTATTATAGGAGGTGTGATCTCCTTCCTTTTGTTTCAGTGAGTGGAATTCGTCTTCCAGCTTTTTGATTCCGCTTCTTGGACAGAAGCGTCTTGTAATGAGTTCCCTTAACTCTTCCCATGTTAAGGCCATGGCATCTTCAACTCCTCGCTTACCTTTTTCCGTGTTCCACCAGGTAAGGGCTACCCCAAATAGTCTTCCAGTTGCATAACGTACCTTACGGTCCTCGGGACAATCGCAATTGAGAAAAGTGTTCTCCATTTCTTCAAACCAGTGAAGGAGGGCGGTAACACCTTCGGTCCCTTCATACTTTGGGGGATCGCAAGATTTGAAGTGTTTGTAGGAGCACTTTTTGGAAGGAGGGTTGTTGACGATCTGGTCTTCTTGATTGGGAGGGTTGATGGGATTTGCGGTGAGAGCTTGTTGAACTTGAATCACGATGTCAGGAAGCACTGCGGCCATTTGTTTAGCAATTTGTGTGGCCATTTGATCTTCCTGACTTTCTACCTCCACGTAGTTGCCTAGCCGACATCTACAGGAACATACATAGGAAGATTGTGAGTTTAAGAATTTTCTAAGTGTCATGTGTCGTAAAAAGAATGAAAAAAACATAATTGGAAATAATTTAACTACATCCATAGGATGTCTTGGGTTTGCTCATGTTTGGGCCTCCAATGTCCCCCATACAATCGCCTGTGTAGTCATGTGGGCCCCCATGACTATTGGGCTTGGTAGGATTCACATTGGTGTTGGCGGATTAACACTCGCACCACCCGAATTAAAATCGTAAAATATGATTGCGAGATGTATGGTAGGAGGGTGTCCAGGTGTAGACACAATGACAACTCAAAGTGGGGTTAGCTCACACGACGTTTGGTATAGCATGCTTTGGCCTAATAGGTCCTTCGTACTCTCATCGTTAATCCCCAGGTAGGCAAACTGGTCCTTTATTTTGGAGTTATACGAATGCCAAGCCTAGACAGGACGTTCCGACTACCGGTACTCGTACCCTTCCAGTTACTACATGCCCGTCATGAGAACTCACTTTGATGTGATTTGAAAAATACAAAACTCATTGCAAAAATCATGGGAATCGTGAGGTGTGTGCTCTCATGGATATGATATGTTATGAGGATATGATTCATGATGAGCATTGCCTAATAACATGTATTTGTGAGCATGCTTGCATAACATTGAGTGTGAAAATAAACATAAAGCATATAAACATCATGAATTTTGTATGTAACGCATAAACAATTTAAAATTTAATCAACTATAGTATAGGCTCTAAGGGTCTAATAACCTATCCTATATCCCTATAGTCACAAGCTCTGATACCAAACTGTCACACCCCGACCCTCAGCGGAATAAAAGTCGAGGCATAATTGGGTTATCACCTAAGCTCATGATGTTTACTAAGATGTTTCATATTTATTAAATTCAAATTACAACTTAAATATCCAAAACAAAATTCATACAATTACAAGAAAATGAAACTACATAATTATTCCAAAGCATAAACTTGTTTATTCTTCTAGGCCTTCCTAAATGTTTCCTGCCTCAGCTAGATCACCTGTATCATGTGTAAAACGGGGGAGATTTTGGGTCAACAAAAGTTGGCGAGTGAACCTTGATAAAACATTTTTTTACTAATTTCTTGCTTTATTTAATAAAGAAAATTCATGCAATAATCACATGTGAGCAAACATATATAGATAAACAATCACAAACCACTTTGGATGAGTATATGACATGAATTATGATGTATGTGAGATCAAGGCTCAATCAAACGGAGCCGATCTAATGAGGCTCCTGATGCTCAACCCGTATCCCACGGGGAACTGATGGGCCTAATGAAATGCGTGCACTGAAAATGATAAATCCAATCTACATATAATTCACACAACAATTGATACACATTTGATATACATTTGATCACGGATATGATGTATGCACAAGTGTTTAAATAAAATAAAAGAATTATACGACACATGATACACCCCAAAACATGATTAAAACGGGGAATTGGTAGAGATTCACTAACAATGGGTGCGTTCTTTGATGACGATGAAGGCGCACGAATTTATGATTCAATCGACGAGGGAAAAACTAACCTAGATAATAACAAAATGATTCGATAAATAAATAAATTTTATTTGAGATTAATATTTTTAATTAGTGCTCTTAATGGGATTTTTAGATTTATTTTTGTGAGTTTAAGGAAATTTTCTAACTTTAAAAATCCTATTTTTAAGTATTTTTAATTAATTTTCCAATTAAATAAATAAATAAAAATAATAAAAATTGGGTTGACTTTCTGACAGTTGACCGGGTCTGACCGGTCAGACTGTGTTTATTCTATGCGGCTAGTGAGGTTCGAACTCGGGACCTCTCGTATACGTGCACGCATCTCTACCAACTGAGCTGCGTGTCTAACCTGAAATATTCTCTGTTTTAATTATATATATACTAATTAACCTTAACCTTATTTGGTTTTTATTAAAAATGATTTATATGGTCGAACCGGTTGCAGAGACCCGGAGTCGAACTCGGGACCTTCGGTTCGAGTGCGCACAGCCCAACCAGTTGGGCTGTGTGTCTAATCTGTTTAACTACTGGATTATATTCCTCTTATGTATACACTGTGACTTGATCTGGTTAGGTTTTTAAAAATGTTGATTTTATTTCTGAAAGTCGGTAACATGTGCGATTCGAAGTCGGGACGTGTGTATTGAAATTGCACACAGTCCACCGCTGGACTGTGTGTCTAACCTGGTTAAATATCTGTTTTTAATTATACTAATACACATTTTCATCTTCATCTTCTTCGCTTACAAAAACACAGAACAGTGAAATCCGACTGTTCTGTTTAATCGATCACGACTTATACTTGATTGAAATGGAAAGAAAATTAAGTGATATGGTATACCAAAACAGCGAGTTTGCTTCAGATTTCCGGCAAGATTTCGTCGGCTCTGATTTGCGGATTCCGGCTGAGTGAACTGTTTAACAGTTTCGATTATTGTGTTGAGAAATTAGATTACTAATCATGAGATAGCAAGAAAGGTTTAGATGATTGTACCGATTAGGAGTAAGGCTTCGGTTCTCTGGTGATATTCCGGTGAGTGCGAGAATTTCCGGCGACGTGTTCTGAGTGGACTAAAGCTTCAGGAGTGAGCGTGATTCTGAGCGAAAAGTTTACAAGGTGTTTGGGTGGGTATTTGTAGTGGAAATAGGCCAAGTGGTTCGAATTAGAAGCCATGATTTCGCGGTCAAGATTTCAATCTTCAAGGGTAACCGTTTTGACCAAATTGGGTGTTATGCGACGGTTATAACTGATGTCGAAATCAGTTTACGCGTTTCAGTCAAAGGGAAAGGCAACATTAGCGGAGTCTTGGTTTTTCTCCGGCGATTTCGCATTCTGAACGCGCGTTGATTTCCGGTTTTGATTTCGGGTTTTACTTTAAGTATTATTTGCTTCAGTATTTGTCACAAAGAAAGTGTGTGGCGGAGTGGTGTGGTGTGTGTTTGTGTTTGTGGGAGACCCGGGTTCGAGACCCGGCGGCTCCATTTTATTTTCTATTCACTTATTTTTATTATTTATTAATTATGGTTTTTAAATTCTAAAATGTTTATTAATTATGTATTATTTAAAATAAACTGAACAATAAATACGCAACGAAAATTTATAACTGAATACTTGGTTATTAAACGAAGCGGGTTTTGAAACCCGTTTTTCGACGAATGTTACAGTTATTGCTGGCTTGGTTTATTTGAGTCACAAG
This sequence comes from Scalesia atractyloides, assembly GCA_947069175.1. Classification (NCBI taxonomy): domain Eukaryota; kingdom Viridiplantae; phylum Streptophyta; class Magnoliopsida; order Asterales; family Asteraceae; genus Scalesia; species Scalesia atractyloides. The sequence continues at coordinate 33,675,189 of CAMTDV010000015.1, read as the reverse complement.
ATTTGGTAGCACAACAATCATAGCCGTAATTTCGGTGTCCTGAGTAGCATTTCGACGAGGAGGTATTCTAAAAGAGAAGGGAAATATGAGAGAAAACGAGTGAGATGATATTGGATAATCAAAATGAGATGTAAAAATATTGACGAAAGATAAGGATGGTAGTCATTCGTTCGTTACTTAAAACAAACAAATGACACACAGTGACTAATCAAAGTAAATGGGTCATTATAATGTATCGCGAAGACATGCTTTAGCCTATAAGTAAACACTCACCCCAAGAGTTCCCAGGTAAGAGTGACTTGTCCGATAATGCGGATTGTACGAACACTCTAGCCTTAGACAGAAAACTCGAGGTATAGGCACCCACGATTCCAAATTGCATGTATTCACAATATTAAAACCCAAACTTTAACGAGATTTTGAAAACATCGAAGGCTTAAGCTAAAAATCAATCCTCAAAGGATAGATCATTATTTTCAAAATGGATATATAACTTGTGTGTCTGTTTTGGTAATTACCTAATGATAGGTGATGGTATTATTTTAAGATTGTAAACACAAGGTAACTTGTGTTAGGGTCCTAGGAAGGTTATAGTCTAGGTCAAAGTATCACTAATAACTTAATTCCCTATAACCATGAGCTCTGATACCAATCTTTCTGTCACACCCTGACCGCGTAAAATAACAAACCGCGGTGGAAACGTCGGGGAGTCATGTAACAGAACTATTGTTTCACAACACATGGTACACAAAGTTTTGTATTACTGAATTGTTAAATTACATTGTCTTGGAATAAAATCAAACTAAACACAATATTTTTCTTGCCAATTTTAAGATAGATACTGAGATATATCATAAGACCAATCAGTTGATTTGAGATCTCACTATCAACCTCTTGACCTAAAAAAAGTAATCTTTCTCGATAAAGTCGGTTGATTAGGGTCAAATTGTATCCCTTCGGAACCGTACAGGTGCCTTTTGACGCATACGGTTCAAAAAAAAAATCAATATGTAGATTCCAATACTTTTTCTTTTTTCATAGCAAGTTCCTTCTAACTTATAATAATAATAGGATTTTCTTTAATTTTTCACTAAATACGAGTTTGTCTTTCTTTCCTTATAACGTATAATAAAAAAAATAATTCATTAAACTTATCCAATTTACTTCTCATTGATGGATTGTTTCATCGAGATCCAATCCAAATCACGATCTCATTTTCTTGTTCTTAAATAGGCCTCTTTAATCTTTTTAGGTTTATGCTCTACTCCGGGTAAAGATCCGCCCGATTTTGATTTGCACATATAGTACAAATGCTCCCATTACCATTTCTTTTTGTTATCCCTTAAGAGTTTGAAAAAACTTCTACTTACAAAAAAAAAAGATTTCTTTAAAAATAGGAATCCTTTATGATATAAATAGATATATTACCACTTGGTTTTTTTTAACAGAGCCTGGATACTTCAATGTAGTAGTCCAACTAAGCCAACCATAAATTCTTCTGATTGATAATAGTAATTCGAATCCCCCCAAAAATGGATCTAATTGCACTTCACGCTCCAATTTTTTTATGATTCAATTAATCTTACGTGGACGAAACAGAGGATATCTCGATTGGGGAGAAAACGGGGAAATCCCATATGACCCAATATATCTGACAAGCCGCACTATATGTCAACCCAAGATGCATCTTCCTCTCCAGGACTTCGAAAAGGTACTTTTGGAACACCAATAGGCATTAAATGAAAAAAAAACTAAGTACTATATTTTACTTTGATGTGGAAACGTAACAAAGCCTTTATTTTTATTTATAATATTGTACTTAGGATATATATATATATATATATATATATATATAAGGCCCAAGTCCGCCCTATGTGAAGTATGCTCAAATCAAATGTTCACTCCTGAAACATATGTGAAAATAAAACAGCAGCATAAAAATGCCTGTGAGTAACATAGGTTTTGTGATGATGATTCATGGCTTTGAACGTTTAAAAGTAATGTTTAACTAATACAAAAGTAGTCATGAACCATTATTAAATGTGTCTCGTATGAAATCATATGAAAATAAAATGATATTAAAGAAATGATGCAAGGTTAACTTAATAACCAAATGTGTCATGTCTTGTATAAAAATGCCAGGTCTTGCATAAAAATGTCATGTCTTCCATAAAAAAATGCCGTGTCCTGTATTTTGTTTGAAGTGGTTTAGATAATGCTACGATATGTAATATAATAAAAGCACTAATATATAGGAAGTACCAGCGGCGTATCCACCATGCTTTTATCATATTACACACGTCTTGTTATTTAAATCACTTACCATAAACAAACAAATGAAATGTCTTGTTTAAACCAATGTCATGTATAAACCAAAGTCATATGAAAACCAAATGTCTTGTATAAACAAATTTCTATGTATAAACCAACGAAATAATGTCCTGTGTAACCAAAATGTCTTGTATAAAACAATGTTTTTGAATGAACAAAAGTCTTTTTTAATCAAAGGTTTTGTTTTATAAAATTATTACTTTTATTGTGTAGACATATAAATATGGATTGTTGGCGAATACATTCAAGCCTTGTTGACTGTCGGATAAAACCTTATAAAGATAAAGGTTTATCAAATGTTCATCGGATTCTGTCATTCCCTAAGCTCATATCCAAAAAAACTAGGAAGCGGGAACGGCACATACTACCGGTCGGCGTGATCAATGTTAATGAATGTATCATTGTCGAGTTAAACGTACCAAAATGACTAAAACAATGTGAGCATGTCGTGAAAATGTTTTGAAACCATGTACTAGGTATGCTAGGTCAACATACGAAGCAAAATGTCTTTGAAAACCATATGCTAGGTCAAGTTAGGTCAACATACGAAGCAAAATGTCTTTGAAATCAAGTGCTATATGTACTAGATAAACAAATCATGTATTATGTCATGGAAACAAGAAAGTAGTGATAGGCACATATGAATCACCCCAAAACATTTGAAAACGTAAAAGAGGGGACTATGTGCTCACTTGGGATTGCGTATAAGTCTTGTTCGAAGGGTCAAACAAGGCTCAAGAGATCAAGGATTCAAGTGTGTCCTAATGTCGGATAACTATGTTAGTGTGTCGGGACTTTAATCGGAGGATTGCAGAGAATGAAGTCTTATAAACCAAATGAGTGTTGGAACTCATATGATATGGTTCAACAAACTTAACATTTTGATTTGGAAAGGATACTAAGTGCTTTTCAACCGTTATGACTCGTTAGGGTAGTTTACGCTACTTTATCGGGTGATTAGCGTGAATGTATGATCGGATGGTCAAATATATCCAATGATAAGTCTTATACGCCAAAACATGTTTGATAATGTTGGAACATCATTTTATAATTTAAAACTTTGGTTACAAATGCTTAAAATCGATTTATGGGGTGTTTTGGTCATTTTTAAAGAACATAAAAGCGACTTATCATAAAACTAACTAAACGACGTGACCATATGGTATAACCTCAGTAGGTTATTCCCTATACAACTTGTAATAACCCGACTTTTCGGTTGTTCCTATTTTTTCGTTTATCCCATTTGTAATCGTTTGTACTCCGAGATTCCTATGTAACAAGGGTTAATATTATGCTAAATAACACAATCGAAACGCTTAACATTCGAACGCTTGCCGCAACGCAAGCTAAAAGCGGATATTAATGATGGTTATGTAATGCTGTTTGTTTATGTGTATACATGTTTATATATATATTGCTCGCTCGACGCTCTCACGCTCGCTCGCTTAACTCGATTTATCACACCTAAACGCCACGCTTAACGCCTCGCTAAAACGCTTAACATAACTAGTATGAACTAAAACACCAAACGAATAACCAATGCGTGAATTGGAAACGATTCGCACGAAACTGGCCAATTCATACGAATTGCAACAAATTCCACTAGCCTCCTCTCCTATATATACCACACTCCCTCACACGCACTCCTCTTGCTGCCCCTCACACGGAACACTCTCTACCCAACTTTTCTCTGTATTCCAAGTAAGTAATAACTCGTTTTACACAAAACACAACGATTTCCCCAACGATTTTATAGAGATTATCTCCGATTTCATCTAAATCATTTTTTTTATGAAAACCTTCATCTTTTTCATAGAACTTTCTGATTTCACCTTGGATTCACACTTAAACGAGTATATTGGGCTTAGCCTTGGCTTTCCAAGTTAGAAATCTTGTTATTTCAACTCACCAAGTGTGTAAACCCAAGAAAATTGTTTTAAACTTGATTTTTACACTAAAAACGGACTAAAACCGACATATGTTCACTAGATAGTGGGACGAAACGGTGTCAAAACCTTCCTGAAATAGACTCGAAATCACATATGTTTCAAGCGAAAACTCTGTTTTAGACGCACGAAGACGAAAGCAGTCAACTCGTGCGAACTGGAGTGGCTCGCACGAACTAATGAGTTCGTACGAACCAATCCAAATTCCCACAAGTGACTAGCTCACTCAAAAGACCTCTCCGGCTCACGCTTTGATTAGTAACTTAAGGCTGGAGGGATGAACACTCGATTTCCTTAAGAAAGACATGAAAAACACTCGATTTTGGACACAAACAGGTCACTTCACACCAATCTTCAATTCGCACGAATTGGCACAATTCGCACGAACTAGACCAGTTTGTACGAAGTGCAATTCGCACAAACTGACAGTTTCCTCCCAACCCGACGCTCTGTTTCGACCGTTTTAGCACTATGGAAGACTGATGCATTTCAGTTCCCGCTTGCAGGCTGATCCGACGCTCTTTTCGCTCCATCTTGCTCATGCTTAACTATCTAAGCACTCACTGTGAGTATACTTGACCCCTTTTCGCTTTAACTCACTTTGGGTGTTACATGCGTTCTCTATCAAACGATCACTACACACAACGCTAAAACGCTTTAAAGGCAAACCGCTCTCACATGTCTATACGTGAACGTTGAACTGCTATATGTTATTTGTGTGCCTTGAGGCTTACCTACCACCCCTAACATGATAGCAGCTATAGGTTGACCCGCCACTCATAGGTTCAGGGGTTATTAAGGTTCGCTTTACTTTACTGTTTACGTGCGTGGCCATTTCGGTGGACACGTATCGCGCATACTTACTTGTGATCTAATTGGTTTGTTTGGTTTCGGTGTTGATAGCATATATGTTCACATGACTACGTCAGTGCATGCTGGTTTCGCTAATCGCTTTATTACTATTACTATTACTATTACTATGCTAAATCTGTGTACTCACCTTTACATTTTGTAATGACTTTTATTTTAACGTATGTGACAGGTTGATGGATCGTATATGCTGAAACTGGATTAGGGCTTTAGATACACGCTCAATCTAGTTGTTTATTTTTTGTTTATAGCTTGAGAACAATGTATTTCATTTCGGACAAGTTGTTTTAATTGTTTGTTTAATTGTATGGGAAATTGAAAATAATTAATATTTGTCACATATTAGCCGTTATGGACCTCTCGAGCAATCTCGTCGCATAGTGCCACATCCCGATAATTCCGCCATCGGTTGGGGTGTGACAGATTGGTATCAGAGCCATAACTATAGGGAATTATGTATAATTGCATGATTCGGCCTAGTCTATAGTCTAAGTACCAAAACAGACCTCTCGGTACGAACTGGGTCAGCCTGTACGATTTGGCTAACTCGTACGAATTGGACAATTCGTACGAAGTGAGTCCCCCTCGCACGAGGAGGATCACCTCGTACGAAGAGGGCAATTCGTACGAAGCAAGTCAATTCATATGAATTGAATAGTTCCTCGATTAAAATAACCGAATTTTTCCTATCCAATTCTGATCTAGCCCTGTTAACTAAACTATATATGCTTTTCCTAAAGCTACCACAATACACGCTTGAAGACGCTTGTATAACACAAACGAGTGATTATGTTAGGATTAGGTGTGAAAACCAAGAACTCTCGATAAGATCACTCATTCCGCGTATCATTCTCCGCACGAGATACATTCGTTGAGTTAGGGGTGATATCGATATCTCGACAGAGATCTCCATTTCTATCTAGTGGAACTCCCGATTCGTTGGGGAGAACAACCACAGCTAAGGTACAAAGTTGTTAAGTTAGGGGTGGAACCCGCATCTTAATAACTAGTTCCACTCTTCGATTTTCAATCTCAGCAAAGTCTTAATTATTTCACTGACTCTGAGCGCGTAGTAACTCGAAGGATAAACAGCCGAGGGCATTTGTATATTAAGCCAAAGCGCGTGTCCGAACTCAAGGTCGAATCACTTTGGCGAGTCAATGTCTCAAAACCCAGGACACTTCGTTGATTTTAAGCCTACAATCTTTGCTTTTACGCATCATCGAATTTTATTAAGTTTATGTGTTTTAAATTTGGGAATTTTAAACTTTTACGCTTTATTGATTTCTCGATTTATCGCTTCTCTCTGTATGGACGTACGCACGACTCGCACAGCTCTAGCAATCTAAAACGCTAACTAATCACGAACAAACTTAACGTAAAACTCTCTTACACGCATGTCCTCATACGCAGTATTACTCGCTATATTACGCTATCTCGTATGCGCTACACACGATTTAATGAAGGTGAATATGTGCAAATATATGCTTGCGTGACTTATGTGAATACGTACAAAATATGTGATTAAGAGCTTACGTGATTACGTGTTTATGTGATTATTTGATTTTGTTCTTTATGTGAATAATAATAATAAAATATATTGTACAAAACGCAAAACTTTTAAACAAAACCCGTTATAATCGAATCTAATGAGATCTCCTTGTGTAGATGGCACCCATGCGATCTCACACTCGCAGAATCGCCCAGCGAAACAATGCCAACAAACAAATCGCCTCTCTCGTGGCCAAGGTGATTCCTTAGATTGTCAGTGAGATTCACGCCGTTAGCAGCAACTCCTCCGTCGACTCTAAGAACGATGCGTCGAAAACTTCGTTCAGCTTCAAACAATTCAAAGCCTACAGTCTTATGACTTTTACAGGCGAATATGGTCCCAACAAGATGTTTCAATGGTTTGACTCAATCGAAGTCACTTTCCGCCAGAGCGGATGTCCAGAGAATCTCCGCACCGTTAACGCTACCGGTGTATTTCAGTCAAGGGCACTTGACTAGTGGACCGCTGAGCGCAACGGGCGCGAAAATGATGTAGCCTATGGACTTACGTGGGAGGAACTGAGGGAGCTCATGATCAAGGAATTCTGTCCTCCCCACATAGTTCAAAAGTTGGAAGACGAGTTCTGGAATATCAAGCAAATTGTGGGTAACAACGCAGGTCTCACCGCCCGATTTAAACAGCTGAGTATGATTTGTCTAAGCAAAGTCGATACGACCGAGAAAGCAATCAAGAAATATCTTCGCATTCTCCCAGACTATGTTGCTGATTTTGTTCACGCTGCAAAATCGACCACCATCGAGGAGACATATCATCTAGCCGCCGAGATCAACCAAGAGTCTTGGCCAAGCCACTATTGAGCCAAGTGCTGATATCACACCATCCCAAGTCTCCAAGTCTAAAGATCGCTGACGTGTGCGTGTATATACATATTTTTACAATGAATTTTACACACGATTAGGTTTTAGATTTATAAAATTGATTTATACTTCAACATTAAAATACACACGAAAGGACAAGTGTACCCCATCATATATGTAGTAAAGTATCGGTAAGAACCAAGTACCGATCCAAGGATGCGGGCGGAGACGATAGTACTAAAGCTTTGTCATTATTCTACCGATAGAAAAGATAAGTGTTAAGCTGTTTAGATTAGAAAATGACTAAACCATAATCTTTTTGTTTCTATTTCTTTTTATAAACATAATAGACTCCATATATGAAAAATGTAAATATAGCCTTGCTTTATGAACAACCGAAATATGTTAATTAATTCGGATATGCCACTAAGTCACTGGTCAATTTTCCATTTTTCAAAGACAATTAGTAGCCCTTTCGGGAATCCTAACATGACAACTCTTCGGAAAGTCAAAACGATAAACACACTTTAACCACCCAAAATTGTTCTTTAACGCCCAATTGATGAATGTCTATGAAAATCCCTTAAAAATAAGCTAGTCATCTGTTAGGAGTTTTCTAACCTTACTTAATCAAGGAAAGCGACATCAATAAACACAATGTAACCAGTGAGACAAACATAACCTAGATTAAATCACAACCGAGTTCATTTTACAAATCTTGAACATAACTCCACCTAGAAAGCAATTTTGGCCTAAATTACTAACAAAGTTATAACTTATGTCAAGAATCTGTAACAAGACCATCTAACTCGCTAAGGTCCTTCCGTCAGGGAAAACATTCTTGATTATTATTAATTACCCCTTATTAAACCAATACCCATTTCTAGTTTCATGGTGTAAACATTTTAACAAGTTAAAAGTCTACTAATACAAGATTAATTAAGCTTCTTCTTTCAAATATCCTAACTAACCACATACTAATCATCCAAGATAATTAACTATAATAAAAAATCCAACATCAATAAACAAGGTCGCAAACTAATCATCAAGGACTAACATAGAAAGTTGTTAAGTGTCATTACAAACATGATTAACATACTAATTGTTGATGCATATGTCTGTTGCTTACGTCATCGTATTACGTCGAGTCTGTGTTTAGGAGTTTATGTATGTTGAGAGACAAGTTCGCCCGAACTTGTAGTGTACATGAACAAGTTCGCCCAAACTTGTCCTGTGAAGGAGAAGTTCGCCCGAACTTGTCCAAAGCACATTCCAGGCGAACTTGTTCTCCTATAAATATGTGACTTGTGTTCTCATTTGTAAGATTCAGATATTTTGTGTGCTGGACGGCGAATCTCTTTCAAGTGTTTCCAGAATTTGTAACGTTTACTCATTAATGAAACAATGATTAAACAGTAAAGAACTTGTATCCAATGTCGCCTATGCAAACAGATTCCGCACGTTTACCTTAGGTTTGCTAAATTAGGACCAGAATAATCCGTACAACAGACCTTCAATTGGTATCAGAGCAGGATTGGACTAATTTGAAGACATTGGACATAGAACATCTCGTCTTCTACTCATTTCTTTCATTTTAAACTTTTCTTGGACATTTCAAGGACAAAATGGACTGATTTTCAAGTATAATACGTAAAACCCATAATAGTAAAACCCTTGAAAAGATCAGAGCTTAAAACAAACGAATTCATGTCGAAAAGTTGAAAAAATCATGTTTGAAAACATCATTTCGAACGAACTTGTGATCAAGTTCCCCCCGAACTTGACTGAAATTATCACATTTATCAAATTCGCCCGAATTTGACAAGTTTTCAAGAATTTTCATCATGTTCGCTCGAACTTGACTGGTTTTTGTTGAAATTAAGCACAAGTTCGCCCGAACTTGGCTAAATTTTCTTGAAAAACATCACAAGTTCGCCCGAACTTGTTTCAAAGTGAAATTTTCTGAAAAGTTTATACAAGTTCAGAAAAATGTCTCGAACATTATACATCGTTGAGTTTATATCGACGAGACGATTTTAAAGCTATAATCAGGTAAAAACGGTTTTCAGAAAATTTTAAACGTTTTTAGCAAACCGATACGTTAATATTGTCGATTAAAACGTCGAATTTTGCATAAAACTTTTGAAAACTAATTTTTTTGTCGAAAATGGAAGGTATTGATTTTGAAAAAATAAATGACTAGGAAGAATTGTCTTTTGATTTGCATGATAATGAACGTTTGATCATTTGGAGAAAAAGATTTGAAATGTTTAAAAGAAAAAAAATGAATTTGTGCTTGAGCTAGTAAAACGTTTCAGTATAATGAATAGGTATTTCACATGGTCTTCTAGGTACAAAATTAGTCTTGAAGATAAGTTTTTGAAATTAGAAAATGCATTACCACCAGAATGGGATGATTTCATGAAAGAGTCAAGAAAGAAATGTCGATTTACCATTAGTCATCTTTATGGATTTATTAGAGACATTTGCGATATGTTCCTGTTATTGAGAATATGAAAGCTTTGAAACTGAAGAAGGATAATAATTCTGAAGTTTGTCAATCTTTTGCAGGTATAATCAGTGAAGGAAATGATCGGGAAGCACAAAATTTAAATGATCGGATAAAGAGAGAAGAGAGTATAATGGCAAAGAACTGTGAAGAAATAGTTTCAAGTACATCAACAAATGAAACTTCAAGTTCTGAACCTGTGTGCTCAAAGTGTGAAAAATCCTAATGTCAAACTTATGAGAGATGTGGAAAGTTTGACATTAGAGAATAAAACGTTAAAAGAAAATGAAAAGTTTTTTGAAAATAAAATAAAAATTTAGAAAATGAAAAATTTGTTTTAAATAAAAATGATTTTGAAAAACAAATTATAATAAACTCGCATCTTGAAAAAATCAAGAAACTTCAACACGATGTTAAGAATGCTAAAAATAAAGCTGTTGATTTAGAAAAGAAGTTGAAAAGTTTTGTTACCTCGTCATTAATGTTAGATCATATATGTCCAAAACCGATCAACGAAAATGAAAAGAAATTTCCAATAAGTTACAAGATCACAAATTATGACGATGTCATAATTGAGGATTGCGATGATGATACTGATGATGAAAGTTTTAAAAAGGATAAAAATGAAATATTTTTAAAACTAAAAGAAAAATATCAAGAAACTGTTCTACAATCTACTGAAAAAGGTGAATGCTCAACGCAAAAACCTTCTAAGCAGAATGGAGAACGAAAACAAAAAGAAAACCAAAGTTTTAAAAATTCTAAAAATTTTCAAATGAAAAATAAAAGTTTATCGGTACGATCATCCAATCATTATAAAAATTCACAAAAATTTGAAAATAAGTGGTGCAGATCGGACCACAGTGCTTCAACGTCAAATCAGAGTTATAAAAGAAACAGGAAAGTTCGTTACCACACTTCAAGTCAGTGTTATGATTTGAGTGTATGGTATGATAAAAAGGATCGATATGATAACAGGTTGTGTCATAAATATGGAGCAAATGGACACATTGCTAGAAACAGTTTTCAAATTAATCTTAAACCTGTTCATATTGATAAGAAAAATTTTGAAGATGTGAAAATACCAACTCAGGTTTTGAAACGATGTACAGAAACTACTAACAAGGTAAAACCAGTTATTACTAAGTTTTCAAATTTTGAAAATGGTGATCCTCGAATAGTAATGAACAAAAAGTTTCTAATACCTATTTCAGGAAAACTTTAACGAAAAATCAATAATGGTTGGTCAAAGAATAAGAATTTACACAATCGGTGAAAATTGAAAGTTTAGAGAATTTTCCGAAACTTGAAAAAGTCCAAAACAAACCTGATTGTGTAAAAAAAAATCAAAATTAAGGTTGAAGAAATAACACCTAAAACTGCAATGGCTTGGGTGTCACTATTCAACTAATTGTTTGAATTTTTGTGAAGGAACTTCTGAGATAAAAGTAAATTACTGAGAATGGAGTTCGGTGGCTCACAATGAAGACGAGCCGGGTTATCAAGTTCTATATAAAGGCCTTATTATATTTCTATAACGTTTACTTTACAATTTTTTGAAAAATTTTTGGAGAAATTTTTTTGAAAACACACTCCAATAACGTTTACTTGAAAATTTTACAAATTTTTGAAGAAAATTTTAAAAATTACATAGAACCCTCAGTGTTGAAAAAACAAAATTTATGGATTTAAATGTTTAAGAAACACAAAGGTGCCAAGGTTTTTGTTATCATGAGGGGGAGAGGATTTAAAAGAAATTTGTGAAGCAGTAATGGATGGCGAATTGAAGTGATTCTCATCGGTTGGTCAATATTTTTTCTATAGATAAAAATTACAAAAATATGTTTTTGAATTTTAGGGGGAGAAATTTTTTTTCAGAAAATTCAAAAACATATTATAAGCAAAATGTACAAAAACATTGAAAAAGGCAAAAGGATTTTTGTGTCAAAAAGGAAATGATAGTACATCAGTGGACTATCACAGTATGCTAAAGAATATTAAAGTTTAAAAAAAGTGATAAACAAGTCTTATTGTGGATGTATCGATAGGCTTTACACGTTCAGTAAATTGTTTCTGGGATATAAACTAAATTTTACAACTGCTTAAACTTGTAGATTAACATCTCTTGGATATATGGACTTAGTACTTCGAAATTTCTTTTGAGAGATTGCCTGATTCTGAGATACAAGGTCTTTATAGCTGATTGATATCTGGGATATTATACAAGTTCTTCTGATTTTGCAAAAGCAATAGCCTAGAACTTCTATAATACTTTTGCTAAAAACCCCAAAAACTGCAAGCAAAATTGAAAGAATCGAAAGATCTAATCAATTGCAGTGCTTAAAAGATTCCTTAATTGGAACACACCTTAAAGTTGAGCCTTCGTCTCTTTGTCGATAAGGTAGTATTAACCTGAGCTCTCAAAGCCTCGCAAAACCCAGATACAGATATCAATTATGTCGATAAGGTAGTATTTCACTAACTCTGGTCGAATCACTTTGGCGAGTCAATGTCTCAAAACCCAGGACACTCCGTTGATTTTAAGCCTACAATCTTTGCTTTTACGCATCATCGAATTTTATTAAGTTTATGTGTTTTAAATTTGGGAATTTTAAACTTTTACGCTTTATTGATTTCTCGATTTATCGCTTCTCTCTGTATGGACGTACGCACGACTCGCACAACTCTAGCAATCTAAAACGCTAACTAATCACGAACAAACTTAACGTAAAACTCACTTACACGCATGTCCTCATAAGCAGTATTACTCGCTATATTACGCTATCTCGTATGCGCTACACATGATTTAATGAAGGTGAATATGTGCAAAATATATGCTTGCGTGACTTATGTGAATACGTACAAAATATGTGATTAAGAGCTTACGTGATTACGTGTTTATGTGATTATTTGATTTTGTTCTTTATGTGAATAATAATAATAAAATATATTGTACAAAACGCAAAACTTTTAAACAAAACCCGTTATAATCGAATCTAATGAAATCTCCTTGTGTAGATGGCAACCATGCGATCTCACACTCGCAGAATCGCCCAGCGAAACAATGCCAACAAACAAATCGCCTCTCTCGTGGCCAAGGTGATTCCTTAGATTGTCAGTGAGATTCACGCCGTTAGCAGCAACTCCTCCGTCGACTCTAAGAACTATGCGTCGAAAACTTCGTTCAGCTTCAAACAATTCAAAGCCTACAGTCTTATGACTTTTACAGGCGAATATGGTCCCAACAAGATGTTTCAATGGTTTGACTCAATCGAAGTCACTTTCCGCCATAGCGGATGTCCAGAGAATCTCCGCACCGTTAACGCTACCGGTGTATTTCAGTCAAGGGCACTTGACTAGTGGACCGCTGAGCGCAACGGGCGCGAAAATGATGTAGCCTATGGACTTACGTGGGAGGAACTGAGGGAGCTCATGATCAAGGAATTCTGTCCTCCCCACATAGTTCAAAAGTTGGAAGACGAGTTCTGGAATATCAAGCAAATTGTGGGTAACAACGCAGGTCTCACCGCCCGATTTAAACAGCTGAGTATGATTTGTCCAAGCAAAGTCGATACGACCGAGAAAGCAATCAAGAAATATCTTCGCATTCTCCCAGACTATGTCGCTGATTTTGTTCACGCTGCAAAATCGACCACCATCGAGGAGACATATCATCTAGCCGCCGAGATCAACCAAGAGTCTTGGCCAAGCCACTATTGAGCCAAGTGCTGATATCACACCATCCCAAGTCTCCAAGTCTAAAGATCGCTGACGTGTGCGTGTATATACATATTTTTACAATGAATTTTACACACGATTAGGTTTTAGATTTATAAAATTGATTTATACTTCAACATTAAAATACACACGAAAGGACAAGTGTACCCCATCATATATGTAGTAAAGTATCGGTAAGAACCAAGTACCGATCCAAGGATGCGGGCAGAGACGATAGTACTAAAGCTTTGTCATTATTCTACCGATAGAAAAGATAAGTGTTAAGCTGTTTAGATTAGAAAATGACTAAACCATAATCTTTTTGTTTCTATTTCTTTTTATAAACATAATAGACTCCATATATGAAAAATGTAAATATAGCCTTGCTTTATGAACAACCGAAATATGTTAATTAATTCGGATATGCCACTAAGTCACTGGTCAATTTTCCATTTTTCAAAGACAATTAGTAGCCCTTTCGGGAATCCTAACATGACAACTCTTCGGAAAGTCAAAACGATAAACACACTTTAACCACCCAAAATTGTTCTTTAACGCCCAATTGATGAATGTCTATGAAAATCCCTTAAAAATAAGCTAGTCATCTGTTAGGAGTTTTCTAACCTTGCTTAATCAAGGAAAGCGACATCAATAAACACAATGTAACCAGTGAGACAAACATAACCTAGATTAAATCACAACCGAGTTCATTTTACAAATCTTGAACATAACTCCACCTAGAAAGCAATTTTGGCCTAAATTACTAACAAAGTTATAACTTATGTCAAGAATCTGTAACAAGACCATCTAACTCGCTAAGGTCCTTCCGTCAGGGAAAACATTCTTGATTATTATTAATTACCCCTTATTAAACCAATACCCATTTCTAGTTTCATGGTGTAAACATTTTAACAAGTTAAAAGTCTACTAATACAAGATTAATTAAGCTTCTTCTTTCAAATATCCTAACTAACCACATACTAATCATCCAAGATAATTAACTATAATAAAAAATCCAACATCAATAAACAAGGTCGCAAACTAATCATCAAGGACTAACATAGAAAGTTGTTAAGTGTCATTACAAACATGATTAACATACTAATTGTTGATGCATATGTCTGTTGCTTACGTCATCGTATTACGTCGAGTCTGTGTTTAGGAGTTTATGTATGTTGAGAGACAAGTTCGCCCGAACTTGTAGTGTACATGAACAAGTTCGCCCAAACTTGTCCTGTGAAGGAGAAGTTCGCCCGAACTTGTCCAAAGCACATTCCAGGCGAACTTGTTCTCCTATAAATATGTGACTTGTGTTCTCATTTGTAAGATTCAGATATTTTGTGTGCTGGACGGCGAATCTCTTTCAAGTGTTTCCAGAATTTGTAACGTTTACTCATTAATGAAACAATGATTAAACAGTAAAGAACTTGTATCCAATGTCGCCTATGCAAACGGATTCCGCACGTTTACCTTAGGTTTGCTAAATTAGGACCAGAATAATCCGTACAACAGACCTTCAATTGGTATCAGAGCAGGATTGGACTAATTTGAAGACATTGGACATAGAACATCTCGTCTTCTACTCATTTCTTTCATTTTAAACTTTTCTTGGACATTTCAAGGACAAAATGGACTGATTTTCAAGTATAATACGTAAAATCCATAATAGTAAAACCCTTGAAAAGATCAGAGCTTAAAACAAACGAATTCATGTCGAAAAGTTGAAAAAATCATGTTTGAAAACATCATTTCGAACGAACTTGTGATCAAGTTCCCCCCGAACTTGACTGAAATTATCACATTTATCAAATTCGCCCGAATTTGACAAGTTTTCAAGAATTTTCATCATGTTCGCCCGAACTTGACTGGTTTTTGTTGAAATTAAGCACAAGTTCGCCCGAACTTGGCTAAATTTTCTTGAAATACATCACAAGTTCGCCCGAACTTGTTTCAAAGTGAAATTTTCTGAAAAGTTTATACAAGTTCAGAAAAATGTCTCGAACATTATACATCGTTGAGTTTATATCGACGAGACGATTTTAAAGCTATAATCAGGTAAAAACGGTTTTCGGAAAATTTTAAACGTTTTTAGCAAACCGATACGTTAATATTGTCGATTAAAACGTCGAATTTTGCATAAAACTTTTGAAAACTAATTTTTTTGTCGAAAATGGAAGGTATTGATTTTGAAAAAATAAATGACTAGGAAGAATTGTCTTTTGATTTGCATGATAATGAACGTTTGATCATTTGGAGAAAAAGATTTGAAATGTTTAAAAGAAAAAAAAATGAATTTGTGCTTGAGCTAGTAAAACGTTTCAGTATAATGAATAGGTATTTCACATGGTCTTCTAGGTACAAAATTAGTCTTGAAGATAAGTTTTTGAAATTAGAAAATGCATTACCACCAGAATGGGATGATTTCATGAAAGAGTCAAGAAAGAAATGTCGATTTACCATTAGTCATCTTGATGGATTTATTAGAGACATTTGCGATATGTTCCTGTTATTGAGAATATGAAAGCTTTGAAACTGAAGAAGGATAATAATTCTGAAGTTTGTCAATCTTTTGCAGGTATAATCAGTGAAGGAAATGATCGGGAAGCACAAAGTTTAAATGATCGGATAAAGAGAGAAGAGAGTATAATGGCAAAGAACTGTGAAGAAATAGTTTCAAGTACATCAACAAATGAAACTTCAAGTTCTGAACCTGTGTGCTCAAAGTGTGAAAAATCCTAATGTCAAACTTATGAGAGATGTGGAAAGTTTGACATTAGAGAATAAAACGTTAAAAGAAAATGAAAAGTTTTTTGAAAATAAAATAAAAATTTAGAAAATGAAAAATTTGTTTTAAATAAAAATGATTTTGAAAAACAAATTATAATAAACTCGCATCTTGAAAAAATCAAGAAACTTGAACACGATGTTAAGAATGCTAAAAATAAAGCTGTTGATTTAGAAAAGAAGTTGAAAAGTTTTGTTACCTCGTCATTAATGTTAGATCATATATGTCCAAAACCGATCAACGAAAATGAAAAGAAATTTCCAATAAGTTACAAGATCACAAATTATGACGATGTCATAATTGAGGATTGCGATGATAATACTGATGATGAAAGTTTTAAAAAGGATAAAAATGAAATATTTTTAAAACTAAAAGAAAAATATCAAGAAACTGTTCTACAATCTACTGAAAAAGGTGAATGCTCAACGCAAAAACCTTCTAAGCAGAATGGAGAACGAAAACAAAAAGAAAACCAAAGTTTTAAAAATTCTAAAAATTTTCAAATGAAAAATAAAAGTTTATCGGTACGATCATCCAATCATTATAAAAATTCACAAAAATTTGAAAATAAGTGGTGCAGATCGGACCACAGTGCTTCAACGTCAAATCAGAGTTATAAAAGAAACAGTAAAGTTCGTTACCACACTTCAAGTCAGTGTTATGATTTGAGTGTATGGTATGATAAAAAGGATCGATATGATAACAGGTTGTGTCATAAATATGGAGCAAATGGACACATTGCTAGAAACAGTTTTCAAATTAATCTTAAACCTGTTCATATTGATAAGAAAAATTTTGAAGATGTGAAAATACCAACTCAGGTTTTGAAACGATGTACAGAAACTACTAACAAGGTAAAACCAGTTATTACTAAGTTTTCAAATTTTGAAAATGGTGATCCTCGAATAGTAATGAACAAAAAGTTTCTAATACCTATTTCAGGAAAACTTTAACGAAAAATCAATCATGGTTGGTCAAAGAATAAGAATTTACACAATCGGTGAAAATTGAAAGTTTAGAGAATTTTCCGAAACTTGAAAAAGTCCAAAACAAACCTGATTGTGTAAAAAAAAAATCAAAATTAAGGTTGAAGAAATAACACCTAAAACTGCAATGGCTTGGGTGTCACTATTCAACTAATTGTTTGAATTTTTGTGAAGGAACTTCTGAGATAAAAGTAAATTACTGAGAATGGAGTTCGGTGGCTCACAATGAAGACGAGCCGGGTTATCAAGTTCTATATAAAGGCCTTATTATATTTCTATAACGTTTACTTTACAATTTTTTGAAAAATTTTTGGAGAAATTTTTTTGAAAACACACTCCAATAACGTTTACTTGAAAATTTTACAAATTTTTGAAGAAAATTTAAAAAATTACATAGAACCCTCAGTGTTGAAAAAACAAAATTTATGGATTTAATGTTTAATAAACACAAAGGTGTCAAGGTTTTTGTTATCATGAGGGGGAGAGGATTTAAAAGAAATGTGTGAAGCAGTAATGGATGGCGAATTGAAGTGATTCTCATCGGTTGGTCAATATTTTTTCTATAGATAAAAATTACAAAAATATGTTTTTGAATTTTAGGGGGAGAAATTTTTTTTCAGAAAATTCAAAAACATATTATAAGCAAAATGTACAAAAACATTGAAAAAGGCAAAAGGATTTTTGTGTCAAAAAGGAAATGATAGTACATCAGTGGACTATCACAGTATGCTAAAGAATATTAAAGTTTAAAAAAAGTGATAAACAAGTCTTATTGTGGATGTGTCGATAGGCTTTACACGTTCAGTAAATTGTTTCTGGGATATAAACTAAATTTTACAACTGCTTAAACTTGTAGATTAACTTCTCTTGGATATATGGACTTAGTACTTCGAAATTTCTTTTGAGAGATTGCCTGATTCTGAGATACAAGGTCTTTATAGCTGATTGATATCTGGGATATTATACAAGTTCTTCTGATTTTGCAAAAGCAATAGCCTATAACTTCTATAATACTTTTGCTAAAAACCCCAAAAACTGCAAGCAAAATTGAAAGAATCGAAAGATCTAATCAATTGCAATGCTTAAAAGATTCCTTAATTGGAACACACCTTAAAGTCGAGCCTTCGTCTCTTTGTCGATAAGGTAGTATTAACCTGAGCTCTCAAAGCCTCGCAAAACCCAGATACAGATATCAATTATGTTATATTCATCTGTAAGATGAAATCTAGGGAATCTTGATACGGGAGTATATTCTGAGAGGGAACCATAGTTGAGTCAAGTTTCATAAAACTAATTAAGATATCTTGGAACAATTGAGAAATTTGTCGAAGCTAAGTGGATAAATATATCGACAATCTAGGTAAACGATTTTAGAACTTAAAGTCATCGTAAGGTCAACGGTACTGGTATGTCTCAAACAACTGATATGATCCTTAGACACAAACTCTAGAAAAATATGTATGTAAATAGGTTGTACATAGTTAGAGCATGATATTCATTTCATAAAACAAAAAGATTATATTATCTTTTAGTTTCGACCACTGATGATGAAAAGCTGATTTTCAAAGTCTAGAGTTGCTGAACAAAATCTAAAAACTTTTAATGGTTGTGTTTAAAAATTTCAATGTTTGAATCTGAAATGTTTTATTTGAATGTTTGAAGAACTTTGAAACAAAAAATAGTTTTTAAAGGGGAGTTGGAGAAAACACGTTGATTGAAGATAATAGAAAACTCAAAGCAAGGGGAAGCATGGTGATTAAAGTTTTATCAAGACAAGCTCGAGAAGAAAAGAGAAAAGGATTGTAGATGCTATGAAGATCAAGGAAGTTAAAGTTATTCAAGAAATAAAGATCAAGAGAACATTAAAGACTCATGAACTTAATTGAAGAATGATGACTACGGCAACATCCAAGGGGGAGCTTGTTGATGCATATGTCTGTTGCCTACGTCACCGAGTTTGTCCAAAGCACATTCCAGGCGAACTTGTTCTCCTATAAATATGTGACTTGTCTTCTCATTTGTAAGATTCATAGATTTTGTGTACTGGACGGCGAAGCTCTGTCCAAGTGTTTCCAGGATTTGTAACATTTACTCATTAATGAAACAGTGATTAAACAATAAAGAACTTGTATCCAATGTCACCTATGCAAACGGATTCCGCACATTTACCTTAGTTTACTAAATTATGACAAGAAAGATCCGTACAACGGACCTTCAATAATTGTTTAATAAGAAAGGAATACATAATGTTTTTGCCCTTAGGCTACATAATACATAAACATTAATCTCATGCTTGAAAATAATCAAAATCATGGAGAAATTCATGAATCAAACCATAAGCTTAAGATTGAGGACCCGGATGGTAATAAAGTTTCCTAGCACGATAAGGGCTTGATTCAGAGCAAAACAAGTTGTTACCAGAGCCCAAAATTCACCACAATCGCTCCCAAAAGTCTAGGATAATGATCACAATGTGTTCTGTAGTTGTTATATAACTTTTTTTGGCACGGTCATGCGCATAAAGTGCACGACCGTGCACTGTTCATCGTATCTTGTGATGTCATCAGGATCTGGGCAGATATTCAACCGGGCACAGCCGTGCCAAGTGTGGCACGATCGTGCATCTCCAAGCTTCAGGCCACACTGCCAGTCACACTAGCAGTGCTCTCCGGGAAACAGGCTTGGCACAGTCATGCCAAGGCATGCACGGTCGTGCACACCGCTGAAACCTGTGGCACTGGTGGCGCAGTCTTGGTATTCGCATTGGCACGACCGTGCCAGCATCCAAACGGTCGGGCCAATTGATCTACATTTCACATAATCTTCATAACTCTGCCGATTCGCCTGGAAAATCCATTTTTTCGTCGTCTTCTTGTCCGGTACGCTGTTTAAGGCCTGTAAACCAAAACATACCTGATTAAGTGCCAAAACTTTGGTTTTATAGCCAAAAACGCGTAAAACAGGGATAAAATGGGGGAACAAAGTATGTGTATTTTTACATATATCAAACCACCCTACACTTTAACTTTGCTTGTCCTCAAGCAAACTAAAATAAAGATAGAATAAAAGAAAATTTCTAATGAGTTTAAGTAATTTTCAATCTACATAGCTAATATGCATCCATAACGGTTAGCCCGGTTTTCGAAAGACATCATTAATGAATCCGAACCAAACAAGCGCATGCGAATATATGTAAAGATAACAAAAAAACCATGATTCCACTTTCGATTGACCTAGCATGCAAATTTTCACACACCTCAGAATGTTCACACACACTCGACTATATTTGTGGAACATACATAAAAATGTGTATGTGTAAACACTCGACCCCTAGATAATGAATCGTGTAATATCATAAGCTTGTCAAAAGATCTAGTCTCCACCAACTAACATGCGAAAGAGTGTAAATCAAGAGGTCTTCATGGGTTGTAATGGTAGGCTAGGGTGAAGGGTGTGGAATGGAAATTTACATGTGACTAAACGGTTAAAACTCGGTAGTACATTTAACAAGCATAAAATAAATACGAACTTTACATAGATAGCGTGTGAAAGACGATTTCCGCATTTTTGTGCTAATTGACAATTTCCTACTATTTTAGCTCTTAAAATTGCTCCAATTTTGTCGTCTCCACCCTCGTTTTAAGGTATTATATTTTTTTAACATATTACTTTAATACTTTTGTACAACAGATAACTAACTTACAAGTAATGCTAGTTAAACGGTAGCTTTAACCGAGTTTTAACACTAAGGGTTAAAAAAAGGCTAATTTTGGCAAAGTGGGTTAATTGGTAGGGTTAAAGAAAGAATGTCACGGGAAAAGGCTCAACGTGGTGAATCCTAGTGGTTGATGTAGGGTTTAAGGAAAATAAATGAAAGAAAAACGCTAGAAACAAAAGGTTTTCTAAGTGCCTCTATCACTATTACAAAATCTCACATGCTTATAGTCTCGACAAGTATGCTAGGGACAAGTTCTAAATTACACGAGACATACCACTCACTCCTAATCCGAAATGAACAAGCATCTAACAAATCTAAGGCTCAAAAACATGCTCACATAACGAGAGGAATGGGTAAAGGTGTGAAAATTAACATGTAAGTCGTTCTTTGTTTGTCATGTTTTTAGTTATATTTTTTCTATTTATTAGGCTTGTCGGTTCTTTATCGAATCTGATGCTTTCTAAAAAACAACTAACTGGTTTATTTGATTGAAAATGAATTTTTGTATATATATATATATATATATATATATATAAGTGTTTATTTTATATTGTAGAGCTAATATAGCAGTTTTATTATTATTATTATTATTATTATTATTATTATTATTATTATTATTATTATTATTATTATTATTATTATTAATTTTTTTAGGACAAACAAAGGTCACAATGTTAACCTCCCTCCCCACACTTGAACTTCGCATTTTCCCCGATGTGAAACCCAAAAATAGAGAAAAAGGAGAATAACGCTCCCCTAACAATAAAGAAGATGAACGAATGACCCGCCGACTCGGTTTTGTTTATCTTGCCCCTCGTGTAACTCGTACCTGCATGAATGTCACAATAACAGAAAACCACGGCAACAACTGATGTCAAAGTAAACATAAAAATAAACCTACGATAGATAATAAAAAAACCGTCCATAAATAAAACCAAAGGAAATAAAAGAAAATGTCTAAAAATAAAAATACATTATCGAGGGTGTTTTGAATAGTAAATAAAATGAACACCCGAAATAAGGACAAATAAACTAGTAAAAGATAGATCACAATACCAAGTATCCACGCCCCCGACTACTCATCAGGGTCATCATCATGGCGAGTTCCAGATGAACCCGCCCCACCACCAGTCTGGTTCCCAAATCGGAACTGTGGAGGGTCGCCAAAGTAGTTTGGGTGAACTTCGCAAAGACCATCGAATATGTATGAAAATCCTGCATGCATCTCTTATCGCATGAAATCCTGATTTACTTGCATCTGCTGAAACTGTTGATAGAACTCAGGATAAGACGGGATGCCCGGTGGCCAGTCCTGGTGTGGCTGGTAGTGGTGCTGCTCATGTTGTGGAGAGTGGTGGTGCTGTGGCGGTTGCTGAATAAAACCCCCCTCATGCCCTGGAATTTCATGCACGACCTGGTCTTCTTCTTCTTTATCTACCGGTGCTACTGGGAGTGGGTCCCAAATCTCATTATCTAAACCCCTCAACATCGGACCATTGTCGATCTCCACAACTAGACCGACAGCTTTCAAAGAACGAACATCCATAGGGTATCCCTCGTCCACCAATGTCAGACCAGCTACTACCTCATCCATCATGATCCCAAACGTGTAAGCTTGCTGGGTGACGTACTCACCACCGTGAATCTCGCTGCTGGCGGTCTTGCCAGAACTATACTTGAGAAACTCCGCCATTCGCTCTGTGGGGTTAATGTTGACCCCTTCAGTAAGCCCATACAGATAGATAGAGTCTAGAGTGGGACAGTTCTCGGAACTGTGCGGCCTACTATGGTGTGGCTCATGATATGGTGAAGGACCCGGAGTAGTGGGTCCCTCAGCCATGATGCTTTAGCTGATCGAGAGACATATGGTGGTCCCCTGGCTACCCTCGCTCAAAAAGTTGATCACTGCGTGTCGGCTTCAAAATGTATACAGATCCGTAAAATCTCGGAATTGATTTCATTCCTCGTGTAAATTCCAAGCTTTCTACCAAACTTAGAGACGGTCCAATTATGCCATTGACCACCAACCGGAAGTATATCCGTTTCATCCTTCAGAAATCGGGGTTTCTACTTGCCTTGGGTTTTTCATATGAGTAAGTGGCAAAAAACTCCAAGGTAAGTTCCAGATAAACAGGCCGGTTAATATTGAGCAACCGAGTAAAAGGAAGTGATAACATCTCTTGAAGACGTTCCGACTGATTAATTTCTTGCATAACATTCCAATCCAGCCTCCGGGGTATACCAAATTGTTCCCTACGCTGCCAAAGGTTATTCAAGGCGGTGATGTATGGGTGATGTTGTTGGTTGTTTTGATCGAATTGGAGGAATAGGTGATCCATCTGCATGAGGAAATGGGTTAGAAACATGCTAAATAGAAAAAATTTCGAACCGAGCACCCTAAAACAATGTTGCGAAAATTCAGTTTTTTCGTATCTGGGCGTTTGGCACGGTCGTGCCAGCATGCGCACGGTCATGCGAAAGGTTGCACTGGCAGTGCTAGTGGTAGTGCAACCCAGATATGCGCAACACATCAGATCGGCAGAGCCGTGCCAGCATGCACACGGCCGTGCTTCAACTGGTAACAGCAGAAGATCATGAACAATTCAGTCGGCACTACCGTGCGTGAACTGTAACTGTCACAGAACAGCCCCAATCACCAAGACACACAAATTCCTTTCAAATATAACAGGTTTTCGGGTGATTGGGTGGTAGAATTCTGACTCTTGTTCACAAGATGCATGATTTCGACAAGGGTTAGGGTTTCGTTTGTATTTATGAAGAGAACCCCAAATTTCTTGAAGAAAACCAAGGACCTTAAGTGTAAAACAAGATTAAAACGCAAAACCTATGTAAAACACATACCTTGAGTGAAGAATTTGAGAGATCTTGCAAAAGGTTGAGTGGATTTTGTGGGGAAACTGATCTGGAACGGGGGTGCGGCTAGGGTTTTTAAACTTATGAAAAGTTAATTGCAGAAAAATGCCTTAAATACCCCTCTGACACAACTATCTCCGCGGTTTGGCATGGTCGTGTCAAAGGTGGCACGGCCGTGCGGATGCGGTGATCTACTGCTGGTCGCACATGGTTCTCGGGTGGCATGGTGGTGCAACCTCGATAACGCCTTAACTTAGCACGGTGGTCCAATGGTGGCACGGCCGTGCATGCAGCCCAGTTCAGTGTTTTCTTCACAGAACCCATTTGCGGGGGTTGTTTTGCCTGGTTTCTGCCACTTTTGCAAGTTATAACTTGTTATAACATTGTATTGACTCAAACTCTTCGCTCGTTACGATTAAAAACTATACAAACAAACGGGAAATCAGAATCTATGCTAAAAACGACAAAAATACAAAAATATAAAAATAAGACAATACTACCCCTAGGCGTGCAAAACACGCATGCTACATTTTTAATCGTCGAGTCGATAGCGTAGACTCTCCTCCCCGCACTTATCACACGTGTGGGGTGTGGAGTTCGATACTCTCCACCGCCGAATCAACCGGTATGCTAATGTAAAGTTTCAACATATGACCGTTGACTTTAAAAGTCATCCCGCTTGGGTCCTCGATAACCATGGTTCCATACGAAAATACTTCCTTAACCGTGTACGGCCCCGACCATCGGGATTTCA
Source organism: Scalesia atractyloides (assembly GCA_947069175.1). Classification (NCBI taxonomy): domain Eukaryota; kingdom Viridiplantae; phylum Streptophyta; class Magnoliopsida; order Asterales; family Asteraceae; genus Scalesia; species Scalesia atractyloides. The sequence goes on along the minus strand of CAMTDV010000015.1, from coordinate 33,650,329 downwards.
GCATCCCTGGGAACAAACGCAGCCGTGAGATGTGCAACAAGACAAGATCTCCCACTTGAAAATCCTTATGTTCTCTCAAACGCTTGTCATGCAACCTTTAACACGTGATCGGTGCATTTTAGGTACACTATATTTTATATTTATTGGAATAAAAATGCACCGATATTAGAGTAAAATATATCAAGTTATTGTGGTTTTATTGTCATGCGGGTCAAGATGAAAAAGAGTTAAAACGTTGAAATTGTATCATATTTGAGATAAAAAGATATTAGCGGTCAAGAATCATGTTTATGAATTTTGTCTATTGAACGTTATGATTTTTGACATGTTCTAATTTAGTTAAGAATTTCATATGAGCATAAAGACTATTAATCATTTTAGTTGGGCCTAATGTGGACTACAAGGAAAAGAAATTGAAAGGCGGTGGAGTAAACAAGTGGAGGTAATTAAATAGTTCGACAACTGTTGGGAGAGATCTTTTTGGCAGACGGCTGAAGAGAGGGACGCAGAATCCTTTGAACGCGGAAGAAGATGAGAACGATAATCATGAGCGGCTAGGCTTTTTGTGACTTTCTCTAGGCGGACGGTTCAGTTAGGTTTTTTACTTTTCTCAGTTTATACTTATGTCTGGATCTGTTTTTGACCTTGACAAAGGTGTATGAATACATTGATATGTTGGTTTCTTTGAACTATTTGCATGTGTTTTGAGTTCTTGCTTTACAACTTGTTCGGTTCATGACAAAACCTAGTAGCTTATTGGGTGACATAAAGTAGGTTGACTCACACTAGTAAATAGGGTTAATCGAGCTGTAAAAGATCTAATGACAAAGTCCTATTTTTTATTACCATCTTAAATTAACCAACTTTCCAACACCATATCTATGTGGTGGCCAATCAATTGAGTAAACTGAGTTTTGTTAAACCAGGAACCTGAAGTTGAGGGGAGGTTACGTTTTATAAATCTGATATTTTTTTTCTTACTTCGTTTAAAGTTTTCTTTCAAACCAATCAAAACCCCCAAATCTAGATTAGTAGTAGTTAATTAGATGATTTAGCTAAACGCTAACCACATATTTCCTGTGGATATGATACCCTACTTACGCTATCTACTTAGTTTAATTAGGTTTTTGCATGACCCTTACGAGAGTCATCAAAATGGCGACGTTGCGGGGAATTAGTGTGCTTCGTGTTAGTTAGTTAGGTAGTTAGTTAGTTAATTAGTTAGTTGTTCTTGCTTTCTAAAAAAAGTTAAAAAACCCAAAAATATTTTTCTTTCTATTTTATTTAATTTTTGTTAGTTCGATATTACGCTCGGGTGTTTTATTTGTGCTTCTACAGGTCTTTGAATCATGGATAGAGCTTATCAGCCCGAGTTTAATGAATTTGAGGATGCTGAATTCTCACAACACAACCAACCAGTGCAACAACAAATGAGCTTTCAAAATAGACAATTACCGCTTCAACACCGATATGCCAAATATAATCTAGATGAAGCGAATGGGTATTATGACCAGTTTGGGTGTGATGAGTATAATGATTTTGTGCCTCCACAACAACAGTTTACTAAAAGAAGTCAGAATCGGGTCAGTTTGGGTCAGCAAAGGTATAATGATGCTCAACAGAATAATTGTGGAAGATTTTACGAACAAGGTGGCTGTCAAGGAGATCATGATAACTATCAAGGCAACTGGCAGAATCATGGGAATTGGCAAACGGGTCAGTGTGGGTCGGATGATAACTTCATCAATGCAAAACTTGATACAATTTTGGAGTTAATGAAAGAGATTCAGAAAGACAACGAGATTAGAGCTCAGGAGGTCAAGGCTTTATCACAGCAGGTTGGACAATTAGCTAAAGAAGTGGCTATCATTAGAAGAATTCAAGAAAAGCTTCTTAGTGATTGTCAGAAAATATATCTCACACGAATGTCAACATAGATGAGGTAAGTACTCCTTCCCTTTCTAAAATTCCTACGGTTGAAACTCAGTCACCACAACATGTTATGGGGATTGTAGAGGATGTGACTGAGTCTAAGGGTGACGGCGAACGTGATCAAGAAATTGGAAGTTTTATAAAGTCTAAACAGGGTTCAAATAAAATGTCATCTGATAGTGATAATGAGGATGTAAAGGTTCCATTTGTAGGACCGATACTCGATGCTTAGGAACCTAAATTTGATATCTAACGTCCATAATAGCGGAAATATTACGTCGTGTTTACCAATAGACAAGATTTAATCAGTTAAACGTCAGTTTTATAGATCAAACGTTCTTGTTACAAACTGACAAAGCTTCGGTTCTGAAATGCCAAAGTTACAAATGAATTAAACTAGCTAGGTATTTATAAGCTAACAAGTTCGCTCCAAAGGACACAAGTTCGCCCGAACTTGCCTATGCAAGTTCGGCCGAACATGCCTATACATGATCTTCATGAGCGAACTTGGCTAAAACAAACATAAATACTTCGTATACCTAGCCTATTCAGCTCTATACTATAAAGACTCGATATAAGACTAAGACATAGACATTATGCACCAACACCCCTTGGATATCGTCTTCGTCTTTTATCAGCCTTCAAAACTCTGTCTTCATTTAAACGTTAACGTACATGACCGGAGAAGTTCATGAACGGCTTCCTTCATCGTTCTTGCTTTGGATCAGGCGTTTGATCAGTTAGCGGTGGTCTTTTAAAGTTAGCCATTCTTAGCGAACTTTGCCTTACCGCTTTTTTCCATTCTTTCTTTAATCGCCTCATTTATGGTTTCTTCTTTTAGAAACTCCACTCTCTCCAGATCCCTCCACTTCGTCTGTCACATCTTTCCAGAATTGACTTCTCGTGTATAGCAAACCTTAACAACTTTCTGATACTGCATAGCCTGTACCTTTTCTCTTTCTAAACAATCTTGTTGTAGAAAAGGCATTTTATATCTTCTCTCGAGTAGTTAACCAACCACATAAGATCTAGAATCTTTATCGTCCTCCACAAACCTCTCATACCCCGATGACCCATCACTTCAGCTCGTTCCTTAGCAATATCCAGATGATCTTCAAATTTTAACACAATCACCGCTTCGCAAGTAGCTGGATCTATCTGCCACCACTTGAATAAAGGATAGAAATTCTGTTCAATCGGCATAAGTGGCATATTCCTCATGGCTCTAGGACGTTTCATAATTAACGTTATGTCCTTTTCCCCTGTAACCTTATTGATCTTAACTCTTCGTTTTGGAATAAATGGCTTCCAGTGATTCCAACCTTTACCAGCTTCGTACTTAATCATCTTCCACAACAACTGATCTATTGTCTTCATATGATAAGTAACATTCACTGTTTGTACTAACTCTTCCATATCCCAGTACGACAATGTCTTAAAATCAGCAAGATATTTGAAGTATTGCACTCCAAATTCCCTTTTGATTGCATATACGTTGTGCTCTTTAAACCATCCCCAACTCAGTATATCTCACAAAGAAACATCTTTATTTATGGTGAAGAATGCTAGTGGACGTCGAAATTTACGTTCACGTGGCATCTCCTTGAACCAGGACTTTCGCTTCAGCTATCTCTTCTTCGGTCATCGGTTTAGGAATCTTTCCTTCTCGTAATGCTTCAGCAATCTTATCTTTCAACATATCTTCATTAAGCTGTTTGTACATCTCTTCAAAAGTAGGAAAACTTTCTGAATTTTGACCGACGTACTTAGCTTTCTAATCTGATTCATCATCTGAGGACCAATCTTCAACTATCACTCGATTGTACTCATTAGCTTCAAACCTTCTCTCATACTGATACTCTTTCGGTTCAAATGTGTTAACATTCATGACTTCCTCAAAATCAAACTCTAAGTTCTCAGCTTCAACTTCAACTAGTTTCGCCAAATCTTCTTTTGAGTAATTATGTACAAACTCACCTTATTCCACATTATGTTCCAACATTAGCATCAAAGGCTTCGTGGGTATTGCAGACACAGGCTTCGCAGAACGATCAATATCTAACAAAACAACATCATCATCAGTTGGCCCTTTCTGCCTTGACTCCCCCTGGCTTTTATCTTCCATCCTATTCGACTCATCGTTCATAAGATCAGAAAAATCAAACTCATCAGATACTTTGGCTTCATTGATCTTTAAACTTGTACCTCCCTGATCAAAATCATCACCACCTTGATCAAAATCATCGTCATCATCCCCAACATTCCAATCCTCATAACCTTCATCCTCTTCGTCTTCATTCTTATCTTCCTTTTCGGCTTCATCATCGTCTTTTTCTTCAGTAACAACGATAGAATCGGAAGGCTTGACAGATTCGTCAACCTTTTTAATATCAGTCTCAGAAGCTTTCGAAACATCTTCAGTTGGTTTCTCAGGAACATCAGAAGATTTCTCAGCATAAGATTTAGGGGCTTCACCCTCAACATGCTTTCCTTTACCACTTTCAGCTAACTCTTTCTCAGCACGCTCTTTTGCTTCCTGACGATCAAACGATCGTATTCAGCGATGAAATCAACGTTCAGATTGTTTGCTAACACTTTCTGCAATCTGTTGAATCTTCGATCATTCAATGCTTGAATAGTCTTTAGATCAGCTATTTCAGTTTGCAACTTCTCATTTGCGTCTTGCAAACTCTCAATTAGTGCTTTGAAATACTCACGTTCATTTTCTAACACCTTCACCTTGTCGTCTAACATTTCTTTCTCAACAGCACTTTGATTTATCTTCTGAATAAGCTCAGCTTTCTCGACTTCATTCTGTGCCACTATTTCTTCTAATACCTTTACACGTTTCTCTAGCATCTCAACATTAGATTCTGGGAAAAATTCATCCAAGTCTTCGAGACTAATTAGACCATGTGGCATATCACCAAACAGACTAATTAGACCATGTGGCATATCACCAAACAGATTTCCCCTTGGTGTCTTTGGCGTTTAATCTTTAGGTGTTGCAGTTTTCGGTGTTGACTTCTTAGGAGTAGAACTTTCATGAACAGAAGTCTTTGGAGCAATAGGAGATTCAACGATAGGAATTTCAACAAATCCAGACACAGGAGGTTCTTGTGTAACTCCTGGCCTTTCAGTTTCAGCATGAACAATAACAAGAGGTTCTTGTGGAGGAGGTTCTTGCGTGGCTCCTTTCTCCTGAGCACCAGAAGGTTCTTGTGTGGCTTCTATGCCTTTCACCTTACTTTTGTACCTCTTGCTCACAGCTTCCTGAGCTTTCTTTGCTTTTCTTTTCCCTTTGGTATGAGGTGACCCTGTAGTCTTCTTAGAGATTTCGATTGCTGGAGACGTTGTACGCTTAGACTTTTTCTTTGGTCTCTCCTCGTCAGATTCTATTTCAGTGTTAGGATCAAAATCCGCATCCAATTTTCTTTCCTTTTTTTCTAATCTCTGCCTCAGTCTTTTCAGTCTCTTTGGCAGAAACTTCTTCATCAGATTCTTCATTCTCAGAAGTAGCAGAAATCACATCATCTTGAGTCATTTTCACAGTTTCTTGACTCTTAGTAACCACTGCAGCGCTCGATCCAGCAACTGCTTCAACATTTTCAGGTTCATCCTCGTCAACAAGCATTGTTTCGACTTTCTTCGCAACACGTTTCTTTTTAGGCTTATCAGCTTCTGCCTTTAAAAATCATTCGCTCCTTGCCTTTGGTTTGAATTACTTAAACCATTCTTGCTCAGCTTTAAGCTCTTTCTCGTCATCACTACCATCCTTTCTCCACTTGTTATCAGGTGGCGAGATATAATTTGAATCTTTGATAGCTCCAAACACTGGTTTTGCAACAGGAGCTGAAGCTTGCTTTTGGAACTTGAAATGCTTCTTCACAGTTGTTTCGTCAAGATGAACTAGATAAAGCACATCATTTGGATCTCGTGCAATGTTGGAATACTTCTCGTCAATCAACATCTGAACAAATCTCGGATATAGGCATAGCCTTGAATCTTCCATGTTCTTCGACATGTGAGTAAAAACCATCTTAGAAACATTGAACGGCTTCTTCAAAATAAGCGCCGTTGCCATGCTAGCCAAATAGTCTTGAACATCATCTAAACCGGCTTTGCAATGGCTGAATGTGTGAATTAGAGCATGCATCAAAGCTTGTAGGGGTTTGTCACTTCGCCTTTCTTCAGCGTCTGTTTATTAACACTCCCCTTAACCCATACGGAAGAAGCAACCACGTACCATCTTCTCGTCTAAATGAATCGGATCGTCTTCATTATCTTTGAATTCCATAATCCATCTAATATCGTCTTCGGTAACTGTAATCGGTTTAACTTCATTGCCGACTTGCACATATGAAGTGATCGTCTTCTCATCTTCGCTTAAACTTGCGTTCATCCATAAGTGAACGATATGTGATCGATATGATACGGTGCGCTCTGTAATAGCTCGGCGAATATGGCTTTCCTCGAGAAACTTCAATATACTGTCGTACTCCTTCAGTGACGGACAGATAGACTTGTCAAGTGTAATGCACGCATTTTGAGTTTTGGAGAACTCAACAGAAATTACACGTGCTTGTACCTGTGCCTGAAAAATGACGCAAAACAATTAGCACGCTTTTCGAGAAAAATTTCACAAAAATTTCCTAACATTTATATCAAGTTCGGGCGAACTTGATATATATGTTATAACAATTTGTTTTATCTAAGTTCGCCCGAACATGTTCAAAACACATGTTCAGTATATAAGTTCGGGCGAACTTATACATACAACAACACATCAAACTTTCAAACCTAAGTTTGGTCGAACTTGTTTGCACCAGTTTGATAAGTTCTTTTGATGTTAGTTTGGTCGAACATCCATTTAAATCTTTCAAATACAAATTATCAAGTTCGGTCGAAGATGTTAAGATTTCATTTACTCATATTTTAGATAAGTCTAGTCGACCTTGACAACAAGTCGGCAGAACTTGTCGTCTTCTCCAAAGACCGACTTGTTCAAAACAGTTAAAACGCCGTTTTATTTCAATCAAAACATGTTATACGGTCGATTTTATGTGTAGATTAAGGATCTATGTTTAATTTTAACCAACACCTCCTAGATCTATCAGATTTTTAAGTTTTTTATCAATTTTCGATCATTAATGGTCCAAACACAATCCAATGGTCAATTCTCACCTCAGCCATGATAATTGGTGTGCTAATCACCAAAAACCGACTCAATTTGGACAGCGTAATGGTGTAAAAATGCCAAAATCGTTCAAATTCTCTCAAAGCTCAAGTTCGCTCAGAGAGTGTGTTTGCTTATAAGGGAGTTCGACCGAACTTTATTGGTATTTATACCAAGTAAAGTTCGGGCGAACTTGCTAAGCCCAATTATAAAAGCCCAGTTAAGTTCGGGCGAGCTTAACAATAAAACAACACAGCCATCTGCAAGTTCGATTGAACTTGCTATTTGTTAAACTTGATTTGTTTAGCAAGTTCGGTCGAACTTGCCAAACCACAATTTTGAACTTTTTCAATTTTTCAATTTTAACCCCTGAACTTTCCAACTTTTTATCAGTTATGAAAATCCACTTAGTTGACCAAGTCCAAGCTAATGACCTTGGTTAACCGATTTATCTGCCGAGTCCAAGTTAATGACCCCGGTTTGACCCGTTACTAACAAACTGTTGATATTTTCAAAATCAAAGGTTCAAATTAATGAGCTTTTCATCGTTTTGACTTTTCAGATTAACAGATTAGCTCCCAGCCCGTTGTCAAAGAGATTCCCACCAGTTCTAGCATCTTACCAGACTTTGAAGATCCGTTCTCCAACATTGGTTTGCCGAAAACAATGTAGAAATAAAATCGTTTTGTATTTTTTATGTTTATGCTAAAACTTACCGAAAATCTTTTTGATTTTAATCTGTAAAGCTGAAATACAATGTAATAAGCAATGTAAACTATGTACAAACATATATACATACATAATTTTGTGCATTCGTGTATAAGGATCATATCAGTTGATTGAGACATATCACCAGTATCGTTGACCTTTAACAGACTGTAAGTTTTAAACTCGTTTACCTAGATTGTCGATATGTTTGTCCATTTAAGCTTTACCATATTTTTCAACTGTATCAAGATATGTTAAGGTAGAATTCATGAAACTTGACTTATCTGTGGTTCCCACTTCCTTGAATATACTCCCGTATCTAGATTCTCTAGATTTCATCTTACAGGTGAATATAGTGTAATTGATATTTGTATCTGGGTTGTGCGAGACCTTGAGAGCTCAGGTTAGTACTACCGTACAGACAAAGAGATGAAGGCTCGTCTTTAAGGTGTTATCCACTTAAGGAATCTTTTTAACAACGCAAATGATTAGATCTTTCGATTCTTTTCAATATTGCATGTAGTTTGGAGGTTTACAGCAAAAGTATTATAGAAGTTCTAGGCCATTGCTTCCGCAAAATCAAAAGAACTTGTATAATACCCCATATATCAACTATCTATAAAGACCTCGTATCTCAGAATCAGACAATATTTCAAACGAAATTTCGGAGTACTAAGTCCATATATCCAAGATGTGTTAATCCACAAGATTAAGCAGTTGTAAAATTTAGTTTATATCTCGAAAATAATTTACTTTACGTGTTAAGCCTATCGACACATCCACAGTAAGACTCGTTTATTACTTTTAAAATGTTACATTTCTTTAGCATACTGTGATAGTCCATTGATGTACTATCATTTCCTTTTATGACACTGAACTCCTTTTGTCTTTTTTTTCAATGTTTTTGTACATATTGGATTTTTATATGTTTTTGGATTTTAAAATTTTCGAATGTTTTTGTATTTTCTCTAACATTTCTCCCCCTAAAATAAAAAAAAAACATTTCTTTTTGGATTTTAGTTTTTAACAAAATTCTCTAGTAGAAAAATATTTACAAACCAATGTGGATCACGCAAACTCATCGTCCGATCCGTATTCAACATCAGCGTCCGCACCTGTCAGCAGATTTACCGTTAATTCTCAGCAAGTATTTAAACCGTGACAAAGAAAATGGTTTGGTATAAAAATCAGCCTTTTGTTCGTCGGTGTAGATTTTCTCTATTCGCACCAATTTCTTTTCGTAGCATTCACAAATGAAATGATAACGAATTTCAATGTGTTTTGTGCGTGAGTGATGAACCGGATTTTTAGTTATATCGATGGATGCCTTGTTATAAACATACATCAGAGTGTCTGGAAATTGCAGACCATAGTCTCTCATCTGCTGTTGAATCCACAGAATCTGTGAACAACAACTGGAGGCCGAGATATACTCAGCTTCACAGGTAGAGAGAGCGACCGTAGTCTGTTTCTTACACTGCCAGGTAACCATTCTTATTCCGAAGAACTGGCATCCCGCTGTAGTTGATTTTGAGTTCAACTTATCTACAACAAACTCGGAATCAGCATAGCCCGTGAGGTCGTTCTTCAGGTACCACAAGCTGGTGCTTGGGCATCCTTTCAGATATCTGAAGATATGCTTCACGATCTGCATGTGTAAGATCCTCGGGCTTGACTGATATCTGGTGCATAGGCAGGTGGGATACATAATATCTGGGCGCGATGCCGTTAGGTACATCAGATATCCAATCATCAATCTATATAACGTCTCTTCAACTTTGGCTCCAGTCTCGTCAATACAAATGTCGTGATTTAGAGCAAGAGGTGTAGATAGAGGCTTTAAGTTTTCCATTCCAAACTTCTTCAAGATGTCATGAACATACTTAGTCTGATGAATGAAAATACCATCCGGAAGCTGATCTACTTGCAAACCAAGAAAGAACTTCATTTTGCCCATCGAGGACATTTCGAATTTCTTTTTCATGATTCCCTCAAACTCCTTGCAGAGACTATCGTTTGTAGATCCAAAGATGATGTCGTCAACGTAGATTTGAACTATAATCAGATGGCCATCAACTTCTCTGGTGAAAAGGGTACTATCCACAGTTCTCTGATAAAGCCGTTTCCGACGAGATGTTGCGATAACGTCTCGTACCAAGCTATCGGGGCTTGGTGTAGTCCATAAAGAGCTTTATCCAGTAGGTATGCTTTCTTCTTGTTAAGTGGATCGACAAACCCCGGTGGTTACCTTTTCGCATAATTTGCCGTAAAGAAAAGCCGATTTGACATCCACTTGATAGACCTTAAATCCTTTCCATGATGCGAACGCTAGAAAAATTCGAATAGATTCCAATCGAGCCACTGGTGCATAGACTTTCGTGTAGTCTATCCCTTCCTGCTGGTGAAATCCCTTGACAACAAGCCTAGCTTTGTTATGAACAATAACACCTTTATCATCACGTTTACACTTAAAGACCTATTTTGTATCAATTGCTTTCTGATTTTCTGGTAGGTCTTCAAGCTTCCACACACCCAACTTCTCAAACTGCAATAATTCTTCTTGCATTGCTTGTACCTAGTTTTCATCGGCTAGAGCTTCATTAAATGTCTTTGGCTCAATCTGAGAGATGAAACATGAATAGAAACAATAGTTATGGGTTGTAGCAACGCGTGTGTAGAAACAACGAGTGCTTTACTAATTTGCCCTCGAGTTCCAACACCAGTTTGAAGTTCTCCGATAATATTTGTTGACGGATGATAGGAATATGATCACGGCAATTCTTCACCTGGAACATCTACTGAGTTTTGCGGATTCGTGATGTTCAGATCAACAACCAATTCAATGTTTGGAGAGCTTGATGAAGCTTCATTTCTGTTGTTCGGTACTGCAGATTGATTAAGAAGACTTGTTATCTGCTCCACTTCTTCATCCGAAGAAGATGATACCCCATCAGCATCAAATGTTGGTGCTTCATCTGAATCAGAATTTTGATTCTGAGGCACCCTGGGCTCCGTTGTTGTATTCACTGGTTCAGTAGAGGCATTCGTTGGCGGAGTAGCAGGTGTTGATAACGATTCAGAAACATTTTCAGCCGGAACACCACTACTGCTTGAACTTGCGCAAGAAGAAGGTGGATCCAACGTGGGTTGATTAACCACAATTGGTCGAACAATTTGTTCTTGATTCGCTGACTGGTGAAGGTAGTATAACGCTGCAACTTCTTCGTCAGTTGGTTCTTCGGGCAAGTTAAATGACTTCCAAAGGTCTTGATAGTTAAACAGCCACGCGTCACCTTTCCTTTGAATAGGATCCATGTAGTTGAAACAATCCACGTGCTGTGCTTCAATAACCTTTCTTAATGAAGGAACATTACTCTTCTCAACGGACTCGCATATCCGACAAAGAAACCTTCAACAGATTTAGCTCTGAATTTTCCATCTTGGTCTATTACGGTACATGGTGCACCGAATGGTTCTAAGAACTTCAAATTTGGCTTCCGTCGGGTTATCATCTCAAAACATGTTTTCTTTGTTGGTTTGACAGTGAGAACCCTGTTTAGCGTGTAGCAAGCCGCAGCAGCCGCTTCACTCCAGAAGCTGATAGGAAGTTTAGAATCTTCAAGCATGGTTCTTGCAGTTTCAATCAAAGTTCTGTTTTTTTCCGTTCAGCTACTCCGTTTTGTTGTGGAGTATAGGGAGCACTAAACTCGTGCAGAATCCATTTTGCATTGCAGAATTCCTTTATTTTGTTATTCTTAAACTCTGTGCCGTTGTCACTTCTAATGCGTCTGACCGACAGAGGATAAAGATTCTCGAGTTTCTTGAATAGAATAACCAAGTTCTCGAATGTTTCATCTTTTGATTCTAGAAAGAATACCCACGAATATCTTGAATAGTCACCTATCACGACCAAGCAATATAAATCTTCAATGATGCTTTGAACATTTACAGGACCAAATAAGTCCATGTGGAGACGCTCTAATGGCAACTTGATTGAGTTTAGAATTTTCTTTGGATGAGATTTCTTGATCTGCTTTCCCTTCTTGCATTCCAAGCAATGATCAGACATCTGAAAACTTCAAAGATTTACGCCTTCTACAAGATCATTATGAACCAAGAAATTCATTTTTCGCAAATGAATATGCCCCATTATACGATGCCAAAGAATAGAATCTTTTTCAGTAGCCTTTGATACAAAACATTTTGTTGATTTTGATGAAGTGGTAGCGACACCCATATCAAGAACATATAAGTCATTCTCTCGAGGTGCTCGCATCAGAATCTACTCATCTGGTATTTTGAATTATGGCTTCAAGATAATACACTATTTGTCGTTGAAATGGACTGTGAATTTCTTGTCACAAATCTGCGATATACTTAGAAGATTGTTCTCAAGTTCTGCAATATAGTTCACGCGATCAAATGAAACTACGCCATTGGAGAGTTTTCCCTCGGCAACTATCCTTCCACCTTGATTTCCTGTAAATCCAACATATCCACCATTTATAGCTTTAATGTCAAATAGCAATGCCTTCATTCCCGTCATATGCCTGGACGCTCCACTATCCAAAATCCACTTTGAAAGTACGGATCTCTGGAGTCCCTGCACATTTTTACAATCTATTTAAAAAGCGAGACCCAAGCCTTTTTGGTCTTGGGTTGAATTGGATAACCATCATCAAAATCAAATTCACATTCATCAGTATAATCGAATTCTTCGTCTTCTATGATGTTTATGTTTGAAAACTTTTTGTTTCCACTTGAATTTTTGATAATTTCTGATGTGGTTTCAATTATGATTTCAGATTTTGATTCTTTCTTGCTATCACTAGTCTTAACAGGCTCAGACTTAGTGATTTCAAGTTAGATTTTTTCGTGTAATCAGTCTTTACCAGCTCAGACTTAATAACACCAGATGTTGTTGATCTTTATTTGGTAATCAAGGCTGGAGATTTGATATTAGCCTTCTTGATATAAAATTTGTTTTCGTTTGCCCTAGAAGTTTCTCCTTTTTCAAAAGTAGAATTTTCAAATTTCTTTTCTATTTTAGGTTTAACTTCTGGCAAAGATTCATTTCTTTTCAAAATCTTGATTGGTTTTTCAAACACTGGATACCTTGGTTTTACAACATTTGGTTCTCTTCTTCGAGGATAAGCCGGTTTTATTTCAGACATTGTCGTGCAATATGACCCGTTTCATTGCACTTGAAACATGTCCTATTATCAAGTGGATGTCCTTTAGTGGGTGGTTTTATCCCACTTGATGTTTTGGCACCACATGTAACCTTGGCTTTATCTCGAATTTCTTTCTCCTTTTTAAACTCATCATTTGATTGTTTACCAATCAAACTCTCTTCAAGAACCGTGTTTGTCCCATATACAAAATTCATGTTTTTGTTTTTATATTCATGAAATGGTGACACTTTCTTTACTCGTTCATCTAATTCTTCTAGACCCAACCATGCTCTCCTGTTTTCCGGATGATCACCACCATTCCTTCGGTAGTTGTTTCTTTTAGGTTTGGAATAGAATTTTGGTTTGTTAATTTCCAATTCCTCTGATATGACTTCCACGAGTTTAAAGAATTTATCAAGCAATTCTTCTTTCACATTCTGAATCAGGAAGCTATCATCAAAGTATAGTCTATCCGAATCCTTAATTTTGTACATTACAATATTAGTCACTTAGACCATCCTCTGACGACTTATCGTCATTTTTAGACTATGAATCGGAATTCTTTGAACTCGAGCAGGCGCTTTTGAAGCTGCCGTCATCAGAATCATTTAGAACATTTTCAACCACTTTGTTAACCACAGCATTGTTATCATCATCAGATTTAGCATAGATTATATCAATATTCTCTGGCAACTCATCTTTTTTCTCAGAAAGTAACTCAACATTGAGTGCCTTATCCATCCCGTCTGCGGTTTTGCGACAGTACTTCTCGCAAAGGGGTGGAGGAACATTGCTATATTCTTTGCCAGTTTTCTTTTTAGGTTTTGCTTTTGTTGAGATTGTCGGAAGAATGTGATCAATAACATATGCATTTGTGGTATAACTTCTCAACAACTGTTGAACTCTTTCAGTTTCGATTGTCATGTCTTGAAGTTTTTGTTTGGTTTCAGCAATGGTGTTAATATAAATGTTAATTGCCCTTTGTTTATCCATTACTGTTCCACTCAACATCCTTATATTATCATGTTGTTCGATGTTATTTCTGTCGAGTCTGCCATAATCATTTTTCATTTTATCATACGCTTCTTTCATTGTGCGATAATCGTATTTCAACAATTCGTTATGCACATTGTTTTCAGCGATGATCTTTAATTTTTCGGCACATTCGACACAAGGTTCAGTACATTTTGTACAAGGTTTCTCAACTTCAACAACTTGTACTTTGACAACTTCTTTCTCGACAATTTTTACCTCTGGACCTACCTTGGTTAGATTCGCCATTAAAGCTTTATATGCCATGTCCTTGAGGTCTTCGACTTTCATTTCTTGAGTGACATCAATGATCACTCCATCAATCTTTTTCTTCTCAACCACTTGTTCTTTCGAGCTTCCATCAAAATAACCTGCAAAACTGTCACAAGAATTAGAGGATAAAATTCCTTGTCTCTGCATATGAATATATTCTTCTTCTTGTTGTTGATGTAAGTATTGTTCCAGAAGAGCTTGTTCGAAAGCTGCTGCTTCTGCTGCTGCCGCTGCTTCCTCTGTAGAATTATCTTCAACTATCTCCGCCATCAAAGCAACTCCGGTCTTTTTCCCAATGTAAGAGTTCCAATCAAAACCATCATCTTCACTGGATGCCACCAAAGCTTTCTCAGTGGTGCTATTGTAAGTTTTTTCTTAGATTTCAACCTGAGTTTTCTTCGGAAATGGTTTATATTGAAGTGCCTTTTTGTAATATTCATTTCCTCCTCTAAAAGGACTTTGATTTCTTGTTGCTTCGGTGTTCTTACACTCTCTTTTAAAATGCCCCTTTTGACGGCATCTAAAGCACGTGACTTTGGTTTTGTCAAAACCTAATTTGTTGCTAGAATTTCCTATGTCACGGCCTGTGAGTGCAACGAACTTTGTCACTCTCCTAATGATCGAAGCTAAGGACCATTTGATGTCCATCAGTTCGAGTTCTTCCTCGTCTACCTGGTCATAATCTTCTGCGGTCATCTCGAGATTTCCGATCTTACCGGCAACAAGACACTCATAAGATTCTAATACGGTAGCGAGTAGTGACATATGTTGTTTTGCAACTTGTTCTGAAACAACATTGTTCAAATTCACTGCGATGTTGCATTTATATACATTCGAATCAGAACTTTGTTGTTGATTCTGATTCGCTTGGCTTTGATAAGTTGAATTTGAACCAGTGCTTGAATAAGAACTTTGAGGACTCTGGTCATACTGAGGCTATGATTGATTCTGATTTTGTGGAGAAGCATTCATGTTTGCACTAAAAGTCGTCTGAATTTTAGGACTCGAAACACTATCTAGCATTTCGGCTTTGTAATACAGACCGACGTCTTGAACAACATTAGCATTTTTTGACTTCGCCATCTTCAGAAGTTCCATTTCGTGGCCTTCGAGTTTATCGATAAACGTCGACAACTTGAAAAATTCCCACTTATCACCGTTCTTCAGAACCATCAAATACGTAGTCCATTCACCCTCTGGTAGTGCGTCAGCAAGTTTGTCGATGTATTCTTGTTCTGTCTTTTCAAGATAGTGTCTTCGTATTTGCACTTTAAGATGACATAAACACTCGATCATTTGCTTTATGGTCTCATTCTTTAGCATAGTGAAGATATCGAACTCTTTCCAGATAAGTGCCTTCTTGCTTTTGATCATTTCGGTGCTGCCTAGATATTTCTTCTGTAATGACAACCAAAGATCTCTTGCAGTAGTATACTTTGGTAGCAAAATCAGGATATCTTCTTTACCAGACTGTTGGATGAGACTGATCATCTTTTTCTCAACAATGTATTCTTCTCTTCGTACTGTCGAATAGTTATACTTTTCAAGGACTTGCTGATGTTCATCTACCGGAACAGTGTAGCCTTTTTCAATTGACACCCAGACAGTGAAGTGCATGGCTTGAACCCAGTAGGTAAATTTCTCTGTCCATGCTTCGTACTCGTCCATGCTCATTAGCTTGGGCGGTTTGACAGTCGTTCCCATTTCATTATCAAGATTGACTTGATTGATCACATTGGCATTTGACGAACTAGCTCCGGACATAAAAGCTCTTAGTTGATCCTCTATTGTGAATAACAAAACATGTACTCTGAAAATTTTTCAAAAACTTTGAAAACAATTAGACCTACTACAAGTTCGGTCGAACTTGTAGCAACAAATGAAGAATTCTCAGCTTTTCTAACAAGTTCGGTCGAACATGCTAGATTTGTTTTGAAAACTTTGCTTAATGTTCGGTTAAACTTGAGACACAAAAATCCTACAGAACTTCCGGCGAACTTATCTTCAAGAATTTGATAAAAATCTAGTAAGTTCGGGCAAACTTACTTAAAGTTTCTTTGAAATTTACACAAGTTCGGTCGAACTTGATGTAAAATCAATGAAAAATTGTGTAACTTTGCGCGAACTTAGCTGAAATTTAGTCAAAAACTACTCAAGTTCGGGCGAACTTGCTAAAAATCACTTGAAAAGTGATGTTTTAGTATAAGTTCGGTTGAACATGGCCAACAAGT
This sequence comes from Scalesia atractyloides, assembly GCA_947069175.1. Lineage (NCBI taxonomy): Eukaryota > Viridiplantae > Streptophyta > Magnoliopsida > Asterales > Asteraceae > Scalesia > Scalesia atractyloides. Next base: position 33,633,803 of record CAMTDV010000015.1, on the reverse strand, counting down.
TCGATCAAGAAGGTTTTCAAAAACATGGTTTTTCAAAATTTCGACATGAATTTGGTTGAATTTGGTCCTGAATCTTTCAAGTTTACATGATATATTCAAAATTCAAAAGATTTTGACCGTGAATTCTTCATTTAATGTTCAAAAGTTAAGAAAAAAGAAGAATGGAGTAGAAATAGAAGTGTTCTTGTCTTGATACTATCAAATCAGGCTGTTCTAGCTCTGATACCACTTGTAGGACCCATCCTCGATGCTTAGGAACCCAAATTTGATATCTAACGTCCATAATAGCGGAAATATTACGTCGTATTTACCAATAGACAAGATTTAATCAGTTAAACGTCAGTTTTATAGATCAAATGTTCTGGTTACAAACTGACAGAGCTTCGCTTCTGAAATGCCAAAGTTACAAATGAAGTAGACAAGCTAGGTATTTATAAGCTAACAAGTTCGCTCCAAAGGACACAAGTTCGCCCGAACTTGCCTATGCAAGTTCGGCCGAACATGCATATACATGATCTTCATGAGCGAACTTGGCTAAAACAAACATAAATACTTCGTATACCTAGCCTATTCAGCTCTATACTATACAGACTCGATATAAGACTAAGACATAGATATTATGCACCAACACCATTCCCTATGGCCTTAATTGCACCTAAGAATTTAAGTAAAAGGAAATCATCTAAGGGTGAAAGCTGGGAAAGTTTTGAAAAGGTAAAAATAAATAAACCGTTGCTTGAAAAAATTAAAGAAAGTCCTGATCACGTTGAATTTTTTGAAGAATTGAGTACCCGAAAATGACGTCACAAGTTTCCTAAACAACTTGATACCGTTCATGTGAATTCCGTTTTGATGGGTACCCTTCCCTCGAAACTCCAAGATCCAGGTGCACCTATTATTTCAATACAAATAGGTGATTTTAAATTGGACAAGGCGTTGTTGGATCTTGGAGCCTGTGTGAGTATTATACAGGGGAGGTTATATGATCAGTATGATTTTGGGCCACTACAAAAAGTTGAAACCGTGGTGGTCTTGGCTGATCAAACTCCTACGTGTCCTCGGGGGATTGTAAAAGATGTGATTGTGAAAGTGGGTGAGTTTTATTATCCTGTCGATTTCTTGGTTCTTGATTGTGTTAAAAATAATGAACCAACTGTTATATTGGGGAGACCGTTCCTAGTTATTGCTAATGCAATCATTAATTGTGTTAAGGGAACGGTCAGGTTTAGGTTTGTGGATCAAAAGTTGACTTTAAAAGTATTTTCAAACTCAACCAAATCTATGGCTAATATGTGTAGACCTTCTGAAAAGAAGAGTCTTGTGGAAGAGAGAGAATGTTTTATGAATGACAGGTTGGTAGAAGTTAAGAAAAAGAAGAAGAAACCGAGAAGCAGCAGAAAGAAGGAAAGAAATCAATGAAGATGGATGAAGAAGAAGGAAAGTTGAAATTGAATAGCTGGTTATTGAACAAGTTGGATGGCCTTTCAACGTTGTGGATGAATAGGTTGATAAAGGTGAGAGATTGCAAACACCCCACACGTCCACCATGATTTGACAGGTACAGTCTGCCTGACCGATAAACTAGGCACTCTCGGGAGGCAGCCCGAGGATGTAGAGTAGTGTGTTTGTTTTGTTTTGTTTCGTTTCGTTTTGCGTGTGTGTTCTTGTAGGTTACCAAGTTAATAATCTCTACGAATGCAATTACTCAAGTGTGGGATGTTTGGTCTAATCCCCAGTATGTTTTTGGTACCGTTAAGGATAATGCACGGTTGTTGCCAGCAGCGATTGGGTTGAGCCGGTTGGTTTTGTTTCCTGTATAGCGCTGTATGTCCACACCAGCTGCGTTGGTTTGAGCCGCCATCTTGCGGTTGTCTTTAATCAAGCTAGCCCACCGCTTCATTATCCTTCATTAACCCACATCTTCACCACTTCATTACACAATACCTAGCTCACCATTCATTCAACCCACTTCACGTGACTCGGTCATCCATTTATAACCCTCCCAACAAAATTCACACCCTTAATAACTCAATCCATCCATTTAATTCCCTATTCCCAATCGACCCTTATAAAAAACCCGCTACCATTCATCATGGCCGATACCAATCAGGTTTGTGTCCCAACTTTTGTTTATTGAGTCGTGTAATTTGAGTCTGTATAATTCTATTTTTATTATTTCTTTGAGTCTGTTTTGGTTTGGGTTCGTTTTGAGATAATTTTTGCAGATTCAATTAGAACTGTCCATACTCAATCTCCATTTGGACGGGGATGATTTGAACACCATTTGTAGAGAGCGAACCAAGTCTTTGCTGAACACGGCCGCGAATGAAATGCTATACGGTCGTTGTGGAACACGACTTATGAAGATTCTACCGCTTTAAATCAGGGGAGTTTGTTCCATTTTTGTTGTTGTATTTTTTTTTAGTATTTTTAGTTCGATAGTTTCTCGTTCCATTGAGGACAATGGATAATTCAAGTGTGGGGAGGGGAAACTAGCGTTCTAGTTTATGTTGTATATTGGTTTTAGTCGTTAAAAAATTGAAAAAAATCAAAAATAAAAAAAAATTGAAAAAAAATTGAAAATGTCCCGTCAAGGTTTTTGCGCAAAATGGAAAATAATAGGTATAATCGGATCGTTGGCTTTTCTTTATTATATATAGAAGATAATGAAATTGTCGGAAATGCGTCTAATATAGGATATATGGGTAGGCCCAGCCGGTTGAAAGGTTCCTTAGGATCGAAATAATATACTTAACAATTAGGAGTCTTGTGGGTTCCCGCATTAGGAGCTATAGCAAAACCGTAATTGCAGAGAGTATAAGGGGTACCGTCATAAGTAAAAAGCTTATAAGTTTTTCCGTTTAAATTGGCACATCTGTTTCTTTTTATGAAAACAAATCCGAAACAGTGTGGCGCCCGAAAAAAACATTCCATCAATCCATTTGAGCTACATGAAAAAAAAAACAAAGCCTATGGTATTACCGCGGGGATAGCGACTCATGCGGTACATACCCTCTAGGTGGAGTTATCGAAATATGTGAAGTCTATGGCATTAATTGCGGGGATGGTGACTCATGCGAGGTATGTCCTCTAAACTGAATGTTTACAAAAGCATGCAAAGCTCAGAATCTCACCGATCTATCCATCTTAAATCTAATCGGAATTATATAAGGGTTTTTTATATAAGACGGTAGATTAATATCTTTTAATCTCATAAACTCAAAGCGGGATTAGGTAGCGTTATGGTCTTTTGAGTGTGGGATCCATAGATGACTATAATCACTTGAACTTAATGGATCGAAAATAAGGGCTTGGAAACCGACGGTTGGGTTTAGGTGGATCATATACCCGCAATCTTGGTTAACGTATGATTAGATTTGTTTTAACAAAATAACTGAAAATATTGGAAGCAATTGAATTTGATTGTGATTCCATTGCATATAATTTTTTTCGGGATAAAAAAAGATAAGTGTGGGGATTTGATCGGTGTATTTTAGGTACATTATAATTTATATTTATTGGAATAAAAATGCACCGATATTAGAGTAAAATATAACAACTTATTGTGATTTTATTGTCAGGAGGGTCAAGATGAAAACAAGTTAAAACGTTGAAATTGTATCATATTTGAGATAAAAAGATATTAGCGGTCAAGAATCATGTTTATGAATTTTGTCTATTGAACGTTATGATTTTGACATGTTCTAATTTAGTTAAGAATTTGATATGAGCATAAAGACTATTAATTCATGTAAGTTTATTTTGGGAGTTGAAGGAAACAATTTAACATAGTTGCATGAACTTCAAGATTTTAAAGAATATGATTGGCTTTGAAGTTATAATGATATGCATCATATATTCATGAATGTGGAAGTGGGCTTTTGTTGGGATAATTCTACTAATTGGCCAGGTCACGTGAAAAAGAGTGCTAAACAAAATTAATCATCTTAGTGGGCCTAATGTGGACTACAAGGAAAAGAAATTGAAAGGCGGTGGAGCAAACAAGTGGAGGTAATTAAATAGGAGTTCGACGACTGTTGGGAGAGATCTTTTGGCAGACGGCTGAAGAGAGGGACGCAGAATCCTTTGAACGCGGAACAAGATGAGAACTATAATCATGAGCGGCTAGGCTCTTTGTGACTTTCTGTAGGCGGACGGTTCAGTTAGGTTTTTACTTTTCTCAGTTTATACTTATGTCTGGATGTGTTTTTGACCTTGACAAAGTTGTGTGAATACATTGATGTGTTGATTTCTTTGAACTATTTGCATGTGTTTTGAGTTCTTGCTTTACAACTTGTCCGGTTCATGACAAAACCTAGTAGCTTGTTGGGTGACATAAAGTAGGTTGACTCACACTAGTAAATAGGGTTAATCGAGCTGTAAAAGATCTGATGACAAACACCTATTTTTTATTACCATCTTAAATAACCAACTTTCCAACACCATGTCTATGTGGTGGCCAATCAATTGAGTAAACTGAGTTTTGTGAAACCTAGAACCTAAAGTTTCGAGGAGGTTACGTTTTATAAATTTGATATTTTTTCTCTTACTTAGTTTAAAGTTTTCTTTCAAACCAATCAAAACCCCCAAATCTAGATTAGTAGTAGTTAATTAGATGATTTAGCTAAATGCTAACCACATTCCCCGTGGATACGATACCCTACTTACGCTATCTACGTAGTTTAATTTGGTTTTTTGCATGACCCTTACGACAGTCATCAACATGCTCCTTGTATAAGATGGAACCGCCGCTCTTTAGGTCCAAATTCGCGGTCTATAAAGCCCACAATGCCTTGTGCTCTAGCTCCACCAGTAGATGGCATGATTTTCCATATACTAACCTAAACGGAGTAGTCCCGATAGGTGTCTTATATGTAGTCTGGAAAGCCCAAAGCGCATCATCTAATTTCTCCGACCAATCCTTGCGGTTTTGACTTACCGATCGCTCAAGGATTCTCTTCAATCCCCGGTTAGTAACTTGCACTGCCCGCTTGTCTGTGGATGGTATGGTGTAGATAGTTTATGATGAATACCATAGCGGGACAAGGCTCGCTCAAGCTGCGCATTACAGAAATGCGTCCCTTGATCGCTAATAAGTGCCTTCGGGGCACCAAACCGGGCAAACAAGCTCTTTAGAAACCTCACAACCGCTTTTTAGCAACATTAGCGGGTAAGGTTTGCGCCTCGGCCCACTTCGGTACATAGTCAACCGCTACTAGGATGTACTTGTTTCAGTGTGAGGATGGAAATGAGCCCATGAATTCGATACCCCATATATCGAACACTTCACAAACCTGAATCAAATTTTGACACATCTCATTGTGTGCGGATATATTTGTCGCCCTCGGGCAAGCATCGCACGCTGTCACCCAATTCTGCACATCACAAAATATGGTGGGCCAATAAAAAAGCAAAACCTAACACTTTCTTCGCGGTGTAGTTGGTTCCATTATGACCTCTAGTGGGCCCATCGTGACATTGCCACAAAATATCAACAGCCTCCTTTCCAAACACACATCTACGAATCACCTGATCCGCGCCAAATCGAAACAAGAATGGATCGTCCCAAATGTAATACTTAAGGTCCGCGAAGAATTTCCTCTTTTGCTGATGCGTCAATCCTTTAACAAGGATCCCACACGCAAGGTAGTTCGGAAAAATCAGCAAACCAAGGCGACTCATCATTCCCTTCCACACTCATGAGGGAAATTGTCATTTATTGGCTCCCAACGCGCGTCCTCAGTATCTCAGTGCTCCAATCTGGAAAGATGATCGGCCGCAACATTCAACGAACCCTTCTTATCCAGAATTTCGATGTCGAACTCCTGTAGCAATACAATCCACCTGATGAGACGCAGTTTAGCGTCTTGTTTGCTGAACAGGTTTCAGATGGCCGCGTGATCGGTGAACACAATTGTCTTTGACAGAACTAAGTACGATCTAAATTTATCAAATGCAAAAACTACCGCCAAAATCTCTTTCTTGGTAGTAGTGTAGTTCTCTTGTGCATCGTGTAGAGTCTTGTGGGCGTAGTAGATTAGATGGAAGTGCTTGTCCTTCCGCTGTCCCAACACAACCCCTATCGCATAAACACCCGCGTCACACATAATCTCAAACGGCAAAGTCCAGTCCTATGCGACTAAGATGGGGCCTCTACAAGCTTTTGCTTGAGAAGGTCAAAGGACTTCAAGCACTCCTCCCAAAAGATAAATGGAACATCCTTCTCCAACTAACGGGTCATTGGTCTAGCGATTTTTGAGAAGTCTTTAATGAGTCTCCTGTAGAACCCCGCATGATCAAGGACGCTCCATATCACTCTAACCGAAGTGGGAGGTGGAAGTCGAGAAATAATGTCAACTTTAGCTGGGTCAACTTCCATACCTACTTGTGGTATCTTATGCCCAAGAACTATGCCCTCTCTCACCATAAAGTGGCATTTCTCACAGTTTAGCACAAGATTTATCTCCTCACACCTTTTCAACATCTTTTTCAAATTTTCCAAACACTGATCGAAGGAATCTCCAAAAATTGAGAAATCATCCATAAACACCTCCATGGAATCCTCTATAGGACCGATCCTCGATGCTTAGGAACCTAAGTTTGATATCTAACGTCCACAATAGCGGAAATATTACGTCGTGTTACCAATAGACAAGAATTAATTAGTTAAACGTCAGTTTTATTGATCAAATGTTCTGAATACAGACTGACAGAGCTTCGCCTCTGAGATGCCAAAGTTACAAATGAGACACACAAGCTAGGTATTTATAGCATTCAAGTTCGGTCATGGAGGTGCAAGTTCACCTGAACTTGCCTATGCAAGTTCGGCCGAACATGCCTGAGCATGTTAACACATGGGCGAACTTGGCTAAGACACATCATAAATACTTCATAACCTAGCCTATCCAGCTCTATACAATATAGACTCGATATAAGACTAAGACATATACATTATGCACCAACATACTCCCTCTTGGATATCGTCTTCGTCTTTTATCAGTCTTCAAAACCCTGTCTTCATATATACGTTAACGTACCCGACCGAAGAAGTTCTTGTACGGCTTCTTTTGTCTCTCTTGTTTCGGATCTGGCGTCTGATCAGTTGCCTTACCGCTTTTTCCATTCTATCTTTGATCACCTCACTTCTGGTTTCTTCTTTAAGAAATTCAACTCTTTCCAGATCCCTCCACTTTGTTTGCCACATTTTACCAGAATTTACATCACGTGCATAGCAAACGTTAACAACTTAATGATACTACATCGCCTGTACCTTTTCTCTTTCTTCAAAAACAATCTTGTTGTAGAAAAGGCATTTTATATCTTCTCTCGAGTAGTTAACCAACCACATAGGATCTAGAATCCTTATCGTCCTCCACAAACCTCTCATACCCTGATGACTCATCACTTCAACTCGTTCCTTAGCAATATCCAAGTGATCTTAAAACTTTAACACAATCACTGCTTCACAAGTAGCTGGATCAATCTGCCACCACTTGAATAAAGGATAGAAGTTCTGCTCAATCGGCATAAGTGGCATATTCCTCGTGGCTCTAGGACGTTTCATAATTAACGTTATGTCCTTTTCCCCGGTAACCTTGTTAATCTTTATTCTTCATCTCGGAATAAATGGCTTCTAGTGATTCCAACCTTTATCAGTTCATACTTAATCATCTTCCACAACAACTGATCAACTGTCTTCATATGATAAGTAACATTCACTGTTTGCACTAGGTCTTCCATATCCCAATACGGCAATGTCTTTAAATCGGCAAGATATTTGAAGTATTGCACTCTAAATTCTCTTTTGATTGCATATACGTTGAGCTCTTTAAACCATCCTAACTAAGTATATCCCCCAAAGAAACATCTTTATTTCTGGTGAAGAATGCTAGTGGACGTCGAAACTTACGTTCACGTGGCATCTCCTTGAACTAGGACTTTTTTGCTTCAGCTATCTCTTTTTTGGTCATCGGTTTAGGAATTTTTCCTTCTCGTAGCTCTTCAGTAATCTCTCTTTCAACATATCTTCATTAAGCTGTTTATACATTTCTCCGAATGTAGCAAAACTTTCTGAATCCTGACCAACATACTTAGCTTTTTGATCTAATTCATCATCTGATGACCAATCTTCAACTATCACACGATTATACTCATCAGCTTCAAACCTTCTCTCGTACTGATACTCTTTCAGTTCAAATGTGTTGACATTCATAACCTCTTCAAAATCAAACTCTAAATTCTCAGCTTCAACTTCAACTAGTTTTGCCAGACCTTCTTTCGAGTAATTATGTACAAACTCACCTTCTTCAACATTGTGTTCCAACATTAGTATCAAAAGTTTCGTAGGTACTGCAGTTATAGGCTTCACAGATCGATCAACATCTAACACATCAATATCACCTGAAGGCCCTTTTTGCCCTGACTTCCCCTAGCTTTTATCTTCCATCTTATTCGATTCATTGTTCATCAGATCAGAAAAATCAAACTCATCAAATGCTTTAGCTTCATTGATCTTTAAACCTGTACCACCCTGATCAAAATCATCATCACCTTGATCAAAATCGCCATCGTCATCCCCAACATTCCAATCTTCATAACCTTCTTCCTCTTCATCTTCATTCTTATCTTTCTCAGCTTCATCATTGTCTTTTTCTTCAGTAACAATGATAGGATCAGAAGGCTTGACAGATTCGTCAACCTTTTGGATATCAGACTCAGAAACTTTTGAAACATCTTCAGCAGATTTCTCGGGGACATCGGAAGATTTCTCAGCAGTAGATTTAGGAGCTTTACCCTCAACCTGCTTTCCTGTACCACTTCCAGCCAATTTTTTAGCACGTTCCTTGGCTTCTTGACGATCCAGACGATCGTATTCAGCGATAAACAATATTCAGATTGTTAGATAACACCTTCTGTAATCTGATGAATCTTCGATCGTTCAAAGCTTGAATTTTCTTCAATTCTACAATCTCTGTCTGTAGTTTTTCATTGGCGTCCTGCTGACTGTCTATCAATGCCTTGTAATATTCACATTCATTCTCAAGCACCTTCACTTTATCGTCAAGAATTTCTTTTTCGACTTCACTTTGATTCACCTTCTTTACAAGCTCAGCCTTTTCTAACTCAATTTATGCAACTTTATCTTCCAATGCCTTCACATGCTTTTCTAACATCTCAGCATTAGTCTCTGGGAAAAATTCATCCAAGTCTTCAAGACTGATTGGACCGTGTGGCATATCACCAAACATACTTCCCCTTGGTGTCTTTGGTGTTGAATCTTTTGGTGTTGCAGTTTTTGGTGTTGACTTCTTCGGCGTAGAACTTTCAGGAATAGAAGTCTTTGGAGCACTAGGCGATTCAGCGATAGGAACTTCAACAAATCAGACACAGGAGGTTCTTGTGTAACTCCTGGCCTTTCAGCTTCGACATGAACAACGACAAGAGGTTCTTGTGGAGGAGGTTCTTGTGTGGCTTCTGTGCTTTGCACCTTACTTTTATATCTCTTGCTCACCGCTTACTGAGCTTTCTTAGCTTTTCGTTTCCCGTTAGTATGAGGTGACCCTGTAGTCTTCTTTGATCTTTCAACTGCTGGAGACTTTGTACGTTTCGCCTTTTTCTTAGGCCTCTCCTCATCAGATTCATTTTCAGCATTTGAATCAAAATCTGTATCCAACTTTCTTTCTTTTTCTGCTCTAGTTTCTGCTTCTGTCTTTCAAGCTCTTTATCAGATTCTTCATTTTCGAATGTAGCAGAAATCACATCATCTTGAGTTGTCTTTACAGTTTCTTGATTCTCAATAACACCCGCAGCGCTAGATCCAACAACTGCTTCAACATTTTCACTTTCCTCCTCATCAACAAGCATTGTTTCAACTTTCTTTGACGTTTGCTTCTTTTTCGGTTTATCAGCTTCAGCTTTCAAAAACCATTCACTCCTTGCCTTCGGTTTGAATTCCTTAAACCATTCTCGTTCAGCATTAAGTTCATTCTCATCGTCGCTACCATCTTTTCTCCATTTGTTGTCGGGCGGCGATACATAATCTGAGTCTTTAATCGCCCCGAATACTGGCTTGGCAATAGGAGCTGAAGCTTGCTTTTGGAACTTAATAAGCTTCTGCACAGTCGTTTCGTCGAGATGAACCAGATAAAGAACGTCATTCGGATCTCGAGCAATGTTGGCATACTTCTCATCAATTAACATCTGTATAAACCTTGGATAAAGACACAATCTTGAGTCTTCCATGTTCTTCGACATGTGAGTAAAAACCACTTCGAAACGTTGAAAGGCTTTTTCAAAATAAGCGTCGTTGCCATGCTAGCCAAATAATCATGTACATCATCCAAACCGGCTTTTAGATGGCTAAATATATGAATCAACGCATCAATCAGAAGCTTGTAGGGGTTAGGCACTTCCCCTTTCTTCAGCGTCGGCTTGTTTACGCTTCCTTTGTGGCCCAAGCGGAAAAAGCATCCGCGAACCATCTTTTTGTCTAAACGAATCGGATCGTCTTCTTTGTCTTTGAGCTCCAAAATCATTCGGATATCACTTTCGGTTACTGTGATCGGCTTTAGCTCATCACCAACTTGTAATGTAGAAGAAATTGTCTTCTCGTCAGCGCTCAAGCTTGCGTTCATCCAAAAAAGAACAATATGAGAACGATATGATACGGTGCGCTCAGTAATTGCACGATGAATATGACTATCTTCGAGAAATTTCAAAATGCTATCATATTCTTTCAGTGAGGGATAGATCGTCTTATCAAGCGTGATGCATGTATTGTGAGTTTTAGAAAACTCAACAGAAATAACACGCGCTGGAATCTGTGCCTGAAAAATAACGTAAAACAATTAGCACGCTTATCGAGAAAAAATACCAAAAATTTTCTAACACTTTAATCCAGTTCGGGCGAACTTGATTAGGTGTTACAACATTCTGTTTTTAACAAGTTCGCCCGAACATGTGACAAACATGTTCAATTTTTTCAAATGTAAGTTCGGGCGAACTTACAATTGTTTATCATTCAGTTTTATCTAAGTTCGGCCGAACATGTATGAAACATATGTTCCTCATTAAAGAAAAAGTTCGGGCGAACTTACAATTTAAATAAATCACTTTTTATTATCATAAGTTCAGTCGAACATGATTGAATCAAAACACTTCAATAATCAAGTTCGGTCGAACATGCTTCTGGATTATTTAAACATGTTTTGGACAAGTTCGGTCGAACTTGACAACAAGTTCGGTCGAACTTGACAACAAGTTCGGCCGAACTTGTCGTCTTATCAAAAGACCAAACAAGTTCAAACATGCAAGAGTGCATTTCAGTTCAATCAAAATCAATTTCACGGTCAATTTTAAGTATAGATTAAAGATCTATGTTCAATTTTGTCCAACAACATCTTTAGCTATCAGATTTTAACAATTTAAGATCCATTCGGTTAGTTCATGGTCAATTCATGGTTTAATCTCCAATATCTCACCTCAGTCATGGTAATTGGTGTGCAAATCACCAAAAACAGACTTCAATCAGACAGAATAACCTTTCAAAAGTGTCAATTTCGCTTAAGATCTCTAAAAGCTCAAGTTCGCTCAAGTGTTTCTGATAACACGTGAATGAGTTCGGCCGAACTTGAATGGTATTTATACCATGTCAAGTTCGACGAACTTGCTAAGCCCATCATGAAGGCCCAGAGTAAGTTCGAGCGAACTTATCTTTTAAAAACAACAACCAGCCATCTTCAAGTTCGGTCGCACTTGCTGATTGTTAAACTTGAATTGTTTAGCAAATTCGGTCGAACTTGCCAAACCTCAAAATTTCAACTTTTTCAAAATTTTCTTTTTTAACCCTGAACTTTCAAACTTTTTACCAGTTATGAAAAGCCACTCAGTTGACCAAGTCCAAGCTAATAACCTTGGTTAACCGATTTGTCTGCCGAGTCCAAGTTAATAACCCTAGTTTGACCCGTTATGAACAAATTGTTGATATTTTCAAAATCAAAGTTTCAAATTAATGAACTTTTTATTGTTTTAACTTTTCAGATTAACAGATTAGCTCCCAGCCCGTTGTCAAAGAGATTCCCACCAGTTCTAGCTCCTTACCAAACTTCGAAGATCCGTTCTCCAACATATCAGTTGATTGAGACATATCACCAGTACCATTGACCTTTAAATGACTTTAAGTTTTAAACTCATTTACCTAGATTGTTGATATGTTTGTCCACTTAAACTTTACCACATTTCTCAACTGTTTCAAGATATGTTAAGGTAGAATTTATGAAACTTGACTTATCTATGGTTCCCACTTCTTGAATATACTCCCGTATCCAGATTCCCTAGATTTCATCTTACAGGTGAATATAGCGTAATTGATATCTGTATCTGGGTTGTGCGAGACCTTGAGAGCTTAGGTTAGTACTACCGTACAGACAAAGAGATGAAGCCTCGTCTTTAAGGTGTGTTCCACTTAAGGAATCATTTCAACATTGCAAATGATTAGATCTTTCGATACTTTTCAATATTGCATGCAGTTTGGAGGTTTAAAGCGAAAGTATTAAAGAAGTTCTAGGCCATTGCTTTCGCAAAATCCAAAGAACTTGTATAATACTCCAGATATCAACTATCTATAAACACCTCGTATCTCAGAATCAGGCAATCTTTCAAACGAAATTTCGGAGTACTAAGTCCATATATCCAAGATGTGTTAATCCACAAGATTAAGCAGTTGTAAAATTTAATTTATATCTCGAAAACAGTTTACTGAACGTGTTAAGCCTATCGACACATCCACAGTAAGACTCGTTTATCAGTTTTAAACCTTACATTTCTTTAGCATACTGTGATAGTCCACTGATGTACTATCATTTCCTTTTATGACAATGAACTCTTTTTGTCTTTTTCAATGTTTTGTACATTTTGAATTTTTATATGTTTTTGGATTTTAATGTTTTCAAATGTTTTTGTATTTTCTATAACATTTCTCCCCCTAAAATCAAAAACATCTTTTTGGATTTTAGTTTTTAATAAAATTCTAAACTAGAAAGATATTTACAAACCAATGTGGATCACGCGAACTCGTCGTCCGATCCGTATTCAACCTCAGCGTCCGCACCTGTCAGCAAATTTTTCATACCATTAATTCTCAACAAGTATTTAAACCGTGACAAAGAAAATGGTTTGGTATAAAAATCAGCCTTTTGTTCGTCGGTGTGGATTTTTTCTATTCGTACCAATTTCTTTTCGTAGCAATCAGGAATGAAATCATAACGAATTTCAATGTGTTTTGTGAGTGAGTGATGAACCAGATTTTTAGTTATATCGATGGCTGCCTTGTTATCAACATACAGCGGAGTGTCTAGAAATTGCAGACCATAGTCTCTCATCTGTTGTTGAATCCACAGAATCTGTGAACAACAGCTGGAGGCCGAGATATACTCAGCTTCACAGGTAGAGAGAGCGACCATAGTCTGTTTCTTACACTGCCAGGTTACCATTCTTGTTCCGAAGAACTGGCATCCCGCTGTAGTTGATTTTGAGTTCAACTTATCTACACCAAAATCATAATCAGCATAGCCTGTGAGGTCGAAATTATCGTTCTTCGGGTACCACAAGCCGGTGCTTGGGCATCCTTTCAGATATCTGAAGATATGCTTCATGATCTGCATGTGTAAGATCCTCGGGCTTGACTGATATCTGGCGCATAGGCAGGTTGGATACATAATATCTGGGCGCGATGTCGTCCGATACATCAGCGATCCGATCATCGATCTGTATAACGTCTTGTCAACTTTTGCTCCAGTCTCCTCAACACAAATACCATGATTTAGAGTAAGAGGCGTAAATAGAGGCTTCAAGCTTTCCATTCCAAACTTCTTCAAGATGTCGTGAACATACTTAGTCTGGTGAATGAAAATACCATCCGGAAGCTGATCTACTTGCAAACCAAGAAAGAACTTCATTTCGCCCATCGAGGACATTTCGAATTTCGTTTTCATGATTCCCTCAAACTCTTTGCATAGACTATCATTTGTAGATCCAAAGATGATGTCGTTAACGTAGATTTGCACTATAATCAGATGTCCATCAACTTCTCTGGTGAAAAGAGTACTATCCACAGTTCCTCTGATAAAGCCGTTTCCGACGAGATGTTTCGATAACGTCTCGTACCAAGCTCTCAGGGCTTGGTGTAGACCATAAAGAGCTTTATCTAGTAGGTACGCTTTCTTCTTGTTAAGTGGATCGACAAACCCCAGTGGTTGTCCAACGTACACCTTTTCGCGTAATTTGCCATACCGAAAAGCCGATTTGACATCTAATTGATAGACCTTAAATCCTTTCCATGATGCAAAAGCTAGAAAAATTCGGATAGATTCCAATCGAGCTACTGGTGCATAGACTTCCGTGTAGTCTATCCCTTCTTGCTGGTGAAATCCCTTGATAACAAGCCTAGCTTTGTTGCGACCAATAACTCCTCTATCATCACGTTTACACTTAAAGACCCATTTTGTATCAATTGCTTTCTGATTTTCTGGTAGGTCTTCAAGCTTCCACACACGCAACTTTTCAAACTGCAATAATTCTTCTTGCATTGCTTGTACCCAGTTTTCATTGGCTAAAGCTTCAATAACTATCTTAGGCTCAATCTGACAGATGAAACATGAATAGAAACAATAGTTCTGGGTTGTAGCAACGCGTGTGTAGAAACAACTGAGTGCTTTATTAATTTTCCCTCAAGTTTTAACACCAGTTTGAAGTTCTCCGGTAATATTTGTTGACGGATGATAGGAATATGATCGCGGCAATTCTTCTCTTGGAACATCTACTGAGTTTTGCTGATTTGTGATGTTGAGATGAACAACCAATTCAATGTTTGGAGAGCTTGATGAAGCTTCATTTCTGTTGTTCGAGACTGCAGATTGATTAAGAAGACTTGTTATCTGCTCCACTTCTTCATCTGAAGAAGATGATTCCCATCAGCATCAAATGTTGGTGCTCCATCTTAATCAGATGCTTGATTCTGAGGCATACTGGGCTCCGTTGTTGTATTCACTGGTTCGGTAGAGGCATTCATTGGAAGAGTAGTAGGTATTGATAATGTTTCAGAAACATTTTCAGCCGGAACACAACTATTGTTTGAACTTGCGCCAGAAGAAGATGGATACAACGTGGGTTGATTAACCATAATTGGTCACACAATTTGTTCTTGATTTGCTGACTGGTGAAGATAATATAATGCTGCACCTTCTTCGTCAGTTAGTTCTTTGGCCAAGTCAAATGACTTCCAAAGGTCTTGATAGTTAAACAGCCACGCATCACCTTTCCTTTGAATAGGATCCGTGTAGTTGAAATAATCCACGTGTTGTGCTGCAATAACCTTTCTTAATGAAGGAACATATACTTTTCTCAACGGACTCGCATAGCCGACAAAAAAACCTTCAAGAGATTTAGCTCCGAATTTTTCATCTTGGTCTATTACAGTACATGGAGCACCGAATGGTTCTAAGAACTTTAAATTTGGCTTCCTTCGGTTTGTCATCTCAAAACATGTTTTCTTTGTTGGTTTGACAGTCAGAACCCTGTTTAGCATGTAGCAAGCCGCAGCAACCGCTTCACTCCAGAAGCTGATAAGAAGTTTAGAATCTGCAAGCATGGTTCTCGCAGTTTCAATCAAAGTTCGGTTTTTCCGTTCAGCTACTCCGTTTTGATGTGGAGTATAAGGAGCTCTAAACTCGTGCAGAATCCCTTTTGCGTTGCTGAATTCCTTCATTTTGTTATTCTTAAACTCTGTGCCGTTGTCACTTCTAATGCGTCTGACCGGTAGATGATAAATGTTCTCGAGTTTCTAGAATAGAATAACCAAGTTCTCGAATGTTTCGTCTTTTGATTCTCGAATATCTCGAATAGTCATTTGTCACGACCAAGCAATATAAGTCTCCTGAGATGCTTCGAACATTTATAGGACCAAATAAGTCCATGTGGAGACGTTCTAATGGCAACTTGATTGAGTTTAAAATCTTCTTCGGATGAGATTTCTTGATCTGCGTTCCCTTCTTGCATACCAAGCAATGATAAGACATCTGAAAACTTCAAAGATCTACGCCTTCTACAAGATCATTATGAACCAAGAAATTCATTTTTCGCAAATGAATATGCCCCATCTTACGATGCTAAAGAATAGAATCTTTTTCAGTAGCCTTTGATACAAAACATTGTGCTGATTGTGATGAAGTGGTAGCAACACCCATATCAAGAACATATAAATCATTCTCTCGCGGTGCTCGCATCAGAATCCAGTCATCTGGTATTTTGAATCCCGGCTTCAAGATAATACAATCCTTGTCGTTGAAATGGACTGTAAATTTCTTGTTACAAATCTGCGATATACTCAGAAGATTGTTCTCTAGTTCTGCAATATAGTTCACGCGATCAAATGAAACTACGCCATTGGAGAGTTTTCCCTCGGCGACTATCTTTCGACCTTGATTTCCTGCAAATCCAACATATCCACCATTGATAGCTTTAATGTCGAATAGCAATGCTTTCATTCCCGTCATATGCCTGGACGCTCCACTATCCAAAATCCACTTTGAAAGTACGGATCTTTGGAGCCCCTGCAAAATTCAGAAATTAGGTGAAAAGCTCTACCCAAGCCTTCTTGGTCTTGGGTTTTACTAGATAACCATCATCAAATGCATATTCAAACTCATTAATGTCATCAAAATCAAATTCATCATCTGTTTCAACAATGTTAATGTTTGAAAATTTCACTTTTTTCTTATCTTTTACAGATTTGACGTTATCGATCTTGATTTCTGTTTTAATTTCTTTCACATTCTCACTAGTCTTCACCTGCTCCGACTTAGTGATTTCAGACTTTGATTCTTTTGTGTTGTCAGTCTTTACTAGCTTAGACTTAACAACACCAGATGTTGTTGACCTTTTCTTGGCAATCCAGGTTTGAGATTTGATATTAGCCTTTTTGATGTAAAACTTGTTTTCATTAGACCTAGAAGTTTCACCTTTTTTGAAAATGAAATTTTCAAAAATCTTTTCAGACTTTGGTTTAACTTCTGGTTTTGATTCATTTCGTTTCAAAATCTTTACAAGTTTTGCAAACACTGGTTGCTTTGGTTTAACAACATTTGAATCTTCTTTTCTTTGAAGATAAGCCGGTTTTGATTTCGGACATTGTCGTGCTATATGACCAATTTCATTGCACTTGAAACATGTCCGATTATCAAGTGGATGTCCTTTAACAAGTGGTTTTACCCTACTTGAAGTTTTGACACCACTTGTAACCTTGGCTTTATCTCGAATTTCTTTCTCCTTCTTGAACTCATCATTTGACTGTTTACCAATCAAATTCTCCTCATGAACTGTACTCGTCCCATATACAAACTTCATGTTTTTGTTTTTATATTCATGAAATGGCGACGGTTTCTTTACAGATTCATCAGTTTCTTCTTCTAAACCCAACCCCGCTCTCCAGTTTTCCGGATGATCACCACCGTTTCTTTGGTAATTGTTTCTTTTAGGTTTAGAATAGAATTTTCGTTCATTGATTACCAATTCCTCTGATGTGTCTTCCACGAGTTTAAAAAATTTGTCTAGCAATTCTTCTTTCACATTCTGAATCGGGAAGCTATCATCAAAGTATAGTCTATCCGAATCCTTAATTTTGTACATTACAATATTAGGATCATCACTTAGACCATCCTCTGACGACTTATCGTCATTTTCAGACTGTGAATCGGAATTTTTTGAACTCGAGTTGGTGCTTTTGAAGCTGCCGTCATCAGAATCACTTAAAACATTTTCAACCACTTTGTTAACCACAGCGTTGATGTCATCATCAGATTTAGCATAGACTATATCAATGTTCTCTGGCAACTCGTTTTTCTTTTCAAAAAGTAATTCAACATTGAGTGCCTTGTCCATCCCGTCTGCAGATTTAACACAGTATTTCTCGCAAAGGGGTGGAGGAACATTGCTATATTCTTTGCCCGCTTTCTTTTTGGGTTTTTCTTCCATTGAGATTGTTGGAAGAATGTGATCGATAACATACGCGTTGGTGGTATAACTTCTTAGCAATTGTCGAACTCTTTCAGTTTCAATTGTCATGTCTTGAAGTTGTTGTTTGATTTCAGCAATGGTATTAATATAGGTGTTAATTGCTCTTTGTTTATCCATTACTGTACCACTCAACATCCTTATATTATCATTTTGTTCGATGTTATTTCTGTCGAGTCTGCCATAATCATTTTTCATTTTGTCATACGCTTCTTTCATTGTGCGATAATCATATTTTAACAAATCGTTATGCACATTGTTTTCAGCGATGATCTTTGATTTTTCGGCACATTCGACACAAGGTTCAGTACATTTTGTACAAGGTTTCTCAACCTCTACAACTTGTACTTTGACAACTTATTTCTCGTCAACCTTTACCTCTGGACCTACCTTGGTTAGATTCGCCATTAAAGCTTTATCTTCCATGTCCTTGAGGTCTTCGACTTTCATTTCTTGAGTGACATCAATGATCACTTCATCAATCTTTTTCTCCTCAACTACTTGTTCTTTCGTGCTTCCATCAAAGTGACCTGCAAAACTGTCACAAGAATTAGATGATAAAATTCCTTGTCTCTGCATATGGATATATTCCTCTTCTTCCTACTGTTGATGCAAGTATTGTTCCAGAATAGCTTGTTCAAAAGCTACTGCTTCTGCTGTTGCCAATGCTTCAGTTACTGCCGCTACTTCTTCTGCAGAATTATCTTTAACTATATCCGCCATCAAAGCAACTCCGGTCTTTTTGCCGATATAAGAGTTTCAATCAAAACCATCATCTTCTGTGGATGCAACCATGGCTTTCTCCGTGGTACTACTGTTTGGTTTTTCTTGGATCTCAATCTGAGTTTTCTTCGGGAAAGGTTTATATTGAAGTGCCCTCTTGTAATATTCATTCCCTCCTCCGAAAGGACTTTGATTTCCAGTTGGCTCAGTGTTCTTACACTCTCTTTTAAAATGTCCCTTCTATCGGCATTTAAAGCATGTGACTTTGGATTTGTCAAAACCCATTTGTTGCTGGAGTTCCCTATGTCACGGCCTGTGAGTGCAACGAACTTTGTCACTCTCCTGATGATCGAAGCTAATGACCACTTGATGTCCATTAGTTCGAGCTCTTCCTCGTCTACCTGATCATAATCTTATGCGGTCATCTCGGGATTTCCGATTTTACCGGCAACAAGACATTCATAAGACTCTAAGACGGTAGCAAGTAGTAACATATGTTGTTTTGCAACTTCTTCTGAAACAACATTGTTCAAATTCATTGCGATGTTGCATTTGTAAACATTCGGATCAGAACTTTGCTGTTGGTTCTGATTTGCTTGACTTTGAAATGTTGAGTTTGAACCAGTGCTCGAGTAAGAACTTTGTGGACTTTGGTCATACTGAGGCTGTGAATGATTCTGGTTCTGTGGAGAAGCATTGATGTTTGCACTAAAAGCAGTTCCAATTTTTGGACTCGAAATGTTATCTTGCATTCTAGTTTTGTAGTACAAACCTATGTCTTGAACAACATTAGCGTTCTTTGACTTCGCTATCTTCAGAAGCTCCATTTCATGGCCTTCGAGTTTATCGATAAAGGTTGACAACTTGAAGAAATCCCGCTTATCACTATTCTTCAGAACCATCAAATATGTAGTCCATTCACCCTCTGGTAGTGCGTCAGCAAGTTTGTCGATGTATTCTTGTTCTGTCTTCTCAAGACCATGTCTTCGCATTTGCACTTTGAGATGAAAGAAACGCTGAATCATTTGCTTAATAGTCCCATTCTTTAGCATGCTGAAGATACCGAACTCTTTCAGAATGAGAGCCTTCTTGCTTTTGATCATTTCAGCACTGCCTTGGTATTTCTTCTGTAATGACAACCAAAGTTCTCTTGATGTAGTATACTCTGGTAACAGAATCATAATATCTTCTTTTACTGACTGTTGGATGAGACTGATCATCTTTTTCTCTGCAATGTATTCGTCTCTCTGAGCTGTCGAGTAGTTGTACTTCTCTAGAACTTGTTGATGTTCATCTACCGGAGCAGTGTATCCTCTTTCAATTGACACCCAGCCAGCGAAGTGCATGGCTTGAACCCAGTAGGTAAATTTCTCTTTCCATGCTTCGTATTCGTCCATGCTAATCAGCTTGGGCGGTTTGACAGTCGTTCCCATTTCGTTATCAAGATTGACTTGACTAATCATGTTGGCATTTGACGAACTGGCTCCGACATAAAAGCTCTTAGTTGATCCTCCATCGTGAATCACGAAACGTGTACGCTGAAAATTTTTCAAAAACTTTGAAAACAATTAGACCTACTACAAGTTCGGTTGAACTTGTAGCAACAAATGAAGAATTCTTGGATTTTCTTTTGAAAAGATTTGATTATCTTCGGTCGAACTTATAACACCAAACAATAAGATCTTCGAGCGAACTTGCAACACAATTTTGATGAAAAACAAGCAAGTTCGGGCGAACTTACTTAAAACCTTCTTGATTTTACACAAGTTCGGTCGAACTTGATGCAAAATTAATGAAAAATCAGTATCTTCGAGCGAACTTAGTCAATATTTCCTCAAAAATTACACAAGTTTGAGCGAACTTGCTTAAAAATCACATGAAAAGTGATTTTTAGATCAAGTTCGGCCGACATGGCCAACAAGTTCGTTCCTGAGGGTTTTCAAAAACATGGTTTTTTCAAAATTTTGACATGAATTAGGTTGAATTTGGTCTCCAATATTTCAAGGGTTTATCTTTGTTGTATTTTACATGATATATTCAAAATTCAAAAGATTTTGACCATGAGTTCTTCATTTTGTGATCAAAAGTTAAGAAAAAAGAAGAATGGAGTAGAAATAGAAATGTTCTTGTCTATATACTATCAAATCAGGCTGTTCTAGCTCTGATACCACTTGTAGGACCGAACCTTGATGCTTAGGAACCTAAATTTGATATCTAACGTCTATAATAGCGGAAATATTACGTCGTGTTACCAATATACAAGAATTAATCAGTTAAACGTCAGTTTTATTGATCAAACGTTCTGAATACAGACTGAGAGAGCTTCGCCTCTGAGATGCCAAAGTTACAAATGAGACACACAAGCTAGGTATTTATAGCATTACAAGTTCGGCCATGGAGGTGCAAGTTCGCCCGAACTTTCCTATGCAAGTTCGGCCGAACATGCCTGAACATGTTAACACATGGGCGAACTTGGCTAAGACACTTCATAAATACTTCATAACCTAGCCTATCCAGCTCTATACAATACAGACTCGATATAAGACTAAGACATAGACATTATGCACCAACATCCTCGATCATATCATGGAAAATCACTACCATGCAGCGCTGGAAGGTAGCCGGTGCGTTACACAACCCGAAAGGCATACGCCGGTAGGCGAATGTGCCAAAGGGGCATGTATAGGTAGTCTTCTCATGATTCTCAGGAGCAATAGGAATCTAAAAATACCTAGAGAACCCATCCAGAAAACAGTAATAAGACTACGCCGACATACGTTCCAATATCTGATCGATGAATGGAAGCGGGAAGTGGTCCTTCGGGTGGCGTCATTGAAGTTACGGTAATCGATGCAAACTCGCCATCCTATGACTGTTCGGGTTGGAATAAGCTCATTTCTATCATTCGTAACTACCGTCATGCCACCCTTTTTGGGCAATAACTGGACGGGACTAACCTCAACCGAGTTGGAGATAGGATAGATCAAACCTACATCTGACAACTTTATTACCTCCTTTTTGATAACTTCTTGCATGTTTGAGTTTAAATGTCTTTGTGGCTGTGCACACGGCTTGTAATGGTCCTCCATGAGAATTTTATGAGTATAGAAGGAAGGATTGATTCCTTTAATGTCCATTATCTTCCACGCCATGGCTTTTTTATGAAGTAGCAAAACACCAAGAAGTTTGCTCTTTTCCTCGCCTGACAAAGATGGTGAAATGATAACCGGCAGACGACGCTCCTCATCTAAAAGCGCGTACTCGAGATGCGGTGGAAGCTCCTTAAGCTTTAAGGACGAAGGACCTTCTACTAAAGGCTTCGACTTCTCTTCGACCTCACGATCAATCTCTGTAAATTGATCCGGACTCTGGGAACCATCATCACCAATCTGATAGTCTGGCTGTTCTAAATAGTGGCCCTCCTGCATAATTCCATCTAGGTCCCCACATAACAGATGTGTGTCTGACTCAATCTCCTCAATCGTGCCTGGAAATGTGTGCTCACATAAGTGTTGACAATGTCAACATAATAGAGCGCATCATCATGACTTTGTGGGTGCTGCATTGACCGCTTAATGTCAAAGGTCACATGCTCGTCATTTACTCGGAGTGTAATCTGGCCGGTGGCTACATCTACAATCGTCCGGGCGGTAATCAAGAACGGACGTCCGAGTATCAAAGGCACTCTAGAATCCTCATCCATATCCAAGATAACAAAATCCACGGGAAACACAAACTTATCTTAACAATCATATTCTCAATGAACCCGCGTAGATACTTGATTGAACGGTCAGCAAGTCTAATGCTCATCCTCGTAGGTGAAGGCTCACCTAGATCCAGCTTGGCAAAAACCTTATAAGGAATAAGGTTAATTCTTGCTCCCAAATCAGCTAACACGTGACTGACAGACATGCTGCCAATAAGACAAGATAATGTAAAGCTGCCTAGATCTCCCACCTTCGTAGGCAGACGATCTTGAAGGATAGCTGAGCAACTCTCATTCCTCACAACACAGGACATATCCACAAGTTTCTGCTTATTTGAGAGGATGTCCTTCAAGAACTTCGCGTACTTAGGCCTTTGTGCTAAGGCTTCAACAAATGGTATGTTTATGTGTAACTGTTTGAACAACTTAAGAAACTTACAATATTATTCTTCATTCTTCTGCTTCTTTAGCCTGCCTGCGTATAAAAATGGAGGAGTATAATCTTTGACCGGCTTCTTGAGCTATGCTGTACTTGCTGGGCCTCGCCTAGCGTGCACCTCGTCTGAAGCATCCGTCTGGACCATCTCAGTGATCGGTGGTGAATCCGATGTGTCAGGTCCCATGGTTTTACCACCCCTCGTCATCACGACATTTAAATGCCCTTACGGATTTGGCTAAGTATTGCCTGGGAGACCACCCCGGGGTCTCTCAGACATCATTTTGGCCAACTGCCCTACCAGATTCTCAATGTTTTGAATCGAGGCCAACTGCCCTACCAGATTCTCAATGTGCTAGAGCTTGCTGAGTGAATTGAGTGGGCTCTAGTTACCCGAATTAGCTCTCCACCCAAAGTTCGGGTGATTTCTCCATCCCGGATTACACGTGTTGTTGTAAGGATTATTTTGTTGCCTCGCTTGATTGCTAACGAAATCTACCTCCTCCTGGCCCGCAAACATAACTCCCTGGTCACACACACCAAACTCATGCAATGCTCCACACTGATCACATCCCGAAATAGTCCGCGCTATTGTTTGGGACCGTGACTTATCAAACTTCGCCGACAATGCCACGATCTGTGCAGTGATAGCTATGTAATCGTCAACAGCATGAACTCCCGGGCGTGAAGATGTCCAACTCCTCTCTCCACCATGACATGAACTCGACTTCAACGCAACTTTCTCGGTGATCGCGTAAGCTTCATTAGGCATCTTCGTCCCTAGATCGGCACCTCGCATATACGTCTAAACGCTCCTGCGTGTCATAGTTGAGCCCTTGGTAGAACGTCAAAACTGACTGCCTCTTAGAGAAACCGTGGTGCGGAACATCAAGCAACAAGTCTCTGAATCGCTCCCAGGCTGCATGTAAGGATTCTCCATCATCCTGGCGAAATGTCATGATCCGGTTCCTCAGCTTCGTCGTCTTTTCTAGCGAAAAATACTTTTCCATGAATAACTCCGCCATCTCGTCCCAAGTCCTAATGGACACAACAGGAAGTGACATAAGCCAAGATCTAGCTTTGTCTCGCAAAGAAAACAGAAAAAGTCGCAACCGAATCGCGTCATCCGAAACATGTCGTATCTTCAAAGTAGAGCACACCTCCAATAATGCAGCAATGTGTCGACCGGGATCCTCATGCTCTGTTCCATCAAACTGCACCGAATTTTGTACCATATTTGTTATACTAGATTTTATTTCAAATTTGGCGCTACCACTGTCGGTCGGGCGATGCTCGGCTTCAAACCACCACCTCCGGGTTGGTTCATCTCGTTCAATGGTCGCTCGTTGTCCACCATGGTTGTACCTCCCTCGTCCTCTGAGCTCTCGGTCTCAGAGGGTACCACCGGCTCGTCCATAGCTGCCTTGATTTGCTGCACAACCGCGCGGGATCTCTCTCGAAGTCGCCTCCTTAGATCACGTTCGGGTTCAGTTTTTTTTGTAATAAAACAAATTTTTCTGTTTTAAAGAATAATTTTTTAAAAAAAATCGGAAGTAGGCCAAAAATTGAATAAAAATCGAAAACTAATAAAATACTTGAACTGGTATTGGAAGAATGGTTTTTCGGTTCCAAAAATTTCAAGAAATAAACAAATAATTAGTTCGAATTCGAACAAATAAATGGAATAAAAACTTAACCAATGTTTGAAGAAACATAAAAACGAATAAATTTCATAAAGATATTAACAAATGAATAAATAAAAAATGAAATGGAAATATTCACAAATATTAATAAGTATGTACACCGATAAAATATCGACTCGGTTCGTTCCTAAAACTCGCCACATCCCCGGCCATGACGCCAATAAACTTGACGTGTGTGTGTATATACATATTTTTACAATGAATTTTACACATGATTAGGTTTTAAATTTATAAAAATGATTTATGCTTAATATTAAAACACACACGAAAGGGCAAGTGTACCCCGTCATATATGTAGTAAAGTATCGATAAGAACCAAGTATCGATCCAAGGATGCGGGCGGAGACGATAGTACTAAACCTTTGTCATTATTCTACCGGTAGAAAAGATATGTGATAAGTTGTTTAGACTAGAAAATGACTAAAACATAATTTTTTTGTTTCTTTTTCTTTTTAAAAACATAATGGACTCCAAATATGAAAAATATAAATATAGCCTTGCTTTAAGAAGAACCGGAATATGTTAATTCACTAAGTCACTTGGTCAATTTTCCATTTTTCAAAGACAATTATATCCCTTTCGGGAATACTAACATGACAACTCTTTGGAAAGTCAAAACGATAAACACACTTTAACCACCTAAAATTGTTCTATAACTCCCTATTGATGAATGTCTATGAAAATCCCTTAAAAATAAGCTATTCATCTGTTAGGAGTTTTCTAACCTCACTTAATCAAGAAAAGCGACATCGATAAACACAATGTAACCACCGAGACAAGCATAACCTAGATTAAATCACAACCGAGTTCATTTTACGAATCTTGAACACAAATCCACCAAGAAAGCAATTTTGGCCTAAATTACTAACAAAGTTATAACTTATGTCAAGAATCCGTAACAACACCATCTAACTCGCCAAGGTCCTTCCGTGAGGGAAACATTCTTGATTATTATTAATTACCCCTTACTAAACCAATACCCATTTCTAGTTTCATGGTGTAAACATTTTAAGAAGTTAAAAGTCTGCTAATACATGATTAATTAAGCTTCTTCTTTCAAATATCCTAACTAACCACATATTAATCATCCAAGATAATTAACTATAATAAAAAATCCAACATCAATAAACAAGGTTGCAAACTAATCATCAAGGACTAAAATAGAAAGTTGTTAGGTGTCATTACAAACATGATTAACATACTAATGGTTGTTTAATAAGCAAGGAATACATAATTTTTTTACCCTTAGGCTACATAATATATAATCAAAATCATGAAGAGATTCAAGAATTAAACCATAAACAAGCTTAAGATTGAGGACCCGGATGGTAATAGAGCTTCCTAGCGCGATAAGGGTGTAATTCGGAGCAAAAACGTTGTTACCAGAGCCCTAAATTCGCCAGAATCGCTCCCAAAAGTCCAGGATAACGATCAGAATGTGTTCTGTGGTTGTTATATAACTTTTTCATTGGCACGGTCGTGCGCATGAAGTGCACGGCCGTGCACTATTCATCGTATCTTGTGACGGCCGTGCGCAAGTGTGGCACGGTTGTGCATCTCTGAGCTTCAGGCCGCCCTGCTAGTCGCACTGGCAGTGCTCTCCAGGAAACAGGCTTGGCACAGTTGTGCCAAGGCACGCACGGTCGTGCACACTGGTGTAACTTGTGGCACTGGCATTGGCACTGGTGGTAGAGTCTCGGTATTCGCATTGGCACGGTCGTTCCAGCATCCGCACGATCGTGCCGATTGATCTGCACTTCACAGAATCTTCATAACTCTGCCGATTCGCCATGAAAATTCATTTTTTCGTCTTCTTCTTGTCTGGTATGCTGTTTAAGGCCTTTAAACCAAAACATACCTGATTAAGTGCCAAAACTTCGGTTTTATAGCCAAAAACACGTAAAACAGGGATAAAATGGGGGAATAAAGTATGTGTATTGATACATATATCAAACCTCTCCACACTTGAATTTTGCTTATCCTCAAGCTAACTAAAATAAAGATAGAATAAAAGAAAATTTCTAACGAGTTTAAGTAATTTACAATCTACATAGTTAATTTGCATACATAACGGTTAGCCGGTTTTTCAAAAGACATATTCAATGAATCCGAAACAAACAAACGCATGTGAATATATGTAACGATAACCAAAAACCATGATTCCACTTTCGATTGACCTAGCATGCAAATTTTCACACACCTCACAATGTTCACACAATGTTTGCACCAGTCGCCCATGCACGTGCTTGCTACACTTGTGGCGATCCTAAACACTTCAGCAATGTTTGTCTGCACCGGTTCGTGAAACAAGAACCACAGCAGCCACAACCGCCACAGCCACAGCAGCAGCAACAACCACAAGCTGTGAGGTGAAGAGCTTTCAACATCATCCACCGACAGGCTCAGAATGACAACAATGTTGTCAATGGTACGTTCCTCGTAAATGGTATTTATGCTTCTTGCTTATTTGATAATGGGGCCGATAACTGTTTTGCATTGCTTGAATTTGAAAAACTTTTAAAATGTGAACGCGCTAAACTCCCAAGGACCTTTGATGTCAAAGTCGCCACCGGATAAACCGTTATAGTTAGTTCCGTTCTACGTGATTGTACTCTTAATCTCAACAATCACTCGTTTACCATTGATCTCATACCTAAGCAATTAGGTAGTTTCGACGTCATAGTAGGCATGGAATTTCTCTGTGGTAATCGTGCCGAAGTTGTTTGTTACGAAAAGATAATTCGCTTTCCTCTCCCAAACATTGATCAGTTACATGTTTACGACGAAGGATCCTCAAGATGATTGAAGCTTATGTCGTGTATTCAAGCGAACAAGTACTTACGCAAGGAGTACATCACTTTCCTAGCCCATATTATGAAGTCAGAGAATGATAAGAAAACCTTAAAAGACATACTCGTTGTTTGTGATTCTCCTAAAGTCTTTCCCGATGAATTACCTGGCGTACCCCATACTCGTGATATTGATTTTCGTATTGAACTCATACCCGGTGCTACACCTGTTGCTATCGTCTTGCACCATCCGAAATGCGCGAGTTATCTAGCCAACTTCAAGGGTTGCTTGATAAAGGCTTTATACGCCCGAGCACATCACCATGGGGCGCACCCGTTCTTTTCGTGAAAAAGAAGGATGGATCGTTCCGGATGTGCATCGATTATAAGGAACTTAAAAAGCTTACGATTAAGAATCCCTACCCTCTACCTCGAATCGATAATTTGTTTGATCAACTTCAAGGTGCTACTAGTTTTTCGAAGATTGATTTATGTTCTGGATATCACTAGCTACGTGTACATGAGCAAGACATTCCAAAAATTGCCTTTCGTACTCGCTATGGCCATTACGAATTCATGGTCATGCCTTTTGGTCACACAAACGCACCCGCAGTCTTCATGAATTTGATGAATCGTGTATACAAAGCCTTCTTGGATCGTTTCGTCATTGTGTTTATCGATGATATTCTTATCTACTCGAAGTCGAGGGCCGAACACGCGCGACATCTCTACTTAGTTCTCGAACTTCTCCAAGGAAATCGTCGATCCCACGAAGATAGTAGCTGTAAAGAGTTGGAATACTCCGATGACTCCATCCAAAATTAGTTCTTTTCTCGGATTGGCGGGTTACTACCGTCGACTCATTGCCAACTTTTCAAAGATCTTTGTACCTCTTCCGCGTTAACGCACAAGGATAAACCTTTTGTTTGGGGTTCCGAACAGGAGGAAGCCTTTCAAACTCTCAAACGTATGCTTTGTGAAGCTCCCGTACTCGCGTTCCCTGACGGAAATGATGATTTCGTTGTTCACTGTGATTCCATAACCTAGGCCTTGGTTGTGTTCTTATGAAACAAGGTAAGGTTATTGCGTATGCGTCTCGAAAACTCAAGGTCCACGAGAAGAACCACACTACCCACGATCTTGAACTTGGTGCAGTTGTTTTTGCATTAAAGATATACTGAAACTACCTTTGCGGTACAAAGTGTACGGTCTTCACCGACCATAAGAGCTTACACCATGTCTTCAATCAGAAAGAACTGAACATGCGCCAACGCAGATGGGTTGAACTTCTCAACGACTATAATTGTAAGATACGCTACCATCTCGGCAAAGCAAATGTCGTAGCTGATGCCCTCAGTCGACGAAGCTATGTGTATAGCATTCATGATATTCAAGCCCAGAACGAACTCGAAACCTTGATTCGCGAAGCTTAACACACATGTTTCATTGAGAATACCTTGTATGAGGAAATGAAATGTGGTGCCGAAACTCAATTAGTGAATAAGTCTAACGACATCTATTATTATCTCGATCATATTTGGATTCACAGCCGCAATAACCTCCGAGAGTTATTAATGACCGAAGCTCATAAGTCTCGATACTCCATCCATGTCACACCTCGATTTCCATTAGTAATTAAAATGAGCCAAGGATATCCTGGACACAGTCGAGTTAACCCACAATGTTTAAGTTATCAAACAATAAAGAATAAAACGGGTTATGAAGATTTAGTTAAGTCACAATCCAAAAACATGATCCCATACCCGACCATGCGGTACATTTATACCGTATCCCAAGCCCGTATAGGGAAAATAGGCTAAAAGTATTTACCTGAGCTAATTCTTCAATTAAGATAATAACTCAGCTGATAATCAAAAGTAAGCTTAGATAACAATCTACCGGGAGGCTTTAGTCTGGAATGATGGCATTAATAACCAATTAGAATGCTAACGGGTCCAATCTACATCATAGACTCGGACCGGCTAGCTTAAAATGATATTTACGGTACTAAACGCTAGATTAGGCGATGACCGGAAATAAATGTAGTTTAAACCCGAAAAGTACTAATACTTGTTTAATATGGGTAAACATATTACATTCTGGATTTTGATATAAAAATGATAAGGTCAAACCCGTTTCGGTTAAACTACGTAAACTAGTCACGTAGGCTTAACCGTAGGCGTATAAGCGAAACCGGGTAACCGGGTGAGTCGTATACAAGTTCCATATGCCATTTTACTGAAAACATGTAGTCATATCAGTAGGATATCAACATGTATGCCCATTTTGGTTTTAAAATCAAGTTACGCCTCAAAAGGGCACTTTGGTCATTTCATGACTTATAAAATGAGCTTGCAAATAAACTGATGTCATGGTCATAAATGTTCTGTAAAAATAGTTAATTTATGATGTTATATCAATAGGATATCAAGTATATGTGTGGTTTAAAGTTTAGGACCAAATTATTCCTCGAAAGGGCATTTTGGTCATTTTACACATCACTTGACAACTTATTTAAGAATATGAGTTTAGATCATGTACCTACTGTAAATATATATAAATTAAGTTTTGAAATCAGTAGGTATCAAGTCTTAATGCTCTAATATGGTTTTAAACCATACTATACGCCGAAACAGCGATTAAGTCGCTAAGTGACGATTTAAATGGTATTTGAGTGAAACTGATGTTATGATCAGGTTTGTATGATAAAAATATGTTATATAATGTAATACATCATTAGGTGATAGGTTTTGTTCATTAAAAATGATTAAAACCCATTTTATGTGTCGTAAGGGCAATATCGTCATTTAGAGACTTAATACATGGACTTGTATATAAACTCAGTTTATAATCTGAATTGATATCCCAAATAATCCTAATTATGATATTACATCAGTAGGTAAAGAGTTTTTGTAACTTTAAAGCATGAATTACGCTTGTTAACCAAAAACTCAGTTTATGACCAGAATGTTAACCTTAAAATAAGTTAAATAACTTAACATATCAGTTTACAAGTCATTAGAATACTCATTTGTATTTAAAACCTTATTTTTAAACGAAAAGGGTTTTTTTAGCATAGTTAGGCATATTTAACGGAAACTTGTATAAAAGCTCGGATTACTACATGACCATGTAATATAACTCTAGAGGGTTATACTATAACATAACATGGTCATAATACAACTTAGAATCAATAACTACGGTTGCTAATTCGGGTCAGAACCGGAAGTCAAAGTAGAAGTCAAACTTTGTGACTTTCGGTTGCAAACCCACCTTAGACCTGGGATTGACGGGCCGAACATGTTTATACATGTTCTAACTAATATTACCAAGTTATTAAAGTGTTAAAACTAATTTTTAACACCTACATTACTAAATATGAATTTATTTCAAAACTGACACATTGACTTTTTATTGACAATAACTTTGACCCGTCAATTAGTCAAGCAAACATGGTAATTAGGAGGTGCCCTTTTTAGGGACTAACACCTACCTAATTACGTCACGTAGCCATGTTTGTACCGAATAATGGCTGGACCGTAATGGTCTTAGCCAATGGTCAAAGCATTTTTACGTAAACGCTTTGACTTTGGCTTAAAAGCCTACAAAAAAAGAACTGAGTTGGAACACTTACAAGTGATCAAAAGAAGACTAAATAGCTCAGAGTATGTTACCAAATGGATCAGGAACTCCCCAAGTGAGCTAGAGAGAAGGAAGATGAGAGTGAGTAAGTATGTGAGGCTCTTATGGTGGCCTTTTATACTTGAGGGAAAAGCTTGAGGACTTGCCAGGTGTATGGAGGTGTTATAGGACGAGAACAAGTGTCCCAAGTCATGGCAATAGGTGCAAGAGAGTGGCAATGGCAACAAGGGTGACAGCACATGAGGCTGCCACATTTTTGGTAGCTTTGCGGACCGTATGGCTTCAGTTATGCGGTTCGTAAGGCCTTTCAGGCGCCCCCAGTTTTGAACTGGTTGCGAAGTGTAACCAATTATGGTTGCGGTCCGTAATCACCTTCCAGAATTTGAAATTTGGCATTTTTCCATGTTTGGTCCCTTGACATTATTACCTGCCATCCAAAGGTTATAATTTACATTTTGACGACTTTAGTCCCTCTCATTTTAGCACACGACATTCGAGGATCAACGGGACACGTGATAGAATTTTATTGGACAGGTTTTTACGAGGTGTTACATCCTCACCCCCTTAAAAGAAATCTCGACCTCGAGATTTATCCAAAAACATAGGGGTACTTTTGTCGCATTGTGGACTTGACCCCCCATGTATACCGGGGCCTCGACGGGCATCCCATTTGACCTTTACAATAGGCATGTGCTTTCTTTGAAGCTTTTTAATCTGTCGATCTTCGATCGCTATCGGTTTCTCCATGAAACGCAGGTTTTCGTCAATTTTCACAGCCTCGTGCGGCATTGCTAGCGACTCATCGGCTAGGCATTTCTTTAAATTTGAGATGTGGAACACATCATGAGTTCCACTTAGCATTTCGGGTAACTTGAGCTTGTAAGCTACGGACCCGACTCATTTGATAATCTTGAACGGTCCTATATATCTTGGGCTCAACTTGCCCTTTTTACCGAATCGTATAACTCCTTTCCAAGGCGACACCTTCAGTAACACTTTGTCCCCAATTTGGAACTGAAGAGGTTTGCGCCTCTTATCTGCGTGGCTCTTCTGCCTATCTCAGGCAGCTTTGAGACGGTCGCGAATTTGTATAATCTTATCTGTTGTCTCTAGGACAATCTCCAGTCCTGATAGTTGGGCCTCCCCAACTTCTGCCCAATAGATGGGTGTTCGACATTTTCTCCCATACAACGCTTCAAAAGGTGCAGCCTTGATGCTTGTATGATAACTGTTATTGTAGGAGAATTCTATCAAGGGTTGGTGGTCATCCCAGCTACCACCTAGGTTGATCACATATGCACGCATCATGTCTTCCAAAGTCTGAATGGTACGCTCGCTATGTCCGTCAGTCTACGGATGATAACATATTCAAAAGTTCCACCTAATCCCTCATTCGGAATATTAGCCTCCATCATGGCTTATTTTTGCACATCAGCAGCTTTTCATTCAAGCTGTTTCTGACTTCTATACTTTTGGTGTTAATCCTCAATGGCTTAACACTTTCTTTGCGATTAAGCACATCAGCGACTACATTCGCTTTGCCGGGATGATATCGGATCTCACAATCATAATCATTGAGCGCTTCCATCCATCAATGTTGAAGCATATTCAGTTCCTTCTGATTAAACAAATGTTGAAGACTTTTGTGATCAGTGTATATAATACACTTAGTTCCATACAGGTAGTGTCTCCATTGCTTCAACGCAAATACAACGGCACCCAGTTCCAAATCGTGTGTGGTGTAATTCTTTTCATGTACCTTGAATGCGTAGGCAATCACTTGGCCTCTTTGCATAAGCACACAACCCATGCCAGTGTGCGATGCATCATAATAGGCAACAAATTCTTCAATGCCTTCTGGCAGAGTCAGCAGTGGAGCATTGCTCAATTTCAGTTTCATGTTTCGAAGGATTCTTGCTGCTTTGGACCCCGGTCAAACTTGATATTCTTACAGGTCAAAGCGGTTAAAGGAGTAGGTATCCGTGAGAAATTTTCAATGAACCTTCGATAGTAACCAGCCAGTCCTAGGAAGCGGCAGACTTCAGAAGGTGTCTTTGGTGCTTCCCAATTCATTATTGTTGATGCACTATTGTGTTCGTCACTTATCGAATAGGCTAGATTGAGAGTGTGTTGAATACTATATAGGTTAGAATCTAACACACGATCAAAATACAATGCTTATAGTGTAAATGAGAACAAGTTCGCCCGAACTTGATATGTGTTGGTCATGTTCGCCCGAACTTGTCCAATACACATACCGGGTGAACTTTTTCAACTATATATATGTGTGTGTTCATTTGTAGTTTAAGTTTTTGGCATCCCTATGGGGAGGTGCTGCCGGATTCTCTCCAGAAACTCCGGCAGCTGGACTTAAAGATGTATACTCTTTCGGTATGAATGAAGACTTCCACTGCCTTCTACTTCTACTCCATTCTTAATAACATTCTACCAAAACTTTTATATACGTTTATGCACTAACTTCCGTCCAGAACCACCTGATCTCGGACCTACAACTAGTATCAGAGCTAGGGTTATCTCCAACGCTCATGAATTTGGACATTTATGAACATTATGAGGGGTTTTAGACGTAAATCATCAAATAAACATACAATCCACGAACAAAAAGTAAAATTGAATGGATAGGATTGCTAGAAAACCATTTTCGACCAGATCTATGGTGGATTCATCTCGAAATTCGAAGAAATAAAGATTCTAGATCGAAAAATGTAAAAATGGGCTGGTTCAAGTTTGCCCGAACTTGATGTTGGCCAGTCAAGTTCGCCCGAACTTGTATTCTGGAGATCAAGTTCGCCCGAACTTGTATCATTGTGGACAAGTTCGCCCGAACTTGTCTAGGGAGCTTAAAAAAAGACATGGAAAAATTTTGTTGATCGTATTGATGGGATGATGCCAGAAAAATTTGGCGATAGAAATTTTTTCGAGTTTTCGAAGACCGAACCAAGATGTTCGGGGACACCGTCTAGAGCTTCAGAGTACGGATTTGGTGATACGTCACAAAATTTTGAAGATAACGGGAGAGTCATTGATATCGGTGCAGAATATTGATCATTTGGGTGTCGTGACTAGTAATGGGCCTAAACGTTAAATCCGTATTTGTTAAATACTGAAAGTTCAGGATTTGAGGGTGACTTTCAGTGAAAATTTCAGTATGGTCAGAATTTGCAAAAATGAGGGGAATAAAAATTTTACGATATATGAAGATTCCGAAATTTTTGAAATTCGTGACTGTTGCAACTGTATCTGGGTGGTTACCGATTGCAGATTATCAGGAAATGTAGAGGATCGAGATTCATCGGGTGATCACAGGAAGTTCAGATTTTTCAGTTCATGATACAGAGTGAGGCTTAAGGGTTAGAGTCCTGATCTCCAGTGAAGGAACAGTTAGCTGGATTAGCAGTCGTTAGTACCAGTGAGGAACTAAGTCACTTCACCAGTTTTCCATTTTTCAAAGACAATTAGTATCCCTTTCGGGAATCCTAATATGACAACTCTTTGGAAAGGTAATACGATAAACACACTTTAACCACCTAAAATTGTTCTTTAACGCACTATTGATTAATGTTTATGAAAATCCCTTAAAAATAAGTTAGTCATCCGTTAAGAGTTTTCTAACCTCACTTAATCAAGGAAAGCTACACCAATAAACGCAATGTAGCCACCGAGACAAGCATAACCTAGATTAAATCACAACCGAGTTCATTTTACAAATCTTAAACATAAATTCACTAAGAAAGCAATTTTGGCCTAAATTACTAACTAAGCTATAGTTTATGTTAAGAATCCGTAACAACACCACTAACCCGCTATTAAACATAAATTCACTAAGAAAGCAATTTTGGCGTAAATTACTAACTAAGCTATAGTTTATGTTAAGATCCTTCCGTGAGCGAAAGCATTCTTGATTACTCTTAATTACCCATGATTAACCCAATACCCATTTCTAGTCTCATGGGGTAAATATTTTAACTAAGCTAAAAGTTTACTAATACATGATTAATTAAGCTTCTTCTTTCAAATATCCTAACTAACCACATACTAATAATCCAAGATAATTAACTATAAGTAAGAATCCAACATCAATAAACAAGGTTGCAAACTAATCATCAAGGATTAACATAAAAAGTTGTTAAGTGTCCTTACAAACATGATTAACATCTAATGGTTGTTTAACAAGCAAGGAATTCATAGTGTTTTTTCCATGAGGCTACAGTATTACATAAACAACAATCTAATGCTTGAAACATAATCAAAATCATGGAAAGATTCAAGAATCAAACCATAAACAAGCTTAAGATTGAAGAACCAGATGGTAACGGAGCTTCCCAGCACTATGGGGATTGATTCAGAGCAAAATGAGACCGAAGCCCAAAAATCGCCAGAATCGCTCCCAAAAGTCCAGTCTTCCGATCAGAATGAGTCCTCTGTTTTTTTATAACTTTTTGGGTTTCGCACGGCCGTGCTGATAAAGTGCACAGCCGTGCACTATTCGCGCAATCCGGTGACGTCATCTTATCCGATCAGGTTTCAAAATGGCATGGCCATGCCAATGTTGGCACGACCGTGCGTGTCCGAGATATGTCATGCACTGGAGATCGCATTGGCAGTGCACATGAGAAAAACCTTCTGCACGGTCGTGCCATCCATCCGCACCACCGTGCGTTTCCGAGAAACGACTTGCACCGTTGATCGCACGGGCAATACGTGGCTGGTGGCTTGAATTGGCACAACCATGCCAATCTTCTGCACGGCCGTGCACTATCTGTAACTCCACAGAAAGTTTGTAACTTCGCTGTTTCACCCAGAAAATCCTTGTTTTCTGCATCTTCTAATCTGGCACGCTGTTCAAGGCCTGTAATAAAAAAACATACTTGATTAAGTATCTAATCCGTGAATTTATGGCTGAAAACGCGTAAAATGTGGATAAAACGGGGGACTAAAGTGTGTATTTTAACATATATCAAACCTCCCCACACTTGAACTTTGCTTGTCCTCAAGCAAACTAAAACCAAAATAAAATAAGAGAAAACTTCTAACGAGAATACATAATTTACAAACTATACGACTAATACACATATGTAACAACTAACCGAATTTTTCTCGAAAGACATCGTCAAAGAATCCAAACCACACAAGCGCATGCAAATACATGTAAAGATAACCAAAAACCATGATTCCACATTCGATTGACTTAGCATACAAATCGTCAGACATCTCAGAATGTTCACACACACTCGGTTATATTTGTGAAACATACATAAAATGTGTATGTGTAAACGCTCTATGCCTAGAAAATGAATCGTGTAACATCATAAGCTTGTCAAAAGATCTAATCTCCACCAAACAACATGTGAAAAGGCACAAATCAAGAGGTCTTAGTGGGATGTAATGAAAGGCTAGGGTGAAGGGCATGGAATGGGAATTTATAAGTGACTAAACGGCTAAAACTCGGTAGTTGCGTTTAACAAGCAAACATAGGTAAAAACTATACATAAATAACGCGTAAAAGGCGCTTTCCGTAATTTCGAGCTAATCGTCAATATTCTACTGTTTTTGTACTCAAAATTGCTCAAACTTTTATCGTCTTCGCCCTCATTTATGGTATTATAACTTTCTGATTTTTTTGTGCAAACTAAGTGGCTAATTTACAATAACGCTAGTTAAACGGCAACTTTAACCGAGTTTTAACAGTAAGTTTTAAAAATAAAAAGGCTAATATTTGGCTAGGTGGGTTAATTGGTAGGGTAAAAGAAAGAAAAACACGAAAAAGGCTCGACATGGTGAATCCTAGTGGGTGATATTGGGTTTAGGGAAAACAAATGGAAGAAAAAGGCTAGAAAAAAAAGGTTTCCTAGGTGCCTCAATCATTTTCACGCAATCTTACAATGTTTATGGTCTTGACAAGCATACTAAGGACAAATTCTAAGTTACACAAGACATCCGGCTCACTCCTAATCCGAAATGAACAAGCATCGGACAACTCTAAGACTCAAAACATACTCACATAACGGAAGGGAGCCGGTAAAAGCGTGAAAATTAATATGCAAGTCTTTCTTTGTTTGTCACGTTTTTAATTATCTTTTTCGACTTTTATTAGGCTTGTTGGTTCTTTAACGTATCTGATGCTTTCTAAAACAGAAATTTAATCGGTTTTTAATTAAAAAAATGTATATAAGGACAAATAAAGTCATAATATTAAACCCCCTACCCACAATTGAACTTCTCATTGTCCCCAATGCAAAACGTAAAACTAGAGAAAAGGAGAATAATACTCCCCTAAAGCCGAAGAGGATGCAAGAGTGATCCGCCAACTCGAAATCGCATGACTCGCTAATGCGTGCTCCAAATACCTGCATACACGTCACCATACAAAACACAACCCACAAAACAACACAATAACCGCAAATAACTAAGATGTAGATAATAATAACACTAGTATCATCCATACATAGAACATAAAAATAACGAAAGGAAATGTCTGAAAATAAAAGTACATGACCGAAGGTGTTTGAAACGAAAATCTAAATGAACACCTCATAAAAAACTACTAATACTAGATAAAAGCACCAAATGTCAACGCGTCCTGACTACTCCTCGTCAAATCATCGACATGTACGGTATCGGAAGGTCCCGCCCCGCCTTGGTTCCCGAATGCGAATTGTTTGGGATCTCCGAACTGGCCGGGAAAGGCGTTGCGAAGGCATCTCTTGCCGCATGTAATCCAGGTTCATCTGTATTTGCTGGACCTAATAATAGAACTCAGGATAAGATAGAATGCCGGGTGGCCAATCCTGGTGTTATGGCTGGTGCTACTACGGGTTTGGATGTGGTTGGATGAATGGTTCATCGTGCTGCTCCTCCTGGTCGTGCTCCATATCTACCTGCTCCTCTTCGTTCGGTAACGGTGGAAGTGGATCCCATATCTCTCCTTGTAAACCTCTCAGCCTTGGGCCATCGTCGTATCAGTCGTCATGCCCATAAATTTCAAAGCCCTAAGATCAACATCTACCCCCTCATGAACCAAAGTGAGACCATTCAAAACCTCATTCGTCATAATCCCGAGAGCGTAGGCCAACTGGGTCACATACTCTCCACCATGTATCTCACTACTAGCCATCTTGCTCGCGCTATTAATAAAAAATGTCGCTAGTCTCGCTGCAAGATTAACATGCACATCATTGACAATATAGTACAGAATGATCAAATCGGGTGTGGGACAGTTCCCCAAACTATCCATGTGTCCGGCAATCGTGTGACTGATAACCTGGTGTAGTACCCGAAGAAGCGGGTCTCTCAAGCGTGATGCTTTGGCTTTCCTTGCATCATAAGCATCTCCAACCGCGACTTGGGCCCAAAAGTTAACCCTTTGCTCATCACTCTCGAAATTGTGAATAGATGTGAAAAGCTCCGAATCTAGCTCCTCCTCGGTGTATATACCCAATTTCTTTCCAAATCTCACAACCGTCCAATGGTGCCATCGACCTCCAAGTCTAAAGGTAATCCTCTTAGTATGACAGAAGTCGGGATTAGCTCCTCCACTTGGTTTTTCATAGGAGTTGGAGGCGAGGAACTCCAAAGTGAGCTCCAAGTATACGGGACGACGGATATTCAAAAGTCAAGATGGGAAAGAAATCATTTCGGCGAGCCACGCAGATTGGTTTAGAGCTTGCATAGTCAACCAACTCGGCCTTCGTGGAGCCCCAATCTTGCCCCTTCGGTTCCATGAAGCTTCAATCTTGTTGAAGCACGGGCGATCCTTGTTGTTTTTGTGATCAAATTGGAGGAAATGATGATCTATCTACATGCAGGAATACAGAAAAATAAGAGCACAGTTAAAAATTTCAGACCCTGGCATCCGAACAGGCTGTAATGAACATTCTGTTCCAGGTGGCGCATGGCGGCCGTGCGGATCGAGATTGAAGTCTGTGCAGCCCCTTTACCGCGTTCGCACAGTAGTGCCAGCAGACGACATGGCCATGCATCGGCTGCATATCACTAAAAACTGGTCCATTCACTAATTTTAACCGTTTTTTCTCAAAACAAAGTACTTTCTTAGAGAATGGACCACGGGTTCCCGATTAGACTTTGCGATTTGGTTAAACAACCAAGAACTAGGGTTTATTTGAAGTTATGAAGGAAACTCCCAAATGTTCTTGGACAAAACCCTAATCTATGATGAAATATGACAAAAAACAGGAAATTATGAAGGAAATCCATACCTTATCCAAGGAATTGAAGAAATTTGTGCAAAAGATGGTGAGTTTTGAGAGAAAGAAGTGCAGAAACGGCTGTATGCGTTCGTTTTAGGGTTTTAAAAACTTTTTTACTGAAAAGTTGCTTTTGAACCCTGGCAAAACTACTATTTAACTTTTCACGCGCACGGGCGTGCGTATTTTCGCACGGCCGTGCGGATCGGGGAGTGCCTTGGTCTGTACTTTTGTTCTCGGCTAGCACGGTCGTGCGGATGGCCGCACGACAATGCTGGCCGAGAACCAAGTGTTGTACGGTGGTGCTGTGTAGATGCAAGCTCTTGCAAAGCCATGTGGGACATGCGCACGTGCGTGCGCTATCTCGCACTTCAGCAGACAGTTTCCACAGAATGCGCACAACTCCGTTTTTCCGATGTTTTCACCATTTTTGCAGAATTTAGCCAGTTTACAACTTATTTCTAACTCAGAACAATGTAAGGTACGGATTAAAACTGTACAAAATACGGGAAATCGAAAATTGACGCTAAAAACGGAAAAACACAAAATTATAAAAATAAGACTTAATTACACCTAAGCGCGATAAACACGCATGCTACATTTTTACTCATCGAGTCAATAGCGTGGACTCTCCTCCCCAAACTTAGGACGTGCGTGGAGTGTGGAGTTCGATTACCTCCACCGCCGGATCAACCGGCCGGGCATAGAGTTTCAACCTATGGCCATTCACCTTAAAAGTCACACCATCAGCATTTTTTATCACAACGGTGCCATACGGGAACACCTCCATCTAGAGTGCAACTTTCTGGGAAATAAACGCAACCTAGAGTTATAAAGTAAAACAAGATTTCCCGCTTGGAATTGTTTGTGGTCCTTCAAGCGCTTATCATGCAATCTCTTGGTCCTTTCTTTATACAACATGGAGCTCTCATAGGCGTGATGTCGTAGCTCTTCAAGTTCATGAATTTGTCAGAACCGGGCTTCTCCTCCGCTCTTAAGATCTAAATTTGCCATTTTCAACGCCCACAATGCCTTGTGCTCCAACTCCACCGGTATATGGCACGCTTTTCCGTGGACCAACCTAAAGGGAGTAGCCCCAATAGGCGTCTTGTAGGCTGTCCTCCCCAAAGCGCCTCATCCAACTTGTCTGACCAATCCTTGCGGTTCTTACCAACCGACCGCTCAAGGATTCGCTTCAACCCCTGGTTCGTGACCTCCACTTGCCCACTTGTTTGCGGATGATAGGGCGTGGATAACCTATGGTGTACACCATAGCGGGACAAAGCTCTCTCAAGCTGTGTATTGCAAAAATGGGTCCCTCGGTCGCTAATTAGGCTTGCGCCTCCACCTACTTCGATACATAGTCTACTGCAACGAGGATGTACTTGTTTCCACGTGAGGGAGGAAACAGACCCATGAAGTCGATACCCCATATATCAAAGACTTCACAAAACTGGATCCAGTTCTGAGGCATTTCGTCTCGTGCGGATATATTAGCGGCCCTCTGGCACGCATCGCACGCTCTGACCCATCTGTGCACGTCAGAGAATATAGTAGGCCAATAAAACCCGGAGTCTAACTCCTTTTTCGTGGTGAAATTCGCACTGTGATGACCTCCGGTAGGTCTCTCGTGACAATGTCGTAGGATGTCACTCGCCTCCATACCAAAAACACATCTCCTAATCACTTGGTCTGCTCCGACGTGAAACGGGTATGGGTCGTCCCAAATGTAATGCTTGAGATCCGAGAATAACTTCTTCTTCTGCTGATATGTCATTCCTTTGATAAGGATCCCACTAGCAAGATTGTTCGTAAAATCAGCGAACCAGGGCGACTCATCACACACCTCGACATTCATTAAAGACTCATGCGGGAAATTCTCATTTATCGGCTCCCAACGCGTGTCCTCGGTATCGTCGTGCTCTAACCTAGAAAGATGGTCGGCCGCAACATTCAAGGAACCCTTCTTATCCTGAATCTCAATGTCAAACTCCTGTAGCAACAAAATCCACCTGATGAGACTCGGTTTAGCATCTTGCTTGCTGAACATGTATCTGATTGCCCCGTGATCGGTGTACACAATCCTCTTCGACAGCACCAAGTACAATCTAAATTTGTCAAATGCAAAAACTACCCCAAAAGCTCCTTCTCCGTAGTAGTGTAATTCTCCTGTGTGTCGTGTAGAATCTTATCCTGAAGTGTTTGTCCTTCTGCTATCCTAACACGGCCCCTATCGCATAGTCACTCACGTCGCACATAATCTCAAACGGCAAAGTCCAATCCGGTGCGACTAAAATAAGGGCCTCCACAAGCTTCTGCTTAAGAATGTCAAAGGCCTTCAAGCATTCCTCACAAAAGATAAACGGAGCATCCTTCTCCAACAAACGGGTCATGGGTCTAGCGATTTTTGAGAAGTCTTTGATGAATCGCCTGTAGAATCCCGCATGACCAAGGACACTCCGTATTGCTCTAATAGAGGTGGGAGGTGGAAGCCAAGAAATGATGTCAACTTTCGCTGGGTCAACTTCCATGCCTACCTGTGAGATCTTGTGCCCAAGAACTACGCCTCTCTCACCATAAAGTGGCATTTCTCCCAGTTCAGCACGAGATTCGTTTCTTCACACCTCTTCAACATTTTCTTCAAATTTTCCAAGCAATTATCAAAGGAATCCCCGAAAACTGAAAAGTCATCCATGAACACCTCCATGGAATGCTGGATCATATCATGGAAAATTGCTACCATGAAGCGCTGGAAGGTAGCCGGTGCATTACACAACCTGAAAGGCTTACGCCGGTAGGCGAATGTGCCAAAGGGGCATGTGAAAGTGTTAGGATCTGAGTTTGAATTACTTGTAGTTTTTGTTTCAAAAATGAAAAAAGATTTAATTCAAAGAGATTTGCAGCGGAACAAGATGGAAAACTTTTACTACAAGCAATGGTCGTTTGTTTTCATCATCACCATGCTTTCAAGTTAGTTAACTTGCATATGATTCACAAACTTCCCCTCAGCCTTTGCAATTACAGTTTGGTAATGAGAAAATGCAGAGAAGATGATATGTGAAAGTTGATCTTTTAAGAGACAAGTTTAAAGGTTACAAGAGTTGCCTATTTATACTAACTATCTAACCTCTAAGCATCTTTGATGACGTTAGGGTTGATAGTGACAGGAAACAATATGTAACTAACTCTAAACACTGCTTATACTAACTATCAGTGCTTGGCGCTGTTACATTGATTAACTAAGCTAATGACTAAACTCTGATTCCTATCCTCTGTCCTTGTTAACTCTGGCAGACCTTGAAGCTTTGTGAAGGAAGATGATAGGATAAGAAGTCTTTATGGAAAGTAGTGTAAGTACATCAGAGGATGTAACCTCTGATAGTTGAACCAAAGCTCGGATAGTGTTGTTTGGCTTTATATCATCTGTTCCTTCATAGGGTTCAATCCTAACAATCCCCCCTGGAACAGATGATGCCAAAAGCACTTTATTCTTGGTTTTTATTCCTCAGAAGGAATTCTCTTATTTGATCTTTGAATTGAAGTTCAAAGTTAAGAGATTCCATGTTATCAGCATCCTTCACCAGCTCTAAACATAGTAGTTCTTGGAAGTCTTCTATTGTAAGCTCATAAGCATCTTCCATGGATAGTTTAGTGGCTGCACCATCAGACTTGAGCAATGTCAATTCATGGGTGTCTTTGTCGACCTTCCATTTTAGAATTTTTGGGTCTGATGGTTTTCTTGAAGGAGCCTTTATTGCAAAGGTTTGTAAATGAACCATCTTTTACAAATCATTGGCCAGCTTGGCACTTGTATCATCTGTGTGATAATCAATCATATTCTGAATCCCTTCTTTGGTAAACGTATCCTCAAACTCCTTGTGAGTCTTTTCATTCATCTCCCCTTGCTTTTTCCTATGTTGCAGGGCAAGTGTGATGTGGGCAGATGTTGAGCTGGACCTTTTAGAAAGTTAAGCTCTGAGGATAGCATCTTCCTTTGAGTAGTCAGGCTTGGGAGGCATGGATGGATCCTTTTTTCCTTCTTTCTTCCAAACTTTTGTAAGTGTCTAATACCCTCACCTCAACCCATCGCATCACTTGGTTTTTGGAACCATAATGATTTTGTAAGTGTCTAACACCCTCGCCTAGCGTGCACCTCGTTTGAAGCATCAGTCTGGACCGCCTCAGAGAACGGTGGTGAATCCGATATGTCGGGTCCCGTGGTCTTGCCACTCCTCTTCATCACGGCATTAACATGCCCTCGTGGATTCAGCTCGGTATTGCCTAGGAGACCACCCGGGGGTCTCTCAGACATCATCTTGGCCAACTGCCCTACCTGATTCTCAATGTTCTGAATCGAGGCCTTCTGACTCCACATCTCTCCCTTATGAGCTAAGAAACTTTCTTCATTCTGCTGATAACGTTTCTCGGCTCTCCTCCAGCTTGGAATTATCCGAAGGGCCTTGTTGCTGAGAACTACTCTCGGCGCCCAGATTCTGATGCTAATAAGAACGAGGCTGGTAGGATTGATTGTATGGCTGAAATGATTGGCCTTGAGCCTGCTGCGGTGTTGGAGCTCGCTGATTAAATCCGAGCTGTTTTTTATTACCCGTGTTTGCTCTCCACCCAAAGTTTGGGTGATTTCTCCATCCCGGATTGTACATGTTGCTGTAAGGATTATTTTGCGGCTTCGCTTGGTTGCTAACAAAGTCTACCTATTCCCGGATTGTACGTGTTGCTGTAAGGATTATCCCGAACTAGTCTGTGCTTCCGTTTGGGACTGTGATTTATCAAACTTCACCAATAATGCCGCGATCTGTGCAGTAATAGTTGTATAGTCGTCAACGACATGAACTCCTGGGCGTGAAGATGTTCGGCTCCTCTCTCCACCGTGACGTGAACTCGTCTTCAACGCGGCTCTCTCGATAATCGCGTAACCTTCATTAGGCGTCTTCGTCCCTAGATCGCCTCCTGCATACACATCTAAGCGCTCCTGCGTGTAGTAGTTGAGTCCCTGGTAGAAGGTCAAGACTAGCTGCCTCTTGGAAAAACCGCGATGCAGAACATCAAGTAACATGTCTCTGAATCGCTCCG
Source organism: Scalesia atractyloides (assembly GCA_947069175.1). Taxonomy (NCBI): domain Eukaryota; kingdom Viridiplantae; phylum Streptophyta; class Magnoliopsida; order Asterales; family Asteraceae; genus Scalesia; species Scalesia atractyloides. The sequence goes on along the minus strand of CAMTDV010000015.1, from coordinate 33,589,422 downwards.
AGGCTGCGTGTAAGAACTCCACGTCATTTTGCCGAAATGTCATGATACGATTCCTCAGGTATTTTCTAGCGGAAGGTACATTTGCATGAATAACTCTGCCCTCTCGTCCCAAGTCCTAATAGATCTAGCGGGAAGTGAAAGAAGCCACTGGTTGGCTTTATCCCGCAATGAAAATGGGAAAAGTCGCAACCGTATAGCATCCTCGGACACGTCTCCTATCTTGAATGTCGAACAGATTTCTAGAAAAGAAGCAATGTGTCGACCGGGATCCTCATGCTCATGTCCGTCAAACTGCACCAAATTTTGCACCATGTTAATAATACTAGATTCAATTTCAAAATTAGGCGCTACTATCGTCGTCGTCCGCCATGGCTATGCCTCCCTCGTCCTCTGAGTCGGTCTCAGAGGGTATCACCGGCTCGTCCCTAGCTGCCTCTATTTGCTATGCAACCGCGCGTGATCTCTCTCCAAGTCGCCTCCTCAAATCACGTTAGGGTTCGTCAGATGGTTCAAAAGCGGCGGGTGCGGGGGTTGAGGACATCAATCTGCAAATGAAAAACCGACACACGTGAATGTTATATTATTATAATTCTGTTTTTTTTTTTTTTTGCTGCTATTAAAATCCGAATTTTTCTGTTTTGCAATATAAAAATTTTAAAAATTGGAAAGTGGCCAAAAATTTGTAGAAAAATGAAAAACTCATAAAAACACTTGAACCGGTAATGTCAAAAATGGTTTTTCGGTTCCAAAAATTTAATAAATAAACGAATAATTAGTTTGAATTCGAACAAATAAATGGAATAAAAATTTAACAAATCTTTGAACAAACATAAAAACGAATAAATTTCATAAAAATATAACAAACGAATAAATAAATTATGAGATGGAAACATTCACAAATAATTACAAGTATGTACGCCGGTAAAATATCGACTCGGGTCTTTCCAAAAACTCGCCACATCCCCGACAACGGCGCCAAAAACTTGATGTGTGCGTGCATGTACATATTTTTACAATGAATTTTACACACAAATTCGGTTTTGAATTTATAAAAATGATTTATACTTCAACATTAAAACACACGTGAAAGGGCAAGTGTACCCGATCATATATGTAGTAAAGTATCGGTAAGAACCAAGTATTGATCCAAGGATGCGGGCGGAGACGATAATACTAAACCTTAGTCATTATTCTACCGGTAGAAAAGATATGTTGATAAGTTGTTTAAACTAGTAAAAGACTAAAACATAATATTTTTGTTTCTTTTTCTTTTTGTAAACATAATAGACTCCAAACATGAAAAATATAAGTATAGCCTTGCTTTATGAACAACCGTAATATGTTAACTAAGTCGGTTATGCCACTAAGTCACTTGATCAATCCATTTTTCAAAGACAATTAGTATCCCTTTCGGGAATCCTAACATGACAACTCTTCGGAAATTTAAAACGATAAACACACTTTAACCACAAAAAAATGTTCTTTAACGCTCTATTAATTAATGTTTATGAAAATCTCTTAAAATGGGTTAGTCATCCGTTAAGAGTTTTCTAACCTCACTTAATCAAGGAAAGCTACACTGACAAACACAATGTAGCCACCGAGACAAGCATAACCTAGATTAAATCACAACCGACTTCATTTTACAAATCTTAAACATAAATTCACTAAGAAAGTAATTTTGGCCTAAATTACTAACTAAGCTATAGTTTATGTTAAGAATCCGTAACAACACCATCTAACCCGCTAAGATCCTTCCATGAGTGAAAGAATTCTTGATTACTCTTAGTTACCCATTATTAACCCGATACACATTTCTAGTCTCACGGGGTAAAAATTTTAACTAAGCTAAAAGTTTACTAATACATGATTAATTAAGCTTCTTCTTTCAAATATCCTAACTAACCACATACTAATCATCCAAGATAATTAACTATAATCAAGAATCCAACATCAATAAACAAGGTTGCAAACTAATTATTAAGGATTAACATAAAAAGTTGTTAAGTGTCATTACAAACATGATTTACATCTATTGGTTGTTTAACAAGCAAGCAATTCATAGTGTTTTTGCCATAAGGCTACAATATTACATAAACAACAATCTGATGCCTGAAACATAATCAAAATCATGGAAAGATTCAAGAATCAACCATAAACAAGCTTAAGATTAAAGAGCCAGATGGTAACGGAACTTCCCGGCACTATGGAGGCTTGATTCGGAGCAAACGAGTTGTTACCGAAGCCCAAAATGAGCCCTCTGTGTTTTTATAACTTTTTGGGTTTCGCACGACCGTGCTGATAAAGTGCACGATCATGCATTACTCGCGCAATCTGGTGACGTCATCTTAGCCGATCAGGTTTTCAAAATGCCACGGCTGTGCATGTCCGAGATATTTCATGCACTGGAGATCGCACTGGCAGTGCACACAAGAAAAACCTTCTGCATGGTCATGCCATCCATCCGCACGACTGTGCGTTTCCGAGAAACGACTTGCACCTTTGATCGCATGGGCAGTGCATGGCTGGTGGCTTGGATTGGCATGGTCGTGCACTATCTGGTACTCCACAGAAATTTCGTAACTTCACCATTTCGCCCGGAAAATCCTCGTTTTCTGCATCTTCTCGTTCGGCACGCTGTTCAAGGCCTGTAATAAAAACATACTTGATTAAGTATCTAATCCATGAATTTATGGTCGAAAACGCGTAAAAGGGGGATAAAACGGGGGACTAAAGTATCTAATCCATGAATTTATGGTCGAAACATATATCACGAGCTCAAAAACCTACGGTGTCACAACCAAAGGTTGAACAACAAGTGGCTCGTAACAAGAAAAAGGGAAAGGATGTTAAATTTGTGGCTTCAAATGGTACGGATAAAATCGAGACTTTTGAAAACACATCAAATACTGAATTTGTTAAACAAGTCAAGATTTTAAAACGAAACAGTCAAAACAATTACACTCAACACACGAATGGGTGTGATGATGGACCAAGTACCTCTAGGCCTACAAGTTCAACATCAAGTCATTAAATTGTTTCTCCTAAATTCGTTGAGAGTAGATCTGGGTCACCTAAACAAGACAAACATATTGTTAAAGAACAAGAAGCAAAACAAAGACATAAAAATGTCAAAGTCATTGAGAAAGCTTTAAAACCGGAAATTGAACAAAAGGAACCAAGTTCATCAAGCTCGTCAAAACCAGAAATTTCTAAATCTGTAAATAATAATCAATCTGGTCAATGACAACAATCTTGGAAACCTAAAATCGATACTATTTCAGGGGGAGGTACACCATTTCCAAATCATCAAGAAATAGAATTCACATTTCTTGATGATAAGGGTCGACCCAATACCACAAAGGCTTGGGTCCCCATCTCAAACTATTCATGTAATTGCATGTTCAGGGTGCTTCAGGAGGAACTGTGAATAGTCATTGGATTGTTGACAGTGGAGCATCCAGGCACATGACAGGCTACTTAAGGCTCCTTTTTATGTGAAAAGAATTAGAGGAGGTTATGTTGCTTTTGTTGGAGATAAAGGCGGTTACATCACTGGAGAGGGAATGATCTCTAATGGTGTTGTTAGTTTCGACAAGATCAATTAAGTTTAACAAATTGATCACAATCTTCTGAGTGTTTCTCAAATATGTGACAAGAAGTTCACAATTCATTTTGATGATGCTGGTTGTTATGTGCTGAAACCTTGTTTCAAGATTCCCAAAGAATGGATTCTGTTGTCAGCTCCAAGAATTAATGACTTGTATATTCTTGACATGAGCCAAGCTATTACTACGTCTTCACAAGTTACATGTTTTGTGTGACAATTGTAAAAAATCCCGGTAAACTTTGATTGGTACAAGTCCGTGGTAACCGGACGTGATATGTATATCGTGATATTGTTGTGATTATGTGTGAGGATAACTGTGATACCCATGACGAAACCATGTACACCTTAATTGGTCCTAAACTTAAAGCATGATTAAAACATTAATTGCGTGTAAACCTTGTAAACTTGTATGACTTGTATGCCATGCTGAGCAATCGTTACTATGTCTCGGAAGAATCCGAGAGCACATCATGGTTAACATAACACTACTAAGGACCAACTGTCACACCCCGACCCGCAGCGGAATAAGAGTCGGGGCATAATTGGGTTATCACCAAAGCTCATGACATTTACTAATATGTTTCATATTTAATAAAGTCAAAGTTACATTTCCAAATATCCAAACATGCTCATTCAATACAAAGAAAATAAACCAAACATAACAATCCCAACTCTAAATCGTTTTATTCTTCTAGTCCAAGTCTTATGTATTCCTAGCTGCTGCTGGTTCACCTGTATCATGTGTAAAATGGGGGTTTTTGGGTCAACATAAGTTGGCGAGTAAACCTTATTAGATAAACATTTATTAATGAATTACTTGTTAGTTTATCAATGAAAAATTATGCATAATCATAGATGAGCAAATGTAAGTAATCAAGCAATGGCTAATAGCAGTCACAACTATAACATACAATAACATATGACAGCATACATGAACCTACCAACATCATACTGTAAATAACATAAATGAAACTGTGCGATCAAGGCTCAATCAAACGGAGCCGATCGTATTGCATGTACTGAAAATGAAAATGTCTGTGCGATCAAGGCTCAATCAAACGGAGCCGATCGTATGTGGGCACGGCAGGTTCAACCTCATAATGAAATAGGGAACATGCCCAACGCTCATAATGTAATGGGGAGCGGCGGCCTATGAAATTGCATGTACTGAAAATAATAAACTTGCATCCAACAATAACTACACAACAGAAACAAACTGAATACACTAGTTCATGATATGATGTATGCACAATAGTTTAAGTATAATATATAAATCAAGACACATGATACACCCCAAAATGTGATTAAAACGGGGAATTTGTAAAAGATTCACTCACATTGGGTGCGTTGGATTGGAGATGGTGAGATGCGCACGAATTAGATGAGCGGAACAACGAGAAATACTAACCTAAATAATAACGGAAAAATATATTAATTGAGTGGATTTTATTAAGGATTTTAATGAAATTTTTAGATATATTTTTGTGAGTTTATAGCTATTTTCTATCTTTAAAAATGATATTTTTAAGTATTTTTAATTGATTTTTAAATTAAATTAAATAAATAAAAATATAAAAAAATTGTTTATTTTGCGTTGACCGTTGACCGTTGACCTGTTGACTTGTTGACCGGTTCGGTCAAGGACATGGTTTGCGCTGGGTGAGGCTCGAACCCTAGACCTCCCGTACGCGTGCACGCAGCTCTACCAACTGAGCTACGCGTCTAACCCGAAATAATCTTGTTTTTAATTATATTTATACACTTATTCAGTTTAACCGAAATTCTTTTAATTGTAAAAACATTTTAATTCAACAACTCGGTGCTAGTGACGGGTTTCGAACGCGCAATGTATGGTTTAATATTGCACACAGTCCACCGCTGGACTGTGTGTCTAACCTGGTTATTATCTCGGTTTTTATTATACTTAACAACTAACTGAGTTAACCCGGTTTAGTTTTTAAACAAAAAGGCATTTTATTATATAAGGAGTGCGTGTATCAGGGTTCGAACTTGGGTCATGCGTATATGTTTTGCACACAGTCCACCGCTGGACTGTGTGTCTAACCCGTTCATTTTACTGGTTTTAAATATACTTATAACCTAATTAACTTCGTCTTCTTCGTTCAAATTTCCGTTGACTGAATCAATGATCCGTTTCTTGTTTTTACGATTGACAAATATTCTTAAGGCTAATATGAAATGACAGAGATGGAAATTAGAGGTGAACATACCGATGAGCGGTTTATTTCAGAATTCCGGTAATTGCGTCGGCTCTGTTTTTATGCTCTTCAACTGAACTAGACAATTAACTGTTTTGATTAGTCAATCGTGGAATTGAAGTGTTCAGCAATTGTTAACAGAGGGTTTGAATGCCCTTACCGATTCCCAGATGAATATAGCGATTTTCAGAATCTTTCCGGCGAACTGAAATTAGCCGAATATAAAGCCTGAATTCGATTTCAATTGAGAGGTTTAAGTTAGAAATAGCCTAACAATTGTTGAACTACAATGATATTGAAAGGTTTACCGTTTGAGGATGAATACGGTTTTCCGGCGACTTTTGCAGAAAATTCCGGCGAGTTGATTTAGACTTTCTGACGGTCTGAAAATGTGATGAGAGTGAAATGGAGTATTGTTATGACGTCTCTGAGTCGCGAGAGAGGTCTGGAATTGAAGTAGTTGTGACTTGATTCATTTCGGTTATAAAAACCGATTAATAAAGAAAATTGATGTTCAATCACTTCTGAATTGATTATAATCATCGGTTCATCGGTTATAAAATGTGAATGAACGATTAATCAAACGATTAGACGATTGATTTGCCGATTTCAGTTTCTCAGTTGGCGCAACCGATTTTAACCGAGTTTGTGTATAAATTTCATTTGTTTCCTAGAAATAACAGAAAACACAAAGTGGCGGAGTGGTGATGTGAGTGTTTGATAAGGCGTTGGAGTTGTTCTTGGCTGACCCGGGTTCGAGTCCCGGCAGCAACATAATTTTTTTATTTATTTTGTTTTAACTTTTTATCAAATATAATTTTTATAGTTTAGTTTATTTATTAATTATGTATCGTTTTAAATCAAAATAATCATAAATATTCAACGTAACTTTCATAACTTGATATTCGATTACAAAACGGAGCGGGTTTTGAAAACCCGATTTTTACAAATGTTACAGTATCCCCTACTTTTAGGAATTTCGTCCCGAAATTTAAGTAGTTGAAGTAGTAGGAAAAAGATGCGGGTATTTCTCGCGCATTGAGTCTTCACGTTCCCATGTAAACTCAGGTCCCCGTTTCGACTCCCAGCGTACCCTAACAATTGGAATGCGACTTCGTCGTAGACGTTTCTCTCCGAAGTCCATGATCTCTACAGGTCTTTCAATAAAATGCATAGATTCATCAATCTGAAATATCTTCCAGCGGAATGTGGAGGTTCTCATCAGCGAGGCACTTCTTCAAGTTCGACACGTGGAATGTGGGATGAATCCTGTTGAGTTCTTCTGGTAGATCAAGCTTGTATGCTACAGGACCTACTCTTTCGAGTATCTTGAAAGGTCCTACGTAACGTGGTGCTAGCTTGCCCTTTTGACCAAAACGAACTACTCCCTTCCACGGTGATACTTTTAGTAGTACATGATCACCAATGTTAAACTCTAAGGGCTTCCATCGTTTATCTGCATAACTCTTTTGACGACTTTGAGCCGCTAGAAGATTGTTTCGAATTTCATGGATCTTGTCTGTGGTTTCTTGGATCAATTCTGGACCAGTAATTTGAGCTTCCCCAATTTCGTGCCAACATACAGGAGATCGGCACTTACGACCATATAAGGCTTCAAAATGTGCCATGCCGATGCTCGAATGATAGCTGTTGTTGTACGAAAACTCAACTAATGGTAGGTGGGCGTCCCAATTTGCCTTGAAGTCTATGACACATGCTCGAAGCATATCTTCAAGAGTTTGAATGGTGCGCTCAGACTGTCCATCAGTTTGAGGATGATAGGCGGTACTGAGATCTAATCGCGTGCCCATAGCGGATTGTACTGCTTGCCATGTTCGTTAGGTGAAACGACCATCACGATCAGAAATAATGCTTAACGGTACCCCATGTCGGCTTACGATTTCGTTGATATAAATACGAGCAAGCTTCTCGTTCTTGAAATCTTCGCGGATAGGAATAAAGTGAGCTGATTTTGTAAGTCGGTCTATAATTACCCATATAGTGTCATACCCACCAGAAGTGCGAGGTAACCCGGTAATGAAATCCATGGTTATATATTTTCCCACTTCCATACAGGTATTTCCGGTTGGACCAGAAGTCCTGAGGGTCTTTGGTGTTCAGCCTTCACCGTGGAACATGTAAGGCACTTGGAAACAAAAACGGCAATATCCTTCTTCATTCCAGGCCACCAATAGGTGTATCGTAGGTCTTGATACATCTTATCGGCTCCTAGGTGTATAGAATATCGCGTTTTATGAGCTTCATTCATAAGAATTTCACGAAGATTATTGTGGTTAGGAATCCAGATATGATCTAGGTAGTACAGAATACCGTCAGATTTAGTTTCAATTTTTAGCTCAACTCCACAGGACATCTCCTTTCGTACATCTTCTTCTGTTATACGTTTGGGCTTCTCGAATTTGATCTTTAATGTCGATTATAATTTGCGAACATAGAAGATGAATGGAGTTCGCATAACCCTTTCGACTAAGTGCATCAGCCACCACATTTGCTTTACCAGGGTGGTATCTAATTTCACAGTCGTAATCATTTAGAAGTTCGACCCATCTTCGTTGCCTCATGTTTAACTCTTTTTGATTGAAGATATGTTGAAGACTCTTGTGGTCAGTGTATATTTCACACTTAGTACCATAGAGATAATGTCGCCATATCTTAAGAGCGAACACAATGGCTCCAAGTTCTAGGTCATGAGTGGTGTAGTTCTTTTCATGTGTCTTGAGTTGTCTCGAAGCATAAGCTATGACTTTTCCTCTTTGCATTAGAACGCAGCCTAATCCTTGCCCTGACGCGTCGCAATAGACTACAAAATCATCACAACCTTCAGGAAGAGTGAGGATTGGTGCATCACAAAGTTTTTGTTTAAGAGTTTGAAAGGCTTCTTCTTGCTTGGGTCCCCATATGAAAGGTTTTCCCTTATGAGTTAAAGCCGTGAGTGGTACAGCAATGCGAGAGAAGTTTGAAATGAACTGACGATAATAACCAGCCAAACCAAGAAAAGATCTTACTTCAGTTGGTGTGCGTGGAGCTTGCCATTCTTGAACCGCTTTGATCTTTGAAGGGTCGACATGTGTTCCCTTGTCATTGACTACATGCCCGAGGAATTGCACCTCTTTTAACCAGAATTCACATTTGGAGAATTTTGCATAAAGCTTTTCCTTTTCTAGAAGTGCCAGGATGAGTCGAAGATGACGCTCATGATCAGATTTAGATTTTGAATAAATAAGAATATCGTCGATGAAGACTATAACAAATCGATCAAGATAAGGTTTGCAGACTCTGTTCATCAGGTCCATGAAGACAGCTGGTGCGTTGGTTAAACCAAATGGCATAACCATGAATTCATAGTGGCCATAACGAGTTCGAAAAGCAGTCTTAGGGACGTCTTCTTCATGCACTCTAAGTTGATGATAGCCAGATCGAAGATCGATTTTTGAAAAGCAGCTGGCACCTTGTAGTTGGTCAAGAAGATCATCAATGCGAGGTAAAGGATAGCGATTCTTGATTGTTAACTTGTTGAGCTCTCTGTAGTCGATGCACATACGAAACGATCCATCTTTCTTCTTTACAAAAAGGACAGGTGCACCCCAAGGCGACGAGCTAGGACGTATGAATCCCTTGTCAGTCAACTCTTGCAATTGACTGGCTAGCTCTTGCATTTCAGTGGGGGCTAACCTATAAGGAGACCTTGCAACTGGTGTAGCACCAGGTATAAGATCAATACGGAATTCGACGTCTCTAACTGGAGGAAGTCCTGAAATGTCGTCGGGAAAAACTTGCGGGAAGTCCTTCACTACAGGGATATCTTCAAGTTTCTTCTCCATGGTTCCCTTTTTGATGATATGAGCTAAAAACGCGGCATAATTCTTACGAAGATATTTTTGAGCTTGAAGACAAGACATTAAGCTGAGCCCTTTCGACGAGGTTTCTCCAATGATTCGAAGAGTCTGACCGTTTGAAAGAGGAATACGAATAAATTTTTCACGACATACAACTTCCGCCTGATGTTGACTGAGCAAATCCATACCGATTATGATGTCAAAACTTCCCAGCTTCATAGGAATAAGGTGGACTGAGAAATCGTGGTCGTTTAAGGTGAGTGTACAGTTGCGTAAAATAGAGTTTAATGAAACTGGTTTCCCATCTGCAACTTCTACCGTTATGGATTCCGTGAGCTTATCCCGATTTTTGCTTAAGATAGGTTCAAATTCTAAAGACACAAAACTTCTATCCGCACCAGTATCAAATAGCATAGATGCATATCTACCATTTATAAGGAACGTACCGTTAACCACATTGCCGTCAGCTCTAGCCTGGTTAGCGTTGATATTGAAAGCTCTTCCTCTTGCAGGTGGAGGAGCTTGGTTTGCTTGATTCACCGGGTTGGCTTGAGCCTGAGCATGAATAATATTAACCAACCTGGGACATGTGTTTCTGAAATGGCTTGGGTCGCCGCAATTGAAGCAAGCCTGCATTGGTTGACCCATAGGATAATTGGGCTGGTAATATGTTTGGGATAAATGTTGGGTGGGCGGTAGTAGGGGTTGTTGGGTTTGGCCCATTATTTGTTGGTGGGTTTGGGTTAAAGGTTGGTGGCGATTCGTTCGTTGAGGCATGCGGCAAGTTTGAACAGTATGACCTGCACGACCGCAGCCGGTGCAATATTGGCAAGGATGATCAGGGGAATGGTGATATTGGCAACGGTTACATTTTGGTAACGGGCCAGTGTAGGGTCTTCTGTATGGTGCGGGTGAAGGAGTGACTTGAGTAATGGGTGCAGCAGGAATAGGGGAGTTGGTTTGAGTAACTGCAAAATTTCTGGTGTTGCTCTTCCTCTTGTTAGCAAACTTAGAGGAAGAGATGGGATGGTTTGATGTTTGACCCTCAACAGGGGCTTTCTTTTTCTCTTCTTTGAACTTCCCGTTGCGAATTCGGTTCTCGGTCAGTTCAGTTGCTAGCTCCATAGCAGCTTCAAGAGTTACTGGTGAGATGCTGAGAACTGAATCTTGGATTTTCGAGGGAAGTCCTCGAATATAATGCTCGATCAAACGATAGGTTGGGGTGAACAAATTTGGAACCATTTGGTTCAACTCCAAGAACCTCTTGTTATAGGTAGTGTGATCACCCTCCTTTTGCTTTAGAGAATGAAATTCGTCCTCCAGCTTTTTAATTTCACTCCTAGGACAGAAGCGACTAGTCATGATTTCCCTTAACTCCTCCCAAGTTAAGGCCATTGCATCTTCAATTCCCCTCTTCCCTTTCTCAGTATTCCACCAAGTGAGAGCTACCCCAAATAGTCTCCCGGTGGCGTATCGAACCTTGCGATCCTCAGGACAATCGCAGTTTAGAAAGGTGTTTTCCATCTCCTCGAACCAATGTAGGAGAGCAGTGACACCCTCGGTCCCTTCAAATTTAGGAGGATCACAAGACTTGAAATGTTTGTATGAACACTTGCTGGTAGGAGGGTTGTCGATGTTCTGGTCATGTTGTTGGGGAGGGTTAGTAGGATTTGTAGCGAGAGCTTGTTGTACTTGAACCACAATGTCAGGCAGTATCGTGGCCATTTGTTTCGCGATCTGAGTGGCCAAACGTTCCTGAGACCTTCCTGATCTTTTACCCCTTCGCTGCTGTCTAGACGACATCTCCAGGATCATACAATGAGAAGATTGTGAGTTTATAGTCTCTTTTTAGATGTCATGTGTCTTTAAGAAAATGAAAATAACATAAATATCAATAATGCAACTACATCCATAGGATGTCTTGGGTTCGCTCATGTTGGGCCTCAAATGTCCCCCATACCTTCACCTACATAGTCATGTGGGCCCCCATGGCTATTGGCTTGGTAGGATTCACATTAGTATTGGCAATTTAACACTCGCATCACCCGAATGCAAACCACAAAATATGTTCATGAGATGTTTGGTCGGAACGTGTCCAGGTGTAGACACAATGACAACTCAAAGTGGGGTTAGCTCACACGACGTTTGGTATAGCATGCTTTGGCCTAATAGGTACTTCGTACTCTCATCGTTAGTCCCCAGGTAGGCAAACTTGTCCTTTATTTTGGATTTATACGAATGCCAGCCTAGACAGGACGTTCCGACTACCGGTATTGGTACCCTTCCAGTTACTACATGCCCGTCATGAGAACTCACTTTGATGAGATTTGAAAACACAAATATCATTGTAAAAGCAATCATGATGTGGTGTGTGCTTTCATGGATGTGATATGTTATGAGTATATGATTCATGATAGGCATTATATGATAATACATACTTATGAACATGCTTTCATAATATTGAATGTAACATTTAACATAAAACATATAAACATCATGAAATTTGGCATGTAACACACAAAAATCTTATAATTTCTGATCAACTATAGTATAGGCTCTAAAGGTCTAATAACCTATCCTATATCCCTATAGTCATGGCTCTGATACCAATCTGTCACACCCCGACCCGCAGCGGAATAAGAGTCGGGGCATAATTGGGTTATCACCAAAGCTCATGACATTTACTAATATGTTTCATATTTAATAAAGTCAAAGTTACATTTCCAAATATCCAAACATGCTCATTCAATACAAAGAAAATAAACCAAACATAACAATCCCAACTCTAAATCGTTTTATTCTTCTAGTCCAAGTCTTATGTATTCCTAGCTGCTGCTGGTTCACCTGTATCATGTGTAAAATGGGGGTTTTTGGGTCAACATAAGTTGGCGAGTGAACCTTATTAGATAAACATTTATTAATGAATTACTTGTTAGTTTATCAATGAAAAATTATGCATAATCATAGATGAGCAAATGTAAGTAATCAAGCAATGGCTAATAGCAGTCACAACTATAACATACAATAACATATGACAGCATACATGAACATACCAACATCATACTGTAAATAACATAAATGAAACTGTGCGATCAAGGCTCAATCAAACAGGGCCGATCGTATTGCATGTACTGAAAATGAAAATGTCTGTGCGATCAAGGCTCAATCAAACGGAGCCGATCGTATGTGGGCACGGCAGGTTCAACCTCATAATGAAATGGGGAACATGCTCAACGCTCATAATGTAATGGGGAGCGGCGGCCTATGAAATTGCATGTACTGAAAATAATAAACTTGCATCCAACAATAACTACACAACAGAAACAAACTGAATACACTAGTTCATGATATGATGTATGCACAATAGTTTAAGTATAATATCTAAATCAAGACACATGATACACCCCAAAACGTGATTAAAACGGGGAATTTGTAAAAGATTCACTCACATTGGGTGCGTTGGATTGGAGATGGTGAGATGCGCACGAATTAGATGAGCGGAACAACGAGAAATACTAACCTAAATAATAACGGAAAAAAAATATTAATTGAGTGGATTTTATTAAGGATTTTAATGAAATTTTTAGATATATTTTTGTGAGTTTATGGCTATTTTCTATCTTTAAAAATGATATTTTTAAGTATTTTTAATTGATTTTTAAATTAAATTAAATAAATAAAAATATAAAAAAAATTGTTTATTTTGCGTTGACCGTTGACCGTTGACCGTTGACCTGTTGACTTGTTGACCGGTTCGGTCAAGGACATGGTTTGCGCTGGGTGAGGCTCGAACCCGAGACCTCCCGTACGCGTGCACGCAGCTCTACCAACTGAGCTACGTGTCTAACCCGAAATAATCTTGTTTTTAATTATATTTATACACTTATTCAGTTTAACCGAAATTCTTTTAATTGTAAAAACATTTTAATTCAACAACTCGATGCTAGTGACGGGTTTTGAACGCGCGACGTATGGTTTAATATTGCACACAGTCCACCGCTGGACTGTGTGTCTAACCTGGTTATTATCTCGGTTTTTATTATACTTAACAACTAACTGAGTTAACCCGGTTTAGTTTTTAAACAAAAAGGCATTTTATTATATAAGGAGTGCGTGTATCAGGGTTCGAACTCGGGTCATGCGTATATGTTTTGCACACAGTCCACCGCTGGACTGTGTGTCTAACCCGTTCATTTTACTGGTTTTAAATATACTTATAACCTAATTAACTTCGTCTTCTTCGTTCAAATTTCCGTTGACTGAATCAATGATCCGTTTCTTGTTTTTACGATTGACAAATATTCTTAAGGCTAATATGAAATGACAGAGATGGAAATTAGAGGTGAACATACCGATAAGCGGTTTATTTCAGAATTCCGGTAATTGCGTCGGCTCTGTTTTTATGCTCTTCAACTGAACAAGACAATTAACTGTTTTGATTAGTCAATCGTGGAATTGAAGCGTTCAGCAATTGTTAACAGAGGGTTTGAATGCCCTTACCGATTCCCAGATGAATATAGCGATTTTCAGAATCTTTCCGGCGAACTGAAATTAGCCGAATATAACGCCTGAATTCGATTTCAATTGAGAGGTTTAAGTTATAAATAGCCTAACAATTGTTGAACTACAATGATATTGAAAGGTTTACCGTTTAAGGATGAATACGGTTTTCCGGCGACTTTTGCAGAAAATTCCGGCGAGTTGATTTAGACTTTCTGACGGTCTGAAAATGTGACGAGAGTGAAATGGAGTATTGTAATGACGTCTCTGAGTCGCGAGAGAGGTCTGGAATTGAAGTAATGGTGACTTGATTCATTTCGGTTATAAAAAATCGATTAATAAAGAAAATTGATGTTCAATCACTTCTGAATTGATTACAATCATCGGTTCATCGGTTATAAAATGTGAATGAACGATTAATCAAACGATTAGACGATTGATTTGCCGAATTCAGTTTCTCAGTTGGCGCAACCGGTTTTAACCGAGTTTGTGTATAAATTTCATTTGTTTCCTAGAAATAACAGAAAACACAAAGTGGCGGAGTGGTGATGTGAGTGTGTGATAAGGCGTTGGAGTTGTTCTTGGCTGACCCGGGTTCGAGTCCCGGCAGCAACATAAATTTTTTATTTATTTTGTTTTAACTTTTTATCAAATATAATTTTTATAGTTTAGTTTATTTATTAATTATGTATCGTTTTAAATCAAAATAATCATAAATATTCAACGTAACTTTCATAACTTGATATTCGATTACAAAACAGAGCGGGTTTTGAAAACCCGATTTTTACAAATGTTACACCAACGATGCGAGGTTGGCATCCTTAGCCTTGAACAACGTGTTAAACGAAGACTTGACGTTTAACGCATTAAACCTTTTATGTTGTTTACTAGGTTATCAGTAGCATCATTTAAGATTTCGAGTTCCAGAAACAACTTAGTTTTGTGCCATAGACTGTGACATAAGGTTTGAAAATAATTAAAGCCCGGGCTCGCAAAACGAAGCTGCTCCCGGTTGGGAACCGCCTTCGTTCCGGGCATAACATAAAGCAACCAAATGTGCAAGGAACGATCGATCAAGCTTAAAAACACTTAAATGAACATCATACGAGACTTTTATGATTACAACGTAACCATGCTCGGATTTCGAGACGGTTATGCTCAGTTTTAAAACCGAGTCTTTTGACAGTAAGAACGCGAAAAACGGAGCCCATTGCGCAAATCGAGAACGCGGCCGGGACCCGAAAACGAACCTAAACGCCAACGGAAGATAAACATCATCTTTTAACATACATAACGGAGCACGAGGTGTCCCCTTGGGACCCCCCATATATATATTTTTTTTCATTTTCTTTTCATGTAAATTCAAGAAAAACCTTAAATTTCTCTCAAAAACCTGCCATTTCTTCATCTTCTCCAGCTGATTATCATCTTTACAACTTCAAATCAAAAGTATAAACCTTGGGTTTTATGGTTTTGATCATGTTTTCTTGATTAAACGCGATTTCTAGCTGAAAAACTCATTTTGAATCCAAGATTTTGAAGGTTTAAACATGTTCATGGGCTGAATAAGAACACCTTGGTATTCCCCTGGTGCTATATGGCAGCCATGGTAACAAATCTTTGGGGTTTGATACCCTAATCAACACCTATTCGACAAAAATCGCTTAACTATTTGATTAACCGAAAAACAATGAAATAAAGCTTGATTGATCTAAGTTCTAGCATATTTGGGTTGTACTTGATGTGTAGGTACTGAATATAGCACCCACCCACTTCTGGATTCAAGAAAAATACTTGGAATCCAAGGAATCGCTAGGTATACCACCCGAGAACCAAAACTAGCATAGGCAGAATCTTCTTTAAGCTATAACTTGGTCCTTGATACTTGGATTGAGCTAAACTTTGGTGTGGTGATCTAAGGTATTGTTAGGAAGGCCCACGCAAAATTTTATAATTTTTTGAATTTTCTATGATTTTTGGTGAATTGTTTACTGTTTTAACAAAAGAATTTTGGAAAAATTATCAATCGAATTCAATAAATCACCAAATTTTATAGAGACGCTAAGAAACATATGGGGAAAGTTCTGGAAAAACTCGAGTACACTGGTTGAGTTTTGATTTGGGTTAAAAATCCCCGTTTTTGCGAGTTTTCGGTAGCCGGGAACGCACCGAAACGAAATTGAAAAAATCTCAAAATTTTGGGAGAAGTTCCTGGACATGTAAAAGGTGTTCTAGAATGTTTTTGGAATTTTTGGACCACTAATTCTAATTAATGTTAATTATTTGATTAAATATTGTTTTATAAATAATTTATTTAAATAGTTAAAATGCCAAAATAAAATCCCAAAAATTTTCCCCAAAATCTACAGATTTTTACTGAGTAATATAAAATTTTACAGATTTTTATTCAAATTATAAATTATATGGGAATTTATGAAATTAAAAATAGATTATTTTAAATCAATTTCGGCAGATTACCATATAACGAACCTGCCGGAACCTGGAACTGACCCAACCAGAAAAATACTATAATTGGAACACCCGGAGTATTCCGGGAGATTCCCGAGAAATTGGGCACCATGGGTGTGTCCTAAGACAGTTCGGGAGAATTCCTGACGGTGAAAATGGAAACTCAAATTTGGGCAACTTAGACTCCCCAAACACTCAAACTCCCTTGATGAAAAGTTAATCATTCTTAAATAGCCACGTATTAGCACTATTGGTATTCCTGTACCATTATCCGAACACGTTAAACTACTGACTTTGGCTGGCACGCGAACCGGTGCCCGGAAGCCAAACTGAAACCAAATACTACCCTGATGTCCATCACCATACCAGTGGACTATAGACTCAATCCAGAGTAAAAACTCTTGACCAGATCCAAGTTATAACAATTACCAACTTAGATACTGATTTGAGTCCATACTTGCATTGGGTTATTAAAGTTGATCCAGTTGCTTGATCACTCTTGTGTTGAGAGCACTACTCGCACTGCGAGTTTCACTTCCCCACTTTAGAATTGTTTTATTGTTTTCTCTGGGGACTTACATGTTAAAAATTGTAATGATTACTCCAACTTGGGAGTGAGCTCACTCAACTACTTTTAAACTGTGTTACGGTTTTCTGAAGTGATTTGCATGTTATAAAACTGTGTTAATTGCACCAACTTGGGACGATGTGAATTACCTAACTCACGAATACCCCCATTACAAGTGATTTATATGAGCCGTCGGCAGTGGATAGTACTATCGGTCCGACAAACCCAGTTGAGGCCGGAGGGTGCGATGCCCCGCCACAAGCAACTGCACTCGTCCAACTTTTGGGTATGTGTTAGGCATAACTACCCGGGGGCGTTGAACTGCACGTGACGCAGTTGGTGGACCGGGAGTGTCTGGGTGACACGACCCGGGGTAAGTAGTCAGGTTTCACTTGTACTCGCATGAAATTCCATCGGGCAATCTGTGATTATGTCTGTGACCAGTGCAATTAAACTTGTTAATACATATTGTTACACAACAACTAAACCAGTGGAACTCACGTAGTGTTTAGCTGACCCTTTTCAAAACTAACATGCATTTCAGGTAACTTGAGATTGGTGTGATCCGTGTATGTTGTTCAAGACGGGTTTACAGCCGAATATTGATATAGATGCATGCAGTTGATAAAACTTATGTGGTTCATGGGAACACATTGTTGTAACATACATGTAGTATGTAATCAACATAAGTAAGCAATAAAATGTAGTGTCTTTATAAACAATGTGCTTATACCAGAGGTGTTTGTTGCATCCCATATTTTTTCTTCCGCTGCAAGTCGGGGTGTGGTGGAACATCGTTCCGTGTGACTATCGGCTACATTGTGTTCTATTACGATTATTGATTGTTTCGAATTTCAGATGGCTAGTCGCGAAAAGCAGTATTAGGCCGAATATCTTGGTGGAACATCGATCAGGTATAAAGGTGTGGTGGATACGCTGCGATACTTCCTATATATAAACACCCGGCTACATGATCAAGGTACTGTTACTCAGGGCAGACGGGCTTCATGTTGCCATTTGTTCGGTTATGTTTTGGGCAATGCGGTATTGAGAATTCGACCTTGGTTGATGCAATAGATGACGCCATAGTTGTCGTAACCACGAAATCTATATATGTTTGTAGTAATTTTAAATGAAAAATAGTTTGGGGCTTGACATATAACGACCTTTGGCTTAATCTGGGAAGGTTCTTTTTTTTTAAATTATAGTACGACTTTCTAGGGGTACTACACCTCGGTAGTACTCCGTACTGAACTATTTGGGTATAGCCGGTGATAGCTTACCCACATCGATTACCCAATGATTAATTCGGAATAAGTAACAATGTTTTGTCTTTGGTAAGACAATTCAGTGTAATTTATTTCTTTTGACGGGATTTGCTAGAACATATATCCATTTATTTGAAATCATTACGTTATGACGAACCAATTATACTTTTGTCACCGACCGTCGTCTAGGAAGCTATTCGTTTGAAGCATATATTCCCTTTACTAGCTTTTGTTTGCTAGTGATACAATCTCTAATTCTTAGTAAGGACACGTAATTAGCATCGGTATTGATAACCCAAGGAAATTTAGGGGTAACTCTTAAATGAAGAAACTTATCCGGTGTAGTCAAAGTTCAGCAAGGAGTTGTGTGGATGCGGATCGGAGTGTAATAAGACCCGTGGAGACGGAAACATTCTTGTCCATATTCCTCGTAACCGTTAATACTTCGCATTAACAGGACACTCCTATGTATACATTTAATTATAAATATACAACATTCTTCACGGGCCCATCTAAATGTCAATCTGGTAGACCTTGGGTGGGGGTGACGTAACCCAGTATGAAGTACGAAAACTATAATTAGAAATTAATCCGATTCATTGCTTCAAATCACTTCATCTCTCTTTACTAACACTGTTGGAAAGTGTTGAGATCTGGTACATATAAATTACTAAAGTAATACACCCTATTGTTACTCAATGTTCAACCAGGCTGCGGTATGTTAGCTTCCTATGGAATTATGATAGGTATTTCGGCGATAGAACCAAGTGGCGTACAACCTTGAATCCTATCGATTTAGTTCAAACCAATACCAGGTAAATCCCCAGTAACTTGAAGTAGTAATGAATGAGCGGTATGAAGGAACCGTAACGAAACTATCTCCTAATATATATTTAGTATATAAAATGACACAGAGCGTCGGACGATTATATATATATATATATATATATATATATATATATATATATATATATATATATATATATATATCAAATTCGAAGGACAATATTTAAAAGAAACATATAAAATTTTTACATACCAAACGATCCCTTGTTTTCAGCCTCGCATAACTTAGATATGTTCTAATGAAAGACGAGATCGCCTTCGAGTAGTATTCAAGTACTGTAATTCGATGTTTAACCTGTGACAATTCTTATTTACATCTTCAAACTCTAGACTACACTGGGTCCTGACCTGAATTCTTTTGGAAACCCTGAGATACTAGGTCTTGAATCTATATCACCCGTAGGAGGGCGGTGCATCCATGCTAGAAATCGCATAAGGGGATACATGGTTCTTTGATTCCTTTCGATTAAGGATTTTCATGACATGATAACTACTACGGTCGTGCGAGTGGTCCTGGTAGGGACAAACTCGGATACTTGTATGTTTATAAGACATATTGACTCCCCGACACTACAATAATAATACCTGGAGAACACCATACGTCTCCTCCTCCTCCTTGAAACATTTGAGGAGTCCTAATATTTATACCCGATGTTATTCACAATTCCTAAGGGATGTTTGAAATTCCCTTCAGACCTTTGTAAAGGTGTTATTGGGTAAGGTCTCCTACATGTGTAGGAGGATGATACATGAGATACACTGACTTTCATCTGTTGATTGGTCACAAAGTGAACGATACCTCACTCTTGTGAGTAACCTAAAGTTATTCGGTAGACGGTGTTGCTAGTCCGCATGAGTATACGAGGACTAAATTCTCTAGATCAGGGAAATATTGTTGAAACACCCCTCGTCTTCGTTCAACTAGTTGGTACCTTCAATTGATTTTCAGTTTAATCGATTTAAATGAGTATTCGTGAGATACAATGTTACCGAGCAACCCGATTCTTTGTTATTTTCGAGCGACGAAAATTCTTGTGTTACTTAAGGAAACAAGAACGGGAGAAATCTCAAGTATAATACTGTATACATACATATATACCGGGGTATTCGTACCGCGAGTGAAATTCATGATCGGGGGTATGATTGTCGGAAGCTGTTGCGCTATCACTTGCGCGATTACTGCCTCGGTCCTTTGTGATGAGCATTTCAGGGCCATTCTATTAAAAACAATACTTATATACATGTATCAATGTCACATATTCAATCATCCCATATGACACAATTTCGTCACATGCATGAGCTCACAACATCATTATCATGTATGTAATAATATCCGACATTATGCAACTGTTAAAATTTGCACTTAGACTTAACCCAAAAAGGGCCAGTGCTTAAAGGCGCGGTCAGATCATGTCAATAGGGTCACGTACATACGCCATACTACGAAAAGCACGAACTACCCTGTATGAAGGAACACGTTCAAAACTAAACTCTCTTTGAAATGGAAGTAGTCATGAGTCGTCTGAATATCATAATTGGTGTCTTTTGTGTGCCGAACCCACCTGGGGAAAGCTAACCTGTAAATCTAGTAGTCCCGATCATTCCAGATGAAGGGACTAGTGAATCTTCCGAATACGTCCCTCAGATATCATGTCCATCCAGAGGGAAATTCCGTTAGTAAGCACGTTATATACACTTAAAAGAGGAATAAGACTTTGACGTGATAACTAATTCTCTTCAATTTGGAGAGTTACGTAACACACGCTACGAATTGTAAATACTTCGATGTGCGATATTAAGTCAAACTAAATGACCAAAGTGTAGATCAGTGCTTGATGGGATGCACCGACTGTATGTGAAATGACATTCGTAACCTTTATTCGTATCCTAGCCGTCAGAGTGCTAGGCTTACCTCGATTGATTACGGTTTTCATTTAGCCTTCTTGAAGCTGCTTTTGTAATTTCAAGAGGTTGTCGAACGATTGTGGATCTATGTTACTACATTTCCCAGCAACACGATTCCTTCCGTGCCCTATTTGGAAACAAAACAGACTAATCCTACGATAAAGGGTCGAGAAACTCAACGACCCTAGTCTCGACTAACCGGGGGGCCGGATCTTCCTTTCTTGTTCATATTATTAAAGATATGAGGGTAACGGGAAAATCATATTTAATGGTGAATTATCCCTACCGGACTAGGGTGACTATGGAATCGGGCTTTAGCCCATGGTTTCATAAAATCACACGAATTTCTCAATCTAAACCAAGATGGTTTTGCATGAACGAAGTCGACGAAACCCTTACATTTAACCGGTGATTCAATTGGCAGAGGTGCCAAGATGGGAAGGCATTATATCTTCCTATACTCATGTATAGTTCAGATCATACCAGGTCCGAATTTGACTCGAAAAACCACGAGACCGAGACGGTCAAGTGGTGATTAACCACCTTGTGACTAGTATGGGTTATATTCGCCTATGCATGACATAATCTCTCGAGAACATGAGGGGAAATGATTACTTCTCATTGTCTCCATTAACGACATCCTTATGAAACGTTAGTCCAGCGTGGCTATGTTCCAACCCTGCGAAGGGTACTCCTCCAATGGGGAACCTTGATTTGATGACTCGTTACTTAGTCATCTTTTGCCAAATTACCCGTACGTCTACGATCAATGCCGATCCCGTGTGTAGGGGCATCATAGTGATACTTGTGATCGTTAGACACTCACCACGCCTTAACCATTTCAACGTGATATTGTAGCATTCTGGATGTGGTGCTATTGGAATTAAAACCGCATTGGGTGCACACGATATCATTCCCGGTATATGGGAATTTTATATGATATTTCTCGGAGAATCGCATCGATGTCATTAAAGTTACGAAGTTGTTCCTTCTGGAAAAGACATAAACAGTTGTACCACAGTTGGAGCCAAGTTCCCGAAACTTAATTTAAACTGGAATTATTATTGTAGAAATTTTATATCTTTACGACGTAATCCGACTACTTGTGAGTAGCTCGAGCACATCATTGATTCAAGTGTGCAGATTCGTTGGTACTCGTGTTCATGCTCGCCTTATGGCAACCTTAGGCTCTCTAAAGCCTTTTTCTTTCTTATTCTCTACCATAGAGTAGGGATTCTCGTGGCCGGTTTGTAGTAACCAAAGATAACCACGCACACAACAACAAGGGAAGACTGTCACTCACAACTCAGTGAAACCAAATTTATTCTCTTTATACCAATGTGCGGAGCATGGTGGTCACTATTGCGGTATTCGTAATGAACCCTCCTTTATAGGGGGTGTTCAATAACTATTAAACGAAATCGTAAATGAAACTTATGGTGTGTGAATGGTGAAGATAATGAATGCAAAGAAAACATAATAATTGTAGTCAACTATAAGCTGAATACGAAACTCCTATTCTACTGTGAGTCCAACAACACTCTCACTTTCAGATTGGAAGTGATGACAGACGTTACTCTTAACAATACGTAGGAATTGTGGATGGACAAATTACACTACTACTATGTAGCACAATTATCATCTCCGCACAATGATGATATTTAACGAAAAGCGAAAACATACTTGTCTGTCAGATGACTGACACGAATATAAATACGGAGCTTTCCAATGGATTACTAAACGGAATTCGAGGACGAAATTCTTTTAACCGAGGGAGACTGTGACAATTGTGAAAAATCCCGGTAAACTTTGATTGGTACAAGTCCGTGGTAACCGGACATGATATGTATATCGTGATATTGTTGTGATTATGTGTGAGGATAACTGTGATACCCATGACGAAACCAGGTACACCTTAATTGGTCCTAAACTTAAAAGTATGATTAAAACATTAATTGCACATAAACCTTGTAAACTTGTATGACTTGTGTGCCATGCTGAGCAATCGTTATTACGTCTCGGAAGAATCCGAGAGCACGTCATGGTTAACATAACACTACTAAGGACCAACAATGCGAGGTTGGCATCCTTAGCCTTGAACAACGTGTTAAACGGAGACTTGACGTTTAACAGCGCATTAAACCTTTAATGTTGTTTAGTAGGTTATCAGTAGTATCATTTAAGATTTTAAGTTCCAGAAACAACTTAGTTTTGTGCCATAGACTGTGACATAAGGTTTGAAAATATTTAAAGCCCGGGCACGCAAAACGAAGCAACTCCCGGTTGGGGAAACGCCTTCGTTCCGAGCATAACATAAGGCAACCAAATGTGCAAGGAACGATCGATCAAGCTTAAAAATACTTAAACGAACGTCATACGAGACTTTTATGATTACAATGTAACCATGCTCGGATTTTGAGACGGTTATGCTCAGTTTTTAAAACCGAGTCTTTTGACAGTAAGAACGCGAAAAACAGAGCCCGTTGCACAAATCGAGAATGCGTCCGGGACCCAAAAATGAACCTAAACGAAAAGAAAGATAAACATCATCTTTTAAGATGCATAATGGAGCACGAGTTGTCCCCTTGGGATCCCCCCCCCCCCCATATGTAAATATATATATTTTGTTTTTCATTTTTTCATTTTCTTTTCATGTAAATTCAATAAAAACTCCAAATTTCTCTCAAAAACCTGCCATTTCTTCATCTTCTCCAGCTGATTATCATCTCCACAACTTCAAATCAAAGGTATAAACCTTGGGTTTTTATGTTTTGATCATGTTTTCTTGATTAAACGCGATTTCTAGCCGAAAAACTCATTTTAATCCAAGATTTTTGAAGGTTTAAACATGTTCATGGGCTGAATAAGAACACCTTGGTATTCCCCTAGTGATATATGGCAGCCATGGTCACAAATCTTTGGGGTTTGATACCCTAATCAACACCTATTCGACAAAAATCGCTTAACTATTCGATTAACCGAAAAACAATGCAATAAAGCTTGCTTTATCTAACTTCTAGCATATTTGGGTTGTACTTGATGTGTAGGTACTGAATATAGCACCCACCCACTTCTGGACTCAAGAAAAACACTTGGAATCGAAGGAATCGCTAGGTATACCATCAGAGAACCGAAACTAGCATAGGCAGAATCTTCTTTTAGCTATAACTTAGTCCGTGATACTTGGATTGAGCTGAAATTTGGTGTGGTGATCTAGGGTATTGTCAGGAAGGACCACGTAAAAGTTAAGAATTTTTAGAATTTTCTACGATTTTTGGTGAATTTTTTACTGTTTTACCGAAAGAATTTTGGAAAAATTATCAAACGAATTCAATAAATCACCAAATTGTACAGAGACACTAAGGAACATATGGGGAATGTTCTAGGAAAACTCGGAGTCAACTGGTTGAGTTTTGGTGAATTTTTTACTGTTTTACCGAAAGAATTTTGTAGGACCGATCCTTGATGCTAAGGTACCTAAATTTGATATCTAACATCCATAATAGCGGAAATATTATGTCGTGTTTACAAATAAACAAGAATTAATCAGTTAATCATCAGTTTTATTGATCAAACGTAAAGAGTACAAACTGACAGAGCTTCGCCTCCAAAATGCCAAAGTTACAAATGAATGAGGCAAGCTAGCTATTTATACTAGTACAAGTTCGCCCTTGGGAGACATGAGTTCGCCCGAACTTGCATTAGCAAGTTCGGCCGAACTTGCTTTTACATGATACATCATGAACGAACTTGTCCTCTAAGTCTATAAATACATCATTCAGCTAGCCTATTCAGCTCTATTCTGTATATAAGACTAAGACATAGACATTCTGCACCAACAGACTCCCCCTTGGATATAGTTTTTGTCTTGTATCAGTCTCCAAAACTCTGTCTTCAAAATAAACATTAACGCACATGACCGAAGAAGTTCTTGTACGGCTTCTTTCATCGTTCTTGCTTAGGATCCGGCGTCTGGTCTGTAAGAGGCACTTTGTTCAAGTGCTGAAACCTTTTAATACTTGCCTTCCTAGTTCTCATGAATAGCTTCAAGACGCTTTTCCTCTTTCAAAAACTCTACTCTTTCTAGATCTCTCCATTTTGTTTGCCACATCTTTCCTGAATTAACTTCGTGTTAGATTAACAACTTTCTGAAACTGCATCGCTTGTACCTTTTCACGTTCTTCAAAAACAATCTTGTTGTAGAACAAGGTTTTGATGACTTCTCTTGAGCAGTTAACCAACAGGATCAAGAACCCTAATTGTTTTCCATAACCCCCTCATACCCTGATATCCCAACACTTCAACTCTTTCCTTTTAAATATCCAAGTGTTCTTCAAACTTTAAAACAATAACTGCTTCACAAGTCGATGGATCTATCTGCCACCACTTGAACAATGGATAGTAGTCTTGTTCAATCGGCATCAGCGGCATGTTTCTCATTCCCCTCGGTCGCTTCATTATCAAAGTAATGTCTTTCTCTCCCGTCTTTTTGTTTGTCTTGATTCTGCGACCAGGAATAAATGGCTTCCAATATCTAAATCCTTTAACCGCTTCAAACTTGATCAATTTCCACAACAACTGATCAATCACCTTCATGTGGTATGTAACATTCACTGTCTGTACCAACTCTTCCACATCCCAATACGGTAAGGTCTTGAAATCAGCAAGGTATTTGAAATATTGCACTCCAAACTCCCTCTTGATTGCATAAACGTTCAGTTCTTTAAACCAACCCCAACTCAAGATATCTCCCAATGACACGTCTTTATCTCTGGTAAAGAATGCTAGAGGACGTCGAAACTTATGTTCGCGAGGCATCTCTTTAAACCAGGACTTCTTCGCTTGAGCAATTTCTTCTTTAGTCATTGGCTTTGGTACTTTTCCTTCACGCAAAGATTCTTCAATCTTTTCTTTCAGCATGTCTTCATCTAGCTGCTTGTACATCTCCTCAAAAGTAGGAAAACTTTCAGAATTCAGACCGACATACTTTGCAGTTTGGTCTGTTTCATCATCAAAAGACCAATCTTCCACAATCACTCTATTATACTCGTCAGCCTCATATCTTCTAACATATTGATAATCGTTCGGCCCGAAAGTGTTAAAATTCAACACATCTTCTTCGAAATCAAACTCTAGATCTGCAGCATCAAGTTCAACTAACTTTGCAAGATCTTCCTTAGTATAGTTATGTATAAACTTGATTTTATTTAGCAAGTTCGGACGAACTTGACAAACACACATACAACCTTTTTTCAAATTTTACATTTTAACCCTTGAACTTTCCAACCTTTTATCAGTTATGAAAATCCACTCAGTTGACCAAGTCCAAGCTAATGACCTTGGTTAACCGATTTTTCTGCCGAGTCCAAGTTAGTGACCCCGGTTTGACCCGTTACGAACAAACTGTTGATATTTTAAAAATCAAAGTTTCAAATTAATAAACTTTTTATCGTTTGACTTTTCAGATTTGACAGATTAGCTCCCAGCCCGTTGTCAAAGAGATTCCCACCAGTTCTAGTATCTTACCAGACTTCGAAGACCCGTTCTCTAACATTGGTTTGCTAAAAACAATGTAGAAATAAAATCTTTTTGAATTTTTGTAAGTTTATGCTAAAACGCACCAAAAATATTTTTTGTTTTAATCTGTAAAGCTGATAAACTATGTACAGAACAAAGTAAACTATGTACAAACATATTTTTGTGAATTCGTGTCTAAAGGATCATATCAGTTAATTAAGATATATCACCAGTACCGTTGACCTTTAGATGACTTTAAGCTTTAAACTTGTTTACCTAGATTGTCGATATGTTTGTCCACTTAAGCTTTAACACGTTTCTCAACTTTTTCAAGATATGTTAAGGTCAGATTTATGAAAACTTAACTTATCTGCAGTTCCCACTTCTTGAATATACTCCCGTATCAAGATTCCCTAGATTTTATCTAAAAGGTAAATATAGCGTAATTGATATCTGTATCAGGGTAATGCGAGACCTTGAGAGCTCAGGTTAGTACTACCGTATAGACAAAGAGATGAAGGCTCGTCTTTAAGGTGTGTTCCACTTAAGGAATCTTTTTAGCACTGCAAATGATTATATCTTTCGATATTTTTCAAGTTTTGCATGTAGTTTGGGGTTTATAGCAAAAGTATTATAGAAGTTCTAGGCTATTGCTTCCGCAAAATCTGAAGAACTTGTATAATACCCCAGATATCAACTATCTATAAAGACCTCATATCTCAGAATCATGCAATCTCTCAAACGAAATTTCGGAGTACTAAGTCCATATATCCAAGATGTGTTAATCCACAAGAATAAGCAATTACTAAATTTAGTTTATATCTCGAAAATAGTTTACTGAACATGTTAAGCCTATCGACACATCCACAGTAAGACTCGTTTATTACTTTTAAACTTTTCATTTCTTTAGCGTACTGTGATAGTCCACTGATGTACTATCATTTCCTTTTTGTGACATCGAATTCTTTTTATCTTTTTCAATGTTCTTGTACATTTTTAAAATTTTTCTTATGTTTTTGTATTTTCCCAAATATTTCTCCCCCTAAAATCAAAAATATATTTTTAGATTTTAGATTTTTTAAGAAATACTAAACTATAAAGATATTTACAAACCATACAAACCAATGCAGATCACGTGAATTCGTCATCCGATCTGTATTCAACCTCAGCTTCCGCACCTGTAAGCAAATTTTTAATACCGTTAAGTCGCATTAGATATTTAAATCTTGTTAATGGAAATGCTTTGGTATAAAAATCAGCCCTTTGTTCGTCGGTGTGGATTTTTTCTATTCGAACCAATTTCTTTTCGTAACAATCACGAATGAATGGTAACGAATTTCAATGTGTTTTGTACGTGAGTGATAAACCAGATTTTTAGTTATATCGATGGCTGCTTTGTTATCTACAAATAAAGGCGAGTCAAGAAACTACAGACCATAATCCCTCATTTGTTGCTGAATCCAGAGGATTTGAGAGCAACAGCTGGAAGCAGAAATGTATTCCGCTTCACTGGTTGAGAGAGAGAGACCGTGGTCTGTTTCTTACACTGCCACGTTACCAAACGTGTGCCAAAGAACTGGCATCCTGTAGTTTTAGATTTCGAGTTCAGTTTGTCCACTCCGAAGTCCGAGTCAGCGTATCCAGTGAGATCAAAATTGTCGTTCTTGGGGTACCATAGGACAATGCTTGGGAAACCTTTCAAGTAACGGAAGATTCGCTTGACTATCTGCAAGTGTGACATTCGAGGACTTGACTGATATCTCGCACATAAGCATGTAGGATACATGATGTCCG
This sequence comes from Scalesia atractyloides, assembly GCA_947069175.1. Taxonomy (NCBI): domain Eukaryota; kingdom Viridiplantae; phylum Streptophyta; class Magnoliopsida; order Asterales; family Asteraceae; genus Scalesia; species Scalesia atractyloides. Next base: position 33,560,869 of record CAMTDV010000015.1, on the reverse strand, counting down.
GACGCGATGCTGTTAGATACATCAATGAACCTATCATCGATCGATACAGTGTTTCATCAACTTTTGTTCCCGTCTTGTCTACGCAAATCCCATGGTTCAGTGCCAAAGGTGTCGAAAGCGGCATCGAAGAATCCATTTCAAACTTTTTGAGAATGTCGTGCACATACTTAGTCTGATGAATGAATATCCTGTCTGGGAGCTGATCCACTTGAAGACCTAAGAAGAACTTCATTTCGCCCATCGAGGACATTTCAAATTTCTTCTTAATGATTTTTTCAAACTCTTTGCACAGACTGTCATCCGTAGAACCGAAAATGATGTCGTCCACATAGATTTGTACTATTATCAGATGCGATCCAACTTCTCTGGTAAACAAAGTGCTGTACACTGTGCCTCGTGTAAAACCATTTCCTACGAGATGTTGTGATAACGTCTCGTACCAAGCTCTCGGGGCTTGGTGTAAACCGTACAAGGCTTTATCCAGGAGATATGCTTTATTCTTGTGCAGTGGATAGACAAACCCCGGTGGCTGGCCGACATACACTTGTTCACAAAGTTTACCGTAGAGAAATGCAGATTTTACATCCAACTGGTACACATTAAAAACTTTCCAAGCTGCGAGTGCTAGGAAAATGCGGATAGATTCTAATCTTGTAACCTGTGCGTATACCTCCGTATAATCTATACCTTCCTGCTGGTGGAATCCCTTGACAACCAGCCAAGCTTTGTTTCTTACTATAACCCCCCGATCGTCTCTTTTACACTTGACGACCCATTTTGTATCAATAGCTTTCTGCTTCGGTGGCAAGTCTACAAGCTTCCAAACACCCAACATCTCGAACTGTAAAAGTTCCTCTTGCATTGCTATCACCCAATTCTCGTCTGCCAGAGCCTCATTAACTGTCTTTGGCTCAATTTGAGAAATGAAACATGAGTAGTAGCAGTAATTCTGAGTTGGTGCAACTCGGGTGTAGAAACAACTAAGTGCTTTGTTGATTTGGTTTCGTGTACGCACACCAGTTTGTAGTTCTCCTATAATATTCGTTGAAGGATGGTACGAATATGATCGCGGCATTTCTTCTGTTGGAACATCAACTGAGCTTTGCTGATTTGAAACAATCAGATCACTATTCACATAAACATTAGGAGTACTTGTTGAAGCTTCATTCTGATTTCTCGGACTAGCAGATTGATTCAACAGATTAGAAATCTGCTCAACTTCTTCATCCGATGAAGTTTCATCATCAGCATCAAATGTCGGGGCTTCTTCTGAATCAATTCTGATTCTGAGGCGTACTAGGCACTGTTGTGTTTTCTGGTTCATTAGAAGCATTCACTAGAGGTGTAGCAGGCGTTACTTCTGTTTCATAAGTTTTTCCAACTTGAACACTACTGCTATTTCTTGGACCTACTCCGGAAGATGAAGAATCCAACGTGGGTTGATTAACCACAATTGGTCTAATGATTTGTTCTTGATTTGCTGGATGGTGAAGATAGTATAAAGCTGCAACTTCTTCGTCAGACGGTTCTTCCGGCAAGTCGAATGACTTCCAAAGGTCTTGATAGTTAAACAGTCATGCGTCATCTCTCCTTTGAATAGGATCCATATAGTTGAAACAATCCACATGCTGTGCTTCAATAACCTTTCTCAACGAAGGAACATATACTCTTCTTAACGGACTCGCATATCCGACAAAGAAACCCTCAAGAGATTTAGCTCTGAATTTACCATCTTGATCGATTACAGTGCATGGCGCACCAAATGGTTCTAAGAATTTCAAATTTGGCTTCCGTCGGTTTATCATCTCGAAACATGTTTTCTTTGTTAGTTTGACAGTGAGAACTCTGTTTAGCGTGTAGCAAGCCGCAGCAACCGCTTCACTCCAGAAGCTGATTGGAAGTTTAGAATCTGCAAGCATGATTCTCGCAGTTTCAATCAAAGTTCTGTTTTTTCAGTTCAGCTACTCCGTTTTGTTGTGGAGTATAGGGAGCACTAAACTCGTGCAGAATCCCTTTTGCGTTGCAGAATTCCTTCATTTTGTTATTCTTAAACTCTGTGCCGTTGTCACTTCTAATGCGTCTGACTGGCAGATGATAAAGGTTCTCGAGTTTCTTGAATAGAATAACCAAGTTCTCAAACTTTCGTCTTTTGATTCCTGAAAGAATACCCACGAATATCTCGAATAGTCATCTGTCACGACCAAGCAATATAAGTCTCCTGAGATGCTTCGAACATTTACGGACCAAATAAATCCATGTGGAGACGTTCTAATGGCAACTTGATTGAGTTTAGAATTTTCTTATAATGAGATTTCTTGATCTGCTTTCCCTTTTTACATTCTAAGCAGTGATCAGCCATATGAAAACTCCGAAGATTTACACCATCTACAAGATCATTATGAACCAAGTAATTCATTTTTTGCAAATGAATATGCCCCATCTTACGATGCCAAAGAATAGAATCCTTTTCAGTAGCCTTTGTCATAAAACATTATGCTGATTTTGATGAAGTGGTAGCGATGCCCATATCAAGAACATATAAATCATTCTCACGTGGTGCTCGCATCAGAATCCACTCATCTGGTATTTTTAATCCCGGCTTCAAGATAATACACTCTTTGTCGTTGAAATGCACCGTGAACTTCTTGTCACAAATCTGCGATATGCTCAGAAGATTGTTCTCAAGTTCTGCAATATAGTTCACACGATCGAATGAAACGACACTATTGGAGAGTTTTCCCTCAGCGACTATACTTCCACCCTGGTTACCCGTAAATCCAACATATCCACCATTGATAGCTTTTACGTCGAATAGCAACGCTTTCATTCCTGTCATATGCCTGGACGCTCCACTATCCAAAATCCACTTAGGATCTCTATAACCCCTGCACATTTCAACAATCTATTTAAAAAGCGAGACCCAAGCCTTTTTGGTCTTGGGTTGAATCGGATAACCATCGTAAAATCAAACTCACACTCATCAGCATAATCGAATCCATACTCATCTGCATAATCAAATCCATATTCATCATCTGGATTTTCTATGATGTTTATGTTTGAAAATTTTACTGTCTTTTTATCTTTTGAATTGTTACCACTTGTAGTTTTGACATTTTCAGATGTGGTTTCAATTATGATTTCAGATTTTGATTCTTTCATGCTATCACTAGTCTTAACAAGCTCAGACTTAGTGATCTCAGATGTTGTTGACCGTTTCATTGCAATCCAGGCTTGAGATTTTATGTTAGCCTTCTTGATGTAAAAATTGTTTTCATTAGCCTTTGAAGTTTCACCTTTTTCAAAAATTGAATTTTCAAACTTAGGTTTGACTTCAGCGTTTAATTCATTTCTTTTCAAAATCTTTACAGGTTTTACAAACACTGGTTGCTTCGGTTTCACAACATTTGAATTTTCTTTCCTTCAAAGATAAGCCGGCTTTGACTTCGGACAGTAGCGTGCAATATGACCAATTTCATTGCACTTGAAACAAGTTCGAGAATCATGTGGATGTCCTTTTGTGGGTTTTACACCACTTGTTTTGCCACTACTTGCAATTTTGGCTTTATCTCGAAGTTCTTTCTGTTTCTTAACTCATCGTTTAATTGTTTCCCGATCAAACTCTCCTCATGAACCGTGTTCATCCCATATATAAAATTCATGTTTTTTATTCTTGTATTCATAAAATGGTGACACTTTCTTTTTAGGTTCATCTGATTCTTCTAATCCCAATCCAGCTCTCCGGTTTTCTGGATGATCACCACAGTTCTGTCGGTAGTTATTTCTTTTAGGTTTGGAATAGAATTTCTTTTCATTAATCTCGAGATCATCTGATGTGACTTCCACGAGTTTAAAGAATTTGTCTAACAATTCTTCCTTCACGTTCTGAATCTAAAGTATAATCCATCAGATTCCTTAATCTTGTACATGACAACATTAGGATCATCACATAGATCATTCTCCGATGAAGTATCGTCATCTTCGGACTGTGAATCAGAATTCTTTGAGCTCGAGTCGGCGCTTTTGAGCTGCCTTCATCAGAATCATTCAAAACATTTTCAACAACTTTTTTAACCACAACATTGTCATCATTTGTTTTAGTATAGATTACATCAATGTTCTCTGGCAACTCAGTTTTCTTTTCAGATAACAACTCAATATTGAGTGCCTTATCCATCACATCAGCGGATTTGCGATAATACTTCTCGCATAGGGGTGGAGGAACATTGTTGTATTCTTTACCAATTTTCTTTTTAGGTTTCTCTTCCGATGGAATTGTCGGAAGGATGTGATCACTGACATATGCGTTACAGGTGTAACTTCTCAAAAGTTGTTGAACACGCTCTGTTTCAATTGTCATGTCCTAGAGTTGTTGCTTAGTTTCAGCAATGGTGTTAATATAGATATTAATCGCTTTTTGCTTATCCAATACTGTTCCTTTTAACATCCTTATTGTATCATGTTGTTCGATTTTATTTCTATCAAGCCTTCCATAATCATTTTTCATTTTATCATACACTTCCTTCATTTTGCGATAATCGTATTTCAAAAGTTCATTATGCACATTGTTTTCAGTGACGATCTTTGATTTTTCAACACATTCAGAACATGGTTCGGTATATTTTGTACAAGGTTTCTGAACCTCTACAACTTGTACTTTGACAACTTCATTTACCTCTGGACCTACCTTTGTTGGATTTGCCATCAATGCTTTGTCGGCAATGTCCTTGAGGTTTTCGGCATTCACTTCTTGAGTAACATCAGTGACTACTTCATCAGTTGATTTCTTCTCGGGAACTTGTTCCTGAGAACTTCCATCAAAATGACCTGCAAAATTATCACAAGAATTAGGAGATAAAATTCCTTGCTTCTGCATGTGGATATACTCCTCTTCTTCACGTTGTTGTTGCAGATATTGTTCCAGCAGAATATTCTCCAAAGCCGCTACTTCTTCTGCAGAAGTATCTTCAACAATTTTAGCCATTACTGCAACTCCGGTCTTCTTACCGATGTAGGTATTCCTGTTGAAACCGTCATCTTTGTTAGATGCAACCATAGCCTTTTCAGTGTTACTACTATTCGGTTTCTCTTGAATTTCAACTTGAGTCTTCTTCGAGAAAGGCTTGTACTGAAGTGACTTCTTGTAATACATGTTGCCTCCTCCGAATGGACTCTGATTTCCCGTTGCTTCAGGATTTTTGCATTCTCTCTTGAAATGTCCCTTTGGCGACATCTGAAGCATGTTACTTTTGTCTTGTCAAACCCAGTTTGTTGCTTGACTTCCAATATCTCGGCCAGTGAGAGCAACGAACTTTGTGACCCTTCAGATAATAGATGCTAAACACCACTTGATATCCATCAACTCGACTTCTTCTTCATCCACTTGAACATAATCTTCTGCCGTCATTTTGGGATTTCCAATTTTACCGGCTACAAGACTTTCATATGACTCTAAAACAGTGGCAAGAAGCGACATATGCTGTTTAGAGACTTGTTCCGAAACAATATTGTTCAAATTCACTGCGATGTTGCACTTGTATACATTCGAATCAGAATTTGTTTGTTGATTCTGATTTGCTTGACTTTGATAAGATGAATTTGAACCAGTACTTGAAAATGAAGACTGTGGACTTTGATCATATTGAGGATATGACTGATTCTGATTCTGCTGCGAATTGTTCGAAGAATTTAAACTCGCATTGAATGATGTCTGAATCTTTGGACTTGAAATGTTATCTTGCATTCCACTCTTGTAGTACAACCCAACGTCTTGAACAACATTAGCGTTCTTTGACTTTGCAATCTTCAAGAGGTCCATTTCATGGCCTTCGAGTTTATCAATAAATGTTGACAGCTTGAAGAATTCCCATTTATCGCTTTCCTTCAGAACCATAAGATAAGTAGTCAACTCTCCATCTGGTAGAGCATCTGCAAGCTTGTCGATGTACTCTTGTTCTGTCTTCTCGAGACCATGTCTTCGCATTTGGACTTTAAGATGACAGAAACGTTCAATCATCTGCTTCATGGTTTCACCCATCGCATTTGGACTTTAAAATCACTGAAAAAGTGAGTTTTTAGCACAAGTTCGGCCGAACTTAGCTAACAAGTTCGATGAACAATGTTTTGGAAAAACATGGTTTTTTCAAAATTTTGACATCAATTCAATTGATTTTGGTCTCCAATCTTTCAAGGGTTTATCTTTGTTATATTTTACATGATATATTCAAAATTGAAAAGATTTTGACCGTGAATTCTTCATTTTTGATAAAAAAGTTAAGAAAAATAGAAGAATGGAGATGAAATAGAAGTGATCTTGTCTTGATACTATCAAATCAGGCTGTTCTAGCTCTGATACCACTTGTAGGACCGATCCTCGATGCTAAGGAACCTAAATTTGATATCTAACGTCCATAATAGCGGAAATATTACGTCGTGTTTTCCAATAAACAAGAATTAATCAGTTAATCATCAGTTTTATTGATCAAACGTCAAGAGTACAAACTGACAGAGCTTCGCCTCCAAAATGCCAAAGTTACAAATGAATAAGGCAAGCTAGCTATTTATACTAGTACAAGTTCGCCCTTGGGAGACATGAGTTTTCCCAAACTTGCATTAGCAAGTTCGGCCGAACTTGCCTTTACATGATACATCATGAACGAACTTGTCCTCTAAGTCTATAAATACATCATCCAGCTAGCCTATTCAGCTCTATTCTATACAGACTCGATATAAGACTAAGACATAGACATTCTGCACCAACAAATTTCGGAAAAATTATCAAACGAATTCAATAAATCACCAAATTTTACAAAGACGCTAAGGAACATATGGGGAATGTTCGGTGAAAATTCGGAGTCCATTGGTTGAGTTTTGATTTGGGTAAAAAAAATCCGCATTTTTTGCGAGTTTTCGGTAGCCGGGAACGCACCGAAACGAAATCGGAAAAATCTCAAAATTTTGGGAGAAGTTCCTGGACATGTAAAGGGGTTTTGGAATTGTTTTGGAACTTTTGGACTACTGATTCTAATTAATGTTAATTATTTGATTAAATATTGGTTTATAAATAATTTATTTAAATAGTTAAAATGCCAAAATAAATTCCCCAAAATCTACAGATTTTTACTGAGTTGTATAAAAATTTACAAATTTTTATTCAAATTATAGATTAAATAGGAATTTATGGAATTAAAAATAGATTATTTTAAATCAATTTCGGCAGATTACCATATAACGAATCTGCCGGAACCGGGAACTGACCCAACCCGAGAAATACTTTAATTGGAACACCCGGAGTATTCCGGGAGATTCCCGGGCAAATAGGGCACTATGGGTGAGTCCTAAGACAGTTCGGGAGAATTCCCGATGGTGAAAATGGGAACTCAAATTTGGGCAACTTAGACTCCCCAAACACTCAAACTCCCTTGATGAAAAGTTAATCATTCTTAAATAGCCACGTGTTGGCACTATTGGTATTCCCGTACCATTATCCAAACACGTTAAATTACTGACTTTGGCTGGCACGCGAACCGGTGCCCGGAAGCCAAATTGAAAACTAATACTACCCTGACGTCCATCACCATACCAGTTTACTATAGACTCAATCCAAAGTAAAAACTCCTGACCAGATCCAAGTTATAACCATTACCAACTTAGATACTAATTTGAGTTCATACTTGCATGTGGGTTATTAAAGTTGATCCAGTTGCTTGATCACTCTTGTGTTGAGATCACTACTCGCACTGTGAGTTTCACTTCCCCACTTTTGAATTGTTTTACTGTTTTTAGGGGTCTTGCATGTTACAAATTGTGTTGATTACTCCAACTTGGGAGTGAGCTTCACTCCACTACTTTTAAACTATATTACAGTTTTCTGAAGTGATTTGCATGTTATCAAACTGTGTTAATTGCACCAACTTGGGACGATGTGAATTACCTAACTCACGAATACCCCCATTACAAGTGATTAATATGAGTCGTGGGCAGTGGATAGTACTATTGGTCCGACAAACCCAGTTGAGGCCGGAGGGTGCGATGCCCGGCCACAAGCAACTGCACTCGTCCAACTTTTGGGTATGTGTTAGGCATAACTACCCGGGGGCGTTGAACTGCACGTGACGCAGTTGGTGTACCGGGAGTTTCTGGGTGACACGACCCGGGGTAAATAGTCAGGTTTCACTTGTACTCGCATGAAATTCCATCGGGCAATCTGTGACTATGATTGTGACTAGTGCAATTAAACTTATTAATACATATTGTTACACAACAACTAAACCAGTGGAACTCAAGCAGCGTTTAGCTGACCCTTTTCGAAACTAAAATGCATTTCAGGTAACTTGAGATTGGTGTGATCCGTGTATGTTGTTCAAGACGGGTTTCCAGCCGAATACTGATATAGATGCATGCAGTTGAGAAGACTTATGTGGTTCATGGAAACACGCTGTTGTAACATACATGTAGTATGTAATCAACATTTCGTAAGTAATAAAATGTAATGTCTTTATAAACAATGTGATTGTACCAGAGGTGTCTATTGTGTAGGACCGATCCTCGATGCTTAGGAACCTAAATTTGATATCTAGCGTCCATTATGGCGGAAATATTACGTCGTGTTTACCAATAGACAAGAATTAATCAGTTAAGCGTCAGTTTTATAGATCAAACGTTGTGGTTACAAACTGACAGAACTTCGTCTCTGAAATGCCAAAGTTACAAATGAAGCTAGGTATATATACGGATGCAAGTTCGCTCTTGGGGAACACAAGTTCGCCCGAACTTGCCTATGCAAGTTCGGCCGAACATGCCTATACATGATCTTTTATGAGCGAACTTGCCTAAAACAAACATAAATACTTCGTATACCTAGTCTATTCAGCTCTATACAATACAGACTCGATATAAGACTATGACATAGACATTATGCACCAACAGACTCCCCCTTAGATATCGTCTTCGTCTTTTATCAGTCTTCAAAAACTCTGTCTTCATATAAACTTTAACGCACTCGACCGAAGAAGTTCTTGAATGGCTTCTTTCGTCGTTTTTGCTTTGGATCAGGCGTTTGATCAGTTGGCGGTGGTCTTTTAAAGTTAGCCATTCTTAGCGAACTTTGCCTTACCGATTTTTCCGTTCTTTCTTTAATCACCTTATTTCTGGTTTCTTCTTTTAAAAACTCTACTCTTTCCAGATCCCTCCACTTCGTCTGCCACATCTTTCCTGAATTTACTTCACGTGCATAGCAAACGTTAACAACTTTCTGATACTGCATCGCATATACCTTTTCTCTTTCTTCAAAAACAATCTTGTTGTAGAAAAGGCATTTTATATCTTCTCTCGAGCAGTTAACCAACCACATAGGATCTAGAATCCTTATCATCCTCCACAAACCTCTCATACCCTGATGCCCATCACTTCAACTCGTTCTTTAGAAATATCCAGATGATCTTCAAATTTTAACACAATCACCGCTTCTCAAGTAGCTAGATCTATCTGCCACCACTTGAATAAAGGATAAAAGTTCTGCTCGATCGGCATAAGTGGCATATTCCTCATGGCTCTAGGACGTTTCATAATTAACGTTATATCCTTTTCCCCTGTAACCTTATTGATCTTTACTCTTCGTCTTGGAATAAACGGCTTCCAGTGATTCCAACCTTTACTAGCTTCGTACTTAATTATCTCACACAACAACTGATCAACTGTCTTCATATGATAAGTAACATTCACTGTTTTTACTAACTCTTCCATATCCCAATACGACAATGTCTTGAAATCAGCAAGATATTTGAAGTATTGCACTCCAAATTCTCTTTTGATTGCATATACGTTGAGCTCTTTAAACCAACCCCAACTCAGTATATCTCCCAAAGAAACATCTTTATTTCTGGTGAAGAATGCTAGTGGACATCGAAACTTACGTTCACGTGGCATCTCCTTGAACCAGGACTTTTTCGCTTCAGCTATCTCTTCTTTGGTCATCGGTTTAGGAATCTTTCCTTCTCGTAACGCTTCAACAATCTTATCTTTCAACATATCTTCATTAAGCTGTTTGTACATCTCTTCAAATGTAGGAAAACTTTCTGAATTTTCACCAACATACTTAGCTTTCTTATCTGATTCATCATCTGAGGACCAATCTTCAACTATCACTCTATTGTACTCATCAGCTTCAAACCTTCTCTCATACTGATACTCTTTCGGTTCAAATGTGTTAACATTCATAATTTCCTCAAAATCAAACTCTAAGTTCTCAGCTTCAACTTCAACTAGCATCAAAGGCTTCGCAGGTACTGCAGTCACAGGCTTCGCAGAACGATCAATATCTAACAAATCAATATCTTCATCAGTTGGCCCTTTCTGCCCTGACTCCCCCTGGCTTTTATCTTCCATCCTATTAGACTCATCGTTCATAAGATCAGAAAAATCAAACTCATCAGATACTTTAGCTTCATTGATCTTTAAACCTGTACCTCCCTGATCAAAATCATCGTCATCATCCCCAACATTCCAATCCTCATATCCTTCTTCCTCTTCGTCTTCATTCTTATCTTCCTTTTCGACTTCATAATTGTCTTTTTCTTCAGTAACAATGATAGGATCAGACGGCTTGACCGATTCGTCAACCTTTTGGATATCAGACTCGGAAGCTTTCGAAACATCTTCAGTTGGTTTCTCAGGAACATCAGAAGATTTCTCACAGAAGATTTAGGGGCTTCACCCTCAACCTGCTTCCCTTTACCACTTTTAGCTAACTCTTTCTCAGCATGTTCTTTTTCTTCTTGATGATCCAAACGATCGTATTCAGCAATGAAATCAATATTTAGATTGTTTGCTAACACTTTTTGCAATCTGTTAAATCTTCGATCGTTCAATGCTTGGATAGTCTTTAGATCAGCTATTTCAGTTTGCAACTTCTCATTTGTGTCTTGCAAACTATCAATTAGTGCTTTGAAATACTCACATTCATTTTCTAACACCTTCACCTTGTCGTCTAACATTTCTTTCTCAACTGCACTTTGATTTATCTTCTGAATAAGCTCAGCTTTCTCGACTTCATTTTGTGCCACTTTTTCCTCTAACACCTTTACACGTTTCTCTAGCATCTCAACATTAGATTTTGGGAAAAATGCATCCAAGTCTTCGAGACTGATTGGACCATGTGGCATATCACCAAACAGATTTCCCCTTGGTGTCTTTGGCGTTGAATCTTTAGGTGTTGCAGTTTTCGGTGTTGACTTCTTAGGTGTAGAAGTTTCAGGAACAGAAGTCTTTGGAGCAGTAGGAGATTCAGCAATAGAAACTTCAACAAATCCAGACACAGGAGGTTCTTGTGTAACTCCTAGCCTTTCATCTTCAGCATGAACAATAACAGGAGGTTCTTGTGGAGGAGGTTCTTCTGTGGCTCCTTTCTCCAGAGCACCAGAAGGTTCTTGTGTGGCTTCTGTGCCTTTCACCTTACTTTTATACCTCTTACTCACAGCTTTCTAAGCTTTCTTTGCTTTTCTTTTCCCTTCAGTATGAGGTGACCTGTAGTCTTCTTAGAAATTTCGATTGCTGGAGACTTTGTACGTTTAGACTTTGTCTTCGATCTCTCCTCGTCAGATTCCTTTTCAGTATTAGGATCAAAGTCTGCATCCAATTTTCTTTCCTTTTCTGCTCTAATCTCTGCCTCAGTCTTTTTTGGCTCTTTGGCAGAATCTTCTTCATCAGATTCTTCATTTTCAGAAGTAGCAGAAATAAAATCATCTTGAGTCATTTTCACAGTTTCTTGACTCTCAATAACCACTGCAGCGCTCGATCCAGCAACTGCTTCAACATTTTCAGGTTCATCCTCATCGACAAGCATTGTTTCGACTTTCTTCGCAGCACATTTCTTTTTGGGCTTATCAGCTTCTGCCTTTGGTTTGGATTCCTTAAACTGTTCTTGCTCGGCTTTAAGCTCTTTCTCATCATCACTACCATCCTTTCTCCATTTGTTATCAGGTGGCGAGACATAATTTGAATCTTTTATAGCTCCAAACATTGGTTTCGCAACAGGAGCTAAAGCTTGCTTTTGGAACTTGATAAGCTTCTTCACAGTCGTTTCGTCAAGATGAACTAGATAAAGCACATCATTTGGATCTCGTGCAATGTTAGGATACTTCTCATCAATCATCATCTGAACAAATCTTGGATATAGGCATAGCCTTGAATCTTCCATGTTCTTCGACATGTGAGTAAAAACCATCTTAGAAACATTGAACGGCTTCTTTAAAATAAGCTCGTTTCCATGCTAGCCAAATAATCTTGAACATCATCTAATCCGGCTTTGCGATGGCTGAATGTGTGAATTAGAGCATGCATCAAAAGCTTATAGGGATTTGGCACTTCCTCTTTCTTCAGCGTTGGTTTATTCACACTCCCCTATACCCCATACGGAAGAAACATCCATGAACCATCTTCTCGTCTAAATGAATCGGATCGTCTTCATTATCTTTGAACTGCAGAATCCGTCTAATATCGTCTTCGGTAACTGTAATCGGTTTAACTTCACTGCCGACTTGCACAGATGAAGTGATTGTCTTCTCATCCTCGCTTAAGCTTGCGTTCATCTAGAAGTGAACGATATGTGATCGATATGATACGATGTGTTCTGTAATAGCTCGACGAATATGACTTTCTTCAAGAAACTTCAATATACTGTCGTACTCCTTCAGTGACGGACAGATAGACTTGTCAAGCGTAATGCACGTATTATGAATTTTAGAGAACTCAACATAGATTACACGCACTGGTACCTGTGCATGAAAATGACGCAAAACAATTAGCACGCATTTCGAGAAAAAATCACAAAAATTTCCTAACATTTATATCAAGTTCGGGTGAACTTGATATATTCGTTCAACATTCTGCCTAAGTTCGCCCGAACATGTATTAAATACATGTTCAACATTGAATGATAAGTTCGGGCGAACTTATATTAACAATTCACAGTTTTTCAAGATCTAAGTTCAGGCGAACTTCCATATGTATGTATATATATATATATATATATATATATATATATATATATATATATCACATAGAACAATTGTAGTATAACACATAACAAGATATCACAGTTCGGTGCCAACTAAGTCTAGTGTCGTGTAACAGCTATAGTTTAGGTCTACTTTAAATGCAAACCTGGTTCTCTATAGCTAGAGGCTCTGATATCAATCTGTCACACCCTCAATTTCCACTTGCGGAGTATTATCGCGAGGCGTGTGATCAAACCAGAATCTCAGACACTAGCAATGTCGAACGACTCTATATGATTTATTTAAACGTTTTCCAAAATCATTTATTGTAAACATGCATAGTCATTTTCAAAGTTCCAAGGTTTCAAAGTTTAGCGAAAGCATTAGAATAAGTAACGGGCGCCAACATAAACGCCAAAACCAAAATCCCAAAAATAATCGTTAATAAAGACTTGATAAAAATGCCTTGATCAAATGCAAAGTGAGTGCACCTAGCGCTCCTAGCTTCCTGAGAAACATGCAAAGAAACAACTGCCAACATTAAAGAAGAGTGAGTTCACAGGTTTTTATAAGTTCACAAGTTCGGTTTAAAAGATTGTTTTCCCTGTTATCCCTAACCCGGGATAACGACATAGTTCCATTATTCCTAACCTAGAATAATAATGTTGGTTCGTAAATAAGTTCAATGTTAACATGTAGGTAGCGAGCCTAAAGTTACGTCACGTAAGAGTTCGCGATCAAAGCTGACTGTTGTTGCCTCTGTGTTGCCAGGTCTATCACTGACCATGGCGAAAGTTAGGCCAAATTAATCACCCGTTGACCATTCCCGGTCGGCTAGCGCGACTAGTTCGGGTGGGGCTTGTCGGGCCCAGTAGTACTACTATAATTTCCCCGCTATCTTACCCAATACTAACGATCCGAGAGTTGGTTGAGGACTTCCGTGATAAAGCTACTTAGTGACCATAACATACATTAACATTAACTTAGTTACCGAATAGTTAACGGTGTTAATTTCGCATAACGTAAAAGATTGAGTTGTAGAGCGTATACATGTTTCTCCCCCTGTTGTTTAAAACCGGATAAAATAAGGGCCGTGAACTCACCTTAAATTGCTCGGTTAGAAAAACGCAAAAGAAGCAAATGATGGAACCGCTAATCGCGTCCTAACATGTCAACCGATTCAAAGTTAGTGTGTGAACACACTGACACAAAACTCTACGCATAACTAACACACAGTACGGCACACGTAATAACCAATTCGAAACCATAAACATGCATGAAAAGTATCACCATACAAAATAACGACCAAATCAACTTGTCATCAACACAGGATAACTCATACAACACTTAGATACACACAAATGCAAGTTATCATGTTTCAGCTTGTACACTCATAACTGGGTTGTTTTCGAGAATTTTTATAAAATAGTTTCAACGTTCCAAAGTTCCAATTTTCTTACAGGAGGTGTCAATTAGACTGTAGAATTTTGTGTAAAATTTTTAAATCCTAAATATTTACCAATTATTTATAAACATTTATATACTAGGCTGCAGTCAGATCCGTCGCTTTCTGACTGCAGTCCACGAGAAAAATCATTTAAAAATCATCGTTCATCCGATTAACAAACTTCCAGTGGGAGATTTTCAGAAACTCCCGTCTCAAGTTACTGTATAGATTTCGTGACCTAACCCCATATAGACTATGAGATCCGAGTCGATAAACAACCTGCAAATTCTATAGAATTTATGCAGCTTCAGCTGCTGCACTAAATGGCCATTTAAAAATAGCAAACGACCTCAGAAAAATATGAATCCAGCGCTATTTGAAGTGTTTTTCAAAAATACACGTTTTAGGCTTTAGAAAGTCCACTTTTCAATAAATAATGATCAGGTTACAGCCAACTGAAGTTGGCTGTAAATGTCAATCAGCTTACTGTTTTCGACTTTATCGCATTAGAACATGTGTAAACGGCCATGACGCTTAGTTGTATTGATTAACAGCATGTTAACTTGTCAAATATCATCTAATATATCAGTATTCATGCAAACCCTAAGCATATATCACGATCTTTATAGATAAAACGCAGCCTACGATTTCAATACTCAAACATATCATCACTACCGCAAGGATTCGCATATTCATCCGAACTAATCATACACCACAACACTTTTTCATAATAATATCATACAAGCACATAATCATGATCAAGACTACACAAAACCTAGTGTGAATCGTAATACAATTAAACCCTAACCTTGAAACGATGACAATTAGCGAACCGGGACAAGCTTGGAATCGATCCGAGGGTGTAGGGCTGTTTGCGCGACCGAGAGAGGGGGGGGGCTGCTGCCGTCGCACACCACAAGGGGAAGAGTTTTAGGGTTTGCTATTTTTTTGAACACCCCATGCATACATACGTATACATAAGGGGCAAGGGGGGCGGTTTGGGCTTGTCCTTGGGCCGCAAGGGTGGGGTGGCGGGTTGGGTTGGGTTCGCAAGGGGGTGTGGGTGGCGGGTTGGGCTTGTGTGGTCACAAGGTCGACATGTTCCGCGGCTCGGTTCGGTTCGGCTATTTATTTATTTTTATTTTTTTTTTACAATTCAATAACACAAGGCTTATAACTAATAAATCGCGAAATCAAAGCGTGATACAACAATCTACAAGCGTCTAATAACACATAGCACGTAATTCAGATATAACTCGTTAGAATTTCCAAACATTGTGTATTCCCTAAATACTAAAGTTAGCGTAGTTATTGCGAGCGCGGAATTTTAATTCTCCGAGTTAAATCAGCGTAGGAATGAATAACAATGTAGTAGCGCGTTAAAATACCTGAAAAGCCGGGATGTCACATAATTCCAAGCAATTAATCGAAGTAAGCGTGAGATATTATGACGTTTATAGTACTTAAGGGTGGTCCTACGAACCACCAGTCACATCCCCACACTTAACCGTTGCTTTCCCCAAGCAACTGATCACAAACAAACTTCAATTACCACAAATAATTTTTCTTAACAAGCAATTCATTTCAACCCAAGAAATTACCCGTTACCTTTTACCAACTCCCGTCATCCCACATGACACACCCCTCACAATGACTCTCCTCTTGGTGACAAAAGGCTACTAGCAATGCAAATGTGTGATTGTGCTACATTAAGCTTGTATACAAATCAAATCTCCGCTTACAAAACGCTAATAGCATGCTTGTAAATCAAAAGGACTTATGGGTTGTAATAAGGCTATCTGCAAAGGTAGGGGGAATGATGGACTATATATGCAAGCGGCTCATTGATCCGACCCGGTCTTACTGTTACAACTACGCAAAACAACTACTAACTAATTACACCACTTCACATCTCTTTTTTCGATTTTCTTTCATTTTCTTTCACATCCATTTCCTTCTTTTAGTATTTTCTTGATTTTTTTTTAGATTTTGTAAATTTTATATTTCGAAAAGCATGAAAATTACCCTACCCCCCATGAAAAACCCGTGTTGTCCTCAACACTATGTTAAAGAAATTTGGAAGAATTTCCCCACACTTGTTTCAAACACAAGTTAAAACGGGAACAGTAATTGTCTAAAACACTAAACTAAACTACGATAAACTACATATTTACACTATCAAACCTGGGCCTCTTATGCTTGTTCCTCGTTCACCGGGCGTAGAATGTAGCCCACCTTGTCAAGCTCTAAGTTGTTGATGTCGTTTCCTTCTAAGTACGGTTTGAGCCGATGCCCATTCACCTTTTGCTTCGTGTTGGTATGAACGTCTTCAATATCAACATCACCGAATCGACCCACTCGTGTGATTACATATGGACCCATCCATTTGCTTTTCAATTCCCCGCAAACAACTTCAATCGGGAATTGTATAACCATACCTTTTGACCCACTTTGAAGGTTCTCTTTCTTATCTTTGCATCACGAACCTTCTTGAGCTTATCTTTGTATGCCGATGCACACTCATAGGCTTCATCTTGGATCTCTTTGATCTCGCTCAACTGTAATTTCCGAATCTTGCCCGCTTCATTATAATCCGCATTCACCGTTTTAATTTCCCAATGTGCTCAGTGGGCTAACTCCTTCGGTAAATGACACCCCTTCCCATACACCAACCGGTAAGGAGTTGTACCAATGGAGTTTTGTATGCTGTTCAGTACGCCCATAGCGCATTATCCAACTTGCTTGACCAATCTTTTCTATCCGTCCGCACCATCTTCATGAGTATTTCTTTGATTTGACTATTGGATACTTCAACTTGTCCGCTGGTTTGCGGATGATATGGCGTAGCAACACGGTGGTTCACGTTATAGCGCTTCAATAACCTCCCAAAATTAAAATTTTTGAAATGCGAACCACCATCACTAATTATGACCCTGGAATGCCGAAACAAGCAAAGATGTTGGATTGAACAAACTTACACACAACCGATTGATCATTGGTTCTTGTAGGGATGGCTTCAATCCATTTGGAGACATAATCCACTGCCACCAAAATATACAAAAACCCATTTGAACTTGGAAAAGGCCCCATAAAATCTATGCCCCACACATCAAATATCTCAACCAGCAAAATGGGTTGCAAAGCCATCTCATCCCTCTTCGAAATACTTCCCATTCTTTGGCAATTTAGACAATTCCGGGTAAACTCACATGCATTTTTGAAAATTGTGGGCCAATAAAACCCACACGTGAGTACCCGATATCCCGTCTTGTGCCCACTAAAATGATCCCCAAAAGCGAATGAATGAGCATAGGTCAAAATTTCTAACACTTCCTTCTCGGGCACACATCTTCGAATCACTTGATCGGGCCCGATTTTGAAAAGGTACGCCTCATCCCATATATTTTGCTTGACTTAAACCATAAATTGTTGCCTCCTTTTCTTATTCCAATGGCTTGGAATTGCACCTGTGGCTAAGTAGTTAACATAGTGAGCATATCACGGTGCAACAAAAGTAGACACAGCCAACAATTGTTCATTTGGAAACCGTTCATTAATCTCACTCACGTCATCAACTCCTTCAAATGGAATTCGAGATAAATGATCCGCGACTACGTTTTCACTTCCTTTCTTATCCCGAATTTCCAAATCGAATTCTTGTAAAAGCAAAACCCATCACTGAGGCTTCACATCCTCTTTTCCATCAACTATCGGACCGCACTATGGTCCGAATACACGATCACTTTGCTCCCCATATTTATGACCGAAGCTTGTCCAAGGCATACACCACCGCTAACAACTCCTTATCGGTTGTGGTGTAAGTCAATTGCACCTCCGACAATGTCTTGCTTGTATAGTAAATCGCCACCGACTTTTTATCAATTCGTTGCCCCAAACCCGCTCCAATTGTCGTGTCACTTGCATCACACATAATCTCGAACGGCTTTGACCCATCTGGTGGTTGTGAAATAGGAGCTTTTACCAACTGTTCCTTCAAAACATGGAAAGCTTGCAAACATTCGTTAGTAAACTGAAAAGGGACATCTTTTAATAACAAATTACATAAAGGTTTAGTAATAACACTAAAACCTTTAATAAATCGTCGATTAAAACCCGCGTGTCCCAAAAATGACCTCACCCCTTGACATTCTTTGGTGGGGGCAAAGACGATATTACCCGAATTTTTGCCTTGTCCACCTCCATACCCCTTTCCAAAATAACATGGCCCAACACAATAGCCTCTTGTACCATGAAATGACTTTTCTCCCAACTTAGCACCCAATTTTTCCAGACACATCTTTTTAAAACTTTTTGTAACTCATCGAGACAAGACTCAAAATTGGTACCGAAAATGGAAAAATCATCCATGAACACCTCAAGCGAGTCCCCAACCATGTCCGAGAAAATACTCATCATACATCATTGGAAGGTTGTCGGGGCGTTACACAAGCCAAGGGGCATTCTCCGAAAAGCAAAAGTTCCGTAAGGACAAGTTAAAGTGGTTTTGTGTTGGTCATCCGGGTGAATGGCAATTTGGTTATACCCCGAATACACATCTAAGAAGCAATAATATTTTTGACCCGATAATTTTTCAAAGATTTGGCCAATAAAAGGTAATGAAAAATGGTCCTTAGAAGTGGTGGCATTTAACTTTCGGTAATCAATACAAACACGCCACCCGGTGACCGGTCGGGTGGCTATTTGTTCACCACTTTCATCTTTAACAACTTGAATGCCGGCTTTTTTAGGTACCACTTGGTTAGGACTTACCCAATCACTATCCCAAATCGGATAGATTATTCCGGCATCCAACCATTTAATTACCTCTTTTTTACCACTTCCCTTAGATTCGGGGTCAATCTCCTATGAGCCTCTCTAGTTGGCTTCGCATCCTCGGTCGTGATGATTTTGTGCATGACGATGGACAGACTAATTCCTTTCAACACCTTCAACAACGCTCGCTCTTGAGCCATCTCCAAATTAGAGGCAATGATGACCACTAAAGTTTCATTATCCCCTAAAAAGCATACTTCAAATGGCTTGGCAATTCCTTCAATTCCAACTTTGGTGGCTCTTCCAATGGTGGCTTCATACCCGAACTAATCTCCACCGGTAAAGTTTCGAATTGATGGGTCCATGACGGTCGACCCTCTTTAACTGCCAACGCATCTAACTTTTGCTCCTCAACCTTTAGCGCACAAGCATGTTCCTGTTCAGAGAAATCACAAACACAAATATCCACACTATCTTCCTCATACTCGTGCGGATTACACCCATCGACCAAATCTGCCATAAAACACTCATCAACACCAATAGAGTTAAAAGTTTTAGTAAAAACATTCAATCTCATTTTTCTATTTCCAAATGTCATGTCGAACGTACCAAATCGAGAATCAATCGCAGCATGTGCGGTGCTCAAAATAGCCGACCCAAAATAACAATTTGTTGTTGTCTTGGGTCCGCGGATGAGTAATCTAAGACTAAAAAGTCCACCAGATAGTAAAACTCATCAACCTTAACAATAACATCTTGCACCATCCCTCGGGTAGCTTATGAGACAAATCGGCTAGAACCACCAATGTCTCAACCCGTGCTAATGGACCAAAATCATATTGGTCATATAAACCCCCCAGTAAAATACTTACTCCGGCCCCAAGATCTAACAACGCCTTTAACATTTGAAAATTTCCAACTTGAATGTTTATTAATGGTGTTCCCGGATCTTGTAGCTTAGGGGGAAGTTCCCCATTAAGCACCACACTTACCTGTCCCGTTAAGTCAACCCGCTTAGGCATCTTTTTCTTTTGTTGCCTCTTTTGCGTGCATAATTATTTTAAAAATTTCACATAAGCGGGCACTTGTTTAATTGCATCAAGTAAGGGAAGGTTCACTTTAACTTATTTGAAAACATCAAACAATTCCTCTTTTTGAGGACCCCTTTTGGAAATGAAATTTTTCTACCTAGGACAATTAGAGCGGAAGGAAATGGGACTTGACATGGTCCCCCTTCCTCACTTTTATCTTCATAAATTTCACCCAACCCCAGTTTTTTAATCTCTTTTTCAACAATTGGATCCTTAGAAACAATTATGGGTGAAATTTCATCCTCATCACTTTCGTTTCCCGTAATATCCTCAACCACCCCATCAACCAACCCCGATGACAAATTTGCCTTAGATTCTTTTCCACTTCTTAAGACACTAACATGGTTAATAGGAATATTACGCGAAGAATTATGAGAAGGATTTACCTTTGCGTCGCTAGGAAGTTGACCCTTACTCTTTATAACCCCACCACCTCGTTTGCAAGTTGACCCATTTGAGTGGTCAATGTTTGAATGCTCTTATCACGAACCTCATCCTTTTGCATGTCTTGTTGCATAATTCAGAGCATATCCATAATTTCATTTCCACTTGATGAAACTTGACCTGAAGACCCACCTTGACCACCCTTTGTTGAAATTGACCTTGGTAGCGTTGATTATTCCCGCTTCTAAAATTGCCTTGATTATATTGTTGATGCGGAACAAAATTTCCTTGGGTTCCTTGAAAATTCGGATTGGCTTGATTTGTCGGGTTCCCATAACGAAAATTTGGATGATTCCTTAACCCGGGTGGTATGTGTTCGAATTCATGTTGAAATTTCTACCACCCCCTTGAATAGCATTCACCTCCTCTACTTGATCTTCAACCACACCCGCCAAACACAAATCCACCGAATGACCTAATTCATTGCAATTAGTCCACATATTATAAATATTAGTAGTGTGTACCTCTACATCCTCCATGGCGTTTACATGTGGTCTTGTAACTACATACTTTTTATTTCTTTATTCTTGTGCTTGCCGCTTAGAATTGAACGATATTTGTTCCAAGAAAGCCCAATCATCTTGCTCGTAGTTGGTGCCAAATGTACCATTAGAGACCGACACTAAATCACGAGCATCACCATCACTCAACCCCCCACGGAAAGCTTGTAATAACTCCCAAAGAGCAATCCCATGATGTGGACAATTTTTAAGCATCATATTAAATCTGTCGAACGCCTCGTGAAACATCTCCCCCACTTGTTGTTGAAATTCATGAATACTCTTCCGTGCGTCATTGGTCTTTTGGGCGGTGAAAAATTCTTCCAAAAATCTTTGTTGCATTTCCGTGCATGTATAAATCGATGCGGAAGGCAACGTATAAAACCACCTCTTTGCCTTGTCTTCCAACGAGAATTGGAAGAGAACCAACTTAACGTCGTCGGATGAAAATCCTTGACCTCCAATAGTGTTACAAATGGAGTCATAAGCTTCCAAGTGAAAATAGGGTTCTTCCGTTTGTAACCCTTTATACTTTAGCAAACTTTGGAGGGCATTGGTTCTAACTTCGAATGTTCTTCCATCCGGATGATGAGGAATTACCACCGGAGAAGGGTTGTTGGTGAAAACCGGCCGGAAGTGAGCTTCAACCCCTCTTACCACTTCTCTATGATGTCTTCATGGAGCACCTAACAGTACTCTTAGTTGACCCGCTTGACCTTGCACCGCCCCTTGAGGTGTAAATTGTTGTTGGTATTGAGGTTGTTGCATTTGCGGTTGTTGCATCGGCCTTTGAAAGTGTTGAGGTTGTTGAAACTGGGTTTGTTGATATTGAGGTTGAACTTGTTGTAGAGGCATTGGCCGTTGAAACTGTGGCCCATGTGGACGAACTTGTGGTAGCCCATTGGTTGCCTAACCACTTCTTGAATCGGCTCCAATTGTTGCCTTTGTTGGTAAATCATACCTCCTTGAGGTCCCAAGTTGCCTCCATCTCCCCCATAATAGTACCCCTCTTCTTCGTATCCTCTAAACTCCTCCTCATACCCATCATCAAATCCATCTCCTCTAATACCCGAAGATTGCACATATTGAGAAGACGGGTGATGAAAACCCATTTGATGTGATGGTTGGAAGGTGGAAGTAGTATGAACAATGGTTGAACTTGGTTGGAATTGATTTGGTGGTATTTGTTGAGTGGAAGATGATTGACCGGTAGTTGTGGGTGATGTGGTGTTAGGTGGTTGAAGGTGGTTAAAGGTGAGAGCATGTCTTGTTTGAGTGGTTGTGGGTGATGTGGTGTTAGGTGGTTGAACTTCAAGTGTTGAAGTAGGATTGGTAGTAGGGTTTGGTGAAGGTGTAGATGGTGTTACTTGACCCGTAGTGAGAGTTGGTAGATCCATGATGTGTTTTGGTGTAGTAGGTGTTGTAGGTGAACTAATGATTTTGTTTTCTCGAAGTAAGACTCGGTTTTGTCGTACGGTTCGCTCGATTTCCAGATCAAATGCTAGCGGTGATGACTTGTGAGAGCCTCTAGTATGCATACACCTGTGAGTACCTGCACACTAAAAACAACCAGCGTAAACCCAAAAATAACAAACAAAAGCTACTAAATTAACACACGTTGCGCACTACTCCCCGAAAACGACGCCAAAATTTGACGTGAAGTCGAAGTCTCACATAAATTTAATCCAATTACAACTAATTAGCTAGCGGTAAGTGGGTATCGAACTCAAGGAGTATGTCGAAAATATGTTTACTATGTAGCTTTAGATTAACTAATTAAATTAAACTAAGTTGCATAAAAGTAATTTCAATGATTTGTTGATTGCTTTGATTAACTAAACAAAACGCAAATTAAAGATTGGTTGTAAAAACAGTTTAGGGGAAAGCGACCATCCTAGGTTTTTGGTTTCAATTGACATTCGCGTTTAAATCCCACTAGAGAGAATCACATAGACATGATTCATGTGTAATTACTTGTTGTGATAAAAGGGAACTAAGTACTCGGATTATGAAAATGCGAGGTTGTTACCCGATGAACAATTAACTAACATCCAACCCTAATCCTTCCCGTGATATCTCGATTGTCAACGACACCAAGAGCGTACGATTTAGATTAAGATCAACACATCAATTAACAATTTACAAACAAGCATTCACACTCCACAATAAACAAACAAAGATTGCAAGTCTATTATTCTAGAAATAAGGATAAAAACACAAATGTCTTTAGACAAACCTTCAACCTAGGATGATCACCACAACTTTAGCCACTCATCGTTCGATGCATCATCATCAAACAAAAGTTAATGTTCATACGAATCAAAACACAAACTAAATTGTTTAGAAATGTTTGGAACTAAGAACAAGTGCAAATTTTCGCCCTATAACTACTCTCAAACGTCTCCAATGATAGGATAGTCAAAAGACTCTTGAAAAACTGATCATATAGGGCAGTTACAAAATCCACGCACCGTAGCCTATGGTGGTCATCACAAACTCCTACGGTGGTAAAAGACTGGGCTACGACGACAAAAATGGAGGCTACGGTGACCTTAGGTTTCTCTCCATTGATCTTTCCTTAAATCCTCAATCTTACATATTTTGATTTTGATAAATACAATCTCCATTCCAAGCATTTTAAAACCACTTCCATATACTCCATTGTACCTACAAAGCCAAACACACCGTAGTCATCTAATTCCAAGTAATTAATCAAATTAAGTGTGAGATATTATGCCGTTTATAATACTTAAGGGTAGTCCTACGAACCACCTGTCAAAGGTCACCCGTACTCTTGTACAGCACTTAAAAACCGAACACATTGAGATTAAGTATCATTTCATACGAGATTGTTATGAAAAGAAACTTATCGATGTTGTTAAAATCCACACCGATCACCAACGTGCCGACCTGTTCACAAAAGCTTTTGATAAATCACATTTTGATTTTCTTCTTTTGGTCAATGGCATCAAGGTGAAACCAGAGTAAATCATCATCGGCTAATCGTTTTTGTAAATATTTTCTTAAAACTTAAAAAATACAAAAAGATTTTCATTTTATGTACCTTTTTGCATTTTAGGGGTAGAAAATTCAAGAAAATACAAAAACATGAGAAAAATCAAAAAGACAAAAATATGTCTTTTGTTCACTTTCTAAGGGGGAGAAATTCAGAAAAATACAAAAACAATAGAAAACCAAAAAACCAAAAATGAGTTTCTTGGAAAGATAAGAGAAGATGATGATACATCGGTGGTCTGTCAAATACGGTCAAAAATATAAAATGAAAAACGATAAGTAGCTATACCAACGATGTATCGGTAGGCTCACAATTAGATTAAAATATGCAGGTTGATATAAACATAATGAACTGAAAGCCAGGTGGGAACCATTGATTGGCATATGGTCTTGGTACCGAAATTTCGTTTGATAGTATGCCGAGGTTCTGAGATATGCGGTCTTTATGCATGTTTATCATCTGGGTATCATGGTTGAATCTTTTACCGAAAAATAACGGGGACGCAAGTCAAGAACTTCCATGATACCATACATACGTGTAAATATTGCATTCGACCATCAATAAGTGATAAACATATCACATCCACCAAACAAATAAGTGATAATATATCATAGTTATATGCGGGAGTCAAGTTCGTCTCTTTGTCGGTCAACGAAGAATAGTCGACGAAGAAGCATTCCTCGTGACTTTATGGGGTTCACAGTGAACATGTTTAGATGTGTTTTCTATTTGTTTTGCTATTCTTCACATTAGGGTTATGTTTTATGTACAGGATGGCACCTAAAGAACAAGAACGCAAACCCGCAATGAAGAAAGCGGACAAAACGGAGGTTGAGATAATGTCGGAACCTCGTCACAACATGGTTGCCTATCTAGATCCGGAAGACAAACTTACTGATTACAACTGGATAATGAAGTTTTTTCGTGATTCAAGGATTCAATATGTAATCACACATAAACTACAGTTTATAGAGCGTTGATAAAGGATTTCTGGGATTCAGCAAATGTTGTTGAAGTGGATGGAAAGGAAATTATCCGTGGAAGAGTCAATGGATTGGACGGGGATGTTTATGTGGAAGTCATTAACACAGTGTTGCAACTTGGTGATGATCCAGAATCTCCATTTTCAGTTCCGTTAAAGTGTTAGTGTGGTTGTTTGCTACCTATGAAATGTGTTGGAGATATTCTTGGAGGACAGATCAACAAAGCATGGTTATCGCTTATGTCAATGAAGCAAGGATTTCTTGGAAATGTGAAGCTGTGGTGTTATGATTCGGATCGTGAACATGTCAGCCGGTGACATCAAGAAGCTCCTTCAACACGACATCTTATACGAAGACAAGGACACACATCAAGTTGTGCTATTTCAACACGTCGCTTGTTTTTGTTTTTACCGAGGAATTGACGTGGGAAGCTCGTGGTCCGAAGCATGCCATTAAAAATGAAGACGGAAGACCAAACAATAGCCAAGGGGAGTTTGTTGGTGCAGTTTTGTGTCGGCCGCTTGTTCTTTATTACCATGGAATTATACGGTCTTTGCTTAACGTGTCTGTAATGTTTTGGTCGAGTCGACCAAGTCAAGATATCCTCCTATCTTGACTTGGTATGACGTTTACTTTATTGGTGATGTAAAACAGCTTCTTGGGTGAAGTATGTTAGTAGTGCATTGATGAAATCTTTCTATACTATGTTTTTTCTGTATGTTCTGTATATATGCAGGCTACCCACAAAGAACCATACTTCTTCGTGGGTATATACCTTATCACGAAAGATGTTCTTCACAATGTTAAGGACCACGAAGAACCCTTCTTCGTGGTTATTGGTTATTCATGTTCTGGACCATGAAGGACCTATCCTTCGTGGGACTGGACATCATTCGTGGGCCTTGCATGTTCTTCGTGACATGCAGGGTTGTGATGCCTATATAAACAGACCTTATGGACACCAGTTTAGTAAGAAAGCAACCAGAGTATGTACGAACATTGTATGTATGTGTTTGCACTAAGTTCTCTTCATTAATCAAGATAGTGAATCTTTGGTTACTTGTGTTTGTTTATCTTTGCTTCGGTTTGCATACTTACATGGATTCCGCACTCGTTAGTGTGTTAACAAACAAGGAAGTAGGTTTAATCTTGCTCCTCCAAGTGGACCTACAACTCTTAAAATCAATCTTGGATCCCGTGACTACTACCCAATCTAAATATGATAGATAGATGATGGTGGTGGGTGTTGGTGTTGTTGTGGTGGTGGTGGAATGGTGGCAAAGTAAGAGAGAAGTTGTTTGCCAAGGGATGGCTTTGAAGTGAACCAAGAACCCCTATTTATAGTCAGAACACACGGCCCCGTGTCCACTGGGCACAGCCCGTGTCCATCTCCTTCTCTTCCTTCATTAATTGCAGCTGTCAGCAGAGGGTCCCACACACCCCGTGGCCTTTGGACACGGCCCCGTGGTCAACTCTTCATTGTACTCTAAAGATTTTGCAAATCTAAAAGTTGACCACGACCCTGGTTTGGTGAGCATGGCCCCGTGGTGGGCGTGGAACCTTCCTTTTGTCTTGTCTGCAGGACCCAGGTCTGACCACGACCCATGTCTGGCTGGGCACGGCCCCGTTGTCAGCTTTTGTCTCCTTGTTTTTGCATTTTGGGGTGCTGCTGAGGGGTCGGGCGTGTAACGTTATTCCTTCCTCTTGTATTTATGTTTGTTTTGGTTGCTTATTTGCTTCTTTGTTCTTTTAAGCTCATTTGGTCTCGTAAATTCAAAAGGAACAAAGAAACATGCTTTTTCTAACAGTAGTACTGAAAAAGGGTTCGTTTTACGCCTCATTTGATGTAATTTATAGTTGCATTTTGTACGCATCAAATACCCCCACACTTGAATCTTTGCTTGTCCTCAAGCAAAACTCTTTAAATGTGGCTTACACACCCAAATGGAATAGATAGAGAAGAGGTTTTGTGGCTTGTCTTGAGTGTCAGGAATCCAAGATCTTTATTTAAATTTTGTTTTTATTTTATTTATAATCCTATTCGTCATGATTTATTTAGAACAATTTTTAAGAAAGATTATTTATTTTAGGCATAACATGCCCTTTTAAAATTCTATTTAGTAATATACAAGTTCATATACCTCACAAGAGATCACTCAACACTCGGCCGAATATGTATTTTTGTGATAACACTCGATCCCGGCATGGAACTTGTGACATTTGTATTTTTCAATCATCGTACGATGTCGAACAATTTTGTAGTAATGAAACATTTTGATTTATTCCGAGATTTGTATATATACATATGACATTTCATGTTTTCAATCCTTGTTCAATTCCAAGCTCACAAACCTTATCTGAATGTAAAATTGTAAACTGTTACCCAAACATAATCAGTTTAACACAACTTACACTCTGGAACAAGGACATAAGCTAAACATACCCTAAATACCCTTTACATAACTTAGAAATAAGTATTGAAGGGTTCGGTATGGCAAAAACACGCTTAAGCAACTCCAGGGACTATTTGCGACATTTGTGAAAGTCTGCCGATTCTCATATTTGAAAACGAACCCTATTTAGACATCCAAAAATTTTTGTAATCAATAAAATCTTGTATTTTATTGATAAGAATTCAAAAATATCAATCGTTGCGAAATTTAGGTCGTTTTCGCGTACGTTAAAGAGTTCATCGTAATTAAGCGAAAAATGCAACCATACAACCGAACAAACTGACATCCATGACATTTTTGCACGTATTTCAAGTTCCTTATGCTTTAACATCCTTATAAAGCCTAAAAAATAGGTTAACGGGTGTTAAAAGTGTCAAAACACGATAATACAAGTCAAGGGTCCAAAGCTGCCAACTTTTGAAACTTGGTTCTAGCTTACGGCCTTACGGACCGTAAGGACAAGCCCATATGGTCCGTATGGGGTCCCCAGCACAGCAGCTCTGCTATCATGTTCCTATGCAATCCTTGGACACCAAGCTCCCGAATTTGCCACCATTTCACCTGCTTTGGACATGTGTAATGACACTACGCATGTCATAACACCTGTAGGGACACTTGTCTTGAATTGGTGAGCTCAAGAACACTATAAATAGCAAGCATTCTTCACCACAATTCCTTGCACATTCCTTCTTTCTTTTTCTCATCTATTGGAGCTTGTTTCCAGCAATTGGAGACCTCCTACTGAAGTTCTAAGCCTTCCTTGAACACAAGTAAGTGTTTTATCCTATTCTTGTTTATTATTGTAGCTTATTTAGAGCTAAAAGTCAAACAGTTGACTTTCTGTTTGACTTTAGGTTCTAACCATATTTGGTCAAGTCAAAGTTCAATAGAACTTTGTAACGTGATCGTAATCACGAAGGTTATAATCCCTTGTGATTATACCTAATGAGTACCACGTTTACTAGTCGAAATGACGAGTCAAAGTTTCGGTCGAAAATGCGCATTATGTGCATTTTACGACGGAACTATTTTCGGGTATCAAAACACTAAGTTTTGATACCAAATCAGTTTTATAACATAGTTATACATGTTTTGACATGTCTAACTCATCACTTCTAGTTTAGTGCTTATTTAGGGTCATAAGTCTAGCGGTCTTGACCACTGCTTTGACTTTCGAATCCGACCCATTTGGTCGATCTTAGGATCCGAACAAGCACATATTTGTGACCATAGTTGTATAGGGAGTAACCTACTGAGGTTATACCTTATGGTCATGTCGTTTGGTTAGTGTTATGATAAGTCGCTCATTATGCCCTTAATAATGACAAAAAATGCCCTTTTTGCGCAAAAACTCATTTTAAGCACATGTAATCAAATTTTTGACATGTAACTGATGTTATAACATTATCAAACATGTTTGGGCATCTAAAACTTATCATAGGACATGTATAACCATTCGACCACGCATTTACGCAAATGACCTGTTAAAGTAGCGTAAACTACTTAACAAGTCATAATGGGTCAAAAGCACTTAGGATCCTTTCAAATCAGAATGTTAAGTTTATTAAACCATATCATATGATTTTCAACACTCATTTGGTTTATAAGACTTCATTTTATCTGAATCCTCCGATTAAAGTACTGATATTAACATAGTTGTCCGATATTAGGACACACTTGAATCATCGGACTCTTAAACTTTGTTTATCATCTTGAACAAGGACACTCTTACAATCCCAAGTGAGTACATAGTCCCCTCTTTTACATTTTTCAAATGTTTTGGGTTGATACATATGTGCTTACTTTCACGTTTTCATGACATTATACATGCTTTGATTACATAGTACATGTAGTACATGATTTCAATTGCATTTTGTTTCGTATGTTGACTTAGCATACCTAGTACACGATTTCAAAGACATTTTTTATGGTATATGGACTTAGCATACCTACACATGGTTTCAAATACATTTTACATGGTATATTGACTTAGTATACCTACACATGGTTTCAAAGACATTTTTACTTCGTATGTTGACTTAGCATGCCTAGTACACACATTGTTTCAAAGATATTTTTATGGTATATTGACTTAGTATACCTACACACGGTTTCAAATACATTTTACATGGTATATTGACTTAGTATACCTACACATGGTTTCAAAGACATTTTTACATCGTATGTTGACTTAGCATACCCAGTACACGATTTCAAAGACACTTTTGCTTGGTATATTGACTTAGTATGCCAAGTACATGGTTTCAAAACATTTTCATGACATGCTTACATTGTTTAAGACATATTGGTGCGTTGAATATACAATGATACATTCATTAACATTGATCACACCGACCGGTAGTATGTAATGGTACCATAGGATTGACAATTTCGTTCCTACTTCCTAGGTTTGTTTGGAAGCGACTTTAGGGAGTGAAAAAATCCGATGAACATTGACAGACCATTGTCTTTATAAGGGTCTATCTGACAGTCAACAAGGCTTGAATGTATTCGCCAACAATCCTAATATATGTTTTTACAATAAAAGCAATGGTTTATAAGGGATAACTTTTGATTTAAACAACACCTTTGTTTATTCAAAGACATTGTTTTATACAAGACATTTTGGTTACACAAAGACATTGGTTTATACAAAGACATTGGTTTATATACGACATTTGATTTATTGTAATGATATAGATTTATACAAGACATTACTTTAGTTTATACCAGACATTGTTGGTGCACTAATGTATATTGCCTACGTCTAGGATGAGTGCCTCAGCAAATGACATAGGAAGAAATTATTGAAATGAAGAGAATATGGTTCAAAGAAGTCCTGTAGAGCGAAAGTATTTACGTCCTTTGGCCTTCTTTACTAGAGATCCTGATGGTTCATTAGGAGCTATCATCAGCTGGGGATGGATTGAAGAGCTAAATGTCTATGCGATCAAAAGAGAGTTTGGGGTGCAATACTTCAGACACTTAAAGGATATAAAGACAGTGCCTCATTGGGATGTCATAGAGTTTGTGCAGTCGAAGCTTTTCAATTTAGAGATCAAGTTTCACGACAGAGAGTTGGGGAAAGTCATCACGTATGAAGCTATGCACAACTTTCCTCGTTGGAAACCTCATTATCCAAGAAAAGTGATGAAGATTGATCTGGTCACTCAAGAGAAAGATGTTACTTTAATTATGAAGCGGCCTCGTGCAATGAAGAATATGCCGCTCATTAAAATGAAACAAGACTTCTACAAAATCTTTAAGTGGTGGCATTATGATTCGAGCACAGGTGAAGCTGTTATTTGTGTTGAACCCAATGAAGACTTTTGGAAGATCACCGAAGAATTATCAGAATTTGTCATTGCTCACAAGCGTATTTATGGGTTATGGAGAGGGATTCGTGTGTTGGATCCTATGTGGTTGGTCAACTATTCGAAGAAAGATATTGAACGTCTATTCTTTGAGAAGATCAGCTATGAAGATAAGGATGAAGCTCAAGCTCTGCAGTTTTAAAAGATTGTTAACGTTCATTATACAGATGATATTAACTCAGGTAAAAAATGGAACACATCCTGGAGAGAGCTTGAATCCAAAGAGACGAAAAAGGAAGACAAGAAAGAGTCAGAGCTTGCGGCAAGACGTAAGATTGCTACTCGTGAAAGATTCAAGTTTGGCAACACATACAATCGACCTCCCCAAACAGATCAAACTCCTATTCCTTCTGAGGAGCATCGAAAGCCTCCAAAGTACTTTTTCGATTGATCGAGTCATATACTTTTTGAAGATTTTTGAAGAAAAGTTTTGAAAGCCATCCAAGACTGCGGCAACATCCAATGGGGAGTCTGTTGGTGCACAAATGTCTATTGCCTACGTCTAGGATGAGTCTGTTGTAAAGCTAGGGCTCGTTACTGTCAGATTTATTAAGTTTGTATTTTTGTCAGAAATTTCGCACGAAAATATTTTCGTACGAAAATTCCCCACATCCCAGTCACTATTAGTGCGATTATGTTTTCATATAAAGAGGTGACTTAGGGTGTTAGTTTGGCATGCTTCTTTTGGAGATCAGAGGCGAAGCCCTGCTTGTTCGAGTTTGTAATCTTTTCAAGTTGATTAATATAAGATTCGGACGTGTTAAACAGTATCCTCATACTTGTCGATTGCTTGTTCACTCAGTTAACAATGAATTCCGCCTCTGTTAGCTGAGCAAATCATACCGGTAGCTCACGAGTTGGGTCCGATCCTACATTCACAAGTGGTATCAGAGCCTTGAGGTCTGATTTGAGAACAAACAACCAAGTTTCAGCTGGATTCAACCTTCAAAGATCAAGATTCATCCATTGAAGAACTCTACTTCTACCTATTCTTGAAACTTCATCTAGATCTAAGGGATTTCATGGAAAAATTGGACTAGGTTTTTAGTATGATGTGTTAAAATCGATTCTAACGAATCACTGAAACATACAGACCAAAAATCCATCAAAATCATGCTTGAAACTACTGAAAACGTAAAATTTTGAACAAGTGTCCTATCTGTTTGAAATTTTCATACGAAAATCCGACATTTCGTATGAAAATTAAGTGTGTAAAAGCTTTAAAAGTTTCAAGTGTCAAAGTGTTAAATTTCATACAAAAAATTTTCGTGCGAAATCTGTTTTCATACGAAATCTAATTTTCATACGGAAATCAGTTTCAATTTTTCATACGAAAATTGTGATCAGTCCTTGTTCTTGTTACTCAGATTGTGTCAGGCTAACCAAAACTAATCTGTTTTTCTGTTAAAAGTGGTTTTAAGATGTCATGTGAGGAAGATTTTTACAATGCGGTTGCCACGCAAGCAGTCACTACTTCTACAGCAGCTCGGAATATGAACCTCAAAAATGAAATGGGAACTACAAAGGCTCCGAAACTCATGAACATAGAGGATTACAAAAGTTGGAGTGAAAGGTTCAAGAACTGGGTTCAGACAAATCATTTTGATTGCTGGTTTGCGATCGAGAGCAAATATCAACCACCACCTGAATGAGCATGGTCTTGAAAAGACCTTGGCAAGGTTAACTGACACAGAACGAGAAAATTATGTCAACGAGAAGATGATGAATCTTCTTCAGCAAGCAATTAAGGAAGACATTTTGATTCTCTTACAATATGACGATGATGCTCAGTCTTTATAGCTTGCCCTACGATTAAGAGCACAAGGTAATACGCAACCGAGAAAGGGAAAGAAAGCTTTATTAAACAAAGAATTTGAAGTTTTCAATCTCATTCAAGGGGAAACAATGAAACAGCTCATAGAAAGATACTGCCACCTGGTAGTTCAAATGAAGCGAATAGGAATTGTTAAGACAAATGAAGAGTTATTCGATAAATTGGCAGATTCACTACCTGAAGGAGAATGGGCCACATATCTAAACATCCTGAAGAATGGAACAGAGTATAATAGTTTTAGTTTGCCAAGATTTATCGAGAAGTTAGAAGGGCATAAATTAGAGATGCAGAAGACGGCAAAAAGCAAAAGGTCGAACTCGCAACAGGATGTGAGTCTGTACAACAAAGGAAATCTAAATACACCTATTCAGAACCCAAAGGAATCACATCTGTTGATCGTCAAAAGAATTATGCGCTACCTAAAAGGATGCCCAAGCAACAGCTTGTGGTATCCACGACATGACGAATTCAACCTCGCGGGGTTACTCTGACTCTGATTTTGGTTGCTGCAAGCTGAATGCTAAATCTACAATGGCTGGCTGCCAGTTCTTCGGAACTCGTTTGGTAATATGGCAATGCAAGAAACAAACCGCGATCGTGCTCTTTACTTGTGAAACTGAATACGTTTCAGCATCCAGTTGTTGTTCCCAAATATTGTGGATAAAACAACAGATGAGAGACTTTGGACTGCAATTTCTTGATACGCCCATATATGTAGATAACAAGGCGACTATTGATATCACAGTCAATCCTTGTCAACACTCACGCACTAAACATATTGAGATTGGTTACCACTTTATCCGCGATTGTCACGAGAAAAGGTTGGTACAAATTGAGAAAATCCACACAGATGACCAAAAAGCAGATTTTTACACCAAAGCTTTTGACAGAGCAAGATTTCAAAATCTCTTACAATTAAATGGTTTAAAGAATCTGACATCAAGGGATATTTATGAGGTTGAATTTGAGGATGACGATGTTGTGATGTGATCCTCACTGGTTTATCCTATGTTTTCTGTAAAGTTTTTCCTGCTTTCTTAAAAACAAAAATCCAAAAAAATATGTTTTTTATTTTAGGGGGAGAAAAGGTTGTGAAAAATACAAAATGATTGAAAAATACAAAAAAATTAATTGAAAAACCTTGAAAAATACAAAAACATTAAAAAAGATAAAAAGAGTTTTGTGTATAACAGGAGATGATAGTACATCAGTGGACTGTTACAGTACGCTAAAGAAATGTATCGTCTAAAAAGTGTATAAACAGATCTTTCTAAGGATGTGCCAGTAGGCTTCGCACGTTCTGTAAACTGCCTTCGGGATATAAATCTAAAAAGATAAACTGGTATATCTATGGCTTAACATCTCTCGTATATATGAACTTGGTATTCCGAAATTTCGTTTGATAGAATGCCAGATTCTGAGATACTAGGTCTTTATATTTAGTTGATATCTTGGGTATTATACGAGTTCTTCTTATTAGAACTTGTATAATACTTTTGATATCACAGTCAATCCTTGTCAACACTCACGCACTAAACATATTGAGATTGGTTATCACTTTATCCGCGATTGTCACGAGAAAAGGTTGGTACAAATTGAGAAAATCCACACAGATGACCAAAAAGCAGATTTTTACACCAAAGCTTTTGACAGAGCAAGATTTCAAAATCTCTTACAATTAAATGGTTTAAAGAATCTGACATCAAGGGATATTTATGAGGTTGAATTTGAGGATGACGATGTTGTGATGTGATCCTCACTGGTTTATCCTATGTTTTCTGTAAAGTTTTTCCTGCTTTCTTAAAAACAAAAATCCAAAAAAATATGTTTTTTATTTTAGGGGGAGAAAAGGTTGTGAAAAATACAAAATGATTGAAAAATACAAAAAAATTAATTGAAAAACCTTGAAAAATACAAAAACATTAAAAAAGATAAAAAGAGTTTTGTGTATAACAGGAGATGATAGTACATCAGTGAACTGTTACAGTACGCTAAAGAAATGTATCGTCTAAAAAGTGTCTAAACAGATCTTTCTAAGGATGTGCCAGTAGGCTTCGCACGTTCTGTAAACTGCCTTCGGGATATAAATCTAAAAAAACTGGTAAATCTATGGCTTAACATCTCTCGTAATATGAACTTGGTATTCCGAAATTCGTTTGAGAGAATGCCAGATTCTGAGATACTAGGTCTTATATTTAGTTGATATCTTGGGTATATACGAGTTCTTCTTATTAGAACTTGTATATACTTTTGATATCACAGTCAATCCTTGTCAACACTCACGCACTAAACATATTGGATTGGTTACCACTTTATCCGCGATTGTCACGAGAAAAGGTGGTACAAATTGAAAAATCCACACAGATGACCAAAGCAGATTTTACACCAAAGCTTTTGACAGAGCAAGATTTCAAAATCTCTTACAATTAAATGGTTTAAAGAATCTGACATCAAGGATATTTATGAGGTTGAATTTGAGGATACGATGTTGTGATGTGATCCTCACTGGTTTATCCTATTTTTCTGTAAAGTTTTTCCTGCTTTCTTAAAAACAAAATCCAAAAAAATATGTTTTTTATTTTAGGGGAGAAAAGTTGTGAAAAATACAAATGATTGAAAATACAAAAAATTATTGAAAAACCTTGAAAAATACAAAAACATTAAAAAGATAAAAGAGTTTTGTGTATAACAGGAGATGATAGTACATCAGTGGACGTTACAGTACGCTAAAGAAATGTATCGTCTAAAAAGTGTCTAAACAGATCTTTCTAAGATGTGCAGTAGGCTTCGCACGTTCTGTAACTGCCTTCGGATATAAATCTAAAAAGATAAACTGGTAAATCTATGCTTAACATCTCTCGATATATGAACTTGGTATTCGAAATTTCGTTTGAGAGAATGCCAGATTCTGAGATACTAGGTCTTTATATTAGTTATATCTTGGTATTTACGAGTCTTCTATTAAACTGTATAATACTTTATTCACAGTCAATCTTGTCAACACTACGCACTAAAATATTGAGATTGGTTACCACTTTATCCGCGATTGTCACGAGAAAAGGTTGTACAAATTGAGAAAATCCACACAGATGACCAAAAAGCAATTTTTACACCAAGCTTTGACAGAGCAAGATTTCAAAATCTCTTACAATTAATGGTTTAAAGATCTGACATCAAGGGATATTTATGAGTGAATTTGAGGATGACGATGTTGTGATGTGATCCTCACTGTTTATCCTATGTTTCTGTAAAGTTTTTCCTGCTTTCTTAAAAAAAATCCAAAAAAATATGTTTTTTTTGGGGAGAAAAGTGTGAAAATACAAAATGATTGAAAAATACAAAAAAATTAATTGAAAAACCTTGAAAAATACAAAAACATTAAAAAAGATAAAAGAGTTTGTGTATAACAGGAGATGATAGTACATCATGGACTGTTACAGTACGCTAAAGAAATGTATCGTCTAAAGTGTCTAAACAGATCTTTCTAAGGATGTGCCAGTAGGCTTCGCACTTCTGTAAACTGCCTTCGGATATAAATCTAAAAGATAAACTGGTAAATCTATGGCTTAACATCTCTCGTATATATGACTTGGTATTCCGAATTTCGTTTGAGAGAATGCCAGATTCTGAGATACTAGGTCTTTATATTTAGTTGATATCTTGGTATTATACAGTTCTTCTTATTAGAACTTGTATAATACTTTTGATATCACAGTCAATCCTTGTCAACACTCCGCTCATGAGATGTTACCACTTACCGCATTGTCACGAGAAAAGTGTACAAATTGAGAAATCCCACAATGACAAAGCAATTTTTACACAAGCTTTGACGAGCAAGATTCAATCTCTTACAATTAATGTTAAAGATCTACTCAGGAATATGGTGATTTGATGACGATGTGTATTGATCCACGTTATCCTAGTTTCTGTAAATTTCCTGCTTTCTTAAAACAAATCCAAAAATATTTTTTTATTGGGAAAAAGGTTGGAAAATACAAATGATTGAAAAAACAAAAATTAATTGAAACTAAATACAAAAACATTAAAAGAAAAAGTTTGTAACAGGAGATAACACTACGTTATACCTAAAGAATTCTCAAAGTGCTAAACATCTTTCTAGATGTGCCAAGGCTTCCACGTTCTGTAACTGCCTCGGAATATCTAAAAAGATAAGTAATCTAGTTACATCTCTGATATATGAACTGTATTCGAATTCGTTTGAGAATCCAATTCTGAATACTAGTCTTTATTTATGATACTGGATTATCGTTCTCTTATTAAATTTATATACTTTTATCACAGCATCTGTCAAACTCACCAAAAGATTGGTTACCACTTTATCCGCGATTGTCACGAGAAAAGGTTGGTACAAATTGAGAAAATCCACACAGATGACCAAAAAGCAGATTTTTACACCAAGCTTTTGACAGAGCAAGATTTCAAAATCTCTTACAATTAAATGGTTTAAAGAATCTGACATCAAGGGATATTTATGAGGTTGAATTTGAGGATGACGATGTTGTGATGTGATCCTCACTGGTTTATCCTATGTTTTCTGTAAAGTTTTTCCTGCTTTCTTAAAAACAAAATCCAAAAAAAATATGTTTTTTTATTTTAGGGGGAGAAAAGGTTGTGAAAAATACAAAATGATTGAAAAATACAAAAAAATTAATTGAAAAACCTTGAAAAATACAAAAACATTAAAAAAGATAAAAAGAGTTTTGTGTATAACAGGAGATGATAGTACATCAGTGGACTGTTACAGTACGCTAAAGAAATGTATCGTCTAAAAAGTGTCTAAACAGATCTTTCTAAGGAGTGTGCCAGTAGGCTTCGCACGTTCTGTAAACTGCCTTCGGGATATAAATCTAAAAAGATAAACTGGTAAATCTATGGCTTAACATCTCTCGTATATATGAACTTGGTATTCCGAAATTTCGTTTGAGAGAATGCCAGATTCTGAGATACTAGGTCTTTATATTTAGTTGATATCTTGGGTATTATACGAGTTCTTCTTATTAGAACTTGTATAATACTTTTGCATTATTTACACAGTCAATCCTTGTCAACACTCACGCACTAAACATATTGAGATTGGTTACCACTTTATCCGCGATTGTCACGAGAAAAGGTTGGTACAAATTGAGAAAATCCACACAGATGACCAAAAAGCAGATTTTTACACCAAAGCTTTTGACAGAGCAAGATTTCAAAATCTCTTACAATTAAATGGTTTAAAGAATCTGACATCAAGGGATATTTATGAGGTTGAATTTGAGGATGACGATGTTGTGATGTGATCCTCACTGGTTTATCCTATGTTTTCTGTAAAGTTTTTCCTGCTTTCTTAAAAACAAAAATCCAAAAAAATATGTTTTTTATTTTAGGGGGAGAAAAGGTTGTGAAAAATACAAAATGATTGAAAAATACAAAAAAATTAATTGAAAAACCTTGAAAAATACAAAAACATTAAAAAAGATAAAAAGAGTTTTGTGTATAACAGGAGATGATAGTACATCAGTGGACTGTTACAGTACGCTAAAGAAATGTATCGTCTAAAAAGTGTCTAAACAGATCTTTCTAAGGATGTGCCAGTAGGCTTCGCACGTTCTGTAAACTGCCTTCGGGATATAAATCTAAAAAGATAAACTGGTAAATCTATGGCTTAACATCTCTCGTATATATGAACTTGGTATTCCGAAATTTCGTTTGAGAGAATGCCAGATTCTGAGATACTAGGTCTTTATATTTAGTTGATATCTTGGGTATTATACGAGTTCTTCTTATTAGAACTTGTATAATACTTTTGCATTATTTACACAGTCA
Source organism: Scalesia atractyloides (assembly GCA_947069175.1). Classification (NCBI taxonomy): domain Eukaryota; kingdom Viridiplantae; phylum Streptophyta; class Magnoliopsida; order Asterales; family Asteraceae; genus Scalesia; species Scalesia atractyloides. Next base: position 33,522,136 of record CAMTDV010000015.1, on the reverse strand, counting down.
ATCCTTGTCAACACTCACGCACTAAACATATTGAGATTGGTTACCACTTTATCCGCGATTGTCACGAGAAAAGGTTGGTACAAATTGAGAAAATCCACACAGATGACAAAAAGCAGATTTTTTAACCCAAATTTTTACAAGCAAATTTAAAAACTTTAAATTTAAAAAGGTTTAAAAATCTACATCAAGGGGTATTTTTAAGGGTTAATTTGAAACGAGTTGGATTATCCCCTGGTTTTCCCAGTTTTTTTAAATTTTTCCCCTTTTTAAAAAAAAAAATCAAAAAAAAATTTTTTTTTTTTGGGGGGAAATTGTAAAAAAAAAAAAGAAAAAAAAAAAAATTTTGAAAAAACCAAAAAAAAAAAACATAAAAAAGTAAAAAAAGTTTTTGTAAACAGGGGAAAAAGACAAACGTTTTCAGCCTAAAAAATTTTTTCAAAAATTTTAAAAATTTTTTAAGGGTGTCATACTTCGCATTTTAAAAATGCTTCGGAAAAATCAAAAAAAAAACTGGGAAAATTTTGTTAAAATCTTGATATATGAATTGGGATTCCCAAATTTTTTGAGAGAATGCCAGATTTGAGATATAGGGGCTAATTTTTTGTTTTGGGTATTTTAATTTTTTTTTTGAACTTTTTAAAAGAATCACATAAACCTTCACACCCCCCATAAAAAGAGATTGGTTTTAATTTATCCGCAGTCCGAGAAAAGTGGGAAAAATTGGGAAAAAAACCCCAAGAAAAAGCAGTTTTTCCCCAAACTTTTACAAGAAATTTTTAAATCTTACAAAAAATGGTTTTAAAAATTGACATCAAAATTTTTAGGTTGAATTTGGGGAAGTTTGATGTATCCCACTTTTTCTATTTTTCTGTGTTTTTTCCCGTTTTAAAAAAAAAACAAAAAAATGTTTTTTATTTTGGGGAAAAAATTTTGGAAAAAAACTTTTAAAAAAAAAAAAAATTTTGAAAAAACCTTAAAAATACAAAAAAATTAAAAAAAAAAAAATTTTTTTCAGGGGAAGATAGCCATGGTTCAGACCAAAAAAAAAAGTATCGTCAAAAAGTTCTAAACGTCTTCAAGGGGTGCCCGTAGGGTTGATTTTAAATCCTTATATAAATTAAAAAAAAATGTAAATTTTTTAAAATTCTCATTTGAAATTGGATTCCCCAAAATTTTTTGAGAGAAGCCAGATTCTGAAAAATAGTTTTTAAGTTATCTGGGTATTAACGATTTTTTCTTTAACTTTTAATACTTTTTATTTTTTCAATCTCCCGTAAAATCCCCCAAAAATTGAAAAGGGTTTAAATTTATCCGGATTGTACGGAAAAATTTACAAAAAAAAAAAAATAAAAAAAAATTTTTAAAAAACTTTTAAAAGGAAATTTTAAAACCTTTCAATTAAGTTTTAAAAAACTTCATCAAAAATTAAGGTTAATTTAGGATAATGTTTGGGTGGGTATGGTTTATCATTTTTTTGAAATTTTTTTGCTTTTTAAAAAAAAACCAAAAAAAATTTTTTTTTTTTTGGGGGGGAAAAGGTTGTGAAAAATACAAAATGATTGAAATATAAAAAAAAAATTAATTGAAAAACCTTGAAAAATACAAAAACATTAAAAAAGATAAAAAGAGTTTTGTGTATAACAGGAGATGATAGTACATCAGTGGACTGTTACAGTACGCTAAAGAAATGTATCGTCTAAAAAGTGTCTAAACAGATCTTTCTAAGGATGTGCCAGTAGGCTTCGCACGTTCTGTAAACTGCCTTCGGGATATAAATCTAAAAAGATAAACTGGTAAATCTATGGCTTAACATCTCTCGTATATATGAACTTGGTATTCCGAAATTTCGTTTGAGAGAATGCCAGATTCTGAGATACTAGGTCTTTATATTTAGTTGATATCTTGGGTATTATACGAGTTCTTCTTATTAGAACTTGTATAATACTTTTGCATTATTTACACCCAATGTTGCATAAAAATGAAGGAAAATGTCATAAAAAGATACGCCATTCTACAGTACAAAAATTTCTGACAACCGGTACTTTTCGGCTTTAATTACGCGATTAACAACCGTTAGGGCGATAATAAATAGTGTTTAAGACGCGTATTAACTTAATTAGGCTTTTGAAATGCCTAGGAACAACTATCTAGCTTTACAGTGCGCGTATGGTGATTTTCGGGAAAACTGCTGAACGATAAGCGACAACGAACTGACACCGGACAAAAATACTGACGAGGCCGACAAACACGAATCTTATACTTATAATTTATGCATACGAACTTGGTTTTACGAATTCACAGTGTTTCGAATGGCACCAAACACTTATGTGTGCGAAAAACGCGACTGTAGGAACGCACCAGCAATGAAACGGAGGCATCAGACACGTGTATCGCCTTCAAAATGGAAATATTATGACAAATTTAGCTTCGTAATTAAATTTTAATATTCGTAGATGAAGTCGGATCGAAAAACGGACAAGAAACGATATCCGTGCCAAATTTCACGATTTTAACGCAATCGACGAACAAACGCGTCAAACTTCAATTTCCGACACCACTTTACACATTTTGATCCTAATATGACAATTACAACATTCTACAACGATCAAGTTCGAAAACGGGCTCCAAAAACATTAACGGGCCGCTCGAAACGCAAGAAGCGGGCTTGTGAGCCTTAGGCCCAAGCCCAGAAACCCTAGTATATAAGATAGACTTCCCTCATTTCTCATTCAAAACCTAAACACACACAAAAACACAGCCGCATGCCTCCTTCCTCTCTTGCTCTCTCGTGATTTTCGGTGACAAGACAAACTGGCGGAGCCGCGACGGCGTCACGGCGGCGGTGGTCCGCAGACGGTTTTCCGGCGCATGGAGACGCGTAACCCCCCCCCCCCCCCCCAAATCCTACGCTCCGAACGCATTTCCGGTGTTATTTTTACGATTCGAGGAACGAGGGTGGTTGTTTTGGGCTCTGACAGCTGCGGTTCGTGCTACCTTCTCTGGTAAGCTTCCATAACTCCGCTCCACATCTTTCTTTCTTTCAGATCTGCAAAGATCCGAGTCTCTCCATTTAGTTCTTGTCGTTGCAGGTGGTTTTGGTGGTTGACAGTGGTGGTTAGTGAAGATAACGAGGGAGGTGTCCGTACGGCGGCAGTCCCGGTGGCGGCACTAGGGGCCGGCCGGCGGCGGCAGTGGTGGCGATGGCTTTCATTTTGGGTCCGTTACTGGGTCCTAGTTAACTCAGTTTAATCCTGGTTTAACTCGGTTCGGGTCTGAGTCAACTCAGTGAACACCAGGTCAGACCCCGGTCAAGTTGGTCAATGGTCAGATGCAGGTTCGGGTCAAGAGTGGTCAACATCAACTTTGGTTCGGGTCATGGTTCAGCTCGAGTCGACTCGGTTGACCGAGTCGACTCGGTCAACTCAGTCAACGAAAGTCAACAGGTCAACCGGTCAAACCCAGTCAACTGTCGGGTCAAACTAGTGAATACCAGACTTGGTAAATTATTTACAATGCGAAAATTTATAATATCCTTCTTATGAATATCGTTAAACGCTAAGCCGAGCTCGACCCGACCAACTAACATTTATATACATACCGTCGATTTTAAGGATAATCACATGGAATATTTCATCAATCTAACGGTCATGCGGAATTTTTGATATATTTATACACATATATGTTGGATTTATTGCGGAACAAAGGGGATTGGCTTGTTTTTGGAATATCCGATGGATATACTTATATTGTTGTTACATTAAATTGTTAAGTTTTGAATATGTTGTGTTTTGAAAAATGTATCGACAACTTGCATTGTCGGGACTCTCCAAAAAAAGGGGGAACGCTGCCCGTTTTTTTTCGTGAAATTATGTAAAATGAAACATACTTATTTATAGAAACGAGACCTATCGAATTCAAGTAATTTTTATAAAAATAAATATGAAAGTATATTTATTTCGGCAACACTTATGACTTATCAAAAGCGATTGGATTATTTTCAACGAGCGTGATTACGAGATAACCAAACTTGATAACTTTATAAAATAAATATAACTATTTATATTTATTTCAAACATCAAAAACTCGGACTTCCTTTTATAAAAACTCTTTTATAAAATAAATATAATTATTTATATTTATTTCAAAAATAATATAGTCGATAATTCTATAAGATAAATATGAGTGTTATTTATATTTCTTATAAACGTTCACAACTTGAAAATTGTATAAAATAAATATAACTTGTATATTTATTTCTAACGCCTAAACGACATAGGACATATTATTGTACGATTTTCACATATAAGCAATCAGGTTATTGGTTTACAAACAAACAAGATTCGTATTATTATTATTATTATTTTCTTTCATATACATACATAATGACTATTCGAAAACCGTACAACCATATTCTACGAGTCTACAACTTATTATTTTCAATGTTGTTACATACAAGGCTTCATAAATATATTTATATATTTATTTTATATGAATATAAATATATATATCTTCAACTTCTCGGAAACTAAATCGCTTCCAAGACTTGGCATTTATTTCGATTATAAATGGAATCAGAGTGGTTATTTCAAACCAAGATAATGACGCCTTTATAGAATCGTATGGTTAACGATTCGGTAGAGCTCGACGACACGTAGTTAGGCTACTTTGTTTTATTTAGAACCTTATAAGTTATTCCATGTTTGGAATGACTTAGATTGCATGCTAGTGAGTCACGTTCTTGGAACAACATCACGGAATCACATTTAGCTAGCTTTGCACAAGGATATCAAGGTGAGTTCTTAACCCCACTTTTTACAGTTTTACATTGTTATAAATGTTTTCGGGTGGAAAGACATGCAGGTTTTGCGAAAGTACACAATATTTCGATAAACGCAAATCATATATTTCTAAACCATATTACAAACGTATTCCAGATAACACAAATGGTTTATGAAAAGCTTATGCCAAATATATAAGTTTTTACAAGACTATACGCGTTTTCGAAACATACTTGAATTTATAACATGGGCTCGGCCCAACAAAATGGATAACAAGACAATAACACGGATAACAAGATAACATGGGCTAGGCCCAACGAAACAGATTATGACATTCAGTATGTAGCTATGGAATTAGATAACAATAGATCAATGTACGTATGCAGGATTAGGACATTGGTAACCATTAATCACTTAGTGACCAAGGTGCAAAAGGTGTAGATCTACTAAGCTTGAGACACGCTTCACTCCTAGTTTGTTAACCGTGGGGTGCTTTTGTGAGCCCAATTGAGAACAAAGTTGTATCGGTTTGGTTATTTACTTATGGTACATAATGTTAGGGGGTTCGCTATCCACTGATTGATCCTTAGATTCCATAGGCACTCTACTTACTATGATTTTATTACCAGTTTACAAACACAACAGTTACATGCATCGGTTTACCAACATAATGGAAAACATTTTAATACCGATATACAGTTATGACATTTCAAACGCTTTGAGATGCTATGATCTCACAAACCGGCTTTTAAATGTGTGATTTTCAATCGCATGATTTTCAAATGTTTTAAGATTCAATTGAAACAAAACAAACAAACTATAAAGTCGCACAACTTTATGTTGATTTTTCGCATGTTTCTTTCTCAGGTTATATTGTCAAACTATGGCACGGTTGGAATAGGAGAACCCATTTGGACTCGAGTATTTAGCAGGCATTAATTTCCTAGAAGTCTCAGTACTTTAATTACTTCCGCTGTGCAATGAAGATACCAGTCCAGTCACGCCAGCTCTGACGTTTTTGGGATGTGACAAAATTAAAAGATTCCTAAGAGGAACACCACCTAAAGTCGAGCATTCATATCTTTTTCTGTACGGAAGTACTAACCTGAGCTCTCAAGGTTTCGCAATTCACCCCTTCACAGATATCAGTTAGATATATTCACTTGTGAGATGAAATCTAGGGAATCTCGATGCGGGAGTATATTTTGAGGCGAGAAACACAGATTATGCCACATTGCTAAATATTACCTAATGTATTGTGAAGCAGTTGAGAAATGTGTAGAGGTTTAAATGGACAAGTATACTGACAATCTAAAGATAATCTGTTTAAGAACTTAAAGTTTTATCTAGAGCAACGGTACTGGTAATATGTCTCAATAAACTGATATGATCCTCTAACACAAACTTGCAAAAATAGTCTGTAAATATGGTTGTACATATTGCTTTAAGTATCTTTAGTTTAAGAAATATTCAAAATTTCAAAAAGATTTTCTTCTCTGCTTTAGTTTTTGACTGCTGGTGATGCAAAACTGATCTTCAAAGTCGAAAGCGACAGAATGCTAAAGGAAAGCTAAGAAACCATGGGCTGGGAGCTTGTCTGAAAACAAAAGTCTGGTTTGAAATGTTTAAAAGTTCATTAATTTAAAGCTCAAAATCAAAAGAAAATGTCAGTTTTGGTCAAAACGCGGTCAACTAAAGTCATTAACTTGGACTTGGTAGCCAAATCAGTTAAACAAGATCATTAACTTGGACTTGGTCAACTGAGTGGGTAAATAAAACTGAAAACACACGAAAAAGTTAGAAAGTTTAAAGGAGTGGAAGATTTTCGCATGAAAATTGGGGCAATATTTTCGCCCGAAAATCTTTGCCTATATATATGAAGAGTTGAAACAGATTTCGCACGAAATCTGTCATCATTAATTCTTGGTGAAATATGTTCTTCTCTCTAGGCGATTTTGAACAAAACTCTGCTCCTACTTACTTTCTTGCACGTATATTGTCAAACTATGGCACGGTTGGAATAGGAGAACCCATTTGGACTCGAGTATTTAGCAGGCATTAATTTCCTAGAAGTCTCAGTACTTTAATTACTTCCGCTGTGCAATGAAGATACCAGTCCAGTCACGCCAGCTCTGACGTTTTTGGGATGTGACAAAATTAAAAGATTCCTAAGAGGAACACCACCTAAAGTCGAGCATTCATATCTTTTTCTGTACGGAAGTACTAACCTGAGCTCTCAAGGTTTCGCAATTCACCCCTTCACAGATATCAGTTAGATATATTCACTTGTGAGATGAAATCTAGGGAATCTCGATGCGGGAGTATATTTTGAGGCGAGAAACACAGATTATGCCACATTGCTAAATATTACCTAATGTATTGTGAAGCAGTTGAGAAATGTGTAGAGGTTTAAATGGACAAGTATACTGACAATCTAAAGATAATCTGTTTAAGAACTTAAAGTTTTATCTAGAGCAACGGTACTGGTAATATGTCTCAATAAACTGATATGATCCTCTAACACAAACTTCCAAAAATAGTCTGTAAATATGGTTGTACATATTGCTTTAAGTATCTTTAGTTTAAGAAATATTCAAAATTTCAAAAAGATTTTCTTCTCTGCTTTAGTTTTTGACTGCTGGTGATGCAAAACTGATCTTCAAAGTCGAAAGCGACAGAATGCTAAAGGAAAGCTAAGAAACCATGGGCTGGGAGCTTGTCTGAAAACAAAAGTCTGGTTTGAAATGTTTAAAAGTTCATTAATTTAAAGCTCAAAATCAAAAGAAAATGTCAGTTTTGGTCAAAACGCGGTCAACTAAAGTCATTAACTTGGACTTGGTAGCCAAATCAGTTAAACAAGATCATTAACTTGGACTTGGTCAACTGAGTGGGTAAATAAAACTGAAAACACACGAAAAAGTTAGAAAGTTTAAAGGAGTGGAAGATTTTCGCATGAAAATTGGGGCAATATTTTCGCCCGAAAATCTTTGCCTATATATATGAAGAGTTGAAACAGATTTCGCACGAAATCTGTCATCATTAATTCTTGGTGAAATATGTTCTTCTCTCTAGGCGATTTTGAACAAAACTCTGCTCCTACTTACTTTCTTGCACGTATATTGTCAAACTATGGCACGGTTGGAATAGGAGAACCCATTTGGACTCGAGTATTTAGCAGGCATTAATTTCCTAGAAGTCTCAGTACTTTAATTACTTCCGCTGTGCAATGAAGATACCAGTCCAGTCACGCCAGCTCTGACGTTTTTGGGATGTGACAAAATTAAAAGATTCCTAAGAGGAACACCACCTAAAGTCGAGCATTCATATCTTTTTCTGTACGGAAGTACTAACCTGAGCTCTCAAGGTTTCGCAATTCACCCCTTCACAGATATCAGTTAGATATATTCACTTGTGAGATGAAATCTAGGGAATCTCGATGCGGGAGTATATTTTGAGGCGAGAAACACAGATTATGCCACATTGCTAAATATTACCTAATGTATTGTGAAGCAGTTGAGAAATGTGTAGAGGTTTAAATGGACAAGTATACTGACAATCTAAAGATAATCTGTTTAAAAACTTAAAGTTTTATCTAGAGCAACGGTACTGGTAATATGTCTCAATAAACTGATATGATCCTCTAACACAAACTTGCAAAAATAGTCTGTAAATATGGTTGTACATATTGCTTTAAGTATCTTTAGTTTAAGAAATATTCAAAATTTCAAAAAGATTTTCTTCTCTGCTTTAGTTTTTGACTGCTGGTGATGCAAAACTGATCTTCAAAGTCGAAAGCGACAGAATGCTAAAGGAAAGCTAAGAAACCATGGGCTGGGAGCTTGTCTGAAAACAAAAGTCTGGTTTGAAATGTTTAAAAGTTCATTAATTTAAAGCTCAAAATCAAAAGAAAATGTCAGTTTTGGTCAAAACGCGGTCAACTAAAGTCATTAACTTGGACTTGGTAGCCAAATCAGTTAAACAAGATCATTAACTTGGACTTGGTCAACTGAGTGGGTAAATAAAACTGAAAACACACGAAAAAGTTAGAAAGTTTAAAGGAGTGGAAGATTTTCGCATGAAAATTGGGGCAATATTTTCGCCCGAAAATCTTTGCCTATATATATGAAGAGTTGAAACAGATTTCGCACGAAATCTGTCATCATTAATTCTTGGTGAAATATGTTCTTCTCTCTAGGCGATTTTGAACAAAACTCTGCTCCTACTTACTTTCTTGCACGTATATTGTCAAACTATGGCACGGTTGGAATAGGAGAACCCATTTGGACTCGAGTATTTAGCAGGCATTAATTTCCTAGAAGTCTCAGTACTTTAATTACTTCCGCTGTGCAATGAAGATACCAGTCCAGTCACGCCAGCTCTGACGTTTTTGGGATGTGACAAAATTAAAAGATTCCTAAGAGGAACACCACCTAAAGTCGAGCATTCATATCTTTTTCTGTACGGAAGTACTAACCTGAGCTCTCAAGGTTTCGCAATTCACCCCTTCACAGATATCAGTTAGATATATTCACTTGTGAGATGAAATCTAGGGAATCTCGATGCGGGAGTATATTTTGAGGCGAGAAACACAGATTATGCCACATTGCTAAATATTACCTAATGTATTGTGAAGCAGTTGAGAAATGTGTAGAGGTTTAAATGGACAAGTATACTGACAATCTAAAGATAATCTGTTTAAGAACTTAAAGTTTTATCTAGAGCAACGGTACTGGTAATATGTCTCAATAAACTGATATGATCCTCTAACACAAACTTGCAAAAATAGTCTGTAAATATGGTTGTACATATTGCTTTAAGTATCTTTAGTTTAAGAAATATTCAAAATTTCAAAAAGATTTTCTTCTCTGCTTTAGTTTTTGACTGCTGGTGATGCAAAACTGATCTTCAAAGTCGAAAGCGACAGAATGCTAAAGGAAAGCTAAGAAACCATGGGCTGGGAGCTTGTCTGAAAACAAAAGTCTGGTTTGAAATGTTTAAAAGTTCATTAATTTAAAGCTCAAAATCAAAAGAAAATGTCAGTTTTGGTCAAAACGCGGTCAACTAAAGTCATTAACTTGGACTTGGTAGCCAAATCAGTTAAACAAGATCATTAACTTGGACTTGGTCAACTGAGTGGGTAAATAAAACTGAAAACACACGAAAAAGTTAGAAAGTTTAAAGGAGTGGAAGATTTTCGCATGAAAATTGGGGCAATATTTTCGCCCGAAAATCTTTGCCTATATATATGAAGAGTTGAAACAGATTTCGCACGAAATCTGTCATCATTAATTCTTGGTGAAATATGTTCTTCTCTCTAGGCGATTTTGAACAAAACTCTGCTCCTACTTACTTTCTTGCACGTATATTGTCAAACTATGGCACGGTTGGAATAGGAGAACCCATTTGGACTCGAGTATTTAGCAGGCATTAATTTCCTAGAAGTCTCAGTACTTTAATTACTTCCGCTGTGCAATGAAGATACCAGTCCAGTCACGCCAGCTCTGACGTTTTTGGGATGTGACAAAATTAAAAGATTCCTAAGAGGAACACCACCTAAAGTCGAGCATTCATATCTTTTTCTGTACGGAAGTACTAACCTGAGCTCTCAAGGTTTCGCAATTCACCCCTTCACAGATATCAGTTAGATATATTCACTTGTGAGATGAAATCTAGGGAATCTCGATGCGGGAGTATATTTTGAGGCGAGAAACACAGATTATGCCACATTGCTAAATATTACCTAATGTATTGTGAAGCAGTTGAGAAATGTGTAGAGGTTTAAATGGACAAGTATACTGACAATCTAAAGATAATCTGTTTAAGAACTTAAAGTTTTATCTAGAGCAACGGTACTGGTAATATGTCTCAATAAACTGATATGATCCTCTAACACAAACTTGCAAAAATAGTCTGTAAATATGGTTGTACATATTGCTTTAAGTATCTTTAGTTTAAGAAATATTCAAAATTTCAAAAAGATTTTCTTCTCTGCTTTAGTTTTTGACTGCTGGTGATGCAAAACTGATCTTCAAAGTCGAAAGCGACAGAATGCTAAAGGAAAGCTAAGAAACCATGGGCTGGGAGCTTGTCTGAAAACAAAAGTCTGGTTTGAAATGTTTAAAAGTTCATTAATTTAAAGCTCAAAATCAAAAGAAAATGTCAGTTTTGGTCAAAACGCGGTCAACTAAAGTCATTAACTTGGACTTGGTAGCCAAATCAGTTAAACAAGATCATTAACTTGGACTTGGTCAACTGAGTGGGTAAATAAAACTGAAAACACACGAAAAAGTTAGAAAGTTTAAAGGAGTGGAAGATTTTCGCATGAAAATTGGGGCAATATTTTCGCCCGAAAATCTTTGCCTATATATATGAAGAGTTGAAACAGATTTCGCACGAAATCTGTCATCATTAATTCTTGGTGAAATATGTTCTTCTCTCTAGGCGATTTTGAACAAAACTCTGCTCCTACTTACTTTCTTGCACGTATATTGTCAAACTATGGCACGGTTGGAATAGGAGAACCCATTTGGACTCGAGTATTTAGCAGGCATTAATTTCCTAGAAGTCTCAGTACTTTAATTACTTCCGCTGTGCAATGAAGATACCAGTCCAGTCACGCCAGCTCTGACGTTTTTGGGATGTGACAAAATTAAAAGATTCCTAAGAGGAACACCACCTAAAGTCGAGCATTCATATCTTTTTCTGTACGGAAGTACTAAACCTGAGCTCTCAAGGTTTCGCAATTCACCCCTTCACAGATATCAGTTAGATATATTCACTTGTGAGATGAAATCTAGGGAATCTCGATGCGGGAGTATATTTTGAGGCGAGAAACACAGATTATGCCACATTGCTAAATATTACCTAATGTATTGTGAAGCAGTTGAGAAATGTGTAGAGGTTTAAATGGACAAGTATACTGACAATCTAAAGATAATCTGTTTAAGAACTTAAAGTTTTATCTAGAGCAACGGTACTGGTAATATGTCTCAATAAACTGATATGATCCTCTAACACAAACTTGCAAAAATAGTCTGTAAATATGGTTGTACATATTGCTTTAAGTATCTTTAGTTTAAGAAATATTCAAAATTTCAAAAAGATTTTCTTCTCTGCTTTAGTTTTTGACTGCTGGTGATGCAAAACTGATCTTCAAAGTCGAAAGCGACAGAATGCTAAAGGAAAGCTAAGAAACCATGGGCTGGGAGCTTGTCTGAAAACAAAAGTCTGGTTTGAAATGTTTAAAAGTTCATTAATTTAAAGCTCAAAATCAAAAGAAAATGTCAGTTTTGGTCAAAACGCGGTCAACTAAAGTCATTAACTTGGACTTGGTAGCCAAATCAGTTAAACAAGATCATTAACTTGGACTTGGTCAACTGAGTGGGTAAATAAAACTGAAAACACACGAAAAAGTTAGAAAGTTTAAAGGAGTGGAAGATTTTCGCATGAAAATTGGGGCAATATTTTCGCCCGAAAATCTTTGCCTATATATATGAAGAGTTGAAACAGATTTCGCACGAAATCTGTCATCATTAATTCTTGGTGAAATATGTTCTTCTCTCTAGGCGATTTTGAACAAAACTCTGCTCCTACTTACTTTCTTGCACGTATATTGTCAAACTATGGCACGGTTGGAATAGGAGAACCCATTTGGACTCGAGTATTTAGCAGGCATTAATTTCCTAGAAGTCTCAGTACTTTAATTACTTCCGCTGTGCAATGAAGATACCAGTCCAGTCACGCCAGCTCTGACGTTTTTGGGATGTGACAAAATTAAAAGATTCCTAAGAGGAACACCACCTAAAGTCGAGCATTCATATCTTTTTCTGTACGGAAGTACTAACCTGAGCTCTCAAGGTTTCGCAATTCACCCCTTCACAGATATCAGTTAGATATATTCACTTGTGAGATGAAATCTAGGGAATCTCGATGCGGGAGTATATTTTGAGGCGAGAAAACACAGATTATGCCACATTGCTAAATATTACCTAATGTATTGTGAAGCAGTTGAGAAATGTGTAGAGGTTTAAATGGACAAGTATACTGACAATCTAAAGATAATCTGTTTAAAAACTTAAAGTTTTATCTAGAGCAACGGTACTGGTAATATGTCTCAATAAACTGATATGATCCTCTAACACAAACTTGCAAAAATAGTCTGTAAATATGGTTTGTACATATTGCTTTAAGTATCTTTAGTTTAAGAAATATTCAAAATTTCAAAAAGATTTTCTCTCTGCTTTAGTTTTTGACTGCTGGTGATGCAAAACTGATCTTCAAAGTCGAAAGCGACAGAATGCTAAAGGAAAGCTAAGAAACCATGGGCTGGGAGCTTGTCTGAAAACAAAAGTCTGGTTTGAAATGTTTAAAAGTTCATTAATTTAAAGCTCAAAATCAAAAGAAAATGTCAGTTTTGGTCAAAACGCGGTCAACTAAAGTCATTAACTTGGACTTGGTAGCCAAATCAGTTAAACAAGATCATTAACTTGGACTTGGTCAACTGAGTGGGTAAATAAAACTGAAAACACACGAAAAAGTTAGAAAGTTTAAAGGAGTGGAAGATTTTCGCATGAAAATTGGGGCAATATTTTCGCCCGAAAATCTTTGCCTATATATATGAAGAGTTGAAACAGATTTCGCACGAAATCTGTCATCATTAATTCTTGGTGAAATATGTTCTTCTCTCTAGGCGATTTTGAACAAAACTCTGCTCCTACTTACTTTCTTGCACGTATATTGTCAAACTATGGCACGGTTGGAATAGGAGAACCCATTTGGACTCGAGTATTTAGCAGGCATTAATTTCCTAGAAGTCTCAGTACTTTAATTACTTCCGCTGTGCAATGAAGATACCAGTCCAGTCACGCCAGCTCTGACGTTTTTGGGATGTGACAAAATTAAAAGATTCCTAAGAGGAACACCACCTAAAGTCGAGCATTCATATCTTTTTCTGTACGGAAGTACTAACCTGAGCTCTCAAGGTTTCGCAATTCACCCCTTCACAGATATCAGTTAGATATATTCACTTGTGAGATGAAATCTAGGGAATCTCGATGCGGGAGTATATTTTGAGGCGAGAAACACAGATTATGCCACATTGCTAAATATTACCTAATGTATTGTGAAGCAGTTGAGAAATGTGTAGAGGTTTAAATGGACAAGTATACTGACAATCTAAAGATAATCTGTTTAAGAACTTAAAGTTTTATCTAGAGCAACGGTACTGGTAATATGTCTCAATAAACTGATATGATCCTCTAACACAAACTTGCAAAAATAGTCTGTAAATATGGTTGTACATATTGCTTTAAGTATCTTTAGTTTAAGAAATATTCAAAATTTCAAAAAGATTTTCTTCTCTGCTTTAGTTTTTGACTGCTGGTGATGCAAAACTGATCTTCAAAGTCGAAAGCGACAGAATGCTAAAGGAAAGCTAAGAAACCATGGGCTGGGAGCTTGTCTGAAAACAAAAGTCTGGTTTGAAATGTTTAAAAGTTCATTAATTTAAAGCTCAAAATCAAAAGAAAATGTCAGTTTTGGTCAAAACGCGGTCAACTAAAGTCATTAACTTGGACTTGGTAGCCAAATCAGTTAAACAAGATCATTAACTTGGACTTGGTCAACTGAGTGGGTAAATAAAACTGAAAACACACGAAAAAGTTAGAAAGTTTAAAGGAGTGGAAGATTTTCGCATGAAAATTGGGGCAATATTTTCGCCCGAAAATCTTTGCCTATATATATGAAGAGTTGAAACAGATTTCGCACGAAATCTGTCATCATTAATTCTTGGTGAAATATGTTCTTCTCTCTAGGCGATTTTGAACAAAACTCTGCTCCTACTTACTTTCTTGCACGTATATTGTCAAACTATGGCACGGTTGGAATAGGAGAACCCATTTGGACTCGAGTATTTAGCAGGCATTAATTTCCTAGAAGTCTCAGTACTTTAATTACTTCCGCTGTGCAATGAAGATACCAGTCCAGTCACGCCAGCTCTGACGTTTTTGGGATGTGACAAAATTAAAAGATTCCTAAGAGGAACACCACCTAAAGTCGAGCATTCATATCTTTTTCTGTACGGAAGTACTAACCTGAGCTCTCAAGGTTTCGCAATTCACCCCTTCACAGATATCAGTTAGATATATTCACTTGTGAGATGAAATCTAGGGAATCTCGATGCGGGAGTATATTTTGAGGCGAGAAACACAGATTATGCCACATTGCTAAATATTACCTAATGTATTGTGAAGCAGTTGAGAAATGTGTAGAGGTTTAAATGGACAAGTATACTGACAATCTAAAGATAATCTGTTTAAGAACTTAAAGTTTTATCTAGAGCAACGGTACTGGTAATATGTCTCAATAAACTGATATGATCCTCTAACACAAACTTGCAAAAATAGTCTGTAAATATGGTTGTACATATTGCTTTAAGTATCTTTAGTTTAAGAAATATTCAAAATTTCAAAAAGATTTTCTTCTCTGCTTTAGTTTTTGACTGCTGGTGATGCAAAACTGATCTTCAAAGTCGAAAGCGACAGAATGCTAAAGGAAAGCTAAGAAACCATGGGCTGGGAGCTTGTCTGAAAACAAAAGTCTGGTTTGAAATGTTTAAAAGTTCATTAATTTAAAGCTCAAAATCAAAAGAAAATGTCAGTTTTGGTCAAAACGCGGTCAACTAAAGTCATTAACTTGGACTTGGTAGCCAAATCAGTTAAACAAGATCATTAACTTGGACTTGGTCAACTGAGTGGGTAAATAAAACTGAAAACACACGAAAAAGTTAGAAAGTTTAAAGGAGTGGAAGATTTTCGCATGAAAATTGGGGCAATATTTTCGCCCGAAAATCTTTGCCTATATATATGAAGAGTTGAAACAGATTTCGCACGAAATCTGTCATCATTAATTCTTGGTGAAATATGTTCTTCTCTCTAGGCGATTTTGAACAAAACTCTGCTCCTACTTACTTTCTTGCACGTATATTGTCAAACTATGGCACGGTTGGAATAGGAGAACCCATTTGGACTCGAGTATTTAGCAGGCATTAATTTCCTAGAAGTCTCAGTACTTTAATTACTTCCGCTGTGCAATGAAGATACCAGTCCAGTCACGCCAGCTCTGACGTTTTTGGGATGTGACAAAATTAAAAGATTCCTAAGAGGAACACCACCTAAAGTCGAGCATTCATATCTTTTTCTGTACGGAAGTACTAACCTGAGCTCTCAAGGTTTCGCAATTCACCCCTTCACAGATATCAGTTAGATATATTCACTTGTGAGATGAAATCTAGGGAATCTCGATGCGGGAGTATATTTTGAGGCGAGAAACACAGATTATGCCACATTGCTAAATATTACCTAATGTATTGTGAAGCAGTTGAGAAATGTGTAGAGGTTTAAATGGACAAGTATACTGACAATCTAAAGATAATCTGTTTAAGAACTTAAAGTTTTATCTAGAGCAACGGTACTGGTAATATGTCTCAATAAACTGATATGATCCTCTAACACAAACTTGCAAAAATAGTCTGTAAATATGGTTGTACATATTGCTTTAAGTATCTTTAGTTTAAGAAATATTCAAAATTTCAAAAAGATTTTCTTCTCTGCTTTAGTTTTTGACTGCTGGTGATGCAAAACTGATCTTCAAAGTCGAAAGCGACAGAATGCTAAAGGAAAGCTAAGAAACCATGGGCTGGGAGCTTGTCTGAAAACAAAAGTCTGGTTTGAAATGTTTAAAAGTTCATTAATTTAAAGCTCAAAATCAAAAGAAAATGTCAGTTTTGGTCAAAACGCGGTCAACTAAAGTCATTAACTTGGACTTGGTAGCCAAATCAGTTAAACAAGATCATTAACTTGGACTTGGTCAACTGAGTGGGTAAATAAAACTGAAAACACACGAAAAAGTTAGAAAGTTTAAAGGAGTGGAAGATTTTCGCATGAAAATTGGGGCAATATTTTCGCCCGAAAATCTTTGCCTATATATATGAAGAGTTGAAACAGATTTCGCACGAAATCTGTCATCATTAATTCTTGGTGAAATATGTTCTTCTCTCTAGGCGATTTTGAACAAAACTCTGCTCCTACTTACTTTCTTGCACGTGTATCACATTAGGGGAGGTTGATCGGCACACCTCTTATCATGGTGAAGGTATAGCTTCAAAAACGAACCGTAACTGTAAGGATTTTGGACCGATTCGGACATAAAATGTTGTTCAAGGATAAACTAGCCAGTAAACATAAAAATTGAACTTATTGTTAGAACTTTTGAGATCGTTGTTACTTGACTTAGATAGCTTTGGATAAGTTTTATGTTAGACTATAATAGTTTTGATAGTTCAGGGGTTAGAAATGTAATTTTGTGGAAACTATGTACTGGCGGCGTAATTAATGACCTGGCGTAATTATTAATTATGCCAGGTAGCCAGATACTATGTATATGTTCTTGAATGAAACCCTACCTCGAAGGTTCTTGGACTAGTGATTTTGGTGACTTCTATTGTGTTGTTGCTATTGTTCTTGTGCTTAATCCGAATATCCAGGTGCTTAAATCGTTATATCCATTGGGATTACAAATACAACACTTGTTGTCTGATCCATAACAAGAATCTTCACCTTCTTATCTTGATTTTTCTTATTTTAGACATTCAAACACCTAATCTATTGGTGTTTGTGTGTTGACAATCAAACCATTGTGATTCGTATCAGATTTGGGACTCACAATTTGGTATCAGAGCCTTTGTGCTCTTGATTTTTTGATTTTTATTGAAAATTTTCAAGTTTTTGAAGGTTTTTCAAAGTTTCATAGTTTTTCAAATTTTTGGGCTTAAAATGAGTTGATATGGTGTGATTAATTGTTGGGTTGTTGTTAATCAGTGTTTAGGTAAACATTTAGGTCATTTTGATACAAAGAAACATGGATTTTGAGTCGTTTTTGAGTGATTAGAGGGCTTTGTTCGTGTTTAAAACCCTGCTGGGCGTATTTAATTTGAAGCCAGCGTAGATAAGTTTAAATTTGGCGTAAATCTGGTTGAAGGCTGCGTATTTGAATTGATAATCGCGTAATTGACAATTACGATGATATATACCACCGTAATTGTTGATATTCAGCAAAATAGTGTCAGCGTTTTTAATTCGAAGGCGACTTCAAAGATCGTAATAAGGATCCTCAGTGAACTTATTACGGTGATCAGCGAACTTAACAAAGTTATTGTCTGTTTTGTGTTTGCCAGCGGATTTAGCATCTTCGCCGGATCAGTTCTTAGGACCATCAGCGTAATTGTTTAGCATCCTCACCAGCGTATTTAGCATCTGATCAAGTTTCTAAAATGTCTCTAAGTCAACTGAACACTGTCGCACAAGCCGAACTTGAAACTGGAACAGCGACGAGACCTCCTAAGTTGAAAGAATCCGAGGAATTTAGCAGTTGGAAAAACCCGTATCAAGGCGTTCTTTGAGTACACTGACTACACTCAATGGGCGTCTGTCACCGTTGGACCCCATATTCTGGTGATCATAGAAGATGATGTTCGTGTTGTCAATGAAGATCCGACTACCTTCACTGATGAAGATAGAGCTCTGATTCAATGTGACCATCGTGCTCATGCTGCTCTAACCATGGCATTGAACAAGGATGACAACAACTTGTTCGAAGAATACATATCAGCTCACGAACTTTGGTTGGCCCTTATTGAGCATTACGAGGGAAATCAAGAATTAATGGACAACAAAAGGGATATGGTGCAGAAGGAATATGATATGTTTGGAAGTATCCAAGGATAAAGCTTATCTGATCACATCAGTCGCTATCTAAACGTTCGCTATCTAAACGTGTTGACCAAGATGAAGAAAGTAGGAAATCCGGTTGCCAGGCATTTATGAAGAAACTCTTTGACTCACTTCCTAAAGAATGGAGCCTGCAATGCATGATGATCAAAAGAACCTTCTTGCACAGTACAACCCCTATCACTTTTTCTGATCTGATTAAACTTTGAAAGCGTTCGAAATGGATGTCATCAAAAGAGAAATGAACCAAACTGGGCAAAAATCGAATCAATCAGCTGCTGCTAACGCTCCAAAGAATATGGCTTTTCTGGCTCCAACCAGCACGAGTGGATCAGTATCTCATAGTGCCAACGCATCCTATAACAATGCTTCCGCTAACTCTGCTATGATCTCACAGTCGTCTGTGAAAAACACTGTGGCAGCGGATGCTCAAGCACTCAAAATATCCACGAAACATGTTGCTCCGTTCAATACTTTCATAAGCAGTTACGAAGCACTTATGTCAGGAGAATTGAAACGTGAGTATCTTACTGCTGAAGACATGTATCAGGTGGATCCTGATGACATGGAAGAAACGGACTTGAAGTGGCAAATGGCTATGATCACTCTTCGTTTGAAAAAGTTTCAAGATAAGACAGGGAAGCGATTATCCTTGGGAAAAGCCGGTTTTGACAAATCAAAGTTAAGGTGTTACAAGTGAAAAGAACTTGGCCATTTCAAAAGGGACTGTCCTTTGTTGAAAAGAGAAAATGCTGAGATTACTCCTGCCAGAAGACCAATCGCCATAGAAGGAAATACAACCGTTGCTGATAACTCTCCTAAAGCTCTAGTGGTTGAAGATTACGATTGGGCCGATGAGATAGCTGAAACAAAAGAAGAGGTCAACAAAGCCCTAATGGTCAAGATCTCAAAGGAACCAAAAGAGACTGCTCAGGTATCAACAACCAAGGCAACACCCGAATCAGTCACTCTTCTTTCATCAAAACATGTCCATAACAAAGGTGCTGGTATTCCAAAAGAAAATTGCGCTGACAAGGGTCTGAAGAGCATCGTGAATCTAGAAAATGCTGAAACTAAGAAGAAGGCTCCAATGGACGGTAAAGGAGAAAAGAAAGTAGGTGGTGAAACTTCTGCTGCTGTAATGAAGACTGAGTCTGCAAAAGAAAAGGAAGATAAGGATTTGATAAACAGCATCCCATACAAGTTCAAAGCAAAACTGTGTTCAAAACCGTGTATGAACGTCATGGCACACTACAAGTCAATCAACCGTGACCTCATTAAAGAAAAAGAAAAGGTTGTGCGAATAAACAAAGAGATGAAACTCAACGAAGCTGCTTATCAGAGAAAGTTGGACTCGACTTTAACTGAAATGCAGTCTTTAAAAGAGTTGCTTTTTAAAAAGGATTTCATTATAAACAATCAAGCTAAACGATTGGAAATTTCTGAAATCAATAACACTAAATTGCAACTCACAATTGATAAATGGAATGTTAGCAAAAAGGCATTGGTTGATCTCGAGAATAGCCAACGACCTTCATATGTAAAAGATGGCATTGGGTACAAAGACAAGCTGGGTAATGAAAGAAAATTTTTTCCACCTCTACACAACAAAAATTATGTACCCATGCCAACACCTCATCCTGAAAATGACTTAATTGATGAAATTAATTTAATTGCTCAAAGTGTCGATTACTTGAATAATAAATATACTAATAGTCTGAAAGTAATGCAGATGCAAATGGGCGTGAAGGAGATGTGTGCGATGAGGAAGGTGAAGGCACAAAAATAGGAATAGGGTATTCAGGCGACAGTTATACCACTGTAAACTGGTTCGCCTGGAATTGTGGAAAAACAAAAGACAAATCTATTCAGGATGAATGTAATCATTTAACTAGGATGGATGACTGTATTAAACCTAGTTTGAATTTCGGGATGACTGTAACAGGCATGTTCCTAAACCTTTGACAAACTACGAGAATGTAGTGGTTGAATGCATGGACTTGAACTCTGCCTTTTGTGATGAAAATGTTATCCGTGAATCACCTATGTTTGTTCCAGAATTGAAGAATAACAGATTCGGAAAGTTCCTTACTGAGGAAATTCCCGAGTTTGTTCCATCATGTGAAGGTGTATCGGAAGATTATCAAGATTCAAGTCAAGAATGTAGCAGCGAAAACTCAACCTTATCTTCCTCAACCTGTGGTGAAGAAGACTCAAGTAATGATCAAAGATCAGATGACTCAAGTTTAAATCAAGAATCATCCTCATCAGAATATGAGTCAGAAGATGATTTCACAGAAGATGAAAGTCAACTTGACAAGAAAATGAAGAAAATGATTAAATCAAGTGCCGACAAAACAAGCAAAAATCCTTGCAACTCAAGACACTCATCACATACATCATTTTAAAACGACTCATCCTTTTTAGGACCGTCCTCCTCAGCTCGGGA
Source organism: Scalesia atractyloides (assembly GCA_947069175.1). Classification (NCBI taxonomy): domain Eukaryota; kingdom Viridiplantae; phylum Streptophyta; class Magnoliopsida; order Asterales; family Asteraceae; genus Scalesia; species Scalesia atractyloides. The sequence goes on along the minus strand of CAMTDV010000015.1, from coordinate 33,501,125 downwards.
ACCTAAATTTGTATCTAATATCCATATAAGCCGAAATTACATGACATGTTAAACAAATACACAAGAATTACTGTTTAATTGTCAGTTTATTAATGTCCAAAAGTAATACAACTTGAAATCCAAACTGACAGAGCTTCGCCATAGAAGTCGCAAAGTTGTTACAATGCTAGACCCATGACTTCCTATATATAGACTTCACAAGTTCGCTCGAAGTAAAGCTTAGCTAGATTAAGTTCGGCCGAACTTGATCAGCTTAGTATAACTTCAGCCGAACATGTTGATTTCACATAAATACTTTCATGAAATCTGACAATTTAAGCTCTAATCATACAGACTCGATCCAAGACCTTGACAGTAGACATTATGCATCAACAGACTCCCCTTGGATATTATCGCAGCGTCTTGATCAGTCTTCAATCTTTAACATCTTCCGAAGAAGTTCTTGTACGACTTTTTTCGACGTTCTTGCTTAGGATTGGAGTTTGGTCAGTAGGAGGTGCCCACTTCATGAATTGGAATCTTCTAATTCTTGCCTCCCTACCCCTTTCGTGTATCTTCTATAAATGCTTCTCCTCTTTCAAGAACTCTTCTTTTTCAAGCTCTCTCTATCTCGATTCCCACATGTGCCCTTAATTAATACCATGTGCATAGCAAACGTTAATCACACCTTGGTATTGCATTGTTGGACTTTTTCACACTTATCGAAACAAATCTTGTTGAAGAACAAGCACTTTACATCTTCTTTTGAGCAATTAACTAGCCACATCGGGTCTAGTATACGTATCGTTCTCCAGAGCCCCCAAATTCTCCTTCGTTCAATAATTTCTGGATCCTTTTCTTTCGTTATATCCCATGTCTCGTCAGCACGCAATACAATCACCGCTTCACATCTTTCCGGATCCGTTTGCCACTACAGAAAGTAAGGATGAAAATCCTGTTCGATGGGCTTAAGTGGCATATTCTTCATTGCTCGTGGACGCTTCATCACTAGCGTAACACCTTTTTCACCCGTTTTCTTGTTAATCTTTATTCTGCGTTTAGGGATAAACGGCTTCCACAACTCGAAACCTCTCGATGCTTCAAATTTTATCACCCTCCAGAGCCTTTGTTCATTAAACTTCATTTGCAGACTTATATTCCTTGTTTGTACCAACTCCTCAACATCCCAGAACGACAATGTTTTAATGTCTGTCAAATGCCTGAAATACTGAACCCCGAATTCTCTCTTTATGGCATGAATATCAAGTTCTCGAATCCATCCCCAGCTCATAATATCTCCCAGAGAAACATCTTTATCACGTGTGAAGAACGCTAGAGGCCTTTTGAACTTTCTTTCCTTCGGCATCTCAACCACGATTTCTTTCCGTCGGCAATTTGCTCTTTAGTGTAACGTTTCGGAATGTTGTCTGCCTTCACAACTTCATCGATCTTTTGTTTCAACAAATCAACATCTATTTGGCTCATCAACTCTTCAATCGTAGGGAACTTGTCAGTGTTGAGATTAGAATACTTTTCAGCTTCGTCATCATCATCAGAATCTTCGAATATCACACGATCATAATCATCAGCTTCAGAGACACGTTTGTACACATATTCTTTGGGTTCAAAAGTTTTGATGTTGACCAATTCTTCTTCGAAATCGAACTCAAATGAATCAGCATCAACTTCAAACATTCTGGCCAATTCTTCCTTTGTATAATCATGTATGAACTCCCATTTCTCAATATTTTGATCCAACCTTATCATCAACGGCTTTTCGTGTACAGCAGCCACAGGCACAGCAATGATAGCTTCAGAAACATCAACATCTTGTTGCCCTGTTTGCTCTGTGGACTCCCCCTTACTTGGAGCATCTTCCATGTTAGCATCATCGTTGATTAGGGATTCGTAGTCAAACTCTTAATGTACTTTCGCAGACTCAACTTTCAAACCAACACCCCTCTAATCATCATTGTCATCACCATCATGATATGAATCGTCTTTAATATCATCACCGGCAGGGTTGTTGTCGTTTTCATCTTTATCTTCTTCTTCGTCATCTTTCTGTTCTGCTTCAACTTTGCCCTGCTCTATCAACTCTTTCACAGCTTTATCTTAAGCTTCTTGAACATTGAGACGATCATATTCAGCTGTGAAATCAATGCCCAGACTGTTAGTAAGTACTTTCTGAAGTCTGGAAAATCTTCTATCACTCATATCTCCCTCTGCTCTCAAATCATCTATCTCTTTCTCTAGCTTAGCATTAGCAGCACCCAAGCTTTCGACCATAGCTTTCAAGTAGCCTCAATCATCTTCAAGAAACTTCACTTTATCATTCAGAATCTCCTTTTCAACTTCACTCTGCTTTAGTTTCTTTTCAAGAGCTAGTTTATCGACTTCGTTCTGTTTGGCTTTTTTTCCAAATCTTTGAGTTTTTTTTCTAGCTTATCAATAGGAATGCCTTCAAACCAGCCTGAAAGATCCTCGGCAGTGACAGGATGTGAAATGTTATCTGGAATATCCCTGAAAGCATCTTTGAAATCTCTAGCTCTTGCACTTTGAGGAGTTGATTGCTTTGGCTTTGGCGTAGCTTTTGCTGCAGATTTTGGTGTTGATTGAGGTATAACTTGAACAGGAACTTCAACAGTTACAATTGGTGGCTCTTCAGTTGCAGTAGTTGGTGGAATAACAGATTCAATGACCAGAATCTCTTGCAAGCTAGAAACAGGAGGTTCTTGTGTAAATCCTTTCTTTGTTTGACTCAGATATTTGCGACTTTGATTTTTCTTCTTGCCACGTGTGCTTGGAGAGCCTGTAGCTTTCTTTAAATCTCCGGCTTTAGATTTTGAGCGCTTAGACTTTTTCTTAGGACGTTCTGAATCATGAGCCTCTTCAGTAGACGGTTCGTATAAATCCTCACCGAGCTTTTTCAATCTTTCCCGCTCTTTTTCCTTTTCTGCTTCTTTTATACTCACATCAATTGGACGATTCATCATCTTTATCTAAAGTCGCAGAAATAACCTCATCATCCTTTTCTTGACTTTCAACATTTGCCGCAGCGCTAGAACCCTCAACATTCTGAATATTTTCTTCAATCTCAGGTTCATCAACAAGCATAGTATCAGCTTTCTTTGACGCTCCCTTTCGCTTCTGCTTTTAAACTACCACCACACGTTTGATATACCAATCACCACGTTTCTCTTTGAAGTTCGTTAACAAAGCAACTTCCTCATTTTCGTCACCACTACCATCCTTTCGCCATTTGTTTTCAGGAGGTGCAACGTAGTCAGCTTTTACTATTGCACCGAATACAGCCTTTGGAATAGGTGCTGAATCTTGTTTCTGAAAGATTTTGAGCTTCTTTGGTGTAGTTTCATCCATGTGACTCAGATAGAGAATATCGTTTGGATCTTTCGCTATATCTGTGAACTTCTCATCTATCAACATTTGAATAAACCTTGGATACATCACTAAATGTTCCTTTCCCATGTTCTTTGACCTGAAATTAAAGATCACCATTGAGAAGTTGTATTTCTTGTTCAAAATCAAAGTTGTAACCATACAAGCCATGCAATCTTGTATATCATCGAGCCCTGCTTTCCGATGGCTGAACGTGTGAATAGCAGCGTGAATTAGAAGCTTGTAAGGCAAAGGAACATTGCCTTTCTTCATCGTTGGTTCGTTCGCATGACCTTTATAGCCCATTCTGAAAAAGCAACCTTTGACCATTCTCTCCTCGAAGCTAATCGGATCACTTTCTTCATCGTTGAATGCTAACACCCTTCGTATATCAGCTTCAGTAATGAGAAATTCCTTATCTTTGTTCCCGACACGCACTGCAGACTTTATAACTTTGTTTGCCTCGTCGTACGATGCTGCACTCCAAAATAAGTAGACGTGCGATCTGTATACAACGTGCTTATGCGTGATCGCCTTAGTAATCGGAATACGCCCTAAGAATTCCAAGATCTCTACGAATGCCGTCAGCGTTTGATAAATCTTCTCGTCCAAAGAAATACACGTGTTATGGAACTTGTTAAATGACAGCTTGATATTCTGCGGACAGAGAAAACCAACACTTACACAATTGACAATTTCAAACATATAACCATCAAGTTCGAGTGAACTTGGTGATTTAACATATAACAGCACACAACAAACAACAACTTCGGCCGAACATGTTCACTAAACAAATTTTTTGACTTTTTAGACAAGTTCGGGCGAACTTGTTTTAGAAACAGATTTTGCAGATAATAAACAAGTTCGGGCGAACTTGTTACTTTTTCAAGTTTTAAACAAGATTTGACAACTTCACCCGAAGTTGATGGAACTCATCAACAACAAGTTCGGGCGAACTTGTCATCTTCTCCAAAAACTTCTGCAATCATCAGATATGTTCAGTTGACCGATTTTATAGATTGTTTAACATGATTATATGTTTATTAGCTCACTTCATCGATCAATTTGTCCACAATCACCCTAGATCTGTTCAATTTTAACACTTTGGTCCAAACCAGTCCAAACTAATTCGATTCAAGGATGATATGTTCAATATGTACCTCGGACATAATTATAAGTGTGCCTATCACTTATAATCAGACTTGATTTGGGCAGAATAAAGACCAATTTCTTGCAATTTTACTTGTACTCTCAAAGTCGCTAAGTTCGCTCGAAAAAGTTTGAAACAGATAATGAATATTTGAGCGAAGTTGATCATTATATAGTAAGTCAAGTTCGGGCGAACTTGACTAAGATATTTCTCCAGATATCTTGGAACATTGACTATATTTCTTCAGAACAAAACATGTAACTTCGCCCAAAGTTACTCAGTAATGATTTTGTTACAGCAAAGTAACTTCGGCCGAACTTAGTTAAGTCCAAATTCAAACTTTTCAAAATTTTCAATTTTAACCCTGAACTTTCACATGTTTTACCAGTTATGAAAATCCACTCAGTTGACCAAGTCCAAGTTAATGAACCTGGTTAACCGACTTGTCTGCCGAGTCCAAGTTAATGACCTCGGTTTTGTCACACCCCGACCCGCAACGGAATAAAAGACGGGGCATGATTGGGTTATCACCAAAGCTCATGATATTTACTAAGAAGTTTCATTTTTATTAAATTCAAATTACAAATTTAAATATCCAACAAACAAAATTCATACAAATACAAATAAAAAAAAATCTAAATGTTTATTCCAACGCAATAACTTGTATATTCTTCTAGGCCATCCTAAGTTTCTTTCCTCAACTTGATCACCTGTATAATGTGTAAAACAGAGGAGATTTTGGGTCAACAAAAGTTGGCGAGTGAACTTTGATAAAACATTTTAAATAATTGCTTGTTTTGTTTATTAAAGAAAATTCGTGCATAAATCAAATGTGAGCAAATATATATATGTAACCAATCACAAACCACATTGAATGAATATATGACATGAATGATAATGTATCTGAGATCAAGGCTCAATCAAACGGAGCCGATCTAATGAGGCACCTGATGCTCAACCCGTATCCCACGAGGAACTGATGGGCCTAATGAAATGAGTGCACTGAAATGATAAATTTAATCCACATATAAACCACACAACAAGCAATTCACATTTGATCACAAAATGATATAAGCACAAGTGTTTAAATAAAATAAAGGAATGGTGCGACACATGATACACCCCAAAACGTGATTAAAACGGGGAATTTGTAGAGATTCACTTACCTTGGGTGCGTATTCTTGAGTGGAAAAGAGAGCGCACGAGTTGGGAATTTAATCGATGAAGGAGTACTAACCTAAAATGATACATGATAAATCGGTAAATATAAACAGGTTAATATTTGATTTATACTCTTTATTAGATTTGAGATAGTATTATTATTGAGAATCTTATCTTTAGGAAGTTGAGATTTTTAGTTGTTTTTATTTGTTTTAAAATAATAAGGTATACTTGATATAAATAATAAAAAATGAAAAATAAATAAAAAAATATAAATTGCCAGGTCTGACAAGGCCTGACCGGTTCGTTGACTGTTTGACTGCGCGGGATGTGGCTCGAACTCGTGACCTCTCAGTTACGTGCACGCAGCTCTTCCAACTGAGCTACGTGTCTAACCCGAAAGAATCCGGTTTTTAATTAATCTGGTAATCTTGTTTAGTTATTTCAGAAATCATTTAATTTAAAAACATTTTTAAATTATCGGACTGGGGTGAAGGGTCGGCTTCGAACCCGCGACCTCAGTGCTATTTTGCACCCAGCCCAACCAGTTGGGCTGGGTGTCTAACCCGCTTAATGTCGGAATATTATTATACTTAACAACTCACTGTGCGTCAATGAGATTTGGTCTTAAAAAATGGATTTTATTTTGGAGGGGTCGGTGAGGCACAAGGGTCGAACTCTGTACCGTTCGTGTGTAATGCACACAGTCCACCACTGGACTGTGTGTCTAACCCGATTAAAAACCCGATTTTAATTACATTTGTATACATACTGCCACTGACATATTTTATCCAAAATAAAAACGGTTATGTGTATTTATGCGGTCATGAGCCGGATTCGAATCAGGGACGTGTATATTGTGCTTGCAGACAGTCCACCACTGGACTGTGTGTCTAACCCGTTTAAATCTTGAATTTTAATTACATATAACCCGTAACCCACTTCCTCTCCTTCGTTCGAACTCTTTTACCCAAAACATCCACCCGCCTAAAAACCAGTCTCCAAATTCCCTTAAATTATTTATATAAGATAATTAAGATAATATTATATCAAAGTATCAAGAACTTTTACCGAATTGATTTAATCGGCGGTGACTGATTTCGGCTCCTGCTGTATTCCGGCGAACAGAGGGGAAAGTTATAGAGTGGAGGAAAAAACAAATTGATGACTGAGCGAATTTGGATGGGGGGCTGCATTCAGTATTTATAGAGTGGGGCTTGGGCTCGGTTTTAGGAAACCGCGTGCTAAGATTGTCAATCGCTTGCGGGAATGACAGCTACTCGATTGAAGTTGCCAAGAATAACTCGGCGCCACTTGTCGGAAGGTTCAAATAGAAAAGGAAAGGCGCGTGGTGATTTGGCGATGATTTGCAGGTTTTCCCGCTCGTATATACGTGAATATAAGTGATGGTGTGCGAGATTTGTTACAATGTGCGTGTGTGGTCTAGTGGTGTTGGTGGTGTGTGGGCAATTGGGCGACCCGGGTTCGATTCCCGGTTCACCTATTTTTTTATTACACTTTTTAATTATCTATTAAGAATTAAATATTTATTATATAATTGATTATTTATTATATTATTTTATTAAGCTTATTTAAAACATTAATTATTTTATATAAGAAATTCTTCAGCAATAATGAAAATAACCGAATGACAAGAATAAATGCACTTTGATTGATAATTTGGGGCGGGCTTTCGAAACCCGATTTGTACAAATGTTACAGTATCCCCCACTTTTAGAAATTTCGTCCCGAAATTTAAGTAGTAGTTGTAACTGGAAAAAGATGCGGGTACTTTTCGCGCATTGAGTCTTCACGTTCCCAAGTAAACTCGGGTTCTTGTTTTGACACCCAACGCACCCTGACGATCGGAATATGACTTCGCCGTAAACGCTTCTCACAGAAATCCACGATTTCCACTGGTTTTTCAACGACGTGCATTGATTCATCGACTTGAATGTCTTCTAAAGGGATACGGAGGTTTTCGTCGGCGAGGCACTTTTTCAAGTTTGATACGTGGAACGTGGGATGAATTCTGTTAAGCTCTTCTGGTAGGTCAAGCTTGTATGCTACAGGACCTACTCTTTCGAGTATCTTGAAAGGTCCTACGTAGTGTGGTGCTAGCTTGCCCTTCTGGCCAAAACGAACCACTCCCTTCCACGGGGATACTTTTAAAAGTACTTGATCACCAATGTCAAACTCCAAGGGCTTTCGTCGTTTGTCAGCATAACTCTTTTGACGACTTTGAGCCGCTAGAAGATTGTTTCGTATTTGAATGATTTTGTCGGTTGTTTCTTGAATCAATTCAGGTCCGGTGATTTGCGCTTCACCAATTTCGTGCCAACATACTGGAGATCGGCATTTACAACCATATAAAGCTTCGAAAGGAGCCATGCCGATACTTGAATGATAGCTATTGTTGTAGGAAAACTCGACTAACGGTAGATGAGCGTCCCGGTTCCCTTTGAAGTCTATGACACATGCTCGAAGCATGTCTTCAATCTAACATCCGTCAAAAAACGGGTTTTTCCAAACCCGCTTCGTTTATTAATCGAATAATCAGTTTCAAATTTTCGTTGCTCATTTAATGCTTATTTTAATTTTAAACAATACATAACTAATAAACATTTTAGAAAATGGAAATTAAAATTGTTAAAAAATAAAAATAAAGTAACTAAAAATAAAAATGGGCTGCCGGGTTTCGAACCCGGGTCAGCCGGAAGATTTAACCATCAAACATTTAACCACTCCGCCACTTGCTGTTTTGTTGTGTAATCAAGGAAACAATAAAACTTAACTCTACCCGTGAATCATCCGTTTACGCCAAAACTGAAACCGTTCATCGGCTCTCAACGGTTCAGACTGTTGAGTGTTCGATATTACTGATTATAACCGATAAACCCACGTTCTTAATCAATTCAGTCTTTATTGAACTTGAATTCATATGATTTTCGGGTTTAATAACCGAAATCATTTACTTCCTGATTTTCACCGGCAATATCATCATCTCGCGACTCAAAAACACTCACAGAACCTCCAATTTCACTTTCGCTCTATTTTCTGTTCGTCGGAAACGCTTTCTGAAATCGCCGGAATTTCGCCGGAAAACCGTGTCTTTCATCAAAACGGTAAATTTCTCAATTCTTTCATCTTCTATCTGTTGTTAGACTGTTACTAACTCAAAACCTTCAACCAGAATCAGTCCCAGACGACGATATCGGATAATCAGCACTCGCCGGAATATTTCTGAAAATTCCTAAATCACGCTGTGAATCGGTATAATCATTTAAACCTTCTGATAATCATTGTTTAGTAACTCAATTTCGCAACGAATCGATCAAAACGGTTAATTGATTCAATCAGACGGAGTTCATAAAACAGAGCCGACGACTTTGCCGGAGTTCTGAGAAAAATCATTTTTCCGGTACGTTCATTCTCAAAACCTTCCCTATCCATTTCATTTTAATCAATTATATGTCCGTCAATCGAGTTAGACAAGAACAGTAGAATAATCGTTGTCTGTGTTGTTTAACGGAGAAGATGGAGTTTAGTTTGTGTATAAATTTAATATAAATCGGATTATATCTCGGGTTAGACACACGGAGAAGATGGAGTTTAGTTTGTGTATAAATTTAATATAAATCGGATTATATCTCGGGTTAGACACACAGTCCAGAGGTGGACTATGTGCATTTGAATCATAGAGATACCGGGTTCGAGTCTGTCCTTGTTCCGATTCGGGCACAATATTCAGACTTTTTATAAAACCCAAATACAGAAACTTCCAGTTAGTATATAAGTGAAATAAAAACAAGTATTTTAACCAGGTTAGACACACAGTCCAGCGGTGGACTGTGTGCAACGTTAAACAACAGGTCCCGGGTTTGAGACCTGTTATACACACCGGTTCGATATAATTAAAATCCTTTTTAAAATAAATGAATTTTGAATAAATTAAATAGTATATAAATATAATTAAAGACAGAAATATTTCGGGTTAGACACGTAGCTCAGTTGGTAGAGCTGCGTGCACGCGTACGGGAGGTCACAAGTTCGAACCTCACTCAGCGCATACATACACACGTCCGAACCGGTCAACAGTCAACAGTAAATGGTCAACGGTCAACCCAAAAAGTCAACATTTTTTTTATATTTTTATTTATTTATTTAATTTAAAAATCAATTAAAATACTTAAAAATAATATTTTTAAAGTTAGAAAATGACCTTAAACTCACAAAAATATATCTAAAAATCCTATTAAAATTATTAATAAAATCCACTTATTTACCATACCTTTTCGTTATTATTTAGGTTAGTTAATCCTCGTCGATCAACCCTCTAAACTCGTGCGCATTCAACATCGTCAAACGAACGCACCCAATGTGAGTGAATCTCTACAAATTCCCCGTTTTAATCACGTTTTTTGGGTGTATCATGTGTCATATTATTTATTACATTTAAACACTTGTGCATCCATCATATCAATGATCAAATGTGTATTCAATATGTATCAACTGGTTGTGTGGTTAATATTTAGATTAAATTTATTATTTTCAGTACATACATCATCATAGGCCGCCGCTCCCCATTACCTATGAGCGTGAGCCGTTCCCCGTTACCTATGAGCGTGAACGAGGCGTTGCCAACATACGATCGGCTCCGTTTGATTGAGCCTTGATCGCACATACATCATCATAGGCCGTCCGTTCCCCATTACCTATGAGCGTGAACGTGACGTTGCCAACATATACATTATCATTCATGTCATATATTCATGCAAGGTGGTTTGTTATTGTTATTGTTATTGTTATTGTTATTGTTATTGTTATTGTTATTGTTATTGTTATTGTATGTTTATTTACGTTTGCTCACATATGATTATTGCACAATTTTTTCATATTAAATATAACAAGAAATCAATAATAAATGTTTTCTAACAAGGTTCACTCGCCAACTTTTGTTGACCCAAAACCCCCCATTTTTACACATGATACAGGTGATCCAGTTGCAGTAAGAAACATATAGGATGGCTTAGAAGAATAAATCGATTTAGACTTTGAATTGTTTATGTGGTTACTTTTCTTTGTAATTGTATGAACTTGTTTGGAATATTGAGGATGAAATTTTGAATTTAATAAATATGAAACATATTAGTAAACATCATGAGCTTTGGTGATAACCCAATTATGCCCCGACTCTTATTCCGCTGCGGGTCGGGGTGTGAGATTCAAGGGTTTGGATGGTGCGTTCAGATTGGCCATCAGTTTGAGGGTGAAAGGCGATACTGAGGTCTAACCGTGTACCCAAAGCGGTTTGTACGGCTCGCCATGTTTGTGAAGTGAAACGACCATCGCGGTCTGAAATGATGCTTAACGGTACACCATGACGGCTTACGATCTCGCTGATGTAGATACGAGCTAACTTCTCGTTCTTGAAGTCCTCGCGAATCGGAATGAAGTGAGATGATTTTGTAAGACTATCGATTATTACCCATATGGTGTCATACCCACTGGAGGTGCGAGGTGACCCGGTAATGAAGTCCATGGTTATGTTTTCCCACATCCATACAGGTATTTCGGGTTGGACTAGAAGTCCTGAAGGTCTTTGATGTTCCGCTTTCACTTTGGAACATGTAAGGCACTTGGAAACAAAAACAACGATATCCTTTTTCATGCCAGGCCACCAGTAGGTGTATCGTAGGTCTTGATACATCTTATCGGCTCCTGGGTGTACAGAGTATCAGGTTTTGTGTGCCTCTTTCATGAGGAAATCATGAAGGCTGTCACGATCGGGAATCCATATACGGTTTAAATAATATAGAATACCGTCGGATTTGGTTTCAATTTTGAGTTCAGCTCCACATGACAGCTCATCACGTACGTCATTTTCCGTTACAGAGATATGTTGAGCTGCCCGGATTCGATCTTTGATGTCGGTTATGATTTGCGAACATAGAAGACGAATAGAGTTCGCATATCCTTTTCGACTGAGCGCATCGGCCACCACGTTTGCCTTGCCAGGATGGTATCGAATTTCGCAGTCGTAATCGTTAAGAAGTTCGACCCATCTCCGTTGCCTCATATTCAACTCTTTCTGGTTGAAGATATGTTGGAGACTCTTGTGGTCAGTGTATATTTCACACTTGGTACCGTAGAGGTAATGTCTCCATATCTTGAGAGCGAACACGACAGCTCCAAGTTCCAGGTCGTGGGTGGTGTAATTCTTCTCATGAACTTTGAGTTGCCTAGAGGCATAGGCTATCACTTTTCCTCTTTGCATCAACACACAGCCTAATCCTTGCCCTGATGCGTCGCAATAAACCACAAAGTCATCGCAACCCTCAGGGAGTGTAAGGATAGGTGCGTCACAAAGCCTTTGCTTTAAAGTTTGGAATGCCTCCTCTTGCTTAGGTCCCCAAATGAAGGGTTTTCCTTTGTAAGTCAGGGCTGTGAGCGGGACGACGATACGGGAAAAATTGGCAATGAAGCATCGGTAGTAACCAGCCAAGCCAAGAAATGATTAACTTCGGTAGGGGTACGTGGCGCTTGCCATTCCTGTACTGCCTTGATTTTTGAAGGATCGACATGAATCCCTTTGTCATTGACGACATGACCAAGGAATTGTACTTCTCCTAACCAGAATTCGCATCTTGAGAACTTAGCGTAAAGCCTTTCAGTCCTTAAGAGTGTAAGAATGAGTCGAAGGTGTTGCTCATGATCGGATTTTGACTTGGAGTAGATAAGAATGTCGTCGATGAAGACTATGACGAAACGGTCGAGGTAGGGTTTGCATACCCTATTCATTAAATCCATGAAGACAACGGGGGCGTTGGTTAAACCGAAGGGCATAACCATGAACTCGTAATGACCATAGCGAGTTCGGAAGGCGGTTTTTGGGATATCTTCTTCGCGCACTCTAAGCTGATGATAACCAGAACGAAGGTCGATTTTGGAAAAAACAGGTGGCGCCTTGAAGTTGGTCTAGAAGGTCATCAATGCGAGGCATTGGATAGCGATTCTTAACCGTCAACTTGTTGAGTTCTCTATAATCAATGCACATGCGAAACGTTCCATCTTTCTTCTTCACAAAAAGAACAGGCGCACCCCAAGGCGATGAGCTAGGACGTATGAATCCTTTGTCAGTCAACTCTTGCAGTTGACTGGCCAACTCTTGCATCTCGGATAGGGCTAACCTATAAGGAGATTTTGCGACCGGTGTAGCGCCAGGCACAAGATCGATTCGAAATTCGACTTCTCTCACAGGAGGAAGTCCTGAAACGTCATCGGGAAAAAATTGCGGGAATTCTTTCACAATTGGAATATCTTCGAGCTTCCTCTTCTTGCCTCCCTTCTTGACGACGTGAGCTAGAAATGTGACATAGTTCTTGCGAAGATAACTTCGGGCTTGAAGGAGGACATCAATTTGAGTCCGTTCGAAGGGGTTTCCCCAAAGATACGTAGTGTCTGACCGTCAGCGAGAGGAATACGAATGAATTTTTAGTGGCACTCCACCTCAGCGTGATGCTGGCTGAGCCAGTCCATGCCGATGATAACATCGAAACTTCCCAATTTCATAGAAATGAGATCAATTGGGAAATCGTGATCATTTAGGGTGAGAGTACAATCGCATATAATAGAATTTAATGAAGTGGGTTTTCCGTCAGCAACTTCCATCGTCAGAGATTCAATGAGATTAACACGAGGTTGGTCGAGGATAGATTCGAATTCTAAGGACACAAAGCTCTTATCCGCACAAGTATCGAATAATATGGATGCATAACTACCATTGATGAGAAACGTACCATTGACCACATTGTTGTCAGCCCTGGCTTGGTTGGCATTGATATTGAAAGCTCTTCCTCTAGCAGGTGGAGGAGCTTGGTTAGCTTGGTTTACCGGGTTCGCTTGAGCTTGGGCATGGATGATGTTCACTAGGCGTGGGCAAGTGTTCCTGAAGTGGTTTAGGTCCCCACAATTGAAACAGGTTCGCATGGGTTACATCATGGGGTAGTTGGGTTGGTAGTAAGGTTGGGCTGCGAGTTGTGCAGGTGGTAGAAGGAAGGGTTGTTGGGCTTGGCCCACCATTTGATTTTGGGTTTGGGTTGGAGGTTGACTGCGGTTCATTCGCTGAAGAGTACGGCAGGTTTGGATGGTGTGACCCGCACGGCCACAACTTGTGCAATGTTGGCTGGGGTTTTCGGGAGGGTGATGGTATTGACAACGGTTACACTTTGGGTGTGGGCCAGTGTATGGCCTTTTGAATGGCGCGGCTGGAGGGGCAACTTGGGTGATTGGGGCAGCAGTGATGGGAGGGTTGGTTTGGGTGACGGCAAAGTTCTTGCCATTTCGCTTCCTCTTACCAGCAAACTTCGAGGATGAACCTGGGTGGTTTGGAATTGGGGGCTCAATGGGTGTTTTCTTCTTCTCATCTTTGAATTTTCGTTTCGAATGCGATTTTCAGTGAGTTCCGTAGCTAACTCCATTGCGGCTTCAAGTGTTGCAGGCGAAGTGCTTAAAACTGAATCTTGGATTTACGAGGGGAGGCCTCGAATGTAGTGTTCGACTAAGCGGTATAAGGGGGTGAACAGATTGGGGATCATCTGGTTCAACTCGAGAAATCTCTTATTGTATGAAGTGTGGTCTCCTTCCTTTGTTTCAATGCGTGAAACTCGTCTTCTAGCTTTTTGATTTCGCTTCTTGGACAGAAGCGTCTCATCATGATTTCCCTTAACTCTTCCCATGTTAAGGCCATGGCATCTTCAACGCCTCGCTTACCCTTTTCCGTGTTCCACCAGGTAAAGGCTACCCCAAACAACCTTCCAGTCGCGTAACGTACCTTACGGTCCCCGGGACAGTCGTAATTGAGGAATGTGTTTTCCATCTCCTCAAACCAGTGAAGGAGAGCGGTGACACCTTCAGTCCCTTCATATTTTGGGGGATCGCAGGATTTGAAGTGTTTGTAGGTGCATTTGGGGGTTTTGGTAGGAGGGTTGGCGACGCTTTGGTCTTCTTGGTTGGGAGGGTTTATGGGATTAGAGGTGAGGGTTTGTTGAACTTGTAGCACGATGTCAGGAAGTACTGCGGCCATTTGTTTAGCAATTTGCGTGGCCAAGCGTTCGTTTGACTTTCCTGACCTTCTACCTCCACGTAGTTGCCTAGCCGACATCTACAGGAACATATGTAGGAAGATTGTGAGTTCAAGAATTTCCTAGGTGTCATGTGTCGTAAAAAAAGAAGAACGAAAACAACATAACTGAAAATAATTTAACTACATCCATAGGATGTCTTGGGTTTGCTCATGTTTGGGCCTCCAAATGTCCCCCATACCATTGCCTTTGTAGTCATGTGGGCCCCCATGACTATTGGGCTTGGTAGGATTCGCATTGGTGTCGGCGGGTTAACACTCGCACCACCCGAATGAAAATCGTAAAAACATGATTGCGAGATGTATGGTCGGAGGGTGTCCAGGTGTAGACACAATGACAACTCAAAGTGGGGTTAGCTCACACGACGTTTGGTATAGCATGCTTTGGCCTAATAGGTCCTTCGTACTCTCATCGTTAGTCCCCAGGTAGGCAAACTGGTCCTTTATTTTGGTTTATACGAATGCCAAGCCTAGACAGGACGTTCCGACTACCGGTACTCGTACCCTTCCAGTTACTACATGCAAGTCGTGAAAACTCACTTTGATGTGATTTAAAAAAATACGAAAACATTGCAAAAATCATGGAAATCGTGAGGTGTGTGCTTTCATAGGTATGATATATTATGAGGATATGAACTATGATGAGCATTGCATATTAACATGTACTTGTGAGAGTGCTTGCATACTATTGGGTGTGAAAATAAACATGAAACATATAAACATCATGAGTTTTGCATGTAACACATAAACAATTAAAATTTAATCAACTATAGTATAGGCTCTACGGGTCTAATAACCTATCCTATATCCCTATAGTCACAAGCTCTGATACCAATCTGTCACACCCCGACCCGCATCGGAATAAAAGACGGGGCATGATTGGGTTATCACCAAAGTTCATGATATTTACTAAGAAGTTTCATTTTTATTAAATTCAAATTACGAATTTAAATATCCAACAAACAAAATTCATACAAATACAAATAAAAAAAATCTAAATGTTTATTCCAACGCAATAACTTGTTTATTCTTCTAGGCCATCCTAAGTGTTTCTTTCCTCAACTTGATCACCTGTATCATGTGTAAAACAGAGGAGATTTTGGGTCAACAAAAGTTGGCGAGTGAACCTTGATAAAACATTTTAAATAATTGCTTGTTTTGTTTATTAAAGAAAATTCGTGCATAAATCACATGTGAGCAAATATATATATGTAACCAATCACAAACCACATTGAATGAATATATGACATGAATGATGATGTATCTGAGATCAAGGCTCAATCAAACGGAGCCGATCTAATGAGGCACCTGATGCTCAACCCGTATCCCACGAGGAACTGATGGGCCTAATGAAATGAGTGCACTGAAATGACAAATTTAATCCACATATAAACCACACAACAATCAATTCACATTTGATCACAAAATGATATAAGCACAAGTGTTTAAATAAAATAAAGGAATGGTGCGACACATGATACACCCCAAAACGTGATTAAAACGGGGAATTTGTAGAGATTCACTCACCTTGGGTGCGTATTCTTGAGTGGAAATGAGAGCGCACGAGTTGGGAATTTAATCGATGAAGGAGTACTAACCTAAAATGATACACGATAAATCGATAAATATAAACAGGTTAATATTTGATTTATACTCTTTATTAGATTTGAGATAGTATTATTATTGAGAATCTTATGTTTAGGAAGTTGAGATTTTTAGTTGTTTTTATTTGTTTTAAAATAATAAGGTATACTTGATATAAATAATAAAAAAATGAAAAATAAATAAAAAATATATAAATTGTCGGGTCTGACAAGGCCTGACCGGCTCGTTGACTGTTTGACTGCGCGGGATGTGGCTCGAACTCGTGACCTCTCAGTTACGTGCACGCAGCTCTTCCAACTGAGCTACGTGTCTAACCCGAAAGAATCCGGTTTTTAATTAATCTTATAATCTTGTTTAGTTATTTCAGAAATCATTTAATTTAAAAACATTTTTAAATTATCGGACTGGGGTGAAGGGTCGGCTTCGAACCCGCGACCTCAGTGCTATTTTGCACCCAGCCCAACCAGTTGGGCTGGGTGTCTAACCCGCTTAATGTCGGAATATTATTATACTTAACAACTCACTGTGCGTCAATGAGATTTGGTCTTAAAAAATGGATTTTATTTTGGAGGGGTCGGTGAGGCACAAGGGTCGAACTCTGTACCGTTCGTGTGTAATGCACACAGTCCACCGCTGGACTGTGTGTCTAACCCGATTAAAAACCCGATTTTAATTACATTTGTATACATACTGCCACTGACATATTTTACCCAAAATAAAAACGGTTATGTGTATTTATGCGGTCATGAGCTGGATTCGAACCAGGGACGTGTATATTGTGCTTGCACACAGTCCACCACTGGACTGTGTGTCTAACCCGTTTAAATCTTGAATTTTAATTACATATAACCCGTAACCCACTTCCTCTCCTTCGTTCGAACTCTTTTACCCAGAACATCCACCCGCCTAAAAACCAGTCTCCAAATTCCCTTAAATTATTTATATAAGATAATTAAGATAATATTATATCAAAGTATCAAGAACTTTTACCGAATTTATTTAATCGGCGGTGATTGATTTCGGCTCCTGCTGTATTCCGGCGAACAGAGGGAAAGTTATAGAGTGGAGGAAAAACAAATTGATGACTGAGCGAATTTGGATGGGGGGCTGCATTCAGTATTTATAGAGTGGGGCTTGGGCTCGGTTTTAGGAAACCGCGTGCTAAGATTGTCAATCGCTTGCGGGAATGACAGCTACTCGATTGAAGTTGCCAAGAATAACTCGGCGCCACTTGTCGGAAGGTTCAAACAGAAAAGGAAAGGCGCGTGGTGATTTGGCGATGATTTGCAGGTTTTCCCGCTCGTATATACGTGAATATAAGTGATTGTGCGCGAGATTTGTTACAATGTGTGTGTGGTCTAGTGGTGTTGGTGGTGTGTGGGCAACTGGGCGACCCGGGTTCGATTCCCGGTTCACCTATTTTTTTATTACACTTTTTAATTATCTATTAAGAATTAAATATTTATTATATAATTGATTATTTATTATATTATTTTATTAAGCTTATTTAAAACATTAGTTATTTTATATAAGAAATTCTTAAGCAATAATGAAAATAACCGAATGACAAGAATAAATGCACTTTGATTGATAATTTGGGGCGGGCTTTCGAAACCCGATTTGTACAATGTTACAGGTTTGACCCGTTACGAACAAACTGATGTTTTCTTCAAAGTTAAAGTTTTAAATTAATGAACTTTTTATCGTTTTACGTGCATGCTGATTTTAACAGATTAGCTCCCAACCCGTTGTCGTCAAGATTCCAACAACTTAGCACCATTCCGAACTCCGAAGATCCGCTTTCCATCATTGGCTGTTGAAAACAATGTAGAAATAAAATATTTTTGAATTTTCGAAAGTTTATGCTAAAACACACTGAAAATCTTTTTTGGGTTTAAATCTGAAATCAAATAAGCTATGTACAAACATATTTACGGTCATATTTTTGTGAATTTGTGTCTCAGGATCATATCAGTTGTTTGAGACGTATCACCAGTACCGTTGATCTTATGATGACTTTAAGTTCTAAACTTGTTTACTTAGATTGTCGATATGTTTGTCCTTTAAACTTGTGACACATTTCTCAATTGTTCCATGATATGTTAAGTAAGATTTATGAAACTTGACTCAACTATGGTTCCCATCTCAGAATATACTCTCGCATCAAGATTCCCTAGATTTCATCTTACAGGTGAGTATTGCGTAATTGATATCTGTATCTGGGTTATGCGAAGCCTTGAGAGCTCAGGTTAATACCACCATATCGACAAAGAGATGAAGGCTCGACTTTAAGGTGTGTTCCAATTAAGGAATCTTTGAAGCACTGCAATTGATTAGATCTTTCGATTCTTTCAATTTTGTTGCAGATTTAGGGTTTATAGCAAAATCATTATAGAAGTTCTAGGCTATTGCTTCCGCAAAATCAGAAGAACTTGTATAATAACCCAAATATCAATCATCTATAAAGACCTCGTATCTCAGAATCAGGCAATCTCTCAAGAGAAATTTCGGAGTACTAAGTCCATATATTCGAGAGATGTTAATCCACAAGTTTAAGCAGTTGTAAAATTTAGTTTATATCCCGGAAAAATTTACAGAACGTGTAAAGCCTATCGACACATCCACAATAAGAATTGTTCATACTTTTTTAAACTTTACAAATCCTTAGCATACTGTGAAAGTCCACTGATGTACTATCATTTCCTTTTTTGACACAAAATTCTTTTTGTCTTTTTCATGTTTTGTACTTTTTGTTTTTTCATATGTTTTTTTGTATTTTCTCGTAATATTTCTCCCCCTAAAATCAAAAAAATATTTTGTATTTTAGTTTTAAGAAATACTAATCCTAAAAGGGTAAGAAACCAATGAGGATCACGAGAACTCGTCGTCCGATCCATATTCAACCTCTGCTTCCGCACCTGTCAAAAGATTTTTCATACCATTAATTCTCATTAAGTATTTAAACCGTGAAAGAGTAAATGGTTTGGTATAAAAATCAGCTTTTTGTTCATCGGTGTGGATTTTCTCAATTCGTACCAACGTCTTTTCGTAGCAATCACGAATGAAGTGATATCGAATTTCAATATGTTTTGTTCTAGAGTTATGAACATGAATTTTTAGTTATATCGATAGTTGCCTTATTATCAACATACAGCAGGGTGTCAAGAAATTGCAGACCATAGTCTCTAATCTGCTGTTGAATCCACAGAATCTATGAACAACAAATGGAGGCCGAGATATACTCAGCTTCACAAGTAGAGAGAGCGACCGTAGTCTGTTTCTTACACTGCCAGGTTACCAAACGTGTTCCGAAGAACTGGCAACCCGCTGTAGTTGATTTTGAATTCAAGTTATCTACACCAAAATCAGAATCAGCATATCCAGTCAGATCGAAGTTATCGTTCTTCGGGTACCACAAGCCGGTGCTTGGACATCCCTTCAAGTATCTGAAAATTCGCTTCACGATCTGTATGTGTGAAATTCTTGGGCTGGACTGATATATGGCGAAAAGGCAGGTAGGATACATGATATCTGGGCGAGATGCCGTCAGATACATAAGTGATCCTATCATAGACCTGTATAGAGTATCATCAACTTTGGTTCCTGTTTCGTCGATGCAAATTCCGTGATTGAGAGCAAGAGGAGTAGATAACGGCTTCGAGCTTTCCATTTCAAACTTCTTCAAGATGTCATGAACTCACTTTGTTTGATGAATGAAAATACCGTCTGGAAATTTATCTACTTGGAATCCGAGGAAGAATTTCATTTCGCCCATTGAAGACATCTCAAATTTCTTCTTCATGATTTTCTCAAACTCTTTGCAAAGATCATCATTTGTTGAACCAAATATGATGTCATCCACATATATTTGTACGATAATCAGATGATTTCCAACTTCTCTAGTAAAGAGCTTACTATCCATTGTTCCTATAATAAAGCCGTTGCCGACAAGATGTTGAGATAATGTCTCGTACCAGGCTCTCGGGGCCTGATGCAAACCATATAATGCTTTATCCAGGAGATAAGATTTCTTCTTGTTTAGTGGATCGACAAAACCCGGTGGTTGGCCGACGTACACTTGCTCATGTAGCTTACCATATAGAAAAGCTGATTTCACATCTAACGGGAAGCAGCAAATGCAAGGAAAATGCGAATTGAATCCAATCTAGCAACTGGTGCGTATACTTCTGTATAATCAATTCCTTCTTGTTGATGGGATCCTTTGACAACGAGCCGAGCTTTGTTGCGCAATATCACTCCACGATCATCGCGCTTGCATTTGAAGACCCATTTAGTATCTATCGCCTTTTAATTCTCCGGTAGGTCAAGAAGCTTCCATACTCTTGAATAGTAGCAATACTCTTAAATCGCCTGCACCCAATTTTTATCTCCCAAAGCTTCAGTAACATTCTTCGGCTAAATCTGGGATATGAAACATGAATAATAGCAATAGTCTTGAATCAGAGCTACTCGAGTATAGAAACAACTCAAAGCTTTGTTAATCTAGCTCCTTGTTCTCACGCCAGTTTGCAATTCACCAATTATGCAGTTCGATGGGTGGTATGAATAGGTCCTTGGCATCACCTCACTAGGAACATCAGCTTTATTCTCTTGATTAGTGATATGATCTACCACTGCTTCAATTGTAGGAGCACTAGAAGAAGTTTCATGATGAGTACTCGGGCCAGCATATTGATTTAACATACTTGTTATCTGCTCAGATTCTTCATCAGAAGAAGATTCTCCATCATCATCAAAAGTCAGAGCTTCATCAGAGTCAGAATTCTGATTCTGAGAAAGAATAGGCTCTGTAGTAGCATTTCCTGGTTCAGTGGAAACATTTGCTGGAGTTGTAGTGGGTGCTACTTCTGCTTCAGAAACTTGTTCAACTGGAACACCACTACTACTCGGACCTACACTAGAAGACGATGTTCCAATGGTAGGTTGATTAACCACTATTGGTCTTGAAATATACTCATGATTAGCCGACTGTTGTAGATAATAAAGAGTTGCAAGATCTTCTTCAGAAGGCTCTTCTGGCAAGTCGAATGACTTCCACAAATCTTGATAATTGAATAACCACGCATCGTTTTTTCTTTGAATAGAATTTGTGTACCGAAAGCAATCAACGTGTTCTGCTTCGACCACTCTTCTCAAAGTAGGAATGTAAACTCTCTTGAGCGGACTAGCATAGCCGACAAAGAAACCTTCCAGCGTTTTGGCACCGAACTTTCCATCAAAACCAATCACTGTGCAAGGTGCGCCAAACTATTCTAGAAACTTTAGATTTGGTTTCCTTCGGTTAATCATCTCGAAGCAAGTCTTCTTGGTCGGTTTGACTGTCAAGACTCTGTTCAATGTGTAGCATGCCGCTACAACCGCCTCACTCCAGAAACTAACAGGAAGTTTGGAATCTGCAAGCATGGTTCTTGCTTTTTCTATTAAAGTTTGATTCTTCCTCTCAGCTACTCCATTCTATTGTGGAGTATACGGTGCACTGAATTCGTGTACAATTCCTTTAGCGTTGCAAAAATCTTTCATCCGGGTATTTTTGATTCCGTACCATTATCGCTTCGAATTCGTCTAACAGGGAGATGGTACAGATTCTCAATCTTCTTAAAGAGAATCACAAGATTATCAAACGTTTCATCTTTTCTCTCCTGGAAGAAAAACCATGAATTTCTTGAATAGTCATCTGTGACGACTAGATAATACAGATCTCCGGATATACTTCGAACATTCACCGGACCAAAAAGATCCATATATAGTCGTTCAAGCGGCAGCTTGATGGAGTTAAGAATCTTCCTAGGATGTGACTTCTTAATCTGCTTTCCTTTCTTGCATTCAAGACAATGATCCGTCATGTGAAAGCTTAGAAGATTCACCCCTTCAACTAAGTCATTGTGAAGCAGCAAATTCATTTTCCTGAGGTGTATATGTCCCATCTTTCTGTGCCATAGAATCGAATCTCTCTCTGTGGCCTTTCTTACAAAGCATTGAGCCGACTTTGATGATGTGATAACAACACTCATGTCTAGCACATAAAGATCATTTTCGCGCAGAATCCACTTATCTGGAATCTTGAAGCCCGACTTAAGAATCATGCACTCCTTGTTGTTGAAATGAACGGTAAACTGCTTATCGCAAATCTGAGAAATATTGAGAAGATTGTTCTCCAGCTCGGCGATATAGTTGACCTTATCAAACGAGACCACTCCATTCGAAAGTTTTCCTTCTGCTATGATTCGACCTCCTTGATTACCAGCGAATCCTACATAACCTCCGTTAATCGCTTTATATCAAAGAGTAGTGCTTTCATCCCAGTCATGTGATGTGAAGCTCCGCTATCCAGAATCCACTTCGATAATATGGATCTTTGGAGCCCCTGTACAGGTTAACAACTCACTGAAAAAGTGAACCCAAGCCTTTTTGGTCTTGGGTGTGGGATAATAATCTTCATAAACATCCTCATAAGCCCTCTGATATTCATAATCAACATCTAAGACTTCATCGACATTTAAGTTTTCAAACTTAACTTGCTTCTTTTCTTTTGAAAGTTTAGGAAAAACTTTGTCAATGTCTAACTTTACCGATTTTTCAGTTTTACCCTTTGATTCAGACACCTTGTCATTACCAATCTTGACTGACTCAGATTTTGCAACTTCAGATGATGTTGTTGTCTTCTTTGCAACCCATGATTGTGATTTAATTCTTGCTTTCTTAATGTAGAATTTTGAATCTTTGTTTTCGTTCGATTTAGAAGTTTCAACTTTTTCAAAAATTGATTTTTCAAACTTTGATTCAGTTTTAGGTTTCACTTCAACTTTAGATTCATTGATTCGTTTTAATATTGTGATTGGTTTTACAATCTCTAGGCGCTTAAGTTTCTCATCTTCTGAAACTTCCTTTCTTCGGTGATACATAGGCTTTGATTTCGGACACTTGCGCGCAATGTGACCAATTTCATTGCATTTGAAGAAGGTCCGAGTATCATGAGAATGTCCACTAGTGGATTTTACTCCACTTGCGGATTAGCCTTGTCCCGAAGTTCCTTCTCCTTTTTAAACTCATTATTTGATTGCTTTCCAATCGAAGCTTCTTCCTGAACCGTGTTAGTCCCAAAAACGAATTTCATGTTTTTATTCTTATATTCGTGAAATGGTGAGTTTTTCTTTTTCGGTTCTTCTTCTACCTCCAAACCCAAACCCGCTCTCCTGTGTTCAGGAAAGTCACCACCATTCTTTCGGTAGTTATTATAATTTCTTTTGGGTTTTGAGTAAAACTTTTTCTCAATTCTTTCAAGATCATCTGATGATACTTCCACAAGTTTGAACAATTTATCAATTTGATCTTCTTTCACGTTTCGAATCGGAAAGCTGTCGTCGAAATATAGTCTATCAGAATCCTTAACTTTGTACATCACAACGTTAGGATCATCACTTAGGCTATCTTCCCATGATATATCGTCATTTTCGGATTGTGATTCAGAACTGTTCAAACTTGATTTGGCGCTATTAAAGCTGCCATCATCAGATTCACTCTCCAAAACATTTTCAACCACTTTGTTTATGACTGTTTCACTATCATCGTTTGTGTAGGTTATGTCAATGTTCTCAGGCAGCTCATTTTTCTTTTCGGTTAACAACTCTACATTGAGCGCCTTTTCCATCCCTTCAACTTTCTTGCGGCAATAACTTTCACACAAGGGTGGTGGAACACTGCTATAATCCCCACGTTTCTTACCTTTTGATTTCTGAACATTTTCTTCCGACGGAATCGTTGGAAGAATATGATCGATGACGTAAGAATTCATGTATAGCTTTTCAAAAGCTGTCGAACCCTTTCAGTTTCAATGGTCATATCTTGAAGTTCTGGTTTTGTTTTAGCAATGGTATTGATGTATATATTAATGGCATTTTGTTTTTCCACTACCGTTGCTTTTAACATTCTTATTGTGTCATGTTGTTCTAAGTTGCTTTTATCAATCCTGCTATAATCTCCTTTCATTTTATCATAAGCTTCCTTCATTGTGTGAAAATCAATATATAAATTGTTGTTTTGCACATTGAGTTCACTTATGATTTAAGATTTCTCAGCGTATTTCGTACAAGATTTTTCAACCTCCACGATTTGCACTTTGACCACCTCTTTTTCTACTACTTTTACCTCCGGACCTACCTTTGTCAAATTTGCCATCATCGCTTTGTTTGCAATCTCCATGGGGTTCTCCTCATTCATCTCCTTGGTTATGTTAATGAATTCCTTAACCACTGGTTTCGCTTCTTCAACAACATGCTCAGAAGATACTGCATCAAAGCAACCTGCAAAACTAGAAGTAATGTTAGGAAAAAGAACACTCTGCATCCTTGTATGATGATAGATCTCCTCTTCTTCAGTTTGTTGCATGTACTCTTCTAGAATCGCGTTCTCCAGAGTTGCATTCTCAGCATACGTATCATGCTCTTCCACGATCTCGGCCATTAGAGCAACTCCAGTCTTCTTGGCAATATATGTGTTCCAATCAAAGCCATCATCTTCATTAGAAGCAATCATCGCTTTTTCTGCGGTGTTAGATGGTTTCTCTTGGACTTCGACTTGTGTTTCCTCGGAAACGGCTTGTATTGCAATGCTTTCTTGTAGTAGTCATTGCCGCCTCCGGAAGGACTTTGGTTGCCACTTGCTTCAGGATTCTTGCACTCTCGTTTGAAATGCCCTTTTTGTCGGCATCTGAAGCAGGTAACTTTCGTCTTGTCGAATCCAAGCTTGTTGCTGGAGTTTCCAATGTCTTTTCCAGTTAGTGCAACAAATTTGGTAACTCTCCGTATAATCGAAGCTAAGGACCATTTGATGTCCATCAACTTAAGTTCCTCCTCATCCACTTGATCATAATCCTCGGCAGTCATTTATGGATTTCCGATCTTCCCAGCCACTAAACTCTCATAAGATTCCAGCACTGTAGCAAGAAGTGTCATATGCTGTTTAGCCGCTTGGTCAGAAAAGACGTTGTTTAGGTTGACCGCAATGTTGCATCTAAACAAGTTCGGATCAGCATTCGATTGATTATTCTGATTCGTCTAATTCTGAAATGGTGAGTTAGAACTTGTGCTCGAATATGATGCATTCGGAGGACTCTGATCATAGTTAGGATATGATTGAGTATTCTGTGATGAATGATTTGAGGAACTCATATTCCCACTGAAAGCTGTCTGGATCTTCGGACTCATAATTTCTTGAGCCCCACTCTTGTAATAAAGTCCAACATCTTGAACCACATTCGCATTCTTTGACTTGGCAATTTTAAATAAATCCATCTCATGCCCTTCTAACTTGTCGATAAAAGTGGATAGCTTGAAAAATTCCCAGCTTGGACTTTCCTTCAACACCATTAGATACGTTGTCTATTCACCTTCCGGTAGTGCATCGACCAGCTTATCGATATATTCTGCATGTGTCTTAAGAAGATCATGTCTTCTCATCTGAACTTTCAAATGACAGAAGCGTTCTATCATTTGTTTCATCGACTCGCCTTTCATCATTGTGAAAATATCAAACTCTTTCATGATAAGAGCCTTCTTGCTCTTGATCATCTCAGCACTCCCCAAGTATTTCGCACCCAAAGACTTCCACAGTTGTTGTGTAGTTGTATACTCTGGTAGTAAGATCAGTATATATTCTTTCACAGACTGCTAAATCAGACTGATCATCTTCTTTTCTGCGACATAAGCTTCCTTTTGCTGGGTTGAGAATTTCTCCATTCCAATATCATTCTCATGCTCATCCTTTGGCCAGGTGTATCCTATTTCAACCATAACCCAACTATAGAAAAAGTTAGCCTGAACCCAGTTAATGAATTTTTCCTTCCACCCCTCGTACTCATCCATGCTCAAGCTTCGGTGGCTTCACCGGCGTTCCCGTCTCATTTTCCAGATTAACTTGATTCACCATATTAGCATTTGATGTTGAAGCCACAACTGTCATATACGCATTGTGTGGATCTTGATCCATAACGAAAAGCAGATGAGTATAACTGAAAACACGTTCAAAAAACTTGAAAACTTGATGAGTGCACTGACAAGTTCGGTCGAACTTGTGAAGAAAATAGATTTCAAATTCAATTTCAACAAGTTCGGCGAACATGTATGAAATTTTCAAGAATTTTCAGTTTTTTATCAAGTTCGGTCGAACTTGAATAAAATTTTCAAGATTTTTTTGGGAATTACTCAAGTTAGGGAAAACTTGTGATTGGTTTTGAAAAATTTCCAACTTTATCTTCCAAGTCTGGGCGAACTTATGAGAAATTTCAATAGATGAACAAGTTCGGTCGAACTTAGTCCAATTTTCTGGAAAAATCAGGCAAGTTCGGGCAAAGATGGTTAAAATCAACAAAATTTGAAGATTTTTATCAAGTTCGAGCGAACTTGTTGGTTAAGTTCGAGCGAATTTAGTTCTTAAAACATTGTTTTTTGACATTTTTGGCATTAATTCGATTGTTTTTTATTCTCAAACTTTCAGGGGTTTGTATTTAGGTGATTTTATGTGACATGTTCAAATTTTAGTCATTTTTGTCCATGAATTCATCAATTATGTGAAAAGGTTAAGAAAAATGGTAGAAATGAGTAGAAATAGAATGATTCTTGTGTTGATTCAAGCAAATTTAGGTATCTAGGCTCTGATACCACTTATTAGGACCGTCCTCCTCAGCTCGGGAACCTAAATTTGTATCTAGTGTCCATATAAGTGGAAATTACATGACCTGTTAACCAAATACACAAGAATTACTGTTTAATTGTCACTTTATTAATGTCCAAAAGTATTATAACTTGAAACTCAAACTGACAGAGCTTCGTCGTAGAAGTCGCAAAGTTGTTACGATGCTAGACCCATGACTTCATATATATAGACTTCACAAGTTCGCTCGAAGTAAAGCTTAGCTAGATCAAGTTCGGCCGAACTTGATCAGCTTACTATAACTTCGGCCGAACTTGTTGATTTCTCATAAATACTCTCATGAAATCTAACAATTTAAGCTCCAAACATACAGACTCGATCCAAGACCTAGACAATAGACATTATGCATCAACAATCCTCGAAACGAAAGAAAAGGCGTTGTATGAAATGCTTTCGTTGTGGTCATTTAGGACATATAGTGAAGCATTGTAGAAACAAGAAATTTCCTGAACCAAAAATAATTTTTTCAAAAACTTCAAAGAGCAACTTGATAGCTTTACAAAATCAGTAAAGAATTTAGTTAACTCATCATGTTTTTAGAAAAGAAAAGAAGATTTAAATATTCAAAATCATGATAGGTTAATAGTCAAGCAAGTTTGGGTTCCGAAATATAACTAACTTGTTATATTTTGTTTGTTGTTGTATTATAGAATAAATTGCAAAAATGGCTTCGAATGCTCATGGAGTACATTTGGCACGTGGACAGTGGATGCTCAAGGCATATGACGGGATTGAAGGAGCTATTAAAGAATTTCCGATTCATCGATGGTGACTTCGTGTCATTTGCCGGAGATGATAAGGGTGGGAAAATTGTCGGAATAGGGGACGTTGTGTCAGAGGCTCTTACCTTGTAAAACGTGAATTATGTTCCAGAGCTGTGCTACAATCTTATGAGTGTATCCCAAGTCTGTGACAAAGGGATCTCGGTTCTTTTCATGACGTCGAATGTCTCTTTCTCAAGCCAGAATAAACAGTTCCCACCGAAATGATTATGCTAACTGCTCCTCGTCAAAACAACACCTACGTGCTCAATATGAAGAATGACAAAACAAATGAGCAAATGACTTGCTTGATTTCTAAAGCCTCAGAATCAGAATCACTGCTTTGGCACAGGCGTCTAGGGCATGTGAACTTTAAAAATATGAACAAACTTTCAAAATTAAATCTCGTAAGAGGCTTACCTGCAAAAGAATTTCTTTTTTCTGAAAAATGTATCGCATGCGCCCAAGGAAAGCAACATAAAAAGCCACACAAATCCAAAGCAGTGAATACGATCACAGCACCATTGCAATTGCTGCATATGGATATTTTTGGCCCTATTAGTGTTAAAGGTTTAGCTAAAAGATCTTATTTCTTGGTGATTACAGATGATTTTTCTCGATTCTCATGGGTTTACTTTCTTGAAGCGAAAAGCGAAACAGCATCTATTATTCAGACATTCATTCCTATGATCGAGAACATCACTAAACTGAAGGTCAAATCAATCAGAAGAGATAACGGATCAGAATACAAGAATCATTCAGTTATCTCATTCTGTGAAGCAAAAGGGATTAGGCTTCAGTATAGTGCAGCAAGAACCCCTCAGCAAAACGGTGTAGCTGAACGCAAGAACAGAACACTCAACGAGGCAGCTAGAACTATCTTGGTAGATTCAAAGCTTCCTATCATTTTCTGGACAGAAGCAGTCAACACAGCAAGCTATGTCTTGAATAGAGTTTTCATCATCAAACCTCATGGAAAAACTGCCTATGAACTTCTTTTCAAGAGAAAGCCTCTGATAGATTTCTTTAGACCGTTCAGATGTTCATGTACTATCCTCAACACTGAAGACAATCTTATCAAGTTCAAAGCAGTTGGTGATGTGTGCTATTCATGGGGTATTCGTCTACACAAAAAGCATATCGAGTCTACAACAAAAGAACCAAAATGGTGGTTGAATCGTATTACGTAGATATTCAAGAAGGAAACTACACCAACACCGGAAGCTCTCCGGATTGGTTCTACGATGCAAACATTGTTTTCAATACCTTTGATATTCCTGAACCAGTTTCCGATCTAGCAGAAACCGCTCCAGTGGAACCATTATTTGATTCGTCAGACATTGGTTTCACTCCTTTTACCACTCGCCTCACTACTCTCACTGCAGATCCTATTGTTCCTTTGGATGAAACAAGTGGTGACACTTCGGCTGAGAATGCATCTTCAAATGATGCTTCTTTTTCACAGACAATTGTGAATGAACCAACACAGGAGGATGGACTCCCAATCATCTATGTTGACGAACATTTCTCCAATCTACCTCAACAAATTGGAATCATCCACTTGAAAATGTTATTGGTCCTATAGAAGATGGTGCACGAACTCATGGTCAAACTTATGTCATCAACAAGGGACTGTATGCTGCCTTTCTATCGAAATCAGTGCCACATGACATAGAAGAAGCAATTCAAGGCTACAGTTGGGTGCAAGCAATGCAGGAACAATTATCTCAGTTCCGGAAGCTTAAAGTTTGGGAGCTTGTAGATTTACTTGAAGGAAAGTTTCCAATTGGAACAAACTGGGTATTCCGCAACAAGATGGATGATCATGGGGTAGTTACAAAGAACAAAGCAAGATTGGTTGTTCAGAGTTTTCGACAAGAAGAGCGGATTGATTACAAAGAGGTTTTTGCTCCTGTTGCACGTTTGGAGGCTATCAGAATTCTTGGCATATGCGTCATACAAAAACATCAAAGTATTCCAAATGGATGTGAAGAGTGCCTTTCTGTACGGAGATATTAAGGAAGAAGCCTATGTCTATCAGCCTGGCTTCGAAGATTTTCCCAAAAGATGTTACAAGCTAGACAAAGCTCTCTATGTTGGTGCACATATGTCTATTGCCTACGTCTAGGACGAGTCTGTTGTATAGATAGGGTTTCACACCGTCAATTGTTTTGGTTTGAAAGGTTTGTATAGTGTGTGGAATTTTCGCACGAAAATCTGTGAGGATTTTTGCACGAAAATTCCGTGCGAAAATCTCAAGGTCCTAGTCCCTAGTTGCTGTCAAGTCTTGCCTATAAATAGGTGACTTAGGATGTTTGTTTAGTATGCTGTTTTTTGTGATCAAAGGTGAAGCCCCGCTCGAGTCTGTATTCTTTACAAAGTTAATCAATACAAGATATAGACAGTTAAAAAGTAATCATCACGCTTGTTGTTTGTTCAATCAGCTAACAATGAATTCCGCCTCTGTTAGCTGAGCAAATCTGACCGGAAGCTCACAAGTTGGGTCTGATCCTAGCATTCACAAGTGGTATCAGAGCCTTGAGGTTTGATTTGTGAACAAATAACCAAGTTTGAGTTGGATTCAACCTTCAAAGTTCAAGATTCATCCATTGGAAACTCTTCTTCTACTCTTTCTTGGAACTTAATCTAGATCTTAAGGATTTCATGGACAATTTGGACTAGGTTATTAGTATATCGTGTTAAAATCAACTCTAGACAGTACACTGAAACATACGAACCTAAAATCCATCAAAATCATGTTTGAAATTGCCAAAAACGTGAAATTTTGAACAAGTGCTCGAAGCAGACAAGAATTTTCACACGAAACACAAGTTTTCGTATGAAAATCAGAAGGATATTACATTCAAAAGGTTTAAGTATCAACTGTCTTAAAATTTCGCACGAAATCAGATTTTCGTACGAAAATCAAAAATTTTGCACGAAATCTTAGAACATATTTTCGTATGAAAATTTGAAGTCTTATCCTATGTTTCAGTCAGTTTCAAGTTAACTTGTTCTAATTTGTTCTCTGTTATAAGTATTTTTAAGATGTCAGGTGAGGAAGAATTTCATAACGCGTTTGCCACACAAGCAGTTACAGCTTCCGTAGCAGCTCAAAACATGAATCTGAATAATGAAATGGGAACCACTACGAAGCCTCCAAAACTCATGAACATCAAAGATTACGAGAGCTGGAGTGAGCGATTCATGAACTGGGTTCAAGCAACAAACTTAAATTGCTGGTTTGCACTCGAGAACAAATACCAAGCGCCTCTTAATGAACTTGGAATTGAGAAAACTTAGCTCGTTTGACTGAAGAAGAACGAGACAAATACGTTAATGAAAAGAAGATGATGAACCTCCTCCAGCAAGCCATAAAAGAGGATATCTTGGTTCTTTTACAGCATGAAGACGATGCTCAGTCACTGTGGCTAGCTTTACGATTAAGAGCGCAAGGAAGTACTCAGGTTAGAAAACGAAAGAAGGCACTACTGAACAAAGAATTTGAAGTGTTCAATGTTCTTCCAGGCGAAAACATGAAGCAGCTCATAGAAAGATACTGCCACCTGGTAGTACAAATAAAGTGTATGGTAATTGTCAAAATGAATGAAGAACTAGTCGACAAGCTGGCAGATTCTTTGCCTGAAGGGGAATGGTCAACATATCTAACTGTTCTAAAGAATGGGGCAGAGTATGACAGTCTAAGTTTACCAAGATTCATAGAAAAATTGGAAGGGAGTGAGCTAGAGATGCAGAAAATGGCAAAAGGCAAGAAATCCAACTCGCAACAGGACGTGAGTCTATACTACAAAGGAAACCCAAACACTCCTGTTCAGAGTCCCAAGATCTAAACTGCCTTTAGTGCTAACTCAAATGCTAGTCCAGCCTCCAACCAATCAAGTGGATTCCAAACGTTTGCTTCCTTCAATCCAAACAATCACCAAGGACAACAATCGTCTCAGAGCTCCAATCAACCACAAAGCAATCAGCAAAATCAATCCAATTCTAACCAGAGAATCCTGCAATGTAACATCGCAGTGAACCTCCAGAACGCTCAAGACTTCAATGAGCAGACCACTAAGCAACACATGGTGCTACTTGCAGCAGTTCTGGAACCCTATGAAAGTCTAGTAGCTGGAAGAATCGAAAATCCGGAAATGACCAAGGAAGATTACGATCAAATTGATCCGGAAGAGATGGAATTGACTGACATTATGTGGTGCATGGCATCAGTGGTTCGAAGAGCACAACGTTTTATGGAAATTACAGGATGAGAGGATTTGAGAGGCCTTGACGGAAAATTAGGATTTGATAAATCCAAAATCACATGCTTCAAATGCAGGGAGAAAGGGCACTTCAAGCGTGAATCTCTAAACCGAGAAGTAAAGGGCAATCATAATCCGTTTGGGGATGATTATTAAAAAAAGGCAATCTATCATCGACCACAACCAGAGAAGAGATTGACACAGATCAAAGACGGAGCTTCAAATTCTAAAGATAAAGCTCTGGTGGTAACACAGGAAGATGAAGGGTTCAATTGGAATAACTTCATCTCCAAAAAGGAAAGCCTTACTCTCATCGCTGAAATCATAGAAGAACCTGAATCATCTGAAGAAGTCACAGAAGAAGAAATGGAAGAGGTTATGGCAGACTACTTCAGATCATCAGCGGAAGAAGAAGAAGAATGTTTCAGAGGTACTCCTAAACCCTGTTTATTTGACACAATTCTGAAAACTTTTGTAGGTAGCTTCGATTCTAGTCACAAAGAAGAAAGTCACAAGGAGGCAAAGATAGAGAGTATGGAGGTGATTGATATAACCAAGCCTGTAACACTTGAGAGCTTAACCGACATGGCCACCAAAGCACTCATGGCCAATACAAAAGAGGTAGTCAGTGTGGAAGAACAGGTAGAAAAGTTGAAGCAGAAAATGAAACAATCAAAGCTCAAACTGTCGAATTGGTCAGCTCATGCTTAAAATGTGCCGAAGCATGTGAGGAATATGCTGAGAAAGAGAAAGCTTTTAAAGAACTTAAAACATACAATGATAAGCTGTCATACGATTATAACACCGTAAAAGAATCTTATGATAAACTCAGCAGGACCATTCGACAGTATGAGAAAACTGTCAAAGAAGATGACAAAACACTTTCAATGCTCAAAGCAACTGTGATGGACAAACAAATGGCCATTAATCTGTACATTAACACAATTGCTGAGCTAAAAAGTGAGCTGGAGAAAACAAAAATTGAAACAGAAAGAGTTAACAAATTCTTAATCAGTTACTCTACCAGCATGTATGTCCTCGATCACATCCTTCCAAAACCAGAAAACAACAAAGAAGGTAAGAAGAATGATAAAAGCCTTGGAAAATGTTACGATCATGTTCCACCTCCTATGTGGAATAGCTATGCTAAGAAACATCCTGAGGGGTGGAAAGGCGCTAAACTTAAACTTACTCACTCAAAGGAGTAACGAGCTGCCTGAAAATCTTGATGTAACATATTCCAAATTTGAGAAGGAATGTGAATCCGAGGTGGTAATCAAAGTGGTTGAATTTTTTTTTGAAAATGAGTCTGATATCACAATTTACGAAAGTGCTGAATCAAACAATGAGTAATCAGAGTCAAGTTCACCTTTTGGAAGTGAGAAAAGTTTTCATGAAAATTTTATCACAGCATCAGATAATAGTTTAAATGATGATCCTAATGTACTTATCTACAAACTGAAAGGATCAGATAAACTATATACTGATGAAGAATTTCCAGTCCAGAATGTTAACTTCGACCGTGTCGAAATTCTTTAAACTCATTGAAGTTGACACATCTGAACTTGAAAAACAAGTTGTTGGTTTTTACTCAAAACCAAAGAAGTCAAACAAAATCATTCATCCAAGAGGTAGAGGTTATCCTGAAAACAAGAGGGATGGGCTAGGGTTTGAAAGGAAAAGAAATAACAAATCCCAAAAGATAAATTTTACAAAGTAAGTTGAGTTTGTTTTTGGAACTAACACTGCTGAGGAAAAGGAAGTCATTAACAAACAAACCAACGATGAGTTTAAGAAAGAAAAAGAGCTTCGTGAACAGGTTTTGGAACACACTGTTGGAAACAACAGTAGAACGTGCTGCAGATATAACAAGGTTGGGCATATTGCACGACATTGTTCCCAAAATCGTTCAAAACCTGTTCATGAACAAAGGAAGTTTATAGTAGATGAAAAGAAAAATGGTTCAGAGTTTGTGCCAACAAAGATTTTGAAGCGAAAAGATAACTTCAGTCCTAATGAGGAACCACCAACTGAAATCATTTTAAAATATGAAGTTGGTGAAACATCTAAGAAAAATGAAAGAAAAGAATCTAACCTTTACATCAAAAAGGCATTTTCGAAGGCACAAACCTGGGTAGCCAAAGCAAAAACATCTCATGTAACCCCAATTTCAACCAATGTTCCAGTCAAATCAAAAGATAAGACTGAATCTAAGATTGGACAATGGGTTGAGATTAAGAAAGATGTCAAAGTTGCCAAAGTTTCAAAGGTCGACATTGTCATCCCACCCAAGACCGAAAGGGCTTGGGTCTCTCTGTTTAAGTAATATGTTTTTCATATGTGCAGGGGTTCCAAGGTCAATCATTTCAAAGTGGATCATGGATAGTGGAGCTTCTAGGCACATGACAGGGATGTTGGCAATGTAAAAGCCATCAAGGGAGGATATGTTGGGTTTGCCGGAACACAGGGCGGCAGGATCGTGGGAGAAGGAATTTTGACAAACGGAGTCATGTCTTTTGATAAAGTGAACTACATTGCTGAGCTCGAGAACAATTTATTGAGCATCTCACAGATCTGTGATAAGAAGTTCACAACTCATTTCAACGACAAAGAGTGTCTTATTCTTAAACCCGGTTTCATAATTCTTGAGCAGTGGATCCTCATGCGCGCTCCACGAGAAAATGATTTATATGTCTTAGACATGAGCGTCGCATCCACTACTTCAAAGAAAGGACAGTGTTTTATACAAAGGCCATGAAAAAGGAATCAATTCTATGGCATAGGAAGATTGGTGACATTCATCTAAGAAAAATGAATTTTCTGGTGCACAACAATCTAGTGGAAGGAGTGAATCTAAAAAATTTCATTTCTCAGATGACTGTATCAGCTGCAAAAAGGGGAAGCAGCACAAGAAGTCACACCCTAAAAAACTTCTCAACTCCATCAAGCTTCCACTAGAAAGGCTACACATGGATCTCTTTGGGCCTGTCAATGTGAAAAGTATTACATGAGATCTATATTGTCTGGTCGTAACCGATGACTTCTCAAGATTCTCATGGGTTTTCTTTCAAGAAAGCAAGAATGGAACATTTGAAAATTTGATGATATTGTTTCGAAAGATTGAAAACCTTTACCATTTGCCTATCAAGAGAATCAGAAGTGACAACGGTACTGAGTTTAAAAACAACAATATGCTCGAATTCTGCAATGCTAAGGATATTCATCATGAGTTCAGTGCCCCTATACTCCTCAACAAAATGGAGTACTGAACGAAAGAACAGAACGCTTATCAAGACTGCACGCACGATGCTTGCTGATTCAAAGTTACCTATTAGCTTTTGGAGCTAAGCTGTTGCATCTGCATGTTACACCCTTAACCGCGTAATGAGTGCCAAGAAGCACAAAAAGACATGCTTTGAACTTCTTAATCAGCGAAAACCTAATCTAGAGTTTTTGGAGCCTTTTGGATCACCGTGTACCGTATTGGACCCGAAAGGAAAATTCGGAGCCAGATCTTTGGAAGGATTTTTCGTAGGGTATGAAAGTCCGCAAAAGAGAGTCTATCTACCAAGCATGAATCAGGTGATTGTTGCTCAACACGTTGATTGCCAGAGATACACAACGTCCATGCAAAAACCTGGAGATCCTTGGCTGTTCAATTACGAAGGGTTGTGGAATTCGTTTTATCTGCCTGAAGAACCATCCGAGGAAGAACTCATCTTGATATTCCAACAACATCAGATATCTAATCAAGAGCAAGTAACAGGGCCGTTGGTTATTTCTTCAACAACATCTTCCTCAGAAGCAGGTCCGAGCAACACTCAGCCAGAACCAGTTGTTGCACCAGTTCAGACTACAGCAGAACCATCTTCGTCTCTACCAGCAAATGCAGAACCTGAACGAGATCCTACCTTTGATGATGGGGGATCCAGTTCCGATGAAGGCTCAGAAGAGATGACAAGTTATCTTAACAATCAAGCTGCCGAAACTAGTGCTAGAAATGAGGCTACTTCTTCAGAACAAGTTGCAGATCAGAATATCACAAATTTGGAAAGCTCAGTAAATGTTCCAGGCGAAGTAATGCCGAGATCAGTCTCCTACCATCCGACAGACAACATCATAGGAGAACTGCAAGCAGGCGTGAAAACGCGAAATCAGATCAACAAGGATCTAAGTTGCTTTTATTCTAAAGTTGCTTCACTTCAAAATAAATTTTCTCATAGTTGTTTTGTTTCTCAGGTAGAACCAGGAAACTTCAGAGATGCTCTTAAAGATGAAAGTTGGGTGGAAGCAATGCAGGAAGAATTGTTGCAGTTCCAGAAACTAGGAGTCTGGGAACTTGTTGACCTACCACCAAAGCAGAAAAAGATAAGCACTCGGTGGGTTTACAAGTGCAAAAGAGATGATAGAGGAGTGGTTGTTCGCAACAAAGCTCGGCTAGTAGTTCAAGGTTTTCATCAGCAGGAAGGGATAGACTACAATGAAGTCTACACCCCAGTCGCACGTCTAGAAGCTATTCGCATTTTCCTGGCTTTCGCCTCATGGAAAGGTTTCAAAGTGTACCAATTGGATGTGAAGTCTACTTTCCTATACGGTAAGGTAAAAGAGGAGGTATATATCGGCCAACCAACGGGGTTTTTCGATCCAATACACAAAGATAAGGTCTAGTTGCTGAACAAAGCTCTTTACTGTTTACACCAGGCCCGAGAGCCTGCTACGAGGACGCTTTCAAAATATCTTCTGACTAACCGATTCTCCAGAGGGACAGTAGACAGCACCCTCTTTACCAAGGAAGTAGATGGACATCTGATTATTGTGCAAATCTATGTGGACGATATCATCTTTGGATCGACATATGAATAGCTGTGTAAGACTTTGAGAAAGTCATGAAAGAAAATTCGAAATGAGCGCTATGGGAGAGATGAAATTCTTTTTGGGGCTTTAGGTTGAACAACTACCAGACGATATTTTCATTCACCAGACGAAGTATGTTCATGACGTGTTAGAGAAATTTGACATGACAGGAACTAAACCCGCAACTACCCCTTTAGCCACAAATCACGGCATTTGTCCAGAAGACTATGGAGAAAAAGTTGATGAAACATTATATCGCTCCATTATCGGATCCTTGATGTATCTCACAACTTCAATACCAGATATCATGTACCCCACATGCCTTTGCACCAGATATCAGTCAAGCCCAAAGGAATCCCATCTGTTGATTGTCAAAGGAATCATGCGCTACCTGAAAGGATGCCCAAGCACCGGCTTGTGGTATCCACATCATGACGATTTCAATCTTGCGGATTACTCTGACTCTGATTTTGGTTGCTGCAAGCAGAACGCTAAATCTACAACGGCCGGCTGCCAGTTCTTCGAAACCCGTTTGGTACGTGGCAATGTAAGAAACAGACCGCAGTCGCTCTCTCTACTTGTGAAGCTGAATACGTTTCAACATCCAGTTGTTGTTCCAAGATACTGTGGATACAACAACAGATGAGAGACTATGGTCTGCAATTTCTTGATACGCCCATATTCATAGATAACAAGAAGGCTATTGATATCACGGTCAATCCTTGTCAACACTCACGCACTAAACATATTGAGATTCGATACCACTTTATCCATGACTGTCACGAGAAAAAGTTGGTACGAATTGAGAAAATCCACACTGATGACCAAAAAGCAGATTTTTACACCAAAGCTTTTGACAGAGCAAGATTTCGAAATCTTTCAAAATTAAATGGTTTAAAGAATCTAACATCAGGGGATATTTATGAGATTGAGTTTGAGGATGACGATGTTGGGACGTGATCCTCACTGGTAAGTTAAATTTTTTCTGTAAATAGTTTACATGCTTTCTTAAAAACGAAAATCCAAAAATATGTTTTTGATTTTAGGGGGAGAAAAAAAATCATGAAAAATACAAAAACATTGAAAAAATCATGAAAAATACAGAAACATTGAAAAAATTATGAAAAAAAAATACAAAAACATTGAAAAAATTATGAAAAAAAATACAAAAACATTAAAAAATACAAAGAGTTTTGTGTATAAGAGGAGATGATAGTACATCAGTAGACCATTACAGTACGCTAAGGAAATGTATTGTTTAAAAGCGTCTAAACAAGTCTTTCAAAGGATATGTCTGTAGGCTTCACACGTTTAGTAAACTGCTTTCAGGATATAAACCTAAAAAGATAAACTGGTAAATCTGTGGCTTAACATCTCTCGGATATATGGGCTTGGTACCTCGAAATTTCGTTTGAGAGAATGCTAGATTCTGAGATACTAGGTCTTTATATTTAGTTGATATCTGGGGTATTGTATGAGTTCTTCTTATTTTGCGTCAGCATTAGCCCAGAACTTGTATAATACTTTCGCATTATTCACTCCCCCAAAGCTGCAAAAAATGAAGAAAAAAGTTGTTAGTACAGTATGTCTATGTTTTTGTCTTTCATCGAGTCTGCATAGAATAGGCTAGCGAAACGAAGTATTTATAAGGTTTTTAGTCAAGTTCGCTCATATTGTAAGATGAAGACAAGTTCGATCGAACCTGACTATGTCACGTTCGGGCGAACTTCAATCATCTCCAGCGAACTTGTTTTTGTATAAATAGCTAGCTTGTTCATTTCATTTCTAACTCAAGAGATTTTGTCACGACAGAGGCGAAGCTCTGTCAAAGTGTTTCCAGGATCTGTAACGTTGAATATTAATGAAACAGTGATTAAATAGAAACAAATAAGTGTATCCAATGTTGCCTAAGCAAATGGATTCCGCACGTTTACCTTAGGTTTGTCAGATTAGTGCCCGAACGATCCGTATAACGGACCTACAAGTGGTATCAGAGCAGGATTGGCCTAATTTAAAGACATTGGACTGAAATCATCTCATCTTCTACTCATTTCTTTCATTTTTAACTTTTCATGGACGATTCACGGATAAAATGGACCGATTTTCAAGTATAATACATAAAATCCATAATAGATAAACCCTTGAAAAGATCAGAGCTTAAAACAAACGAATTCATGCCGAAAAATTGAAAAAACCATGTTTGAAAACACATGTTCGTTGGAACTTAACATCAAGTTCGCTCGAACTTGACTGAAAAATTCACATTTTTTCATCAAGTTCGCCCGAACTTGATTGTTTTTTCAAGGTTTTAGGTTAAGTTCGCTCGAACTTGCTTACTTTTCAATCAAATTTTATCAAGTTCGCCCGAACTTGATTAAAATTTGTTGAAAATCTAGTACAAGTTCGCCCGAACTTGCTTGTTTCTCTTCAAGCTTATACAAGTTCGCCCGAACTTGCTTGTTTCTCTTCAAGCTTATACAAGTTCGCCCGAACTTGCTTGTTTCTCTTGAAACTTATACAAATTCGCCCGAACTTGTTAAATAGCTAAGTTTCACACGCTGTGACAAGTTCGACCAAACTTGTCCAAGGTTTCTAAAAAAAGGCATGAAAATCCCGAAAAACATCTCGGACATTATATATCGTTAGATTCGTATTGACGAGAAAAGTTTAAAGCTCTAATCTGGTAAAAAAAATTTCCGAAAAATTTTAAACGTTTTTAGCAAACCGATACGTTGATATTGTCGGTTAAAAAGTTAAATTTTTCTAAAAATTGTCTGTTTGCTAATCATTTTTCAAGTGTTTTGAACGACAGATTAGTTTGGAAAACGAAATGGAGTCCATGAAGCCTCATATGTTGATGAATATAGATGAATATGATGTTTGGAAAGGAAAATTTGAGAGCTGGGTCAAAGCTACGCATTTCCGTAGTTGGGTCGTGATTGAGACATGTTATGTCATTCTAGAGATGAAAATCAACAAATTCTGGAGAAGTGCAAATATTCTACTCAACAACAAGATGATTATTTTGCTGAAAAGAAAATAATTAATCTGATACAGAAGTCGGTGAAAGAAAATATCTTGAATCTGCTACCAGAATGTGATACGGCACAAAAGCTATGGAATGCTCTACGTGCTAAATATCTGGAGCGTGCTGAGATGATTAAAAGCAAGAAGGTAAAGTCAGAGGTAAAAATTGTTGATAAAGAAGTGGTAAAAGTACAAATTGTGAAGGCCAAAAAACCTTGCATAAAGTGTACTAAATCTGTGTGCTTAAATTGTCAAAAATTCAAATCTATTAATGTCAAACTTTTGAAAGATATGGAATGTTTGTCATTAGAAAATAAAAAGTTAATAGAAAATGAAAAAAATTTTGAAAATCAAATAAAAATTTTAGAAAATAGAAAATTACAAAATGTGAAATACTTTCAAAATAATATAAAAATTTTAGAAAATGATAAATCTGTTTTGAATAAAAATGTTATTGAAAAACAAAATATAATAAACTCGCATCTTGAAAAAATTAGAAAACTTGAACAAGATGTTGAGATTACAAAAAATAAAATTGATGATTTAGAAAAACAATTGAAAGGTTTTGTGACTTCATCTATATTGTTAGATCAGATATGTCCTAAACCGTTCAATAAGAATAAAAAGGAAATTCTAATAAGTGACAATGTCACAAATTATGACGATGTCATAATTAAGGATGGTGATGATAATACCGATGATGAAAATGATAAAAAAGAAATATTTTTGAAACTAAAAGAAAAATTTCAAGAAACTGTTTTACAATCTGCTAAAAAAGGTGAATGCTCATCGTAAAAACTTTCTAAGCAGTATGGAGAACAAAAACAACATGGAAAACAAAATTCAAAAAATTTTTAAAAACAAAAATAAAAGCTCATCGGTACGGTCATCCAATCATTATAAAAAACTCACAAAAATTTGAGAATAAGTGGTGCAGGTCGGATCACAGTGCTTCAAAGTCAAATAATTTTTATAGAAGAAGCAGGAAAGATGACTACTACATGTCAAATCAATGTGCGGATTTGGGTGTTTGGTCTGAATAGAGAGATTGGTACGATAACAGAGTGTGTTACAACTGTGGATTTGGTGGACACATTGCTGTTAACTGCCTGAAAAAAAAGATTTGATACGAGAAGATGCTATAGATGTCAAATCAAAGGTCATATTTCCAGGGATTGTCCGACTAATCTGAAAAGAAGATCGGTTAAATCTCATGAGGAGAAAAGACCAGAGGAGAAGAAAACTGTAGAGAAGCCCAAAGAACAAAAAGTCAAGTTATCACAAGGGCAAAAAGATAGATTGAGAAAAAAAGAAGAAAAAAGTTAGAGAGTATTTGGAAAAGGTTTTGTCCTCGGATACGTCTAAAAAATCAGATAAAAGTTCTAATGAATTATTTTACTCACAGTTAAGTAAAACAAATTCATCAGATACAAATCTAAGGACAAAAGAGAGAGCAGTGGAGAAAAAATTGATAATTCAAACAGTTAAAAATCAAAGAAAGTAAAATTTTCAAATAAAGTTTCTATCAAACTGCTTGAATATCAAAAAGAGTGTGAATGTTTGTTTACTTCAGATGTTAATGAATTTGGTAAACCTAAGTCCAGAATGGATTGGGTTCCAATTCAATACTGATTAAAGTTTGTTTGAATGTGCAGGATAACCAAGCTTCAACCTAATCGTCATTTCAGAAGCACTGGTTGTTTATGCATAGAGACAAGAGACAGGAGTGATATTCCACAAACAAAATGGTAGTCTCGCGTTCACATTCGTAAAAAATCATTAAATGGTTAAAATGGAAAATTTTTATTTTCGATTTCGAAAAGATGTTTTCAGTTTTAGGGGGAGAAAAATTTTAAAATTGTCAAAAATAAAAAATTTCTGTAAAATTCCTGTAAAATTGAAAAACATTATTTCAAAATCATTTTAGATAGATAATTTTTTCAAAAAAGCCAAAAACAGTAGAAAATCTCAAATATAAAAAACATTAAAAAATGAAAAATGAGATTACTTGTGCGAAAAGAGGAAATGATAGTAAATCAGTGAACTACCAGTGCATGCTAAAGATATGTATTGTTTAAAATGGTTAAACAATCTTACTAAAGATGTGTCGGTAGGCTCAGCTAGACTAGTAGTTTTGCAAAAACGATACAAACCTAAAAAGAAAAGCCTAGTTCTAGTGGGAAACGCGATTGAAAGGATAGTACTTAGTTTTGTCCTTCGTGAGTGTGTGCCTACTTGGTAATCGCTAAATGCTGAAAAGCATAAAAAACCGGTTAGTTTGTGAACTTTCACATCTTATTGAAATTATCACTATGATTGTGTTTTCATTTTCAAAAGATTTAAACATGTTTTATTTCTTTATTTTGTTTAAGCATTGGACATCCTCTGCGTATACGAAAGTATCAAACTGGATGTTAGTTCCTAAATGTTTATGCTTTATTTTACTTGCGTATATGTTAATATCGAACTGATGGTTAAGACCTAAACAATTTCAAATTGTTTTTTATTTCTTATTTTGTTTAAACATTGGACTTTCTCTGCGTATCGAAAGATCGACCTGATTGTTAATGTTTAAATATTCTGCGTTATCTTCACACAATTCACAGTTGATGAAAGTTTAAAGGCATTACTTGAGTCAGTGTATTACATGATGAGGGGATATACTGAGATCGTGGGGTCTATAAGAACTTAGTGCAAATTAATGTACCTTAATGTATCAATAAGCATTACGAAAGTTTCTAGATTGAGTTTAAGTGGAAAACAATATCGACAATCCATGTGAATTGTTTAAACTGAGTGTTTCATCTAGATCAAAGGTGCAACTGATATGTCTCAGTAAACTGATATGATCCTCTAGCACGTTTTCTCAAAAAAAAAAGTTGTAAATATTACATTTCAGTTTGTTTACATTTTTGCATTCAATATTAAAATTCCAAAAAGATTTTCTTTCAAAATTCTTCCATGGTAACTTGATAATGTTGAATGTGAGCCGGACCAACGAGACTGTTAAGAAATTGTTTGTGTGTGGATACGTGTGATTGTTCTTAATCGTCAAATCTTAGAGATTCGAAGCATCATTTGAGGGGGAGCTAGATAAACACGTTGATTAAAGATACCAGAAAGCTCAAAGCAAGGGGGAGCATGGATGTTAAAGTTATTCAAGATATAAAGATCAAGAAATATTAAAGACTGAGGAACTTAATTGAAGAATGTTGACTACGGCAACATCCAAGGGGGAGTCTGTTGATGCATATGTCTGTTGCCTACGTCATCACAATCTAACGATAAAGGATGGAAGACTGATCAAGACAAAGACTATATCCAAGGGGGATACAGTATGTCTAAGCCTTTGTCTTGTATCGAGTCTGTATAGAATAGGCTAGCGAAACGAAGTATTTATAAGGTTTTTAGTCAAGTTCGCTCATATTGTAAGATGAAGACAAGTTCGGGCAAACTTCAATCATCTCCAGCGAACTTGTTTTTGTATAAATAGCTAGCTTGTTCATTTCATCTGTAACTGCAGAGACTTTGTCACGACAGAGGTGAAGCTCTGTCAAAGTGTTTCCAGGATCTGTAACGTTGAATATTAATTAAACAGTGATTAAATAGAAACAAATGAGTGTATCCAATGTCGCCTAAGCAAATGGATTCCGCACGTTTACCTTAGGTTTGTCAGATTAGTGCCCGAACGATCGTATAACGGACCTACAAATGTCATAAAAAAATATATACGACATTCTGCAGTACAAGAATTAAAAGATTCCCAAGAGGAACACCACCTAAAGTCGAGCCTTCATCTCTTTCTCTGCATGGAAGTACTAACCTGAGCTCATAAGGTCTCGCATTTCACCTGTCTACAGATATCAGTTAGATATATTCACATGTGAGATGAAATTTAGGGAATTTCGATGCGGGAGTATATTCTGAGGTGGGAAACACAGATTAGGCCATCTTGCTAAAAATTACCTAACATATCTTGAAGCAGTTGAGAAATGTATAGAGGTTTAAGTGGATCAGTATACCGACAATCTAAAGAAAATCGGTTTAAGAACTTAAAGTTTCACCTAGAGCAACGGCATTGTTAATGTGTCTCAATAAACTGATATGATCCTCAAACACAAACTCGCAAAAATATGTTTGTAAATACGTATGTACATATTGCTTAAGTGTTTCTAGTTTAGAAATATTCAAATATTTGTTGGGGTTTTGAATATGTTTATCAAAATTATTTTATCCGTATAAAATAAAAACGCAGCAGAATATTTATTTAAAACATGTTACTTACAAGATATAAAACCCTTTTTATATGTAAAACCAAAACCCGGATCCATATATGAACATGCATGCTATCAAAATACAACCATAGGGTGTTTAGAATACTACCTTCCAAAGAACAAGTAGGTGAAGAAGATGATACTTCTTGAATGGTAATCTTCTAAGTAGAAGATCTCAAGCTTGTATACCCCAAGCCTTCCAACAAACACTATGATTTTGTTAGGATTTGAACACTTGAATTAAAATTGAAAAACTCTTCGACAAACACTATGTTTGGCCGATTTTTGAGAGCATTCACAAGAGTTCTTCATCATTAAATACTTTTGTGTAAGAGTATATATGAGAATAATATCAAATCTTGCATATCTCTTACATGATCTTGTTTGAGATCTCAAGACAAGTTGCATGCAAAATTATTGGACAAAAACCCACCCAGGGAACCCCATATGGACGGCCCTATGGGGTGTTTTATAAAAAAAATATTTTTTATTTATTTAAATCTTGTATTTATATATTTTATAACTTTTATAAAATATAATATAACATAATACAAGATTTTATGCAGCATCTCTTAACAATTTATA
This sequence comes from Scalesia atractyloides, assembly GCA_947069175.1. Classification (NCBI taxonomy): domain Eukaryota; kingdom Viridiplantae; phylum Streptophyta; class Magnoliopsida; order Asterales; family Asteraceae; genus Scalesia; species Scalesia atractyloides. The sequence continues at coordinate 33,456,195 of CAMTDV010000015.1, read as the reverse complement.
ATGTTATTTAACGCATTAAATAACAATATAAAATATTCTCTCAAAATAAATTATCCATATAATTTATTAGTTTCTCAAGTGCAATTATTTCGAAAACCAATTTCTAAATATTTTAAGTGTTAATATTTATTTGTTTGATCTTATCATAAATAAATATTGTAAGTGTTTGTCTAGCTTGTTATTGGGTATGACCCGACTTGGATCATAACGTACTAGCCACATCAATTTAATATGTGTCTTGGGCATACCGATTCCAACAATCTCCCACTTGCACAAGATACATAGAAGATTAATGCAAGTAGCAAATACCGCCTAACAATGGTTTACTACCCCTAATATGTATGACGAAGTGCCATTCAATAACATCATCCCCTTCAAGTACCTAACTTGAACTTGATTTAGGTGAAACGATCATTTATCCTTTCGTTATAGATGTCATGTCAAATCCAGAGACATAGTATGATCATTCTCTGTTGATTTAACTTTAGCAGGCCTTAGAAATCTTACTCTTAATGAATAAGAGGAACAAATCCCATCTTGACTACATACGTCTCTCACAATCACCTCGTACCGCACCTGAGCTTAGCCTTATGTACTGCCATATTACTGACAGCAAAGAACCAAGTCAAAGTACAATATTTGGTGAATATCAAGACCCAATATGTATCTCAGGTCAGAGGATACAATGATATTCACCTTTACTCAAATTTACTTATGATCAATCTCAAAGATTCCATGTAGTAATATTTGAGAGCGGGTCAGTCCAATATTTGTATCCCACAAATATCTATGAACTTTGGCAGCAACACTTTGCTCTATATTCATACATAATGAATATCCACCAATCCAAGTTCATAATAGTCTTACCTTCATATTTGTTCCCACAAATATGATCGACTACGGACATTTAGAATAATTAACTTATTCATGGATTTAAACATGCTAAAATGGAACATAACTCAAAATGCCATAATCATTAAATGAGTCATAATAACAATTGTTTCGATATCCAAATACTAAATAGATCAAATCCAATCACTAGAATATCGAAGTCCTAAGGCACAAGTATGACCCTCATGCTTTGGCCGTTCAAGGAGCTTTGTGAGAGGATCCGCAATATTTTGATCGGTGTGAACTTTGCGAATACATATCTTTCCTTTTTCAACTTCATCCCTTATGTAGTTGAATCTCCGCTCAATGTGCCTAGTCTTTTGATATGCACGAGGTTCCTTAATTTGTGCAATTGCACCTTCGTTATCACAAAAGATTTCTAGGGGATCCTGAATGGTAGGGACTACCCTAAGTCGGTGATGAATTTCTTCAACCATGCAGCTTCTTGTGCTGCCAATGAAGCGGCGATGTATTCTGATTCTGTAGTGGACAATGCTACAACATCCTGCTTCGAGCTCTTCCAAGAGACTACAGCTCCATTCAAAATGAAGACATACCCAGATTGTGATCGAGAACCATCTCGGTCAGTTTGGAAACTCGCATCCGTGTAACCCTTTACAACGAGTTCCTCTTCACCAGATCCATATATTAGAAACATATCCTTAGTCCTTCTAACGTATTTCAATATGCTTTTAACAGTCATCCAATGGCTGTTACCTGGATTTTGCTGGTATCTACTTGTCATGCTTAAGGCACATGACACGTCCGGTCTAGTGCATATCATTGCATACATGATGGATCCTATAGCAGACGCATATGGGACTCCTTTAATTCTCTCTTGCTCATCCTTTGAGCTTGGACATTGAGACGCATTCAATACGTTCCCTTTTGAATAGGTACCAAACCTTTCTTAGAGTTCTCCATCTTGAACCTTTTCAAGACTTTGTCAATGTATGCACTTTGGTTCAAACCTATCAAGCGCCTTTATCTATCTCTATAAATCTTTATTCCCAAAATATAGGCGGCTTCACCAAGATCCTTAATGGAAAAACAACTTCCAAGCCAGGTTTTAACACCTTCCATGGTTGGAATATCATTTCCAAATAGTAGAATGTCATCGACATACAGTACTAGGAAAGTGATGATGCTCCCACTAGCCTTCTTATACACACAAGCTTCATCGGCGTTCTTGATGAATCCAAAATTCCTAATTTCTTCATCAAAACGATGATTCCAACTTCTAGATGCTTGTTTCAATCCATATATTGATTTCTTTAACTTGCATACTTTGTTAGGATGTTTTGGATCGACAAAACCTTCAGGCTGAACCATATAGACATCATTAAGATATCCATTGAGGAATGCCGTTTTGACATCCATTTGCCAAATCTCATAATCGTAATATGCAGCTATGGCAAATAATATCCTAATTGACTTTAGCATCGCCACGGGCGAGAAGGTCTCATCATAATCAACCCCTTGAGTTTTAGTGAAACCTTTTGCTACAAGTCTCGCTTTATAAGTATCCAAGTTACCATGCATATCAGTTTTCTTCTTGAAAACCCACTTACTTCCAACTACTTTGGAGTTAAGAGGTGGTACAACCAATTCCCATACTTGGTTGTCATACATGGATTGCATCTCGACGTTCATTGCTTCAAGCCACTTGTCACAATCGGATTGTGACATTGCATCATGGTATGTGGTTGGTTCATCTGAATCTACCACGTAGCATCCATCCATGAAAAATCCATATCTTTCGGGTTGATGGCTAATTCTACCAGATCTGCGAATGTTTTGTGTGTATTGATCAACCATTTGATCCTCTTCAACAACCTCTTGTTGAGTGCTAGTATCAACCAAACGTGTATCGGCTTGTGGTTCTTGATCCTCATCAAGTTCCACTGTTCTACTACTAGTTCCTTCCATAAGGAACTTAGCCTCCAAGAACTTACCCTTTCGAGCAACAAATACTTTTTCTTCTGTTGGATCGTAAAAGTAATATCCTATATTATCTTTAGGATATCCTACACAGATACACTTAGTGGATCGTACTTCCAATTTGTTTGGGGTGTATTGCTTCACATAAGCTGCAAATCCCATACCTTCAAATATGATAATGATGGAGCCTTTCCATGCCATATTTCAAAAGGTGTCTTATCCACTTTCTTGGTTGGGGCCATATTCAGTATGCGGGCCGCAGAGAGCAAAGCGTAACCCCAAAATTATAGAGGCAATGTGCTTCTAGCCATCATAGATCGAACCATATCCAATAGAGTTCGATTCCTCCTTTCAGACACACCATTATGTTGTGGTGTTCCAGGTGGATTAAGTTGTGAGATAATCCCACAACTCCTAAGATGATCTTGAAAAGCATCACTAAGGTATTCACCTCCTCTATCGGTACGAAGGACTTTGATTGTTTTCTTGAGTTGATTTTCTACTTCACTTTTGAAATCTTTGAACATTTCAAATGCTTCATCTTTGTGTCTTAACAAGTACACATAACTGTAACGACTATAGTCGTTGGTAAAACTAATGAAGTATCTTTCACCATTCCTAGTCATTGGCTTAAAAGGACCACATACATCCGAATGTATGATACCTAATAAGTCTTTTGCCCTTTCAAAGGTGCCATTGAAGGGTGCCTTAGTCATTTTGCCTTGTAAACAAGATTCACATACATCAAATGAATCATCTCCATTTGTTTCCAAAAGACAATTCTTTCGAAGTGTTTGCATGCGATTTTTGTTTATATGTCCAAGGCGACAATTCCAAAGATAGGAATCACTCAAATCTAATTTGAGTTTCTTGGTGGTTACTTGGTACATTGAACTATCAAATGTATTATCATGAACCAATTCATAAATACCATTTGAAGGCATAGCTTTAAAGTAAAACATGTCATTCATCAAAACATAAATGTCATCGTTTACAAACTTTAAATTAAAACCATATTGTAGCAAGAGGGAAACTGAAATAATGTTCCTAGTCAAACTAGGAGCATACAAAACATTTTTCAAGATAATTTCCAAACCACTTGGAAGTTTCAAAACATAGTCTCCTCGGGCTTCAACTTGAACCTTTGCTCCATTGCCCATGAAGAGACTAATGTCTCCCTTCTTGTAATGTTTATTTCTTTTGAACCCCTGCAACAAATTGCAAATATGAGTTCCACACCCGGTATCCAATACCCATGTGTTTGAAGAAATAACATTAAGGTCAATATGTATCATAAAGATTGCACCTGAAGTTTGCCTCGCATCCCTCTTGTTTTTCAACTCCTTGAGATAGGTTGGACAATTTCTTTTCCAATGTCATATCTCTCCACACTCAAATCATGGGTTAGTCGAAGCAACCTTTTGCTTCTTTTCCTTTGGTTTCATGGGTTCCGCTTTAACCTTTCCTTTTCGTTTCCCTTTGAAATGGCCCTTTCTTTTGGCAAAACTTGCCTTGGAGTCGGGGTGGGGCCTCTTCTTGTTGCCTCCCTCATTGATCCGTTCATGTTATAATTCATGACGAAAGTCTCAAACTTCTTTGTAAAGAGTTGAGGATCAAATCCGTAGCCAACTCTTTAGAGACGGGACAATTAAGCCTTTCGAGGCGATCAATGTGGCTTTTCATCTTCAGGACATAAGATGAGACCGATTGGGTTTCCTCCATACGACATGCATGAAGCGCCCGAACCGTTTTGAAGCGTTCTACCCTTGCTTGTTGAAGGAACATTTCTTTCAATTGGGTAATCATGTCGTATGCCCCATGATGTTCAAAATCCTTTTGAATCTCGGGAATCATAGTTCCCAACATGAGGCAAGAGGCTTGCATGGAGTCCTCGGCATACTTAATCCAATCGTTATAGGCCTCCTCATCTTCCACGTTAGGTTCATTGGGAATAGGATCGTCCAACACATAAGATATCTTTTCTTGCTTGAGAACGATTCTCAAGTTTCGATACCAATCCATGAAGTTGTTATGGTTGAGACGATCCTTTTCAAGGATGGTTCTTAGTGATAGGTTACGGACGGTTTGGGTAATTGTGTTTGCATTGTTAGCGGCCATCTACAAAATTTTAACAAAGTTTAATTTTTAGTATTTTCGATATTATTAAGTTTTAATTATTAATACCCTTTTGTGTCTCATAGACAATTAATAATTAAAATCTAGAATCCAACGTTACATTCAAATATTGGTTAGGTGACCTTTATCCCATTATTTAAATTACCAAGGTAGTCAACGTTTAACAATTGAAACCCTTTGCAATTTCTAGCCATATGGGATCGGTTAAACATCTTAATGTTTAGTTGGCATGTTTAATCCCATCAACACCTTTGTACGCCATACTTTGGTGACCCTAAGCACATGGTTTCTAAATCAAATCGTCCTACTTACACACACATGTAAGTTTACACATACAAGTGGTTAGGTGACCTTTATCCCACAAATATTGTAAGCCTACCTCCAATTCACAAGTTTCTTCAAATGTGGTTAGGTGACCTTTATCCCACAAAGAATTCCCAAGTGATTCGAGTGTTGTATAATAGGATGATGTTTGACTTGTTTTATAAAAGGGATTTTATGTTTTCAAAAATTCTAGTTTTCGAAAACTTTATGTACTATACATTCGCATGCATTCAAATTCATGGTACCTTAGTGAAAACCAATTTTCAAGGTTCTTTTAATAAAACCCATTTTATTATAAAATCATTAATTTTTAATAAAACCATTTTATTAACCACTTTAAGGATTTTTAAAGAACCAATTTTAAGCTTGTTATGGATTATAAGTTGTTAGGCATGCATATCCAAATATCATCTAAACAACCATAAATAAATAATCATACAAGCATAAACACACAAAACAATAGGTACATAACCATAGCAAACTATTTTTGTCAACACTTGTTAGCCGAAACAAGTGTGCCAAAAGGTCCTTCCTAAAGGGTGAATATTAACACAAAATGTGTCGTTGAACTCCCACTTGAACCCGCATCCAAATGCTTCAAGTCTTCCTTTTGTGTTGTGATTTCTTCACTTTCTTTGGGCTTCCAAATGAACTTTAAATTCAGCTCCAAACTCCTTTGGGCTTCAAAAATGTGTTTTATTATTGGGCTAAAATCCCGTTAAGAACCATCAAGTTCTTTACGCCCAAAATGGGCCATAACCAAAACCGCATTTTTGTGTGCATCTTCTTTTACATAAAATGTCCTAATACATTTTCTAGTAAAAATAAAATGCATCTAATCTATTTATTTACATACCAAATGAAAATAAATAAATTACAACTTTACAAATGGAAGAACAAAGATAATTAATTATTACAACCCATTGAAATAATTAAATAGATCACAACACAATCATTCAACATATTTAAACACAAAGTCATGGCTAGGTTATGAACACAAAAAATATATATCCACATATATATTTAAATTCAAGAGCAAAAATGGTTTCCTTTTTGTAACCCAATTTTCGGCCAAGGGAAAAACCGAAAAGATGGGTTTTTATCCAAACAAACAAATCATCCAAATGATATAATTTTGCAAGATACTTTTATGCATGTATAATAAACATCTTGAAAAACAAAAGGAAAACCATGATTAAAATTTTCGGCCATAGGGTTTCCACAAACCAAAATCCCGAATTTTTTATAAATCCATTGAACCATGCATTCATATAAGTGGCTCTGATACCACTGTTGGGGTTTTGAACATGTTTATCAAAGTTATTTATCCGTATAAAATAAAAAACGCAGCGGAATATTTATTTAAAACATTTACAAGATATAAAACTCATTTTATATGTAAAACCAAAACTTGGATCCATATATGAACATGCATGCTATCAAAATACAACCATAGGGCGTTTAGAATACTACCTTCCAAAGAACAAGTAGGTGAAGAAGATGATACTTCTTGAATGGTAATCTTCTAAGTAGAAGATCTCAAGCTTGTATATCCCAAGCCTTCCAACAAACACTATGATTTTGCTAGGATTTGAACACTTGAATTAAACTTGAAAAACTCTTGGACAAACACTATGTTTGGCCGATTTTTGAGAGCATTCACAAGAGTTCTTCATCATTGAATTCTTTTGTGTAAGAGTATATATGAGAATAATATCAAATCTTGCATATCTCTTACATGATCTTGTTTGAGATCTCAAGACAAGTTGCATGCAAAATTATTGGACAAAAACCCACCTAGGGAACCCCCATATGGACGGGCCCTATGGGGTGTTTTATAAAAAAATATTTTTTTTTATTTTATTTAAATCTTGTATTTATATATTTTATAACTTTTACAAAATATAATATAACATAATACAAGATTTTATGCAACATCACTTAACAATTTATAATGTTATTTAACCCATTAAATAACAATATAAAATATTCTCTCAAAATAAATTAACCATATAATTTATTAGTTTCTCAAGTGCAATTATTTAGAAAACCAATTTCTAAATATTTTAAGTGTTAATATTTATTTGTTCGATCTTATCATAAATAAATATTGTAAGTGTTTGTCTAGCTTGTTATTGGGTATGACCCAACTTGGATCATAACGTACTAGCCACATCAATTTAATATGTGTCTTGGGCATACCGATTCCAACAAAATTCAAAAAGATTTTCTGTTTCTACTTTAAAAGTGTTGACTGCCGGTGATGGAAAACAGAACTTCAAAGTCAAAAGCGACAGAATGCAGAAGAAAATCGTTAGTATTACGGGATGGGAGCTAATCTGGAAACAAAGTCTGGTTTGAAATGTTGAAAAGTTCATTAATTTGAAACTTAAAATCAAAGAACACTGTCAGTTTTGGTCAAAAAGTGGTCAACTAAGGTCGTTAACTTGGACTTGGTAGCCAAAACAGTTAAACAAGGTCATTAACTTGGACTTGGACAACTGTGTGGATAATTAAAACTGAAAACAAACAAAAAGTTGGAAAGTTGAGAACATTTCAAATGATCAACAATTTTCGCACGAAAATTTTGCAAGTATACACACAGCCAACTTTCGTACGAAAATTCCAGGGCTATATATAAGAACATGAGTTATTCATTTCGTACGAAAACCTGTTAGAACTTTTGGTGTGGATTCTCTGAGGCGATTTTACTCTATCTGTAACACCTCGTAAAAACCAGTCCCGTAAAATTCCGACACGTGTCCCGCTGATCCTCGAATACTACATACTTAACGAGAGGGACTAAACTTGCCAACATGTTAAATTATCACCTCTGAGTGGCAAGTGTGGAAGTCAAGGGACCAAACATGAAACAATGCCAAAATTCAATTATCTGGAAGGCGGTTACGGACCGCAACCATATATGGTTACGATCCGTAACCATTCAAAAGATCTGGGCGCCAGATAGCCTTATGGACCGCAAGGCTTTAGGCCATATGGTCCGTAAGTGGTTGCCAGCGAGCAGAATTGTGGCGGGACCTGCTCCTGCCACCTATGTCGCGTTTTGCCACTCATCCTCTGCATCTAACACGTCCTAAAACACTTGTTGCAACCTAATAACACTCCATGGCACCTGGCACAAGCTCCTTAGTCCTCCTTTACTATATAAGGGCACTTGATCTTGTCTTAAAACTTGCTCATTTGCTTCAAATCTTTCCCTCACCTTCTCTGGAAGTTCCTGGTCTTATAGGAGCTTCCCATCAGTTCTATTTCGTGCTAGGACCTTGTGTAAGTGTTCCTAGTCCTCCTTATTCAGTTTTATTAGGATTTGAGCCAAAGTCAAAGCGTTGACGTAAAAAAGCTTTGACTTTCGGCTAAGACCATTATGGTCCAGCCCACGCTCGTAATGAATGAGGCTGCATTTTATCATAATTAGGTAGGTGTTATACCCTCAAGAGGGTACCTCCTAATTACCATGTTTGCTTGGTCAATTGACGGGTCAAAGTTATAATAATAAAAACTCAAACGGGTCAGTTTTGAAATAAATCCATATCTAGCAATGTAGATGCTATAAAATCAGTTTAAACACTTTAATAACTTGGTAATAAGTATTAGAACATGTCTAAACATGTTCGGCCCGTCAAGTCTAGGTTTAAGGTCGGTTCACAACCGAAAGTCGTAAAAGCTGATTTTTGCTTTGACTTTCAGTTCTGACCCGATTTAGAAACCTTAGCTACTGGAATTAGGTTGCCTTGTGACCATGATATATTGTACTATAACCCTCTGGTGTTATATGGCATGGTTGCTTAGTAATCCGAGTATTTATGCAAGCTTCCATACAATTTGCCCAATTTTGTTAAAAGGTCCCTAAGAGTTTAAAAACAAGTTTAAACATCCGTGAACATAAAAATGAGTTATAAACTGATGTACTGAGTTATTGAACTTGTGTTGAGGCCAACTTTCTGATTTAAAATCCAAGAAATGGTCATTTCACATAACTTACGCATTTTGCGACCAAATTACCCCTTTTCACATAAATTGCTTTAAACATAACTTTGGCCTCAAAACCCTTTACCTACTGATGTCATATCATAATTAGGATTATTGGGGATGTCAGTTCAGATTATAACCTGGGTTTATATACCAGTCCATGTATTAAGTCCTTAAATGACGGTATTGCCCTTTTCGGCACCGAAAATGAGTTTAACCATCTTTAATGAACAAAACCTATTATATACTGATGTAATATATTATACAACATATTTCCATCATACAAACCTGTTCATAACATCAGTTTCACTCAAATACCATTTAAATCGTCATTTAGCAACTTAATCGTCGTTTCGGCGCATAGTATGGTTTAAAACCATATTAGAGCATCAAGACTTGATACCTACTGATTTCAAAACTTATTTTAAACATACTACATAATCTAAACTCAGATTCCCAAATAATTTGTCAAGTGATGTGTGAAATGACCAAAATGCCCTTTCGAGGCATAGTTTGGTCTTAAACTCTAAAACCACACACATACTTGAAATCCTACTGATATAGCATCATGAGTAAGCTATTTTGACAGTAAGTTTATGACCCTTGCATTAGTTTGCTCATAAAGTCTTTTATAAGCCGTGAAATGACCAAAATGCCCTTTTAAGGCATAAATTGATTTTAAAACCGTAACGTATCAACATGTTGAAAACTTACTGATGTTACAACATGTTTAAAGTATAATGTCATATGGAACTTGTATAGGACTCACCCAGTTTCCCGGTTTCGCTTATATGCATACGGTTCGGCCTACGTAACTATTTTACGTAATTTAACCGAAACGAGTTTAGCCTTATCATTTTATCCTCAAAATCCAGAATGTAACATGTTTACCCATATTAAAAAAGTCTTCATACATGTCGGGTTTAAACAACATTCTATTCCGATCATCGCTTAATCTAGTGTTAGTACCATTATTATCTTTAAGCTACCCGGTTCAAGTCTACAAAGTAGATAGGACCCGTTAGCATTCTAACTAGTTATAAACACCATCATTTCCAGACTAAAAGCCTCCCGGTAGATTGTTACCTTACTTGTCTTCTTAAATTATCGCTGAGTATTATTTTATCGAAGAATTAGCTCAGGTAAATAGTTTTAACTTATTTTCCCTATACGGGCTTGGGATACGGTATAATAATACTGCTTGGTCGGGTATGGGATCATGTTATCGGATTGTGATTTACTAAATGTTCATAACCCGTTTTATTCTGTATTGTTTGATAACTTAAACATTGGGGGTTAACACGACCATGTCTGAGATATCCTTCGCTCATTTAAGTTATTAATGTCCACGACCTTAAGCGCAGGGAGTAGGCAAACACCTGACAGACGCTAATGCTAATAAAAAAATATTAAATCCCGCTGGTGGGTTATTTAAGTGGCGTGTCGGTTAATCTGGTTATTCAGTTTCTGCACCGGACCCCATATGTATTGACAAACATGTAAAACTGTAAACAAGGTCATTTTGAACTATCCCAAGTTATTTATAAAATGTGCCAAGTGCACCAAAATTCATTTTTGAAAGATGTTTACAAAATGAGTCGGTTATTAGTATTTACCAGTGAAAACTGACGTAATTTCAAAAGACCAAGTTACAGGTGACAACACGCAATAGACCGGGAGCTGCGCTATATTGACAATAGAGGATTTGCAAGTCTCTAGGTTGCTTAAAGTCTGTTGAACAATTACTTTGTATATATTTATCGATCCGCCTGTGGATCTTTCCATTACAAGCCTTGTAATTTATTTTTGAACTTTGGACACTCGGTTTGTAATAGTAATTTAAAATCCAAAACTTCTGTTGTGCATGTGTTTGTTTGGTTATGATGTTATCAACTACGTCACGATATTCCCCAACCGGGCCCACCGGGTACACGTGGAAATAGGGGTGTGACAGGTTGGTAGCAGAGCCAACGTTCGAGTGAATTAAACACTAGCCTCTTTGTGTTTAATCTCGAAAATACACAATAGCACATTCCTTAAGACTTCCGAGTCTAGGCATTGACCTAAGAGTATTCATTTCATTATTAAGTTATTATTATTGCTTTGCTTTGTGTTAACTAGTTACTGAAGCAGGAAACATGCCGCCAAAATCAGACGCGGAGGCAAGGGCAAGGGTCCCATGAGGGGTGGACCTTCTATGATTGGACCATCTTTCAGACCACCATTTAGACCCTCTCTAGCTGGAGCAGCTAATCTGCCTGAGCATAACCCTTACGAAGGATCCGGGGATTCTTCGTCTCCTTTCGAACTGTATAGACATTCGATTTCACACGAATATTCTCCACCCCAATTACACTCCCAACATTCTTACCATTCCTACCATTCTCACCATTCCCACCAATCACACCATTCTTATTCCCATTCTCACCAAGAATACTTTAACTTTAACTTTGACAACCCCGTTAACCCACCCTCACCTGAAAACCCTCCAGTCGACTCACCAACATAAATGGAGGAAGATTCCGATCCGGAGGAATTCCCACAAACCGGATCATATGGACATCCCATTGAGCTGTCTAGTGGCTCGAACTCCTTGGTAGGATCTCCGTTTCGAGGTCCTGATGACTATGAACAAAGATTGGCTCAAGACGTGTTCGTCAATACACCCTCTCACCACAGCACTCTCCAACACCATGCTCCATCACCACATCCTCAAATCGAGGATGTAGATATGCAACAGGTGGATCAACCTCAGCCACCACTTGAGTCATCACAACCACATCGGAGGCGTGGTGCACGCATGTCGGTGCGTGATGGCCAAAGGTCGGGCTCGCTATCACCTTTGCCACCATCTTACCCCATTATCCCTGAGGACCCACAAATGGGTGGACCCTCAAACACATCACCTGTGGTGGTTCCAACCCCACAACCAACTGCTGACCCGATGCCCTAACCGGCAGTTCAGCCACCCTCTTCGGGTTTAGGTAACCCGATTCCCACCTGTCCAGATTTATCTGGATATGGTGCTGATTTTACCGCTCCTTCATACGATCTATACCTTGAAGCAGCCATGCACAATGCTCTATATCATCATCCTTTTCCTAGTTACCCACCTTCATACCCTTCCTATGCGGCTACCGAGTATCCTCCATATGTATACACGCACCCGGGTATGCCTCAACAACAACCGCCTCCACCTCAGCCGCAACCCCAACCACAATACAACTCGAAGCCATTACTGAGGCCTTAGATCAAGTCAGGGAAATGCGGCAACAAGTTAAGAAGTCGGAGAAGAAAACGACAAAATTTATCAAGAAACTTTATAAAGCCGTAAAAGGAAGGAAGGATGAGTAGGTTTTGTATTTTCCATTTACGTAATTTTTATTTCAAAAAGTCCCTGCGTGGACATTGTTATTTCTTTTAAAGCCCATGCGAGGGTATGTTTTCCTTATTAGAGTCCCTGCGAGGACATTGTTATTTCTTTTAAACCCCTACGTGGGTATGTTTTTCTAGTCCCTACGCGGACTAAATTTTTCACTAAGACCTTTTCAGAGGCAATTATGTAATCCCGATCGTTTTAATGAAATTTCAAATTTTGATTTCATGTGCAATCTTGTTACCTCTTTTGGCGAGCCTTGATTTTAATTCGATTTTATCGCTCCGCCAATAAATTCCAAAGGATCTTTCATGGTCCCTATAGACCTAAGTTATATGAAAAGCGTCCATTGTAACACTAAAGCCTAAATGGTTTAATCATACCATGGCTAACCTATAAGATTCCTAAAATCGCCGTATAGTATCGAAGCATAAAATGGCTCACTCGGACGGCGCAAGCAGTCACCACAACGATGACGATCACAATAAGACAAACATAGTCATTAATGAGGATGAATTCCAGGCCCGTATAGATGCAGCCATGGGTAAAGCCATGGAAAAAGCCTTAGAGAAATTTAATATGTCAAGTGCTACCCACTCTAAGACAATATCAAAGGCCGTCTCTAAACCTCCCACCTGCAAGAAGAAAGAGGGATCTGTACATTCCTCAAGCGTGAGAAATGAAGCCAAGAAACAAGAAATCCTTAACAAGACCAATGCACCCAAGGATGGTTGTACATATAAATACTTTCTCGTGTAAACCACAAGACTTCAACGGAGAGAAAGGGGCTATTGAGACCCTAAGATGGCTCGATGAGATCGAGACGGTAGTAGATATCATCGGATGTGCTGACAAAGACATTGTAAAATTTGTATCTCAATCATTCAAGGGTAGCGCCCTGATTTGGTGGAAGGCATTAATGCAATTCTCAGGAAAAGTCCACCTACAAAACTTGGGATGGTCCCAATTTGTGGACCTTGTTAAGGATACATACTGCCCACCGCATGAGGTGGAAAAGATTGAGATAGACTTCCTCGCTCTAGCAATGAAGAACCTCGATTGTCGGAAGTTTGTTACCGACTTTGACTCATACTCCCAGCTAGTACTTTATCTAGTCACACCAGAACCTAAGCACATCGTGCACTTCACTAATGCTTTAGCTCCAGAGATCAGGAGCTTAGTTAAGGCTGTTCAGCCTAACACCTACAAATCTGCTGTTGAGCTAGCTTTGTCTCTCACTCAGGATTATATGAGGAGAATGTCGGTCGGAAAGGAAACTGAGGGAAAGAGAAAAAGGGAGGATGATAACTCCCAGAAGTTTAAGAAGAAAGGAAGGTTTGGATTCCATAAGAACCAAAATAGTTTTGAGGATAGACCTGTGTGTAAAATCCGCAGCAAATGATATGGGGAATGTAGGTATGACCCAAAGGCTAAGCCTTGTATGATTTGTAAGAAAATAGGACACAAGACCCTGGAGTGCAGGGATATTAAGGATGCTACATGCTTCAAATGTGGCAAAAAGGGCCACATAAAGACCAACTGCACTAAAAATCCGAAGGATAATAATGCTAAATCTGGTGAGGCAAAGAAAAGTAATGCGAGGGCCTTTCAAATGAACGCGAGGGAAGCTGTTAACGATAATAATGTCATTACTGGTACGATTCTTATCAACGATACCCTCTCTAGAGTTCTATTTGATTTGGGTGCGGATAAATCATTTGTGGATTTTAAGTTTAGTGAGCTATTAAACTTACCCGTAAGAACTCTAGACATGACATATGAAGTAGAACTTGCTGATGGAACCATTGAAACTGCTTCCTCTATTCTCGATGGACGCTTTATATCCATCAAGAATCATTTTTTGCCAATGAAATTGGCAGGGTTAGATGTAGTTTTAGGCATGGATTGGTTATCACACAACCAAGCCTGCATTGCCTGTGATAAAAAGCTAATCGAAATTAAAACCCCATCCGATGATGTACACACCATCCATGTAGATACGCACTATGGAATGTCAGAAAAAGCATCTATGCTTAAGGCCTCTCGGTGCTTAAAAAGAGGTTGTGTCGTTTATATGGCACAAGTAACCATTGATAAAACCCAGCCTAAAATTAAGGACATACCCGTTATTTCTGACTACCCAGATGTCTTTCCTAAGGAATTACCCGATCTACCCCCTGATATACAAGTGGAGGTTAGGATCGACATCCTACCAGGGTCTGCACCTATCGCGAGAGCACCTTATCGTTTAACCCCAACCGAGATGAAGGAATTAAGAACCCAACTTGATGAACTCTTGGAAAAGGGTTTTATTCAGCCTAGTTCATCACCATGGGGAGCTCCAATCTTGTTCATTAAAAAGAAGGACGGTTCAATGCGTATGTGCATTGATTACAGTGAGCTCAATAAAATAATAATCAAGAATCGATACCCTTTGCCCATGATCGACGATTTATTCGATCAACTACAAGGGGCAAGTTACTTCTCGAAGATAGATCTTAGATCGGGCTGTCATCAACTAAAAGTTAGGAGTGAAGATGTCCCAAAGACCGCATTGAAAACGAGATATGGACATTATGAATTCCTAGTGATACTTTTGGGCTCGCTAATGCACCCGCAGCATTCATGGACCACATGAATAGAGTCTGCAAGCCTTATCTAGATAAGTTTATCA
Organism: Scalesia atractyloides; assembly: GCA_947069175.1. Taxonomy (NCBI): domain Eukaryota; kingdom Viridiplantae; phylum Streptophyta; class Magnoliopsida; order Asterales; family Asteraceae; genus Scalesia; species Scalesia atractyloides. Next base: position 33,440,863 of record CAMTDV010000015.1, on the reverse strand, counting down.
TAGTCTTCATTGATGACATACTTGTTTATTCTCGTAATCAATCTGATCACGAAAAACATCTTAGGTGCATTCTAGAATTGCTACAAAAAGAGAAGTTGTATGCTAAATTCTCTAAATGTGAATTCTGGCTTCGCGAGGTCCAATTCCTTGGAAATGTAGTTAGTGAGCGTGGTATCCAAGTGGATCCCGCTAAAATCGAAGCTATTATGAATTGGGGAGCGCCAAAGACCCCTTCTGAGGTCCGCAGTTTCTTGGGATTGGCTGAGTATTATTGAAGGTTTATCAAAAACTTCTCCCGAATAGCCACTCCTTTAACTGCTTTGACTCGCAAGAATCTTAAATTCAACTGGGGTCCAAAGCAGCAGGAATCTTTCGAGACCTTGAAGCAGAAGCTGAGCAATGCTCCAGTTCTAACTTTACTTGAAGGTATTGAGGAGTTTGTAGTATACTGCGATGCGATGCGTCACACATGGGCATTGGATGTGTGCTTATGCAAAGAGGCAAGGTGATTGCCTATGCATCACGACAACTAAAAGTGCATTAAAAGAACTACACCACCCATGATTTGGAATTGGGTGCCGTTGTATTTGCACTTAAGTTGTGGAGACATTACCTATAAAGGACAAAATGTATCATATACACAGACCACAAAAGCCTTCAACATTTGTTTAATCAAAAGGATCTGAAAATGCGACAACGACGTTGGATGGAAACCCTCAATGATTATGATTGTGAAATTCGATACCATCCCGGAAAAGCAAATGTAGTAGCCGATGCGCTTAGTCGCAAAGAAAGGATTAAACCTTTGAGGATTAACGCCAAAAGCATTGAAGTCAGAAATAGTTTGAACGAAAGGCTTCTTGATGCGCAGAGGCAAGCCTTGATGGAGGCTAATATTGCAAATGAGGAATTAGGTGGAACTGTAGAACAGTTAACACCCGAGGATGATGGGATCCTTAAATTTAACGGAAGGATTTGGGTTCCGGTCTTCGGAGGACTCAGAGAACTAATCCTCCAGGAAGCTCATAGTTCCAAATACTCTGTTCACCCGGGAGGCGACAAGATGTACCAAGACTTGAAATCTAACTATTGGTGGATAAGTTTGAAGAAATCCATAGCCACTCATGTATCAAAGTGTCTGACATGTTCGCAAGTGAAAGCCGAACACCAAAAACCGTCAGGACTCCTACAACAATTGGAGATTCCCACATGAAAATGGGAACTAATAACAATGGATTTCATAACCAATCTACCCAAGACCAAAAGCGGGAACGACACCATTTGGATCATTGTCGACAGGCTGACTAAGTCAGCACATTTCTTGCCAATAAAGGAAACTTTTAGTTCGGACAAATTGGCAAAGATGTATGTGGATAAGATACGAGATATGAGATACACCTCTATTGTATCCGATAGAGATACGAGATACACCTCTATTTTTGGAAAAGCTTCTAGCAGTCTTTAGGCACTCGTCTGAACTTTAGTACGGCTTATCATCCGCAGACTGACGGACAAAGTGAGCGAACTATCCAAACTCTTGAGGACATGCTTCGAGCATGTGTGATCGACTTAGGTGGTAGTTGGGACGACCACCTACCCTTGATTGAATTCTCTTATAATAATAGCTATCACTCGAGCATCAAAGCAGCACCATTTGAGGCTTTATATGGGAGAAAATGCCGGACGCCTATTTGTTGGGCCGAAGTTGGAGAAGCTCAACTGTCAGGTCCAGCGATTGTCCTAGAAACCATGAAAAAGGTTGGGCAAATCCTTGACCATTTAAAAGCTGCACGAGATCGACATAAAAGTTACGCTGATAAGAGGCGAAAACCTGTGAAGTTCCAAGTAGGGGACAAGGTTATGCTAAGGGTATCACCTTGGAAGGGTGTAATGCGTTTTGGTAAAAAAGGGTAAGCTAAGCCCAAGATATATAGGACCATTCAAGATCATCGAATGTATCGGTTCAGTGGCTTACAAGCTTAAGCTACCCGAAAAGTTGAATGGAATACATGATGTGTTTCACATTTCCAACTTAAAGAAATGTCTAGCGGATGAGTCGCTAGCAATGCCTCACGAAGACGTTCAGATTGATGAAAACCTGCGTTTCGTAGAAAACCCAATTGCGATCGAAGATCGCCATGTTAAGAAGCTTCGTATGAAGCACGTGTCTATTGTAAAGGCTAAATGGGATGCCTGCCGAGGCCCCGAGTATACTTGGGAGGTTGAGTCCACTATGCGACAAAAATACCCCTATCTCTAAAATAATTAAATCTCGAGGTCGAGATTTCTTTTAAGGGGTGAGGATGTAACACCTCGTAAAAACCCGTCACGTAAAATTCTGACACGTGTCCCGCTGATCCTCGAATGCCGCATGCTTAACGAGAGGGACTAAACTTGCCAACATGTTAAATAATCACCTCTGAGTGGCAAGTGTGGAAGTCAAGGGACCAAACATGAAACAATGCCAAAATTCAACTTTCTGGAAGGCGGTTATGGACCGTAACCATATATGGTTACGGTCCGTAACCATTCAAAATATCTGGGCGCCAGATAGCCTTACGAACCGCAAGGCTTTAGGCCATACGGTCCGTAAGTGGTTGCCAGCGAGCAGAACTGTGGCAGGACCTGCTCCTACAACCTATGTCGCGTTTTGCCACTCATCCTCTGCACCTAACACGTCCTAAAACACTTGTTGCAACCTCATAACACTCCATGGCACCTGGCACAAGCTCCTTACTCCTCCTTCACTATATAAGGGCACTTGATCTTGTCTTAAAACTTGCTCATTTGCTTCAAATCTTTCCCTCACCTTCTCTGGAAGTTCCTGGTCTTATAGGAGCTTCCCATCAGTTCTATTTTCGTGCTAGGACCTTGTGTAAGTGTTCCTAGTCCTCCTTATTCAGTTTTATTAGGCTTTGAGCCAAAGTCAAAGCGTTGACGTAAAAACGCTTTGACTTTCGGCTAAGACCATTATGGTCTAGCCCATGCTCGTAACGAATGTGGCTACGTGATCGTAATTAGGTAGGTGTTATACCCTCAAGAGGGCACCTCCTGATTACCAAATTTGCTTGGTCAATTGATGGTCAAACTTATAAAATCAGTTTTGAAATAAATCCATATCTAGCAATGTAGATGCTATAAAATCAGTTTCAACACTTTAATAACTTGGTAATAAGTATTAGAACGTGTCTAAACATGTTCGGCCCGTCAAGTCTAGGTTTAAGGTCGGTTCGCAACCGAAAGTCGCAAAAGCTGACTTTTGCTTTGACTTTCAGTTCTGACCCGATTTAGCAACCTTTGCTACTGGAATTAGGTTGCCTTGTGACCATGATACATTGTACTATAACCCTCTGGTGTTATATGACATGGTTGCTTAGTAATCCGAGTATTTATGCAAGCTTTCATATAATATGCCCAATTTTGTTAAAAGGTCCCTAAGAGTTTAAAAACAAGTTTAACACCAGTGAACATAAAAATGAGTTATAAACTGATGTACTAAGTTATTGAACTTGTGTTAAGGACAACTTTTTGATTTAAAATTCAAGAAATGGTCATTTCGCATAACTTACGCATTTTGCGACCAAATTACCCTTTTTCACGTAAATTGCTTTAAACATAACTTTGCCTCAAAACTATTTAACTACTGATGTCATATCATAATTAGGATTATTTGGGATGTCAGTTCAGATTATAACCTGGGTTTATATACAAGTCCATGTATTAAGTCCGTAAATGACGGTATTGCCCTTTTCGGCACCAACAATGAGTTTAACCATCTTTAATGAACAAAACCTATTATCTACTGATGTAATATATTATACAACATATTTCCATCATACAAACCTGTTCATAACATCAGTTTCACTCAAATACCATTTAAATAGTCATTTAGCGACTTAATCGCCGTTTCGGCGCATAGTATGGTTTAAAACCATATTAGAGCATCAAGACTTGATACCTACTGATTTCAAAACTTATTTAAAATATATTTATAGTAGGTACATAATCTAAACTCAGATTCCCAAATAATTTGTCAAGTGATGTGTGAAATGACCAAAATGCCCTTTCGGGCATAGTTTGGTCTTAAACTCTAAAACCACACACATACCTGAAATCCTACTGATATAGCATCATGAGTAAGCTATTTTTACAGTAAGTTTATGACCCTTGCATCAGTTTGCTCATAAAGTCTATTATAAGCCGTAAAATGACCAAAATGCCCTTTTAAGGCATAAATTGATTTTAAAACCGTAACGTATCAACATGTTGAAAACTTACTGATGTTACAACATGTTTAAAGTATAATAGCATATGGAACTTGTATAGGACTCACCTGGTTGACCGGTTTCGCTTATATGCATATGGTTCGGTCTACGTAACTAGTTTACGTAATTTAACCGAAACGGGTTTAGCCTTATCATTTTATCCTCAAAATCCATAATGTAACATGTTTACCCATATTAAACAAGTCTTCATACTGGTCGGGTTTAAACAACATTCTATTCCGATCATCGCTTAATCTAGCATTTAGTATCGTTATTATCTTTAAGCTACCCGGTTCGAGTCTACAAAGTAGATAGGACCTGTTAGCATTCTAACTGGTTATAAACACCATCATTCCCAGACTAAAAGCCTCCCGGTAGATTGTTACCTTACTTGTCTTCTTAAATTATTGGCTGAGTATTATTTTATCGAAGAATTAGCTCAGGTAAATACTTTTAACTTATTTTCCCTAAACGGGCTTAGGTTACGGTATAATAATACCGCTTGGTCGGGTACGGGATCATGTTATCGGATTGTGATTTACTAAATCTTCATAACCCGTTTTATTCTATATTGTTTGATAACTTAAACATTGGGGGTTAACACGACCATGTCTGGGATATCCTTGGCTCATTTAAGTTATTAATGGCCACGACCTTAAGCGCGGGGTGTAGGCATACACCTGAGAGACGCTAATGCTAATAAAAAATATTAAATCCCATTGGTGGATTATTTAATTGGCGTGTCGGTTAATCAGGTTATTCGGTTTCTACACCAGAGCCCATATGTATTGACAAACATGTAAAACTGTAAACAAGGTCATTTTGAACTATCCCAAGTTATTTATAAAATGTGCCAAGTGCACCAAAAATCATTTTTGATAAATGTTTACAAAATGAGTCAGCTATTAGTATTTACCAGTGAAAACTGACGTAATTTCAAAAGACCAAGTTACAGGTGACAACACGCAATAGATCAGGAGCTGCGCTATAGTGACAATAGAGGATTTGCAAGTCTCTTGGTTGCTTAAAGTCTGTTGAAAAATTACTTTGTATATATTTATTTCGATCCACCTGTGCATCTTTTCATTACAAGCCTTGTAATTTATTTTTGAACTTTGGACACTCGGTTTGTAATAGTAATTTAATATCCAAGACTTCCGCTATGCATGTGTTTGTTTTCTTATGATGTTATCAACTACGTCACGATATTCCCCAACCGGGCCCACCAGGTACACGTGGATATAGGGGTGTGACACTATCCCTCATTACGCTCGCTTTCCGACTTATTTGATACATTAGGGAGGTTGATACACCTCATGTAATGGTAAAGGTATAACACCGAGATTGAACCGTAAATTTGAACTATTTGGACCTAAAACGGACTAAAACGTAGTTCTAGGATAAATTAGCCGGTGAAACTTAAAATTGAACTCTCTAACGTTAAAATCGGCAAGTTTAACTAACGTTTACCGTTTCAATTTCGAGAAAATGACAAAAAATACAAGTGTTTTAAGTCGGTTCATTTTGATTAACTGTTGGGGAAGACGCAGATTTTCGCACGAAAATGTATAATTTCCGTATGAAAATCTTTGAGATGAAATGTCTAAATTTTGGTTCTACAATTTTCGCACCAAAATTTGGAAAAGCTAACTCAAGTCATTTTCGTATGAAAGTTTAGAAAATCTGTATTTCTGTCTAACTTTTCATGTCTCTCTGTTTACAGAAAACGGCATATGAGTTCCACCCGATGCACAACTCCTGCTGCTTAATTGATAAAGATGTACTAGAGTTTGCTCCATTTTCACAGTATATAGTTTTTCTGGAGAGGCTGTTGGTGTATTATGCCCTCACACATAAACATGACGTTTATGCATCTCACGTTCACTGTTTTTGGGCCGCATCAGAGTTACAAGCCGATTCAAGGGCTATTACGTCAGCAGTCAGAGTAGGAGAGAATGATGTAGAGATCACAATCACGAAAGATCTTATACGAACAATGTTGCATCTTAGAGATGAAAGCAGTTTTCCTACAGGCTTTACAGAGAAATTCGTCAAAGGATGCTTTTACAGAATAGGGTATAACGGCTATGTGAACTCTGCTCCTTTCAAAATCAACCGGCTAGGGCTGCCCTACAGATTCCTAGCTCACTACATCACACATTCCTTAAGCCACAGAAAAGGGGGTTGGGATGATCTGGTAGATTATCACATGTGTATAATCGTAGCAGTGATCCTGAACAAGCCGTACAACTTTAGCAAGATGATTTTTGATCAGATGATGATGAATTTGGGAAAGGGTCGATTCTTGCAGTATCCAAGATTCATTCAAATGATCCTCGACCACCTACACCCCAATCTCGAGAAGAAGAAGGATGATGTATTGAAGTTAGAGCATATGTCACCGTCGGACCTCCACAACATCAGCAATTACCGCAAAGGGGGAAAGGCTCCAGCATTTAAGCCTATCTTTGGAACGTTTGTTAAGGCTGATTATGTTGCTCCGCCAGATGGCAAATGGAGGAATGAAGGTAGTGGCGATGAAAGTGAGGAGACGGATATGATGGAAGACTTCATTGAGAAGGGAAGCATATGGTATATCAAAGGTGAGGGAGAAAAGGGACACTATGGAAAAAAGAAAGCTGGTTCTGCTTCCTCAGCTACAAAGAGAAAGAAAACATCAGAGACTTCCTCCTCTCTTTCCAAGCACCAAAAGAAACAACCAAGTGTTGGTACAAGTTTGATTGATGAACCTGATGTTGAGTAGGTAATTGTTGAAGAAACAGTGCAAACAACAGACACAGTTCATATTGAAGAATCTGTTGAAGATACCATTGCTGATATTGAGAGAATGGTTGGTATTGAAACCGAAGCAGGTGGTTGTGATGATGAAGGGCCATCGTCGAGTACTGATTCTGAAGATAGAAGGGAAGGAGAGAGCAAAGAAAGAAAAAGAATAGAACAGGAGAGGATAGAGAAAGAAAGGAAGTTAGCTAAGGAAAGGAAACGCAAGGCTACGGGAGATGATGACACTACATATGAGCCATCTGAGGCTGAAGAAGATATATCTGTTGTCAAGCCTGCAAAAAAGAAAGGCGGAAAAAGAGTTAAGCATTCTGCATCTCAAAAACCAGAGTCTACGGCTAAGAAGTTGAGGATCAAGCTAAAAATAAAGCCTACTGAGACTCCAGTTGCTCCAACAGCTGAAATATCTTCTAAACATCCTCCATCTCCTCCTCCATCTACTCAGCCACTTCTAACAGTTTAACCACCAAGTGAGACTGCTCAACATGCATCTCCTCCTCCTCAACACACTACTAAAGAGGTTCCTGTTCCAATTCCTCCACCAGTAGTTGAACCTCCAGTTGTATCTCCTCCACGACAGCCATTGGGACTCCTCCTGCTGTTTCTCACGCATAAACAACATTATCGGCTCATCCTACGCAACAACATCCTCCAATAGACACAACCTTTGATGATTATTACTTTGATTATGTGGCTATTCCAAGGGGAGAAAATTTCACAGCCGATGATGTCACACCCTGACCCGCAGCGGGAATGGTAATCGGGGCATGATTGGGTTTTCATCAAAGCTCATGACATTTACTATAAAGTTTCATATTTATTATTTCTTTTTAAAGAAAAAGTTACAATAGACATACAAGCACAACATGTTCAAATACGTTTTTCATGACTTCTTTATTTTTCTTCTAAAGCAATTTCCTATGTGTTCCTTGCTTCAACCTGTCCACCTGTATCATGTGTAAAAATAGGGTTTTGGGTCAACAAAAGTTGGCGAGTGAATCTTATGAAAACATTTGAACGAATTTATTATATTGGTTATAAAAAGGTGCATAACCACATATGAGTAAACGTAAATCTAAATTTAATCACAAAACACATAACATCAAATAATGCACATGCACATGCACACACCAAATGATGAACAATGAGATCAAGGCTCAATCAAACGGAGCCGATCTAATGAGGCACGCGATGTTCAACTCGTCTCCAACGAGGAACTGATGGGCCTAATGAATGATTTGCACGCAACTTGACAAAATGTAAACACACATCACAACAAACAATATTTACATCACAAATTTAGATCATATAATGGTAATAGCACAAGTTTGAATAAACGAAATAATTAAAGCGACACATGATACACCCCAAAACATGAATAAAAAGGGGAATTTGTAAGAATTCACTCACAGTGGATGCGTTCCTTGATAATGATGAATGCGCACGAATTTATGATTCAACCGACGAGGGAAAACTAACCTAAATAATAACGTAATAATTCGATAAATAAATAAATTTCATTTGAAATTAATATTTTTAATTAGTGCTCTTAATGAGATATTTAGATTTATTTTTGTGAATTTAATGCAAATTTTTAGGCTTTAAAACCTTATTTTGAGGTATTTTTAACTAATTTTCAAAGAAATTAAAAAGGATTTTTAATTAAAAAACTTACCCTTTTTCCTAGGGTTGACTGGTCAACGGCCGGTTCAACCGGTTTAATTATTGGTACCGTGCGAGGTTCGAACTCGTGACCTCCCGTATACATGCACGCAGCTCTACCAACTGAGCTACGTGTCTAACCCGAAATAAACCCAATTTTAATTACTCTTATATACTTATTGGAATATATCAGAAATTATTTAATTTAAAAAGGTTTAAAACCCTTTGAACCGGCGACTATCCCACACCTCGAACCCGCGACCTATACGTTGCTTTGCACCCAGCCAACCAACTGGGCTGGGTGTCTAACCCGTTAGGATCTTGTTTTTAGTTATTCTTATATTCTTGCTAGCTTTAATCAGAAATTAGTAAATTCTAAAAAGATTTTTAACAGTCGAACCGGTGTGAAGAGTTGGACTCGTACCTGCGGCCTTGACTTGGTTTGCGCCCGGCCCAACCAGTTGGGCTGGGTATTTAACCCGTTATATTTAGAATTATTATTAAGTTTAACAACTTATTGAAAACCAACATGTTTTGGTTTTAAAAAAAGTTTTTACTTCAGGGAGAACGGTATTGCAGGGTTCGAACTCGTGACGCGTATGTTTAATGTGCACACAGTCACCACTGGACTGTGTGTCTAACCCGGTTAGAATATTGATTTTAATTATATACATAAACAACTCGATATTCATCTTCTTCATCAACTCAGAACTGAAAACTCAACTATTATCGATTTTAACTGTTTTGGGTTAACTTAATGCAATCTGAATGAATTAAACAAGAATTATGGAAAAGTTTAGAGATTATATACCAGTTGGAAACAGAACCCGGTTTTCCGGTGACCAAACTCTGGCGGGTTGCAGACAAAACTTCCGACGAACAGAGAGATTTCTTAACAGAGTATAAGATGTATTTTAGTGAGTGAGTTGAGCGAGTGGTGAAGTGAAAACGAGGGGTATTTATAGAGCGGTCAAACACTCAATGATTTCGGTTTCAAGATGTGAGATTTAAGGATCAATGATTAAGCTTCGGTTATGAATCATTGGTTCAATGTTTTTATTCCGGTATACACATTTTAAAGAGGGAAACAGTTACGAGATTTTTGGGTGTGATGATTTGAACATCATCTGGCAGTTACAGATCTGCCAGATTTGCAGGTCTTGCAGAATTTCAATATAAGGCTTAAATATTTTCAGCTATAGCTCATATGTGCGTGTAGCGTAGTGGTGAAGTCCGTGTGTGTATTAGGTAGGGACCCGGGTTCGACTCCCGGCTCCCCCCTCCCCTTTTTTTGTTTAACATTTTAAAATCTTAAATATTGTTAATTTATATATATATATATATTTTTATTCCTTTATTTAATCAATATATTAATTATCTAATTTATTTATTAGTTATGAAAATTACATTTTATAAAATGACAAAAAAAATGCATAACGAAACTTTTAGTAAATTCTAAAATTTTTAAACAGAGCAGGTTTTGGAACCCGTTTTACGACGCCTGTTACAGTATCCCCTACTTTTAGGAAATTTCGTCCTGAAATTTAGGTAGAAGTTGTAATAGGGATAAATTACAGGTATTTTGCATTGAGTCTTCGAGTTCCCGAGTAAGCTCAGGTTTTCGTTCTGACTCCCAACGTACTCTGACTAAAATCTGAATATCTCTTAACGGAAAAGGGTGGTGTGATGTTTGGATTTTTGATTGAAATGGTTGAATTTCCTGCTACAAGAATCGCTTTTTGATGCCTAAAGTATAAAAATGCGGAACATGGATAAACAGAGTTGATTGACTAGGTATGATTTCATGCATAAGAGTTTTGAGGGAATTGATACGTTCGAAAAGATAAGGTTATATCATAAAACAAAACTTCAACTATGACGATATTAAAAACTACACGGAACTTCTCATAACCGCCTGACAATGCTTTTGACCCTTTGACAAGAATACTTATATATAGGAAGTACCAGTGGCGTATCCACCATATTCTTGTCAAATTTTCATTGGCTTTGTCAGTAAGTTATAATTAGTTCCATGTGACTCTAAAATATACAAAACAACCACAACAGCCAAAACTTGAGTCTCGAATCTGAAAGGATACATGACTGAATGATGACAGTACCTCTCTCGTTTGTTATGATGAAGGGGCCAGTCTATGTAAAAGTGAGACACAACCCAACTTCTTTAAATGATGAGATCGAGATACGTCGAGATGTATGATGATATGAATGTTAAATCAATGAGTATAAAACAAAACTGTAATATCAATTCGCATTATAATTCTTGGATACATAAATTCCCAGTTTACAACTGGGATACGTAAAGATTGAGATAACATAAAGAAAACATAAGAACTAGACGGTTGGAGTTGAGTCTTGATTCTTGGTGAGGGAAGGCTAGTTGGGTGGTTCGTTTGGGCCATTATTATCTTCAACAGGATTGGCGTTGATGTTGTAAGCTCTTCCTCTTGCTGGTGGCCTAGTGGCTATGTTTTCTTGATTTACTTGGTTAACTGGGTTTGCTTGAGCTTGGGCGTTTATGATGTTAACCAATCGAGGGCACGTGTTTCTAAAGTGGGTAGGGTCGCCACAATTAAAACAAGCTCGAACATATGGAACTATGGGGTATTGAGGTTGTTGATATGATTGGATCATGTTTTGGGTAGGGGGTGAAGCTTGGTTTTGAGGGGTACGACAAGTTCTGCTCAAATGACCATAACTCCCACAATTAGCACACAGTCGACAAGGTACGGTAGATGGATGGTGATAAAAATAGGTGTTGCATTGAGGGTGCAGTCCAATGTAAGGTTTCTTACTTGGGTAAATAGAGTTGGGTGCTACTTGAGTGATTGGGATAGCTTGGAGGGGTACGGCTTGTGGAACTGGTTGATTGCCTTGGGTGACAGCAAAATTTTGCCCATCTCGTTTTCTCTTAGAAGTGAATTGAGAAGAGGATTCGGTCTGGGTGGAGTTTGAGGTTTCGGTTGATGCTTTATCCTTCTTCTTCTCCTCCTTAAGGTCTTTATTCCGTATGCGGTTTTCGGTGAGCTCTGTAGCTAACTCCATTGCTGCTTCCAAAGTTGCAGGTGTGATACTAATTACAGGGTCTTGAATTTTTGAAGGAAGACCTCGAATGTAGTGTTCGATCAAACGGTAGAGGGGAGTGAACAAGTTGGGGATCATCTGATTCAACTCAAGGAATCTCTTGTTGTATGTGGTGTGGTCGCCCTCCTTTTGTTTCAAAGAGTAGAACTCATCTTCTAATTTCTTGATTTCGCTTCTTGGACAAAAATGCCTCGTCATGATCTCCCTCAACTCTTCCCAAGTCAAGGTCATAGCATCCTCAGCACCTCGCTTGCCCTTCTCTGTATTCCACCATGTAAGTGCTACTCCGAACAAACGACCGGTAGCATATCGCACATTGCGATCATCGGGGCAGTCGCAATTGAGAAAAGTGTTTTCCATCTCCTCAAACCAATGGAGGAGAGCGGTGACATCTTCAGTCCCTTCGTATTTTGGAGGATCGTAGGATTTGAAATGCTTGAAGGTGCATTTAGTGGTATTTGGGGGAGGGTTGACAACGTTTGATCTTTTTGGTTGATTGGGTTGACGGGATTAGCGGTAAGGGCTTGTTGAACTTGAACTACGATGTTGGGTATTACGGCGGCCATTTGTTGAGCGATTTGGGCAGCCATGCACTCGCGGGATTTTCCTGATCTCATACTTCTACGAGAGAGACTAGAAGACATCTACAGGGAATACGTATCGAGAGTATGAGTTTGACGTTTTAGGTGTCATGTGTCGTATTTAGAAATGAACATTCACAAAACAATTGAAGAAAATTAATTTGCTACATCCATAGGATGTCTTGGGCTTTGCTCATGTTTGGGCTCCCATATGTCCCCTTATTTGGCCTTGGTAGTCATGTGGGCCCGCATGACTACTGGGCTCTGGTAGGGTTCATATTGGTGTTGGCCTGTTAACACCTGCGCCACCCGAATGAAAATCGTAAAACATGACAGCAAAGTATAAGGTTGGAGGGTGTCCTGGTATGGACACAATGACAACTCAAAGCAGGGTTAGTTCGAACGACATTTGGTGTGGCATGCTTTGGCCTAATAGGTCCTTCGTACTCTCATCGTTAGTCCCCAGGTATGCAAACTGGTCCGTTATATTGGATTTATACGAATGCCAACCTAGACAGGACGTTTCGACTACCGGTACTTGTACCCTTCCAGTTACTACATGCCCATCGTAGAACTCACTTTGATAAGATTGAAAAACGAAAAATGCCACAAAATCTTGAATAAAGGAAATATGAAGATGATTTGAATATGTGAACATTGAAATATGCGTGATGAATGTATATGTAAGCATGTTATGTTTGACAACAAGTATAACTCATTAAGTATCACACAAAATGATAGTGGAAGTGTTTGCATGCCTTTGTGTGTGTAATAAATACTAAACAAATAAACATCATGAGTTTGCATGTAACCACATAAACAATTAAAATAAAATCAACTATAGTATAGGCTCTAAGGGTCTAATAACCTATCCTATATCCCTATAGTCAAAAGCTCTGATACCAATCTGTCACACCCTGACCCGCAGCGGGAATGGTAGTCGGGGTATGATTGGGTTTTCATCAAAGCTCATGACATTTACTATAAAGTTTCATATTTATTATTTCTTTTTAAAGAAAAAGTTACAATAGACATACAAGCACAACATGTTCAAATACATTTTTCATGACTTCTTTATTTTTCTTCTAAAGCAATTTCCTATGTGTTCCTTGCTTCAACCTGTCCACCTGTATCATGTGTAAAAATTGGGTTTTGGGTCAACAAAAGTTGGCGAGTGAATCTTATGAAAACATTTGAACGAATTTATTATATTGGTTATAAAAAGGTGCATAACCACATATGAGTAAACGTAAATGTAAATTTAATCACAAAACACATAACATCAAATAATGCACACGCACACACCAAATGATGAACAATGAGATCAAGGCTCAATCAAACGGAGCAGATCTAATGAGGCACGCGATGTTCAACTCGTCTCCAACGAGGAACTGATGGGCCTAATGAATGATTTGTACGCAACTTGACAAAATGTAAACACACATCACAACAAACAATATTTACATCACAAATTTAGATCATATAATGGTAATAGCACAAGTTTGAATAAACGAAATAATTAAAGCGACACATGATACACCCCAAAACATGAATAAAAAGGGGAATTTGTAAGAATTCACTCACAGTGGATGCGTTCCTTGATAATGATGAATGCGCACGAATTTATGATTCAACCGACGAGGGAAAACTAACCTAATAAATAACGTAATAATTCGATAAATAAATAAATTTCATTTGAAATTAATATTTTTAATTAGTGCTCTTAATGAGATATTTAGATTTATTTTTGTGAATTTAATGCAAATTTTTAGGCTTTAAAACCTTATTTTGAGGTATTTTTAACTAATTTTCAAAGAAATTAAAAAGGATTTTTAATTAAAAAACTTACCCTTTTTCCTAGGGTTGACTGGTCAACGGTCGGTTCAACCGGTTTAATTATTGGTACCGTGCGAGGTTCGAACTCGTGACCTCCCGTATACATGCACGCAGCTCTACCAACTGAGCTACGTGTCTAACCCGAAATAAACCCAATTTTAATTACTCTTATATACTTATTGGAATATATCAGAAATTATTTAATTTAAAAAGGTTTAAAACCCTTTGAACCGGCGACTATCCTACACCTCGAACTCGCGACCTATACGTTGCTTTGCACCCAGCCAACCAACTGGGCTGGGTGTCTAACCCGTTAGGATCTTGTTTTTAGTTATTCTTATATTCTTGCTAGCTTTAATCAAGAATTAGTAAATTCTAAAAAGATTTTTAATAGTCGAACCGGTGTGAAGAGTTGGACTCGAACCTGCGGCCCGGACTTGGTTTGCGCCCGGCCCAACCAGTTGGGCTGGGTGTTTAACCCGTTATATTTAGAATTTTTATTAAGTTTAGCAACTTATTGAAAACCAACATGTTTTGGTTTTAAAAAAAGTTTTTACTTCATGGAGAACGGTATTGCAGGGTTCAAACTCGGGACGCGTATGTTTAATGTGCACACAGTCCACCACTGGACTGTGTGTCTAACCCGGTTAGAATACTGATTTTAATTATATACATAAACAACTCGATATTCATCTTCTTCATCAACTCAGAACTGAAAACTCAACTATTATCGATTTTAACTGTTTTGGGTTAACTTAATGCAATCTGAATGAATTAAACAAGAATTATGGAAAAGTTTAGAGATTTTATACCAGTTGGAAACAGAACCCGGTTTTCTGGTGACCAAACTCTGGCGGGTTGCAGACAAAACTTCCGACGAACAGAGAGATTTCTTAACAGAGTATAAGATGTATTTTAGTGAGTGAGTTGAGCGAGTGGTGAAGTGAAAACGAGGGGTATTTATAGAGCGGTCAAACACTCAATGATTTCGGTTGCAAGATGTGAGATTTAAGGATCAATGATTAAGCTTCGGTTATGAATCATTGGTTCAACGTTTTTATTCCGGTATACACGTTTTAAAGAGGGAAACAGTTATGAGATTTTTGGGTGTGATGATTTGAACATCATCTGGCAGTTACAGATCTGCCAGATTTGCAGGTCTTGCAGAATTGCAATATAAGGCTTAAATATTTTCAGCTATAGCACATATGTGCGTGTAGCGTAGTGGTGAAGTCCGTGTGTGTATTAGGTAGGGACCCGGGTTCGACTCCCGGCTCCCCCCCCCTTTTTGTTTGTTTAACATTTTAAAATCTTAAATATTTTTAATTTTATATATATATTTTTATTCTTTTATTTAATCAATATATTAATTATCTAATTTATTTATTAGTTATGAAAATTACATTTTATAAAATGACAAAAAAAATGCGTAACGAAACTTTTAGTAAATTCTAAAATTTTTAAACAGAGCAGGTTTTGGAACCCGTTTTACGACGACTGTTACAGATGATGTATATGTTGGAAGGCTTGGAGAGTTGGAAGCAAAGTTAAAGAGTGCTGATGAGAAGATCAAGATTCTTGAGTCAGATAGAGATAGTATCAGGGAGATTCTGAGGTTGGTCACTGATGATAACGAGAAATTCTTTCAAGCTTCACAGAAAGTTACGGTTTATGAGGAAAGGATTAAAGTGCTGGAAAATGAGAGAGAGGTTCTAAAGGCAACTCTCAGTAGCTATGAGACTGAAAATCAGAGGATAATCAAGAAGATGGAAGAGTATGAAGCAGAACAAGAATCGAACAACAGGCAGGTTGATATCATGAAGAAAATTCTTGTTCGAACTCTAGGCATCTCTCTCACAGATGAGATTGAGAAGATTGAGAGAGAGGAGGCTAGACAAAGATTTGCAGAAAGAGAACAAGCTTCAAAAGCTCTATCAGATGCAGAAGGCATAGGAAAGCAAAAGATTGATGATATTCCTGTCTCCAGCAAACCTGTGCTGAAGTTGCTGCCTCATCGGATCCTGTGTTTGAACAATCTACGCCGGAAGCTGAATCCGTGCCAGTATCTTCTGAGATAGTCGTCTACGATCCAACTGTTGACATAAGTAAGATGTGTGTGCTTTAGGGGGAAGGGATCTTAGAGTCAATGACAAAAGAAAAAGTGATAGCTCAGAGGGAATTGAAGAAAGAGATTGATGAGATGGTAGATGAAACGTGTGAAGCAATATAGAAGGAAGGGATTGAATCTGTACTTAACATGTTTGATAATGAAAGTATGATTGTTGATGCTTACATGAACGACTCTATTTTTTAACTAACAGATGAACAGGTTCAGGGGGAGTCATCGATCGAAGTTGATGAGACAGTGCCAAAACCCAAAGTCATCTACCTTGAGCACGATGTCGAAGAAGGAGAATACGTTCATAACTACTCGAAGGCTAATCTTGCAAAAATGTTTGGCCTAAAAGAAGATTCATTTGAGTTTGACTTTGAAGAGGAATTAAAGAACACAAGCTCAGAACCAAATGACTATGTTTTTGAAGACATCCCACAGGCAAACGATTATGACAGTGTGATCATTAAATATTGGGATTCAGATGATGATAATGAAGCGGCAAGGTATACAGGTGAAGGAACAAATGTGTTTCCTACCTTGACGAAATGACTGCTGAAATGAACGATGATATGGTAAAGCAAAAATTAGAAGAGGCAGTGAAAGAGGGCACGGCTCATAAACAACCGACAAAAGAAGAGATCATAGAAATGAAGAAAAAGTGGTTCAAGGAGATGCCGCCTGAAAGAAAGTTATGTCGTCCATTAGCTTTCTTCACTAGAGACCCTGATGCATCTCTGGGTGACATTATCAGTTGGGGATGGATTGAGGAACTAGTGTGTATGCTTTGAAACGTGAATTTGGAGTTCAATACTTCAGACGACTGGGTGATATAAAGACTCTGCTGTCACACCCCGACCCGCAGTGGAAAAGGTGATCGGGGCATGCTTGGGTTTTCATCAAAGCTCATGACATTTATTATAATGTTTCATATTTATTATTACAATTTAAAGGATATCATACAATCATAATTACAACATGTTCTATACATCTTTCTAGAATTCATTATTTTCTTCTAAGGCATTTTCCTATGTGTTCCTTGCTTCATCCTGTCCACCTGTATCATGTGTAAAAATGGTTTTTGGATCAACAAAAAGTTGGCGAGTGAATCCTATGAAAAACATTTAAACAAGTTTATTAAATTGATTATAAAATAAAGTGCATAACCACATATGAGTAAATGTAGATGTAAATTTATTCACAAAACACTTAATATTAAATAATGCACACACATACAATAATAGATTGTTTTGAGGCACGCGTTGTTCAACTCGTCTCCCACGAGGAACTGATGGGCCTAATGAATGAATTTTGAGGCACGCGTTGTTCTACGAACTGATGGGCCTAATGAATGAGTTTTAAGGCACGCGTTGTTCAACTCGTCTCCAACGAGGAACTGATGGGCCTAACAAATAATTTGCATACAACTTGACAATATGTAATACATAACAACAAACAATATTTACATTCTAAGTTTAGATCATAATATGGTATAGCACGAGTTTGAATAAACGAATTAGTTTAAGCGACACATGATACACCACAAAACATGAATAAAAAGGGGAATTTGTAAGAATTCACTCACAGTGGTTGCGTTTCTTGGATTGATGATGAATGCGCACTAATTTGGATTTAACCACGGAGAGAAACTAACCTAGATAATAAAATAACAGTTCGGTAAATAAGCGGATTTTATTAATCAATTTTAATAGGATTTTTGGATATATTTTTGTGAGTTTAAGGCTATTTTCTAACTTTACAAACGTTTATTTTTAATTGATTTTTAAATTAAATAAATAAAAAAAAATATAAAAAAATGTTGACTTTGACCGTTGACCGTTGACCATGACTGTTGACCGTTGACCGTTTCGGTCAGTTATATTGTTGCACTGAGTGAGATTCGAACCAGTGACCTCTCGTACGCGTGCACGCAGCTCTACCAACTGAGCTACGTGTCTAACCCGAAATATTTCTGTTTTTAATTATATTTATATACTATTTAACTTAATCCGAAAATCATTTATTTAAAAAGGATTTAATTGTATCAAACCGGTGATCTCCACAGGTCTCGAACCCGGGACCTGTGGTTTAGTTTGGCACACAGTCCACCGCTGGACTGTGTGTCTAACCTGGTAAATATTCCGGTTTTTATTATACTTAACATCTTACAGTGAGTTAACCCGGTTCGGTTTTAAAAAAAAAACATTTTTATTTCCGAGGATAGGGTCGTGATAGGGATCGAACTCGAGACGTGTGTTTCATGTTTGCACACAGTCCACTGTTGGACTGTGTGTCTAACCCGTTTATTATTCTGATTTTAAATAATCTTATAACCATAATCAACTTCGTCTTCTTCGCTCAAGAACACAGACGGCGATTCATTCAACTGTTACTTGTTAAATTAAATTAACGAACTTTATAAGCGATTGTAATGTGATGAACAGAGAGGGTTTGGGGAAAGAAAGTACCGGAACAGGTTGTCTTTTTCAGAACTCCGGCAAAGATTCGTCGGTTCTGTTTTGGGAACTTTGTCTGTTCGGATCAATTAACAGTTTTGCTTGATTAGATATGAAATTGAGTTACTAAACCATGATTAACAGGAGGTTTAGTTGATCATACCGATTAACAGGGTGAGTTCGGAAATTCCAGCGATTTTCCGGCGAGTACAGAATATCCGGCAACGTCGTCTGGGATTGATTCTGGGTGATGGAGTGATGTTAGTAATGGTCTAACAATGGAATGAAACAGAAGGAGTCGAGGTATTTACCGTGTTGATGAAAGTCTCGGTTTTCCGGCGACTTGCAGAGAATTCCGGCGAGTGAAATTGATTCTAGAATCGGTGCGATTTTGAGCGAAAAGATTACCAGAGGCTAGAGTGTGCATTTATAGGGAAGAATATCGATGAATTGGGTCCGATTTCTGTCTTGATTCGTTGGTCAATTATTCTCCGACGGTTATGACTGATGTCGCGGAACTGGACATCGGTTATAACCGATGTAAGAGTTAATAAGCACGCTAAGTCAAATGAAACCGACAATAATTGGCGAAGTCGTCGGGATTTCCGGCGACTGCGAAATGGGCGCGCTTGTTGACTGAATTTGATTTTGAGTTTTGATATATGAATTAATTGTTTTGATATATCAACAAAGAACACAAGTGGCGGAGTGGTTTGGTGTATGTGAGTTAAGTTGCTAAGCTTATATCCGGCTGACCCGGGTTCGAAACCCGGCATCAGCATATTATTTTTATTTCATTATTTTTAATAAATTTTCAATTATAAATTTTATATTCTAATATATTTATTAATTATGTATCGTTTAAAATTAATTTGAGCATTAAATACGCAACAAAATTTTTTAACGGGATGTTCGGTTAATAAACGAAGCGGGTTTGGTTAACCCGATTTTTGAAGGATGTTACAATATCCCCTACTTTTAGAAATTTCGTCCCGAAATTTAAGTAGCGGCATGTTTGTCTCAAAAGGATGGTGTTTTACTTTGACAATTGCATACTTAGAAGGGGGTAAGAGTTTAAATTTTGCTTGAGGCGGTAACGTTCCTTGTAAGGGTTGAGTACCCTGCTACAGGAATCGCTTTTTGTTGCCTACGGTAAAGAATATTTAGAAATAGAGTTGATTGACCAAGTATAATTTCATGCGCAAGAGTTTTGATATGTTTGGAAAGATAAGGTTATATCCTAAAACAAAACTTTTACTACTAAAACCTACTTGGAACCTCTCATAACCGCCTGACAATGCCTCTGATCCTTTGGCAAGAATACTTATATATAGGAAGTACCAGCGGCGTATCCACCATATTCTTGTCAAATTTTCATTGGTTTTATCAGTAAGTCATGATTGGTTCTATGATATGACTCTAGAACATAAACAAACACAACAACCAAAGCCTGAGTCCTAATTCTGATAGTATACATGTTTGAATGGTGACAGTACCTCTCTCGTTTGTTATGATGGAGAGGTTAGTCTATGTAAAAATAGAACACAATCCAATTTCTTTAAATGATGAGATGATATGAATGTTAAATCAGTGAGTATAAAACAAACTTCAACCAAGACATTACTAAATCCTACATGGAACTTCTCATAACCGCCTGACAATGCCTCTGATCCTTTGGCAAGAATACTTATATATAGGAAGTACCAGCGGCGTATCCACCATATTCTTGTCAAATTTTCATTGGTTTTATCAGTAAGTTATGATTAGTCCTATGTGACTCTAAAACATAAACAAACATAACAACCAAAGCTTGAGTCTTAATTCTGATAGTATACATGTTTGAATGATGACAGTATCTCTCTCGTTTGTCATGATGGAGAGGTTAGTCTATGTAGAAGTGAGACACAACTCAACTTCTTTAAATGATGAGACTGAGATACGTCGTGAGGTATGATGATATGAATGTTAAATTAATGAGTATAAAAACAAAACTGAAGTAGTGATTCGCATTAAGATCCTTGGATAAATTTCCAATTTATAATTGAGACACGTGAAAATTGAGATAACATAAAGAAAAACATAAAAACTAAGCGGTTGGAGTTGAATCTTGATTTTTGGTGAAGGAGACTAGTCGGGTGATTCGTTTAGAACGTCATTATCTTCAACAGGATTGGTGTTGATGTTGTAAACTCTTCCTCTTGCTGGTGGCCAAGTGGTTAGGTTTTCTTGATTTGATTGGTTAACTGGGTTTGCTTGAGCTTGGGCGTTTATGATGTTAACCAATTGAGGGCACGTGTTTCTAAAGTGGGTAGGGTCGCCACAATTAAAACAAGCTCGAACATATGGGAACATGGGGTATTGGGGTTGTTGATATGTTTGGATCGTGTTTTGAGTAGGGGGTGAGGTTTGGTTTTGAGAGGTGCGGCAAACCTTGCACAAATGACCATAGTGTCCACAATTCGCACATAGTCGACAAGGTAAGGTAGATGGATGGTGATAAAAACAGGTGTTATATTGAGGGTGAGGTCCAAGGTAAGGTTTCTTATTTGGGTAAGTTGAGTTGGGTGCTACTTGAGTGATTGGGATAGCTTGGAGGGGTACGGCTTGTGAGGCTGGTTGATTGCGTTGGGTGACAGCGAAAAGTTGCTCATCTCGTATTCTCTTAGAAATGGGTTGAGAAGGGGATTCGGTTTGGGTGGAGTTTGAGGTTTCAGTTGATGCTTTATCCTTCTTCTTCTCCTCCTTGAAGTCCTTATTTCGTATACGGTTCTCGGTGAGCTCTGTAGCTAACTCCATTGCTGCTTCCAAAGTTGCAGGTGTGGTACTTATTACAGAGTCTTGAATTTTTGAAGGAAGACCTCGAATGTAGTGCTCGATCAAACTGTAAAGAGGAGTGAACAAGTTGGGAACCATTTGATTTAACTCAAGAAATCTCTTGTTGTACGTGGCTTGGTCGCCTTCCTTTTGTTTCAACGAATAGAACTCATCCTCCAATTTCTTGATTTCGCTTCTTAGGCAAAACTGTCTTGTCATGATTTCCTTCAATTCTTCCCAAGTCAAAGTCATAGCATCTTCAACACCTCGTTTGACCTTCTCTGTATTCCACCATGTAAGTGCTATTCCAAGTAAACGACCAGTAGCATATCTCACTTTGCGATCATCGGGGCAATCGCAATTTAGAAAAGTGTTTTCCATTTCTTCAAACCAATGGAGGAGAGCGGTGACACCTTCAATCCCTTTGTATTTTGGAGGGTCGCAGGATTTGAAATGCTTGAAGGTGCATTTAGTGGTTTTTGGGGGAGGATTGACAATGTTTTGATCTTCTTGATTGACGGGATTAGCGGTAAGGGCTTGTTGGACTTGAACTACAATGTTGGATATTACGGCAGCCATTTTTTGAGCGATTTGGGCAGCCATGCGCTCGCGGGCTTTTCCTGATCTCATCTTCCTACGAGCGAGACTAGAAGACATCTACAAGGAATACATATCAAGAGTATGAGTTGGATGTTTTAGGGATCATGTGTCGTATTTAGGAATGAACATTCATAAAATAAATATAGAATAATAAATCTACTACATCCATAGGATGTCTTGGGCTTTGCTCATAATTGGGCCTTGCATGCCGCCATACTTCACCTTCGTAATCATGTGGGCCCCCATGATTACCGGGTTTTTCATATGGTTCGCATGTGTTAGCCTGGTTACGTACACTAAAACCCAGAGAAAATCGAGAAATATGTATGTAACGTATGATATTCGGAATGTATCCAGGTGTGGACACGGTGACACTTCAAAGTGGGGTTAGTTCGAACGACATTTGGTGTGGCATGCTTTGGCCTAATAGGTCCTTCGTACTCTCATCGTTAGTCCCCAGGTAGGCAAACTGGTCCGTTATATTGGATTTATACGAATGCCAACCTAGACAGGACGTTCCGACTACCGGTACTTGTACCCTTACAGTTACTACATGCCCGTTGCAGAACTCACTTTGATGGGATTTGAAAAATGAAAAATGCGACAAAATCTTGAATAACGGAAGTATGAAGATGATTTGAATATGTGAACTTGAAATATGTATGATGAATGTGTATGTAATTATGTATGTTTGACTGTAAGTATAATTCACTATGTATCACAAAATGTAGTATCGGAAGTGTTTGCATGCATTTGTGTATGTAATAAATATGAAAGAAATAAACATCATGAGTTTGCATATAACCACATAAACAATTAAAATCTAATCAACTATAGTATAGGCTCTAAGGGTCTAATAACCTATCCTATATCCCTATAGTCAAAAGCTCTGATACCAATCTGTCACACCCCGACCCGCAGCGGAAAAGGTGATCAGGTCATGATTGGGTTTTCATCAAAGCTCATGACATTTATTATAATGTTTCATATTTATTATTACAATTTAAAGGAGATCATACAATCATAATTACAACATGTTCTATACATCTTTCTAGACTTCATTATTTTCTTCTAAGACATTTTCCTATGTGTTCCTTGCTTCATCCTGTCCACCTGTATCATGTGTAAAAATGGTTTTTGGATCAACAAAAAGTTGGCGAGTGAATCCTATGAAAAACATTTAAACAAGTTTATTGAATTGATTATAAAATAAAGTACATAACCACATATGAGTAAATGTAGATGTAAATTTATTCACAAAACACTTAATATTAAATAATGCACACACATACAATAATAGATTGTTTTGAGGCACGCGTTGTTCAACTCGTCTCCCACGAGGAACTGATGGGCCTAATGAATGAATTTTGAGGCACGCGTTGTTCTACGAACTGATGGGCCTAATGAATGAGTTTTAAGGCACGCGTTGTTCAACTCGTCTCCAACGAGGAACTGATGGGCCTAACAAATAATTTGCATACAACTTGACAATATGTAATACATAACAACAAACAATATTTACATTCTAAGTTTAGATCATAATATGGTATAGCACGAGTTTGAATAAACGAATTAGTTTAAGCGACACATGATACACCACAAAACATGAATAAAAAGGGGAATTTGTAAGAATTCACTCACAGTGGTTGCGTTTCTTGGATTGATGATGAATGCGCACTAATTTGGATTTAACCACGAGAGAAACTAACCTAGATAATAAAATAACAGTTCGGTAAATAAGCGGATTTTATTAATCAATTTTAATAGGATTTTTGGATATATTTTTGTGAGTTTAAGGCTATTTTCTAACATTAAAAACGTTTATTTTTAAGTATTTTTAATTGATTTTTAAATTAAATAAATAAATAAAAATATAAAAAAATGTTGACTTTGACCGTTGACCGTTGACCATGACTGTTGACCGTTGACCGGTTCAGTCGGTTATATTGTTGCACTGAGTGAGATTCGAACCGGTGACCTCCCGTACGCGTGCTCTACCAACTGAGCTCCGTGTCTAACCCGAAATATTTCTGTTTTTAATTATATTTATATACTATTTAACTTAATCCGAAAATCATTTATTTAAAAAGGATTTAATTGTATCAAACCGGTGATCTCCACAGGTCTCGAACCCGGGACCTGTGGTTTAGTTTGGCACACAGTCCACCGCTGGACTGTGTGTCTAACCTGGTAAATATTCCGGTTTTTATTATACTTAACATCTTACAGTGAGTTAACCCGGTTCGGTTTAAAAAAAAAACATTTTTATTTCCGAGGATACGGTCGTTATTATTCTGATTTTAATTAATCGAACTCGAGACGTGTGTTTCATGTTTGCACACAATCCACCGCTGGACTGTGTGTCTAACCCGTTTATTATTCTGATTTTAATTAATCTTATAACCATAATCAACTTCGTCTTCTTCGCTCAAGAACACAGACGGCGATTCATTCAACTGTTACTTGTTAAATTAAATTAACGAACTTTATAAGCGATTGTAATGTGATGAACAGAGAGGGTTTGGGAAAGAAAGTACCGGAACAGGTTGTCTTTTTCAGAACTCCGGCAAAGATTCGTCGGCTCTGTTTTGGGAACTTTGTCTGTTCGGATCAATTAACAGTTTTGCTTGATTAGATATGAAATTGAGTTACTAAACCATGATTAACAGGAGGTTTAGTTGATCATACCGATTAACAGCGTCAGTTTGGAAATTCCAGTGATTTTCCGGCGAGTACAGAATATCCGGCAACGTCGTCTGGGATTGATTCTGGGTGATGGAGTGATGTTAGTAATGGTCTAACAATGGAATGAAACAGAAGGAGTCGACGTATTTACCGTGTTGATGAAAGTCTCGGTTTTTCGGCGACGTGCAGAGAATTCCGGCGAGTGAAATTGATTCGAGAATCGGTGCGATTTTGAGCGAAAAGATTACCAGAGGCTAGGGTGTGCATTTATAGGGAAGAATATCGATGAATTGGGTCCGATTTCTGTCTTGATTCGTTGGTCAATTATTTTCCGGCGGTTATGACTGATGTCGCGGAACTGGACATCGGTTATAACCGATGTAAGAGTTAATACGCACGCTAAGTCAAATGAAACCGACAATAATTGGCGAAGTCGTCGGGATTTCCGGCGACTGCGAAATGGGCGCGCTTGTTGACTGAATTTGATTTCGAGTTTTGATATATGAATTAATTGTTTCGATATATCACCAAAGAACACAAGTGGCGGAGTGGTTTGGTGTATGTAAGTTAAGTTGCTAAGCTTATATCCGGCTGACCCGGGTTCGAAACCCGGCATCAGCATATTATTTTTATTTCATTATTTTTAATAAATTTTCAATTATAATTTTTATATTCTAATATATTTATTAATTATGTATCGTTTAAAATTAATTTAAGCATTAAATACGCAACGAAATTTTTTAACTGGATGTTCGGTTAATAAACGAAGCTGGTTTGGTTAACCCAATTCTTGACGGATGTTACATCTGCCAGAATGGGATGTGAAGGAGTTGGTGCCGACCAAGACGTTTAGTATGAAATTGCGTCCACATGATCAACATCTATGCAAGATAATTAAGTTTGAAGTTGAACATGGTTTCAACTACTGGAAACCACACAAACCACGCACCATCACAAAGATTGATCCAGTAACACAAGAGAAGGATGTGACTTTGATTGTCAAAAGGCCACGTGTCATGAAGAATATGCCTTTGAAGAAAATAGAACAAGATTTTTACAAAATCTTCAAATGGTGGCACTATGATTCAAGTACTCGAGAGGCTGTTTTTAGTGTTGAGCCTGATGAAGGGTCGTGGGATATGTCTGAAGATCTATCTGAAACCTTGATCATACATAAGAGAATTTATGGGTTGTGGCGTGCGATCAGAGTTTTGGATCCGATGTGGCTTGTCAACTGCTCAGAGAAAGATATTGAGCGCCTATTCTTCATCAAGATTAGTTATGAAGAAAAAGATAAAGAGCAGGCCTTGCAGTTCCAGAAGATTGTAAACGTTTGTTATGGTAACAATATTAATTCAGGTAAAGACTGGAACACATCATGGAGAAAGCTTGAAGATAAAGAAAAGAAAAAGAAAGACCAGAATGAAGAAAGAATCGAGGCATGACGAAAGCTAGCTTCTCGAGAAAGATTCAAGTTCGGGAAAACGTACAATCGACCTCCTCCTACAGATCAAACTTCCATTGCTTCAGAGGAGCGTCAGAAGCCACCTAAGCGATTTTTTCGGATAATTCAAGTCAAATATGTTTGAAGATTTTTGCAGAAAAGGTTTGAAGACTGTCCAAGACTGCGGCAACATCCAAGGGGGAGTCTGTTGGTGCACATATGTCTATTACATAGGTCTAGGACGAGTCTGTTGTATAGATAGAGTTTCGCAGCATCAAAAGTTTTGGTTTGAAAGTTTTGTATAGGGTGTGGAATTTTCGCACGAAAATCTGTGAGGATTTTCGCACGAAAATTTCGTGCAAAAATCTCAAGGTCCTAGTCCCTAGTTGCTGTCAAGTCTTGCCTATAAATAGGTGACTTAGGATGTTTGTTTAGTATGCTGTTTTTGGTGATCAGAGGCGAAGCCCTGCTCAAGTCTGCAATCTTTACAAAGTTACAAGATACAGATAGTTAAACAGTAATCATCACGCTTGTTCTTTGTTTGTTCAATCAGCTAACAATGAATTCTGCCTCTGTTAGCTGAGCAAATCTGACCGGAAGCTCACAAGTTGGGTCCGATCCTAGCATTCACACTCTATAGTCTTCACAAAGCTCCTCGAGCATGGTACGAGAGTTTGTCAACCTATCTTTTGGAATGTGGTTACACTAGAGGCAAAATTAACATGACTCTCTTCACAAAAAGAATTGGAGACAATGTGATGCTGGTTCAAATTTATGTAGACGACATTATTTTTGGGTCAACTAATGAAGTGTTATGCAAGGAGTTCGAAAAGGTTATGAAAGCAAAGTTCAAAATGAGCATGATGGGCGAACTCACCTTTTCCGAGGATTGGAAGTAAAACAAAGAGAAGACGGGATTCTAATTCATCAAGCTAAATATATCAGAGACATTCTTGCCAAGTACAACATGAATGACTGCAAGACTGCAAGTACCCCGTTCGCACCTCGAACCGAGCTAACTCTCGATCCTCAAGGAAAAACCAGTGAACAAGTCTTTCTACCGCTCAATGATAGGCTCGTTGATGTATCTTACTGCAAGTAGGCTTGACATTATGTGGGCCGTCTGCATCTGTGCACATTTTCAGACCAATCCGAAGGAATTTCATGAGACAGCAGTCAAAAGAATTTTCCGCTATCTGAAAGGAACGCCCAAACTTGGGCTTTGGTATCCTAAAGATAGTAATTTTGATTTAATTGCATTTTTTGATAGTGATCATGCAGGTTGTAAGGTCGATCGAAAATCTGTCTCAGGAGGATGCCAATTCCTAGGAAATCGTCTAATATCGTAGCAAAGCAAGAAGCAGACAACTATGTCCTCCTCTACTGTTCAAGCTGAATATACGGCTGCCTACAGTTGCTGTTCACAAGTTCTTTTGATACAAAATCAGTTGCTAGATTATGGAATCAACGTCATGAAGACTCATATATTCATCAACAACGAGGCATGTCTAGGAATTGTGAAGAATCCAATCCACCACTCAAGAAAAAACATATTGAGATTCGCATTCACGCGATTCGAGATGCATACGAAAAGGTTTATATTCAAGTAGTACCGATTGACACTACGCAACAGAAAGCGGACATCTTTATGAAAGCCTTCGATAAAACCCGTTTCAACTAGTTGGTAACCTGGTTGGAAATGGTTAATTTCCTTAAGTGGAAATGAGCTTTGCTGAAATACCATTTGTACATATTTATGATATTGGTTAAAAAAACGTCCAACTTAAATGAGTATCGTAAAATTATGTCCAACAAAAAGATTTTCTGCAAATTTAAAATTTCATTTTCAAAAAAAAAAAGAGGGACATTCGAAAATAAAATTTTAAGGCGAAAGATATTCAGAAAATAAAAAAAATCGAGATCGAGAAAACTGCTAACTGTGTAAAGAAATTATAGAAAACTGATAACTCTGTTGTTGGTCTCTGAAACAGATAATGCGAAATCGAGAAGCTATGCAAAATTAAATCGGGGTACCAAGCAACGACGTGTCAGAAGATTCAGCTATACTCTCGAGTAAACTGCGATTAGGTGACAAAAGATAAAGCTTACACAAGAATTCTGGATACCCACAATTATGTGCTTCCTGCGGGTAACACGTTGCGGCATATGGCTTAATGGTCTTAAATCTTGCGTTGATAGATTGCCAAAATCTGAGATTTCGGGTCTTTATATCGTTTGTCATTTGGGGATATCATAGTCGCTCTTCTGTTGCATCCAGAAACATGCAGACCTACACACGATTATAATATTCTATCAAAAAGAGTCCAAGAGGCCAAAACCTTAAAATTGAAAACGCTCAAATCAAAAGAGCTAATCAAATGGAATCGTACCACAACGAGGTATCTGCCTAACCCTGGTCAGGACTGCAACTGGTCTCTTTGACTGCACGAAAGTGGATACCTGCTAACCATTGCAATGATCTTGTATCTCTCAGACGAATGAACTCGGTATACTCACCTGTTATGAAGAATCTTTGCGCATACCTTGATCGTGGGGGTATGTCCTGACGTGGGACTCGCGGACACAGTATTCTACTCTTCTAGCTGAAGTGGGGGCCATTGCAATTCATGTCAATATTACCACAACATGATAAAAAGCTCACCAAAAGCATGTTGAAAGAAGGATGCATGGATATAAGAGGACAAACATACTGACAATTTTTCTTGTGCCTCGATTATTCAAAATTTTAAAACAATTGACTGACAAGTGTTGACAGTATGATCTATTGCAGGATTGTCACGGAGTTTCAAACAGGGCTTCCGATTGTGAATAGCTTAAGTTCGATGTCGAAATGGCAAAATTTTTTATTTATAATCTCATTTTACCTAAAACGTGCATGATTTTCAAAAAAGTTTAAGATTTTCGAGCGTGTTTGTTTTGAGTTTTCTTAATTTGAAGAATACATTGAAAAATAATAACGCGGCGTAATTATCTTACCAGCGTAATTAATAATTATGTTGGTAGATATTTTTTGTATATAAACTCAATTTTTTTAATCGTCTCCTTGTTATTTTCTTTTAAACTCATCTTCAAACCAAGAAAGTCTCATTCTATTAAAACAAAAACTTGTTCTCTTTTCTCAACGATTCGAGATACATTTCGGTATGATTATAGGCTAACTGTGTTTTAAATCGTATCATCATTCACAAGAGGGTTCACTTTTTCTAAGCGGGAATCAGTGTGGTTTTTGAAGGGTTTCGGTTATTGGGTTTTTGAAGGGTTTATGAAGAAAACTTGAATATAGCGAAATTAACATGAATCCAGCGTACTTAATATGAATGCATCGTTTTTATCTCAAGATCGATGATGAGCGAAGTTAAGTCTTGAACGCGAGTTCAAGTGTAACACCTCGTGTTTTTACGTCCAATTAATTTCTGACACGTGTCCGGTAATCCTTGTGTGTCGTGTGCCAAAACAGAAGGGACCAAAGTCTAAGCGGGAATCAGTGTGGTTTTTTAAGGGTTTCGGTTATTGGGTTTTTGAAGGGTTTATGAAGAAAACTTGAATATAGCGAAATTAACATGAATCCAGCGTACTTAATATGAATGCATCGTTTTTATCTCAAGATCGATGATGAGCGAAGTTAAGTCTTGAACGCGAGTTCAAGTGTAACACCTCGTGTTTTTACGTCCAATTAATTTCTGACACGTGTCCGGTAATCCTTGTGTGTCGTGTGCCAAAACAGAAGGGACCAAAGTCGTTGAATCGCTTTAAATATCCTCGTTATGCCATAAAACAAAGTTGATGGGCTAAATATGAAAAATTCAAATTATTTATGATCTGGGAGGTGGATGCAAACCACATCACCTAATCCATATGGTCCGCAACCGTTTTAAAATTGGGGGCGCCTCAGAGGCCATACGGACTGCATGACCAAACCTATACGGTCCGCATGGCACTGCCAGCGAGCAGAAACATGGCAGAGCCATGTTCTGCCACCTCTTGATGAATTTGTCGCCTTCCTTACATGCTTGACACGTTATCGGACACCTATTCTCGTCCTTAGACACCTGGTAACCCCCTGTGATCATTCCAGGACCATTTAAGTTGATGAAAATTGAGTTGCAACATACTTTTCATCACCAAGTTCATCCAACTCTTGCTTATGGAGCTTCTGATTGATTCCAAGCTTCCCAATTCGTTCCTAGCATATACTTGGACCTATTGTAAGTTTATAATTCATGCCAAGTTGATTTTCCATAGCCTTTTGCTTAAGATTAAAGTCTTGTCGTAAAAACGACTTGACTTTGTTCTAAATTTGTGTACCTTACGCCTTTGTGCGTAAAGAAAGTTCCTACGTGTTCATAATGATGGAGGTGATAATCCCTCAAGAGGGCATCTCCAGATTTTCACGGATTCATGGCCAACTGACGAGTCAACCGAAAAGTCAACAGAAGTCAAACTGTCCAGTTTTGCAAAAATTCATAATTTGTGATTCAGATGTTATAAAATATGTTTTGATGCACTAATAACTTAAAAACATATACCAACTAATTCGGCTCGTCATAATCTTGGTCTAGCTTCGGTTTGCAACCGAGAGTCGTTATACTTGACTTTTCCTTGACTTTCGCTTCTGACCCGATTTAGCCACTTTGGCTACTAACTTTTGGTCACTTTAAGACCATATTTAAGTATAGGATGACTTCCTAAAGTTTTGCACTCGATTCGTTAGAAATCTGAGTTTACATACAAATTCCGCTAAAATTACATTAACTTTGCAAAAATGTCCTTTTTGTGCAAATCATGATTTTAAACACCCATGCATGTAAATATAAAACATAAACTAATTTGTAAACGTAATTTAATTATGTTGATGTCAAGAATCTGATTATAACCTGAGTTTTCACAGAAGATACGTTTATGGCATTTAAATGGCTAAATTGCCCTTTTTGGTGTTTTAGAAAGATTAAACATGGTTTTACCCTCAAAATGAAAAGTTTAGTGATATAATATGATAAGTAGGACGTATTGGGATGTTTATTCAGATTACGACCTGAATGAAGGTCTAAGATTCGTTAAATGCCAAGAAATGACCAAATTTCCCCTTTTTACGAAAAATGACGTAAAACAATCTTTTTGTAAACAAAACTTAAACCTACTGATGTAATAAGTCAAATGACATATTTTTGGTATATAAAACAGGTCCTAACCTCAGTTTATCTCAAACATCGAATATAATGGCATTTACCGACTTTTACGCCTTATCAGCGCATAGTATGGTTTAAAACCATAACTATGAGCCAAGACTTGTTACCTGCTGATTTATAAACTTGTTTTCAACATCTTAACAGTAAGTACAAGTCCCGAACTCAGAATCCCAATTTTGGCTTCAAAGCTATGTGTGAAATTACTAAAATGCCCTTACGGGACATAAGTTATTCCAAAACCGCCAAACACACATATGTTTGAAATCCTACTGTTATAACATTTTAGAATAAGTATTTTATAGATTTATAAGGATCTGACATCAGATTTATTTTAAACATCTTTTATATACCTTAAAATGACCAATATGCCCTCATAAGACATAATTCGGTTTTAAATATACCTCGGGCCTATCTTCTGCAAAGCTACTGATTTTATAACTTATTTTAAACGTATATTCATATCGAACTTGTATATCACTCTCTCGGTTACCCGGTTCCGCCTATGTGCGTTCGGTTAAGCTTAGGTAGCTAATTTACGTACTTAAAACCAAAAGGGGTTTAACTTTGTCATTTCTCTATCAAAATCTAGAATATTGTTGGTTTACCAATATTAGACAAGTTTATATACTTGTCAGGTCCAACTAACATCCTATTCCGGTCACCGCTTAATCTAGCACATCGTATTGTATTGTTTTAACGTAAGTCTAACCGGTTCAAGTTTAAGACTTTATTAAGAACCATTAGCATTCTAATATTGGTTAATAATTACCATCACTCAAGACTAAACGCCTTCCGGTAAATTGTACCTATACTTGCTTTGATCTTCGGCTGAGTTCTGACTGTCCGAAGACTTAACTTCAAGTAAATACCCTTAACTTATTTTCCCTATACGGGCTTGGGATACAGTAAATTATTACCACTTGGTCGGGTATGGGATTATGTTTTATCCAATTGTGATAATTATCAAAAATCTTGCATAACCCGGTTTTAATCTGTTTTGTCTGAAACTAAAACATTGGGGGTGGACTTGACCGTGTCTGGGATATGCTTGGCTCACTAAAGTACTAGTGGCCAAGACAATATAGCATGGCGTGTAGGCATAGACTGGGTAATTGCTATCTGCTTTCTATGTGAAAGTTCAGAGTGGCGTGTCAGTCGATCAGGTCTCGGTTTCTGTACCGGGCTCCATATGTAAAAGCCTGACATGTAAATCTATATACAAGGTCATTTGTACTATCCCAAATTATTTATAAAAATGTGCCAAGTGCACCTAAAACCATTTTCGAAAGGATTTACAAAATGAGTCGGTTGAGTGTATTTGCCAGTGTAAACTGACGTATTTTCAAAGATTAAAATACAGGTACAAGTACGAAATAGGCCGGAAGCTGCGGGGCGTTGACATTAAGGAGTTGCGACCTTAGAGTTGAGCCTGTAGAGTCTGTTATCATTTTGTGTATGTTTATTTCCGATCTGCCTGTGGATCTTATTACAAGCCTTGATGTATATTTGTGTCTCGAACTCTTGAACACTTTATGGTTTGTAATAGTTTAAATTTTCCTCCAAGCCTTCTGCTGTGATGCTCTGTGTTATAATTGGTTATGATGATATCAACTGTACGTCACGATACTCCCCACCGAGCCCAGCAGAATACACGTGGAAATCGGGGTGTGACATCAAGCAACCGGGCAAAATTGATTAATTACGCTGGTAGTACAGTGTAGATAAGCTTCTACGCTGATCTGAACTCAACGAACAAAGAATTAACTACGCTATCACTCTCTAGCCTAGATAACTGGCGAATTTAATTCAGTTCTAGCGTAAATACCCGGCGAAGTTACCAGCATTTTTATTTATAATTTATTTTCAATTAAACCTTTGTAAATCACTCTAATATTCTAATATATATCTATATACATCCCGGATCTCACTTGGCTCATTTTCATGTGTACAGAAATGGTTAAAGAAGTATTCTGGGATCCAACCATGAAACATAACCAGCCCGTAGCACTTGATGACAATGTAAAGGCTTTTGAAGATATGATGGATTGGTTATCCAGCAGCAAAATCAGCTATGTTGTTCAAGCAAATCCCGATATCTACACCATACACATTGAAGAATTCTGGAAGTCTGCGAAAGTCACATCTGTCAATCAAGTCAGGCGAGTAACCTCAATAGTTCCGAAACAAAGGTCATCGTAACTGAAGAAAGAGTTAGAAAAGTTCTGTGTCTAGGTGACTCTTCAAGAGATCCTCTAAGGTTGAGCAAAGACGATATTCTTGACGGTTTTCAAAGAATGGGTTATGAGGGAGATTTCAGAGGGAAGAATGAGATAAAAAGGAATGGGCTAACAAGAGATTGGAGATACATTCTGCACACGTTTGTGGTAAGTATTGCTCATCGAAAGGGAGGATATGATGGTTTAAACCTTGAATGCTCAGCAGCAATGCTTAATCTATGTACAAACCAACCATTCAACATCTCAGGTCTAATCTTTAGCTGCATGGTTGACATTAACAATGGACCATGGGCAATGTATCCCAGGTTGGTACAACTGCTGATAAACAATAATCACAA
Source organism: Scalesia atractyloides (assembly GCA_947069175.1). Lineage (NCBI taxonomy): Eukaryota > Viridiplantae > Streptophyta > Magnoliopsida > Asterales > Asteraceae > Scalesia > Scalesia atractyloides. The sequence continues at coordinate 33,406,721 of CAMTDV010000015.1, read as the reverse complement.
AGACCTACCCTCACGATACATGTTTTTGTTGCCAAAAGGAAGGCAACTGACGGAACTAAGGACTGAGCAATGGTGATGCTTCACAACCACATGTACAGAGCCGAAAGACTCCCTTTGGTGCAGGCAACCTACAACAAATATAGAGAGGAAGTAAGACAAGCCAGAGAATGTCAAGAAAAACAAGCTGCTGGTGATGAAGTCGAAGTTGAAGAAGAGGTGCCTTTGGTTCAAAAAAGGAAAGACAAAGGAAAGAAGAAAGCTGAAGAAGAACCTTCCAAAAAGAAGAGCAAGAAAGATACTTCGGGTACTGAGCGATTAATGGAAGATAGTATTCGAGCTGGATTGTCTCAAGAAGAACTAGAACAAATGCAAGCTATTCATGCAGTGAGGGAAGCAGAATAACATGAACGTCGATTAAAGAGAAGAGAAATGACCGAATTAGAAACTCTGGTAGTTGTGACTGAAGAACAAAAAAATCTGGATCATTTTGTTGAGAGTCTAATCAGTGATCCAGCTGAAATCGGTCCAAGCAAGTCTCCAGTACAGAAGAAACGAAAGATCGACGAAGGTTCTTCAAAAGATGCACAACCAAAACCCAGCAACCAACTTCGGCTACTCCACCACGAGCTCCGACCAGGCCACGTCCTTTCCAAGATCTTTACGATCGTCTCTCAAAGGACATCGGAAAGTTTCCTGCAAAGGAATTCTGTTTATTAAAGAATCAGGTGAATGACACAAACTTGCTCTGTGAAAAGCTAAAAGAGCAACGAAAGAAGAATAAAGAGCTGAGGTTGTACGTGTCGAAGCAGACTAATTTTATCAGATTCCAACAAGAGGGCTAGAGAAGCTGCACGAGCTTGTGCAAGATCTATACAGAGCTGCAAACAAAGAACCCAGATACTCAAGCGAAGACATCTTTGATTTCGATAGCTTCAGAGAAAGAGAAGAGAAACGCAAAACTGAACCTGCTGAAAAGAAAAAGAAACGTCTAGACTCAGCAGTGGAAGTGTCTGTTGGTGACGATAGTGATGAAGAAGAGGTTGATAGGCTTGAGATGCCTGAAAAGTTTTTGGAATGGGATTGGAGGATGAGGTTGTCTATGAATCAGACGGAGGGGATGAATTTGCACCACAACACCCTGAATGGTTCAAGAAAGAAAGAGCCAAGTTACCAGACTTTTACCAAGTTATCACAATAGAAAAAACAGAGGTAACGAACCGAATCATCAGTTGGAAGTACGACAATCTAACGGGGTGGTTTATTGTCAAGCGTAGAGGAGGAGTGATCCAGTATTTCCGCAACGCAAACGCTATACAGAGCTTACCCACATGGGATATCACAGAATTGAGCAAGCATGACATGATCAATCCCACCAACAGCAGCATCGGTGGAGATTTTGAAAGATTAATCTTGTGAGACTACGCTCGTGGATTCACCATTTTCAAGCCTCAACACCCACGCCGAAGAGTATCAAAGAACACCAAAGACCCTCTCACCGGAAAAGGTAGGGTTACGTGGGTTATACAGCAGGGTTAAGCTTCCTCCAGAACAACATGTCACACTCAAAGATTTCAAGAAATGGTTTTATGATGGCCAACCGGGTGAAGCCGTGATTTGATCGAACTCAAACGAAGATATAAGAATACTTGACCCCATGGAAGTATTTATGTTCTGTTGGTCTGACTTAAACGTTCTCTATGGAAACAAAATCCACGTCGGGGCAGGTAATGTGCTCTTGGAGGAAGGAATGTTATTTCAAAGAGCAGTTGGGCGCGCCAGAGAAAGAAAGATTGAAATGATGGAGATCTTGAGTCGAATTGAAAAACCAAGTCAAGAAAAGGCTGCTGAAGAAGCTGCAAAGACACCATCCTCCTCATCTAATCTAACAGATCCTCCAGCAAGACCTGATCCACCAGTCATCATCATACTACCTCCGACTTCATCCACATATGAAGTCATTATGGAGGACCAACCAATCAGTTAAGCTGTTACAAACCAACCACCAACTATCAAAGAACAACCAGACCAGTCTTCTGAGAAAGCTGCAACAACCCCAGAACCGGAGTCAAACAAGTGAAGAACAGTCAAGTATGTAACGATCTAGGGGGATATTGTTAGAACTTTTGAGATCGTTGTTACTTGACTTAGATAGCTTTTGGATAAGTTTTATGTTAGACTATAATACTTTTGATAGTTCAGGGGTTAGAAATGTAATTTTGTGGAAACTATGTACTGGCGGCGTAATTAATGACCTGGCGTAATTATTAATTACACCAGGTAGCCAGATACTATATATATGTTCTTGAATGAAACCCTAGCTCAAAGGTTATTGGACTAGTGATTTTGGTGATTTCTATTGTGTTGTTGCTATTATTCTTGTGCTTAATCCGAATATCCAGGTGCTTAAATCGTTATATCCATTGGGATTACAAATACAACACTTGTTGTCTGATCCATAACAAGAATCTTCACCTTCTTATCTTGATTTTTCTTATTTTAGACATTCAAACACCTAATCTATTAGTGTTTGTGTGTTGACAATCAAATCACTGTGATCCATATCAGCTTTAGGACTCACACTTATAAAAGTTAATATCGGCACTTTTAGCCTAGGTTCACCGGTTTAATTTCATAAAATTTACAAGTTTTCGTATCGGTTCAAGTTTGGTGTGTTTGGGAGAGGATAAAGATTTTCACACGAAAATCCCAGTTATTTTCGCACGAAAATTTTTGATAAGTTGTTATAACATTAGTGAGAATTTTCGTACCAAAATCGTGTTAAAATCTTGAGAAATTTTCGCATGAAAATTATGCTGATTCATTGTGTTTGAAATATTGTCTAACTTTTGCGCGTCTCTCTATTCTACAGGAAAAGTTAGCAGTTTTTCAGGCAATGCACAACTCATGTTGCTTATTAGATAAAGATGTGCCAGAATACGCGCCATTTGCACAATATCATGAGTTTATGACACGACTATCGATATTTCACGCACTTACAGCGCAACCAGATGTATACGAGTCACATATTGAAAGATTTTGGGATGCGGCAGAACTACAGCCAGAACTGAGGGCCATTGTGTCAGATGTTAGAATCAGAGATCAAGATATTGCAGTCACGATTACAGAAGACCTGATTTGGAAAGTTTTGCAGATAGACGACAAAAGTGACTACCTAATGGGATTTATATAAAAGATGGTAAAGGGATGCTTTTTCAGAATGGGGTACAACGGCTGCATGAACTCAGCACCGTACAAGATAAACAGACTCGGTCTACCCTATCGATTCCTTGTTCATTATGTTACAAGATCTTTCAGTCACAGGAAGGGTGGATGGGTCGATCTAATTGACTACCAGATGTGTATGATCGTTGCCCTTATTCTCAACAAGCCTTACAACTTCAGCAAGTTGGTTTTCGAACAGATGGTATTGAATCTAGGAAAGGGTCGATTCTGGCAGTATCCTAGCTTTATACAAATGATACTTGATCACTTGCATCCCGATCTGGAAAAGGATGAAGATGATTTGCTGGAGTTAGAGTACATGTCCCCGTCTGATCTTCCTAACTACAGCAATTACAGAAAAGGCGGCAAGGCTTCGGCTTTCAAGCCTACTTTCTGATTATTCGTCAACAAAAACTACCGAGCTCCTCCAGGTGAAAAATGGAGAAATGAAGGTAATGGAGGTGAGAAAGAAGAGTTGGACGTTATGGAGAATTTTCAGGAGAAGTGTAGTCATTGGTACGTAAAAGGCGATGGCCAAAAAAGTAGAGGACACTATACTCGACAAAAGGGTGCGACCACCTCTACTACATCAAAGCGCAAGAAAGCTGTGGGATCTTCATCATCCACCCTAAACATCAAAAGAAGCAGCCCAGTTTGTTATGGGGTCAGTTGATGAACCAAAGCCTGAGGAAGTTCCCAGTTCTAAGCCTGTTCAAGAGGAAGCGAATGTGGAGAATGTTGAATCCATGGCTGGAAATATTGAACAACAAGCTTTTGGTTCTGTTGCAAGAGGTTATGGTGATGGTGATGGTGATGATGATGGATCATCTTCTGGTCCTGATTCTGAAGATGAATTGAAGAAACAGGAAGAGGAGAGGAAAAGAAAGGCCTTAGAGGATAAAAAGAGAAAAGAAATTGGTGATGACGATGTTTATTTCTTTTTGTCTGATTTGAGGAGGAGATTACAGTGGTTAAGCATGCTAGAAAGCCAGCTGCTAAACGTGTTAAGAGAGTTGTGTCGAGAAAGCCTGAATCTGCGGCTGGAAAATTAAGGATTAAGTTGAGAACTAAAGCTGCAGATCCTCCTATTGCTCCTACTACTACTGCTGAAATGTCTGCTCCACCTCCTCCTCCACAACCTTCTCCACGACCAATCTCTCCACAAAAGCCGCAATCTCCTCCACCACAACACTCTGCAGCAGATGCTCCTATGCCATCTCCTCCACGTCCACCTATTCTGACTCCTCCTACCACGTCACAGCCAGAACATCAATCAGCATCTCACCCTACACAAGGAACATATGATAAAGGGTTTGATGATTTCATTTTAGATTTTGGGGATGTTCCCGGTGGAGAAGCCTTTTCAGCTGATAAAGTTTATGAAAGTAACCTTGGAGAATTACAAGCAGAGATTAAGAAAGCTGAGGAGCGAATCAAAGAGCTTGACTCTGGTAGAAATGATTTGAGGGAGATTCTGATGATAGTGGTTGACGATAATGATAGATTTATGCAAGCATCTCAGAAAGTTTCTACCTATGAGGAAAGAATCAAGGTGTTAGAGAATGAAAGGGAAGTTTTGAAGGAGACGCTTAAAAGTTATGAGACAGAAAATGAGAGGATGATTAAGAAGATGGAAGAATATGAGGTCGAACGAACGTCTAATAACAGGCAGATTGAGTTAATGAAGAAGATACTTGTTAGATCTCTTGGCATCTCTCTAGCTGACGAAATAGAAAAGATTGAGAGGGAAGAGGCTAGACAAAGAATTGCAAAGAAAGAACAAACTTCAAAGGCGTTATTAGAGGCTAAAGGCAGAGGAAAGAAAAAGATAGAAGGTTTATTTGTGGAAAAGCAGCCAGTGCCTGAAGTAGTTATGCCTGCAGAGCCTGTGTTAGAACAATCTGAGCCGGAAGCTGAATCCGTGCCAGTATGTCTTGATATGGTAGTGTACAAGCCTCCTCCTCCACGGTTTGTCATGGTAGGGTTGCCTCGTGATGTTGAAATAGATTATTCAGGGCTTCCAGAAAAGCATCGAAAGTTTATGCAGAGGAAGCTAGAGAAAAAGCGCCAGATGGATAAAGAAATTGAAGAAGAAGTTGAGTCTTATTTCGAAAATGTAGAAGTTGATAGTGGTGTCAGTGGTAGGAAGGATGATGAGGTTGTTGGTAGCTCTAGGGTTCGTGTATCTGATGATGTTATGAATGAAAACTAGATATTTCAGTGTACTTAAATGACTCTGCTAACCAACATTCTGTAGATATATTTCAGGGGGAGTCCAGTGATTTGGCACAAGTCTCAGGGCAAGCAGGAATCCTCACAGCATCTTCATCATCAGTTGTTTCTGCTATGCCCAAACCAAGAATATTCTATCTAGAACATGATGTCGAAGAGGGGGAGTTTGTACATAACTTCTCCAAGGCCGAATTAGCAGAGTTGTATGGTCTCAATGAAGAATCATTTGTGGTTGACTTTGAAGATGATCTGAACAACACAAGTGTCGAGCCAAATGACTATGTGTTCCAGCCTGTTCCAGATGCTGAAGATTATAATCATGTGGTTATCGAATATTGGGATTCAGACGGTTCTGATGACAATGATGCTACGTATGCCGGAGAGGGTACAAATGTCTTCCCAACATTTGCAGAAATGTTTTCGTCTGCAAATGATGAACGATTGAAGAACTAAGTTGAAGAGGCAGTAAAGTCTGGATCAGTGCCTCAGCAAATGACAAAGGAAGAAATTATTGAAATGAAGAGAAGATGGTTCAAAGAAGTTCCTGTAGAGTGAAAGTATTTACGTCCTTGGCCTTCTTTACCCGAGATCCTGATGCTTCATTTGGAGATATCATCAACTGGGGATGGATTGATGAGCTGAAGGTCTATGCGATCAAAAGAGAGTTTAGGGTGCAATACCTCAGACACTTAAAGGATATAAAGACATTGCCTCACTAGGATGTCACAGAGTTGGTGCAGTCGAAGCTTTTCAATTTAAAGATCAAGTTTCACGACAGAGAGTCGTGGAAAGTCATCAAGTATGAAGCCATGCACAACTTTCCTTGTTGGAAACCTCGTTATCCAAGAAAAGTGACGAAGACTGATCCGGTCACTCAAGAGAAAGATGTTACTTTGATTGTGAAGCGGCCTCGTGCAATGAAGAATATGCCGCTCATGAAAATGGAACAAGACTTCTACAAAATCTTTAAGTGGTGGTACTATGATTCGAGCACAGGTGAAGCTGTTATTTGTGTTGAACCCAATGAAGACTCTTAGAAGATCATCGAAGAATTATCAGAGTCTGTCAGTGCTCACAAGCACATTTACGGGTTATAGAGAGGATTGGATCCTACGTGGTTGGTCAACTGTTCAAAGAAAGATATTGAACGTCTATTCTATGTGAAGATCAGCTATGATGATAAGGATGAAGCTCAAGCTCTGCAGTTTCAAAAATTGCTAACGTTTGTTATACACATGATATTCACTCAGGTAAAACATGGATCACATCCTTGAGAGAGCTTGAAGCCAAAGAGAAGAAAAATGAAGACAAGAAAGAGGCAGAGATTGAGGTAAGATGTAAGATTGTTGCTCGTGAAAGATTCAAGTTTGGCAACACATACAATCGACCTCCTCCAACAGATCAAACTCCTATTCCTTCTGAGGAGCGTCGAAAGCCTCCAAAGCACTTTTTCGGTTGATCGAGTCATATACTTTTTAAAGATTTTTGAAGAAAAGTTTTGAAGGCCCTCCAAGACTGCGGCAACATCCAAGGGGGAGTCTGTTGGTGCACTAATGTCTACTGCCTACGTCTAGGATGAGTCTGATGTATAGCTAGGGCTCGTTACTATCAGATTTATTAAGTTCATATTTTTGTCAGAATTTTCGCACGAAAATTATGGGAATTTTCGTACGAAATTCACCACATCCCAGTCACTATTGGTGAGATTTTGTTTTCCTATAAATAGGTGACTTGAGGTGTTAGTCTGAAATGCTGTTGTTGGAGATCAGAGGCGAAGCCATGCTCGTTCGAGTCTGTAATCTTTTCAAGTTAATTAATATAAGATTCAGACGTGTTAAACAGTATCCTCATACTTTTCGATTGTTTGTTCACTCGGTTAACAATGAATTCCGCCTCTGTTAGCTGAGCAAATCATACCGGGAGCTCACGAGTTGGGTCCGATCCTACACTCACAGACATCACATTGGTTTATACAAGACATTACTTTGGTTTAAACAAAACATTTCTTTTGTTGATTTATGGTGAGTGATTGTAAATAATGAGACATGTGTAATATGATAAAAGCATGGTGGATACGCCATTGGTACTTCCTATATATAAGTGCTTTTATTATATTACATTTCGTAACGTTATCTAAACCACTTCAAACAAAATACAAGACAAGACATCTTTTATACAAGACACGGCATTTTTACACAAGATATAACATATTTTGGTTATTAAGTTAACCTTTCTTTGTTTCTTTTGCATCATTTGACTTTCACATGATTTCATCAAAACAATCATTTTATAAGTTTCATGGCTACTTTTGTATAGTTACACTTTTTTTAAACATTCAAAGACATGAATTATCATCACAAAAACCTATGTTACTCACATGTATTTTTATGCTAACGTATTTATTTTCACATATGTTTCAGGAGCGAATGTTTGAGGTTTATCATGCTACACTTAGGGCGGACTCGGGCCTTAGTGATTTAAAATCAAGAAAGACAATTTAATTTATGTTATCTTTTATGTTTAAATCCAAGACAATGTAAACAATATTATTCAATAATACGAAACTTTAATTACCATGGTTGTGAAACAATATTCTGTTACTTGACTCCCCGACGTTTCCGTCGCGGTTTGTTGTTTTACGCGGTAGGGTGTGACAAAACTTACTTCTACCATATGCTTGCCAAGCGATCAAACCTCCTCCTTTTTAACTATAAACCTTTTTGAATATCAAGTGGACTTTGGGAAGGGTTAGGCTTGGGCTAATGCTAGGTGATTTTTGGGTTAGTAGTTTGTAAAATGGCAAAAAAGCGTAAAAAGCGTCGGTTGTCGTAAAAACTATTTGTTGTTGTGACATTTATTTGAACTAAGCGTATTCAAACAAGATTTTTGAAGAACTTGTTTGGTTATTGCAAGGACTATGTTTTTTTATATCACAAGATAACCGATCTTTTTACTAAAACAAATGAGTTTGAACGAAAAAGGTTTTGGTGGGTAATGAGTGTTTGTTTTGTGGGTCTTTGAAACGAAAACGTTTAGGCTTAAAGGGGTTAACTTGGGGATATTTTTTGTAGGGGAGTAAAAGAGGAAAAATAATGGTTTTGAATGAAAATGAGCTAGCCCTAATGCCTCCATTAATTACTTACTTGGGTTTAAGTTGGTAAGGACCGGGAATGTATCGTCTTGGCAAGTTCTAGAGTCGTAAGAACCAAGCGGCTATTCACACAAGAAACAAAAGGTGAGCATTTAGTTTAAATATGTATGCTTGGTAAAGTCTCAAAACTTACTTATTGTGGGAATGGGTTTATAGTGTGAACAAGTATATATAATCAAATTTAAAAGGCTTTGTCATGCCTTGTTTTTAATTTTCTTAATGGGTTCTTTTTATCACGACGCTATCGGTTGTAAATTTGTAAAACCATAACTTTTTAGAACTTGTTATTCCCAAACTAAACCAAGACAAGTAAAAAAATGAAAATTTTTGAAAAAGATTTCGGGTGATTAGCAGTTCTAATGCGAGTTTTGTCTAAGGCTTGTTATTACGACATGTAAGATTCAAGGTTTTAGCTTCCCTCCCCCCCCCCCCCCCACATCCACACTTAAATTGCACATTGTTCTCAATGTGTCCAAAAATAGGTTTTTCGATTGATTCGAATGTGTAAAACCAGGTTAAAAACTAGATTTTATGTTACTAGGCATCTAGCCACGGGACTGTGTTGTCCGGGCACGACCCCGTGGTTAGATTGCCAGTAACAAAATTGTACGGAAGGTTGACCACGGGGCGTGTTCACTAGGCCTAGCCCATGGTCAGTTACCTGACCAAATTATTTTTCTGCAGACCTCCGGGCGAGGGGTGTGTTGGGTTGGGCACGACCCCGTGCTGCACATGCTAAAATGTTGGAAAAGTTGTCGGAAGGTACTGTTTACGTGCATGGGGTGCCTTTTTTACATCCCTTTGATAGTTTTCATATTTTCCCGTTTGCTAGGACATTCCACAAGATCAAAGCACCACAACAATTACTTAAACCATCATATATTAGAGTGCAAGTTACAATTGGTCCTAAGATAATTCCTAAAAATTTAAGAATTACAAAAGTCCTAGAATTAGATAGATGCACATGCTAATATGTCTAGAGGAGGTTCCGGAGGAAGGTCATCCCATCCGATTGGGATACTGACTTCTTGCGTGAGGTTCCAATCTTCTTGCGGGAAGATCAGTTCCATGGGAGACATCGCAAGAATGTTCAACCTTTGGTGCAAAAGGTTGATTTCTTGGAAGCTATTTTCTAGCCCCACCATCAAGTAGTTGATACGGTCGATGAGGACCTCTTCCACCTTTGTCATTTTGTCGATAGCCTCCCTTAGAGCATACACATAGCGGACAAGGTTGCTTCGATTGACGGCCTTCTCCCTCTTCGCGTTTTTCAGGATTGATGAAGTCTCACTGTTTTGGCTCGCCATACTAGAAGAACAAGAAGAAAACTTCAAAATCAAGGATGAAAAACAGGAGCACGGCCCCGTGCCTGCTGAGCACGGCCCCGTGCTGACACCTCTGCGACATATTCGAACCCCAAAACTCATTGTTTTAAATTATTTTTCTTTGGTTTAAAACATTTCTGAGCGTAAAAAACTCAAAATTGTGTTGTAAAGCTTATGTTTATTAAGAGTTTGTGGGTAAAAAACTTGTAATTGCTTGAATAAAGCTTGAAATCATGAAGCTTCAAGCTTTAATGGAGGTGGAAGCTCTTTAGAGAAGAAGGAAATTGACAAAAGTGGCAAAAACAAGATGGTTTGAGTAAAACCTTTTTAAGAATATACTTTTTTGGGTATATGTGCAAATCAGAGCATATCTTGGTCTTTGGGATGGGTCCAAACATGCTGCCCCAAGGCTGACTTTATACAAAGTGACAGCACACTGACCACGGCCCCGTGTTGGCTGGACACGGCCATGTGGTCAGAGATGGGTCAGACATTTTTGTCCATATTGTGAGCACGGGGCGGGTTGGGTTAACACGCCCCGTGGTGAAACTGTCAGGTGGACACGGGGCGTGCCGGCTGAGCACGATCCATGGCTATGTTTTGATGAAGTAATATCTTTACCATTTTTAAGGATTTTATTCGGATCGGGTGGTTCCTTACTGGAGGGAACAACACCGAAGTGCCTAAGGTACCTTAATTGCCCTTAATTTATTCAAGAATGCAAGAGATTATTGGAAAGGGTAAACCCTAAACTAATTGTCGGTGGGCGATACCATCCTTTATTCCCCTTACCCGGCTCTTGTTAAAGAAGGTGTATGTCGAATCGCTCTGGTCTATGAGCGCATCGGTGGTAGCCGATGGAGTCCTTCATGGCACAATAGACACAGGGACAACTATCGCTAATGCTTTCACATGAGGTTGAGATACTTTTGATGGCCTCGATGTTGATAGATTCTGAATTTGCACTCAACGATTCTCCTTGGCTTTGGTCTTGTGATGAACACCTAATTTTGATCATACGTTCTATTTCTTTTAATTTTTGGAGAGTCCTTTCCTCTAGTTGACACATTTCCGGGGAGGTCGTGTTGTGTGGAGGAGGAGGTTGAGGGCGTTCGGTTGGATAATAAGGATCATTTTTACTTTCGCCCATCTTAAGGTGATTATTACAAGAAAACGATGGGTCCGCTAGGTAGTGGGGCTCAAAACTTAGAATGTAACATTCTAAATCTTGATGAAACCACCACATAGTTGACACCATTTACCGTAAGAGTGGTGAAAGCAAAAATAATCGATATCATCTGTATTTTTGTCAGAGATTACCAGCCGCTGGTATCTGACTGTCCTGTTTTCAATAACTGAGATTGGACATGGCCCGGTGTTCGTATGATATGGCCCGGTGGTCAGCTACTGTCTGACTTAAAACAGATTTGTTGCTGCTGTTATTGGACACGGGGGCGTGTTGGATGGACACGGCCCCGTGCTACAGCCTGCAGAAAGTGCAAAATTTGCTAAAAACTAAAAAAAATCCTAAAAAATGTTAAAATTAATTAGGCCGCTGATTTTAAACCTTCTTCAAATCCTTGTGTCCCCGGCAACGACGCCAAAAACTTGGTGCGTCTCGAGCGAGATATAATAACAACAACCTTACCCAGTATAATCCCACCTATAATCAAACTATCGGTAGGGGCTGGGAAGGGTGGATGTAGGCAAGCCTTACCTATGTCTAAAGGACAGAGAGACCGCTTCAAAAGAGACCCCCGACTACGAAGACATATCCAGGGCATACATCATGATAAAAGCAAGAAATAGGTAGGGAAACCATAGTGTGTACTTCAAAAAAATAATAATAATAAACAAAAAATAAATCGTAGTAACATAAAATAGACTAGTGACCACTAACACCATAAATAGACACATGTAAGCGATAACACGCGTAGAACCCCCACCCCACCCCAAAAAAAAGACTAACACTAAACACACATTAGTCAAGTTTTACATTTATAAAACACGATATTGTACTAACACTAAACACCCACTAGGGCAAGTGCACCCATCGCGGTAGTATAGTGTTGGTAAGATACCGAGGTCGTCCAAAGACACAAGGGCTTTTAATACCGGTTTAGCGTCAACGTCTAATCGATCCAAATTTTTTTATAGAAGTTTTGAAACATAAAAGTAAATATAAAAATGAAATACAAATAGACAAGATAGAATCACTTGGATCCGACTCCTCTTTAATGTACCCTTTGATGATTTTCGCACTTTCAAACTTTTTAAGAGATTATCTTAGTTATAGTAGTAGGCTATTATTTTGAAGGTGACGTTACCCTCGATCTAGTGGTTTGAGTCAGCAGGGATACAATATCAAAAGATCGGAATATTGGAAGATAATTAAGTAAGTTATTAATGCGAAAAGTGGTAGGCCCCTCTTTTGAAGGTGACGTTACCCTCGGCCAAGTGGTTTGAGTCAGCAAGGATACAATGCCAAGAGGTCGATTTAATGTTTTAATAGTAGTTTACATATGAGGGGTTCAAGCTATTCGCACCCCTGCCATCCAATACCATAAGGCATTGAAGGAGGTCCTAGTAAGCTTGAACCTAGTCCTCGCAGGATCTATACACTGAGCGAGACAAGAACTTTACCAAACCACCCTTCTAACCCCCTTCCAAGTATTTAACGTGCTTTATATAGACCATAAAGACACAAATGAGTAAATTAATGACATCATGAAGAAATGGTTTGGAAAATTCACTTTCAACATAAGAAACTATTTATTAAAGCCATTAATACATACCTAATTAAAAAGTGCCGAAAGATTAAAAATCAAAAGTAATATATTAAAGACTTCTCTTTACCAAGTGATGTAAAATATTAGCCAAGCATGATCTTTGTTTGACAAGAACTCTTACAAACAACCTTGGATCCCGAGACTACTACACACTCTAAAGATGATAGATGGATGATGGTGGTAGGTGTTGGTGTTGTAGTGGTGGTGGAATGGTGGCAAAGTGAGAGAGAAGTGGTTTGCCAAGGGATGCCTTTGAAGTGAACCAAGCACCCCTATTTATAGTCAGAATAATGCCCCGGGCACGGCCCCGTGTCCGCTAGGCATGACTCGTGGCCATCTCCTTCTCTTCCTTTATTAATTGCAGCTGTCAGTAGAGGGCCCCACATGCCCCCGTGGCCTCTGGACACGGCCCCGTGGTCAACTCTTCGCTGTACTATCAAGTTCTACAAATCTAAAAATTGACCATGGCCCTTGTTTGGTGAGCATGGCCCTGTGGTGGGCATGGAACCTTCCTTTTGTCTTGTCTGCAGGAGCCAGTTCTGACCATGCCCCATGCATGGCTGGGCACGGCCCCATGGTCAGCTTCTATCTTCTGGTTTTTGCATTTTGGGGTGCTGCTGAGGCGTCAGACATGTCACGTTATTCCTTCCTCTTGTATTTATGTTTGTTTTAGCTTCTTATTTGCTACTTTTGTTTTTAAGCTCCTTTGGTCCTGTAAATTTAAAAGGAAGAAAGAAACGTGTTTTTTTCCCAACATTAGTATTGAAAAAGGGTTGGTTTTACGCATCATTTGATGCAATTTATATGTTGCATTTTGTACACATCAATGATATTGATTATTTTTACTTTCACCACTCTTACAGTGAATGGTGTCAACTATGTGGTGGGTTTCATCAAGATTTTGAATATTACATTCTAAATTTTGATCCCCATTACTTAGTAGACCCATCGTTTTCCTATGAAACTCATCTTAAGATGGGCGAAAGTAAAAATGATAACTAATATCTAGCCGAATGCCCTCAACCCTTTCTTCCAAACGACGTAACCTCTACCGAAATATGTCAATAGAAGAAAGGATTCTCCAAAAACTAAAAGAAATAGAACTTATGATGAAAAGGAGGTTTTCATCATAAGACAAAAACCAAGGAGAGATGTTGAGATCACATTTTCACATAATCAACGTCGAAGCCATCGCATGTACCTCGACCTCCTGTGAAGACGATAGTCATCCCTATGTCGATTGTGCCATGAAGGACTCTCCATCGGCGACCACCGATGCGCTCATAGACCTGAGTGATTTGATATACACCTTCTTTAACAAGAGCCTGGGTAAGGGGAATAACGGTTGGTTCCGCCCACCGTTCATTAGTTTAGGTTTTACCCTATCCGATAACTTCTTGCGTTTTTACAAAAATCGGCGGCAACTATGGTACATTCGGCATTTCAATGTTGTCCCCTCAAATAAGGAACCTCCTGATCTAAGAAAACCTTAAAATTTAAAAACACGCCACTTCATATAAATCTAGCCACGGGGACGTGCCCAGCCGACACGCCCTGTGCCCACCTAAAATTTTGACCACGGGGTCGTGTTAGGCCAACACGCCCCGTGCCCTTAATATGGACAAAAATGTGACCCCTTTCTGAACACGGGGTCCTGCCCAGTTGGCACGGGGCCGTGGCTAGTGTGATGTCACTTTCTATAAAGTCAGCCTTGGGGCAGCATGTTTGGACCCATTCCAAAGACCAAGATCTGCTCTGATTTGCACACATACCCCACAAGGTATATTCTTAGAAAGGTTATACTAAAACCATCTTGTCTTTGTCACTTTTGTCACTTTCCCTTCTTTTCCAAAACCTCCATTAAAGCTTGAAGCTTCATAACTTCAAGCTTTATCTAAGCAAATAAGTGGTTTTAATCCAAAAACTCTTGGTAAACAAAGGTTTTACAACATTGTTTTAAGATATTTACGTTCACAAGTGTTCAAAACTAAAGAAAAATACTTTGAAACAATGGGTTTTTGAATTCAAAACCACTACAGAGGAGGCAGCACGGGCCGTGTCCAGTGGACACGGGGCTATGGTGAAGTTTTAACTCCCATGATCTTGAAATTTCATTCTTGTTTTCTTAGTATGTCGAGCCAAAACAGTGGAACCTCGTCAAGCAGCACAAGAAATAGTAGGAGGGGGAGAAGACCGTCGATTGAAGCTACTCTAGTCCGCTACGTGTATGTTTTAAGGGTAGCTATCGACAAAATGACATCGGTGGAGGAGATTCTCATCTACCGTATCAACTACTTGACGGTGGGGCTAGAAAATAGCTTTCATGAAATCAACCTTTTGCACCAAAGGTTGAATATTCTTGCTATGGCTCCATTGGAACCAATCTTCCCACAAGAGGATTGGAACCTTGCTCAAGAAATCATAATCCCAACCGGTTGGGATGACCTTCCCCGAAATCTCCTCTGGACATTTTACACAAGGTTCTAGTGACCGTCACACCTGTCCCACATGAGAATGTGGATGATGAGCCCTTCATCTTTCTCCCTAGGGAGATTGAAGAGATGCTTAATGACTTTTGAGGGGTGCACCCTCCAGGAAGGAAAAGCCTTTACTCTCTGAAAACCTATTTTCGGGTTTTAGTTGTTTAGTCATGTGTAATCTAGGGTAGAGTTTCCTTATGCTTTAAATTTCTTGCATCTTGGAGTTATCTATCTAAATCCTAGGACCTTTGTAACTCGTATAATGGATGGTTTAAATAAACATTGTGGTGTTTGGAACTTGTGGAATAACCTAACAAATGAAAAAGAGATGGAAACTGCCAAGGGAACGTGTAATCAACGCCCCATGCACGTAAACAGAAGCCTCCTGATAACTTTTCCATTTTTCAGCATGTGCAGCATGGGGCTGTGCTCAGGCACCATGCACCGTGCCCGTGAGTCTGCAGAAAAATCTTTCAACAGGTTACTAACCAAGGGTCGTGCTCACCCAGCACGCCCCGTGGTCGACTTTCTGTAAACTTTTGTTACTGGCACTCTGACCACGGGGCCGTGGCCAGACAACACGGGCTCGTGGCCAGGTGTCCAGTAACATAATAAGTTGTTTTAAACCCACTTTATCAACCTAAAAACTTATTTTTGGACACATTGAAGACAATGTGTAATTTAGGTGTAGGGGAATGCTAAAACCTTGAATTTTGCAAGTCCTAAAAACAAGTATTACACAAAACTCGCTTTGGAACCGCTAATCACCGCAAATCTTTTCGAAAATTTTTCATTTTTTACTTGTCTTGGTTAATTTGCGAATATCAAGTTCTAAAAATTAAGTTTTTACAAATTTACAACCGATAGCGTCGTGATAAAAAGAACTAAAAAGAAAATTATAAAAAGGGCATACAAATTCTTTTAAATTTGAATATATATATATACATGTTCACACTATAAACCCATCTCCCACAATAAGTGAGTTTTGAGCCGTTAACGAGCATACGAATATACACCTTTAATGAAATGCTCATTCTTCGTTTCTTGTGTGAATAGTCCGCTTGGTTCTTACGACTCTAGAACTTGCCAAAACGATACATTCCCGGTCCTTACCAACTTAAACCCATGTAAGTAAATGATGGAGGCATTAGGACTAACCTATTTCTTTATTCAAAAACATTATTTTTTCTTTTTTTATCCCTCACCCAAAAATCCCCCTAGTTAACCCCTTTGACCCTAAAGTTCTGACGTTTAAAAAAATGCAGTTCTTGAAATAACCAAACAAGACCCTCAAAAATCTTGTTTGAAGTTATCTAGTTTAAATAAATGTCACAAAAATAAAAAAAATTACAACACCGACGTTTTTTTCGCCTTTCGCCATTTTACTAACTTCTAATCCAAAAACACCTACCCTTAGCCCAAGCCTAACCCTTTTTAAAGTCCTCTTGATATTTATAAAGGTTTTTAGTTAAAAAGGAGGAGGTTTGATCTCTTATCAAGCATATGGTAGAAGTAAGTTCCACGCCGGAATCGAGTGTTATCAAAAATACATCTTCGACCGAGTGTTGAATGATCTCTTGTGAGGTGTGTGAACTTGTATATAACTAAATAGAATTTTAAAAAGGGCATGTTATGCCTAAGATGTAATTTTTCTTAAAAATGTTCTATATAAATCATGACGAATAGGATTGTAAACAAAATAAAGATCTTGGATTCCCAAAACTCTAGACAAGCCACAAAAACTTCTTCTCTACCAATTCCATTTGGGTGTATAAGCCAAATTTAAGAGTTTTGCTTGAGGACAAGCAAAGATTCAAGTGTGGGGGTATTTGATGTGTACAAAATGCAACATATAAATTACATCAAACGAGTCGTAAAACCAACCTTTTTCAGTACTAATGTTAGAAAAAGCACGTTTCTTTGTTTCTTTTTAATTACTGTTGGGATTGAACCCTGTAAAAAGGAACAGATGATAAAAAGCCAAAATCACATCAGATGATTGATCCTGATAACATGCTCTGTTCAATAAACTCCACCTTTCCTAAAGCTCTACCTTCTATCATCTGCTAGTGCTAAACGACAAAGTTCAAAGGTGTCCCAGAAGACAAAGTAGTGGATAGTGATCAGTGTTTAGTTATAATAGTTTTATATTCAATGTAACAGTGCTTGGCACTGATCAGAGTTTAGGCATAGCAGTGCTTAGAGTTAGTTTTATTTGTTACCTGTCACTATCAACCCTGACTTCATCAAAAATGCTCAGAGGTTAGAAGTGTTAGTATAAATAGTCGATCAGTTGTATGTTTTATCATCTATCTAAAAGATTTTTCACCTATCATCTTCTCTGCATTTCTGTACTATTCAAACATTCTTATTGGGCTAAAGGGGAGGTTGTGATTCACATGTAAAACTATAAGTTTGAGAGCATGATGATCAAAACAAACGACCATTAGTTGTGATAAAAGTTTTCCATTTATTTCCGCTACATTTAACTTTGATTTCTACATTCACTTTCCATTTTTAAAACAAAAATCACAACTAATTCAAACTTAGATCCTAACAATTGGCATCTGAGCTTGGTCAATCAAAATTTGATTTAACTATCAATTTGATTTGAAAGATCAGCTCTCCCTGCTAATTCGTTTGATAGTTTTCTTTGGAAAACAGAGTTTTATTAAGTTTAATGTTTTTAAAACAAAAATATGTTGAAAACCATTCAGAAATGTCTCAAAACACACCTGATTCCAAAATTGGATCAATGTTTAAACCACCGATGCTGAAAAGAAATAAATATTTCATATGGCAGCGTCGGATGGGTCATATTTTAGCTCAGCAAAACACCGGATGTTGGCGATCCGTTGTATTTGGACCACACGTACCAATGGTTCCAAGTACAGAGGATCCCAACACTCTGAACGGAGGATCCCAACACTCAAGTGCCAAAAAATCCTGATCTATACTCCGAGCAGGATTTCCAGAAAATAGAGTTGGATGCTAAGGCGTTTAGCATTGTTGCTTCTGCCTTACCCAACGAAATCTATGCTGGACTGTTTCACTGCAATAGTGCAAAGGAGTTGTGGGATTCACTAAAAGAGCAATTCGGTGGTATTGAGGAAGTGATCGAAAACAATAGAGAAGTTTTGAATCAAGAGTACGAAACCTTTTGTCACGTCAATGGAGAGTCTCTAACCCAACAATTCGAATGTTTTAGTTGTCTCATAAGTGAACTCAAGCTGGTGAACGTAGAATTTCAAAATTCGACTGTCAGTAGTCGTTTCCTTAGATCGTTACCAAAGAAATGGGAGACTGTAGCTTACGCTACACGAACATCTATTGTTTTTAAAGAAATGACCCTCACACAGCTTCATGGTCGACTTCTCACTTATGAGAGAGAGTTAAACTAGAAAAAGAAGTTACAAGAGTCTAATAAAATGGCTGATGATTACACTTTGGGTAACACAGCTCTATTTGGTCAAGAAGAGGGTTCTGGCAGTGGAAAGGATTAGGGTTATGGTCATTTTATTGATATAACTTCTGTAGGAAACTTTAACTCTGATTCTTACTCACCCAACTATGCATTCACTTCTAGTGGGAAAGCCAAAACTCTGACAATCTCTCTTTTGAGTTAAGTGATTTACAACACTTTGAACCATCTGATTTGGAAGAGATGGACATTTTGCACCAACTAGCTCTACTAAGTGTTAGAGCTAGTAAATTTTACAAGAGAACAGGTAGAAAATTCCCTGGGTTGCATGGGGGGTTGAAGGTTAGGCTAGATAAATCTAAAATCAAATGCTATAAGTGCAATAGGTTAGGACACTTTGCTAGAGAATGCAAATCTCAAACTTCAGGACCAATTGTGAGACATCCTGGCCCTAGACCTCAGCACACACAAAGCACTGCCCAATATTCCCAATATACCCATGCTCATCAAGTGCAAAACACTGCTTACTATGCACACCCTGCTACCTCTGTTCCAGTGCATTATATTCAAGCCACTGTTCCACAAATTCAATATGTCCAAGCACCACCACCTCAAGTGCATGTGCAACAAGCACCTCATGTCACTCAAACTACTCAAACCATTGCTCCAACAGAGGTTAATCAACAAAGCTTTTTCACTCAAGGTTTTGTTGACTAGAGTAGTTTTCCAGAGGAATTAACTGATGAAAACTTTGCTCTTATGGCCAAAAATGATTTGAAAATGAAAATTTTTGCTTAATGGCCTTAGAGACAATTGTTGAAGGTGATGAGTCTGTGGAACAAGTGTCTGAATCTGATGAAATTCAAAGTTGTGATGAAGCAGTTGTTTCAAAAGATACTGTTGATGAAGAAAAGAACACTCTATCTGATCCATGGGATACTAAGGCATGTGAAGATGATTGTGACTGTGTTTTCATGGCTGCTTCTAAGGTATCACCCCAGATCCTCAAAAATCTATGTTCTGAAAAAAGCATCATAGCTTTTGCAAACATAAAAAGGGTAAATGAAAACCTTAAAAACAAAATTTTGGAAGATGAACTAAATTTTGAAAAACTCACAAAAGAGTTGAAAACAAAATTGGTTAACAAAGATTCTGAAATCAGTAGCCTGAAGCATGAGGCAAGCATAACCAAAGACCAACTCCAAACTATGATAGAGAAATACCAAGTTTGCAAAAAGGAGTTAGAATCTACCCAAATCACATGTGAAAAATGGGTAGAGTCTTGCAAAGGTTATGAAATCTTGTTGGAAAATCGCATCAAGGGCAACATAAAATTTGGCATTGGTTTTAACAAAAATGATCAAGTTTCTAAAAATGTTGTGAAAATTGTGGTTGAGGTGGTCCCCAAAAGCTTGGCTGGCGAAGAGATAAAAGTCACAGATAAAAATGGAAACAAAATCATTTTGGAAAAACCTGAGGGTTCCTCAACTTTTAAAGAAGTTGAGAAATACTAGTTCAAACCCACATGGTCAGATGAGTGTGACATTTTAGAAAAATTCAAGCCAATGGACTTCACAACCATTGATGGTGTTAAAGCACCAAAAGCAAGAGTCATTCCTATTAAGGATCTTCCAACAGATGTTACAACGTCTGCTGAAAAGAAGTCTTAAAAAGGAAAGAAAAGGTCAAAAACTTGTTTTGTAAATTTTGTGAGAAAAAAAATCATGTCACTGAAAACTGTTTTTTATTAAGAGCTTATGACATAAACAAAACTTGTGTGATCCCAAATTCCTCAAAATGTATCATCTGTGATAAGACAAATCACAAGACTAATGAGTGTGTTTATCTTAAAACGTATGATGAAAGGTAAAAGAGATTAAAATAAAAGCTCTAGAAAGTCAAAGTTCAAGCTCTGCTAGAAATAAATCTATGCAGACCTTTGAACCTGTTGAAACATCTGATACTAAAGCACTGACCAAAACCTTTGTTCCCAGAGAGGTATAAGTGACAGATGCACCACCTGCAAACAAATATCCAAGAGGATATGGCCAACCTATTTATCAAAAGGTTCCTTTTAGCTATGAGGGTTACAAAAAGCCCTTAAAGCCAAAAGTCAATAGGCATCCTCATGGTTACCAACATCTGATAGAGAAATGGTTCACAGCAGTGGTTACAAAAACAAATCCAAACCACTGACCATTCTCCTGAATTTGAGATTGGACAATCTGTGACCCCATCCAAACTCATGTAAACTAATTGTTTACTAATGTGCAGGGAGCTTCTACTTGCCTTGATAGTTAATGGTATGTAGATAGTGGAGGCTCCAGGCACATGACAGGATGTAGAGCCCTTCTCAAAGATTTCATGTCTCATGGAGGGGGTGATATATCCTTTGGTAACAATTTAAAAGGGAAGGTGTTGGGGTCAGGGTGTGTTCAAGCTGGAAACTCAAATTTGAAAATGTTAATCTCATTGAAAATCTAAAATTCAATATTCAGAGTGTTTCACAAATGAGTGATAAAGGATATGGATCTTTCTTTACAAAGAGAACATGTCAAATAGTAGGAACAAAAGTTGTTAAAAAGATTGATCAAATCATTGCTAAGAGTAAAGCACAACTTGTTGCTCATAGGAGTGGCAATGTGTTTGTGGTTGATATGTTGAAGGATAACCCAATTTCTAATGCATGCCTATTCTCAGTTGCTTCAAGCAAAGAGACAGAGTTATGGCATAGAAGACTTGGGCACATAAATCTCAAAACTATCACCACTCTCTCAAAACAAAGTCTTGTCAGAGGTTTACCTCAAAAAAAATTTACCTGTGAAGAGCATTGTGTTTCCTGTCTAAAAGGTAAACAACATAAAAGTCCACAAAATGTGACCAAAATTCAACACAATCACACATCCATACCTCCTATACCACCACCACCATTCCAATTAGAGGTTGGACCTTCAAATTTACCAGCAGAGGTTAGCTCAGATGATACACATTTGCAGTCTTCACCTCAAAATGCAATTGTCCCATACCAAGGTGAATTGATTTTCCTCAAGAGCCATCCATTGGATCAAGTTATTGGTAACATAAATGAGGGAGTGCTCACAAGAAGCCAATCCCAAAACATTTACCTCTTTGCTGGTTTTCTATCACTCACACAACCTGTCAAGTATCAAGATGATTTGAAAGACAATAATTGGGTAGAGGCTATGCAAGAGGAGCTCCTTCAGTTCAAAAGACAACAAGTTTGGGAACTTGTACCACTACCTAAGGATGTATGCCCAATTGGCACAAAGTGGGTCTTCAAGAACAAAACTGATAAAAGGGGTATTGTTATCAAGAACAAAGCAAGGCTCGTGGTTCAAGGCTACAGATAGGAAGAAGGCATTGACTATGATGAAACCTTTGCTACTGTAGCAAGGTTAGAAGCCATCAGACTGTTCTTAGCTTTTGCTGCTAACCCAACATCAAAATGTTTCAAATAGACAGCAAAAGTGCATTCTTGTATGGAAAGATCAAGGAAGAAATGTATGTGTGTCAACCTCCTGGATTTGAAGATGCATTCTATCATGATCGTGTACAAGCTCAAAAAAGCCCTGTATGGTCTAAAACAAGCACCCAGAACCTGGTATGAAACTCTATCCACTTTTCTCTTATCCATAGGTTTTTCAAGAGGTAAAATTGACAAAACCTTGTTTTTAAAATGGAAAGGAAAAGATTTGATGCTTGTCCAAATTTATGTGGATGACATCATATTTGGATCCACATGCACTGCCATGTGTGAAGAGTTTAGACAACTCTTGACAGCTGAGTTTGAAATGAGTGCAATGGGTGAGCTAAAATGTTTTCTTGGTCTTCAAGTTAAACAAAAGCACAATGGCACTTTCATTCATCAAAATAAGTATGTCAAATAACTACTTAACAAATTTGATATGAATGACTGTAAACCTTGTAGCACACCCATGGCAACCTCAAAGCTTGTCACTGTTGAGGACAAAGATGACTTGGTTGATCAAACTCTCTCCGCTTATGTGTTCGAAAATCTTGAATTGTTTAGAATGCGACGCCACAATTATATATGTATTGATTGAATACGATCAAAATAAATACAAATAATAATATTAATTATTTATTAATGAGTTCATATAGATATCAAAATAGAATATCTAGATTTAAAGTTTTCCGTTTTGTACAATCACCAACGTTCGCGTTCGTTTACCGACTAGCCTCATACCGATAATTCCCATGAATTGCCCGATGTATAACATGAAATACCCAGAGTCTGCTAGACTTTATGAGACACAATCATATTGTATTTAAGTCCAATGAACGCAAATTTAAATGCATAAATAGTAATTAAATTGTACGGAATTACCATGGAATTTTTGCCAGTTGTCACATTCTCCCCCTGTTAGAAGAATTTCATCCTGAAATTCGTTTTGAGTTATTTGTCGTAGGGGTATCCGGGATCAAATGTGGGTACTTAGCTTTGATTTGGTCTTCACGCTCCCACGTGTACTCGGGACCATGACGTGAGTTCCAACGAACTTTGACTAGCTTGACGCGACTTCTCTTTTGGACCTTCCAGTCCGTAAGCTCAACGGGTTCTTCAGTAAATTGGAGCTTGTCGTCAATGTGAATTTCATCCGCCTGGATGATAACTGTTTCTTATGTTGGACTCTTTTTGAGATTTGACACATGAAATGCGTCGTGCACATTATTGAGTTCTTTAGGTAACTGAAGCTTGTATGCTACTGTACCAACCTTTTCCAGGATTTTGAAGGGTCCAATTTATCGAGGGTTAAGCTTTCCACGCTTACCAAACCTAGCTACACCTTTCCAAGGTGAGACTTTCAACAAAACCTTGTCTCCGACCTCAAAGGATAATGGTTTACGTCTTTTGTCTATGTAGCTCTTTTGTCGATCACGAGCTGCCTTAATACGCTCGCGAATTTTGAATATCTTGTCTGTGGTTTCTTGAACCAATTCAGGACCAATAAGTTGCTTGTCACCAACTTCCTCCCAGCATAGCGGAGATTGGCACTTATGTCCATAAATGAGTGTCCCAATTTCCGCCTAAGTCCATCACACAGGCGCAAAGCATGTCCTCTAAGGTTTGGATGGTTCTCTCGCTTTGGCCATCGGTCTGCGGATGAAACGTTGTGCTTAGATCTAGGCGAGATCCAAACGAAGCTTGAAATTATTGCCATATCCGCGACACAAAGCGACCGTCTCTGTCTGAAATTATGGAAAAGGGTACTCCATGACGTGCCACAATCTCCGTAAGATAAAGCTCGGCTAGCTTCTCAGTGCTGTCTTTCTCCCGGATCAGTAAGAAGTGAGCTGACTTGGTTAACCGATCTATGATAACCCAAATCATGTCATGTCCTCGAGAGGTTTGTGGGAGTTTTGTTATGAAGTCCATCGATATTTGTTCCCACTTCCAAACAGGGATTTCGGGTTGTTATAATAATCCAGACGGTTTCTGGTATTCGGCCTTGACCTTTACACATGTTAGGCATTTCCCAACATAAGTTGCAATGTCTGCCTTGAGGTTAGGCCACCAATAATACTCTTTCAAGTCTTGATACATCTTATCCGCTCCCGGATGGATCGAGTACTTTGACTTGTGTGCCTCGTCTAGTACCAAATCTCTCAAATCTCCAAAATAGGGAATCCAAAGTCTTCCCATGAAATATAAAGTTCCATCCTTGTTTGGTTCCATTTGCTTTTCCATTCCTCGCAATGATTCTGCTGGGATGTTTTATGGTTTTAGTGCTTCTTGTTGTGCCTCACGCACACGTGTGGTGAAATTTGTCTGAATTATCATCTCTAAGGCTTGTACTCTTAATGTCTTGACTCGTTCCTTGCGGTTCAAGGCATCT
The DNA here is from genome assembly GCA_947069175.1 of Scalesia atractyloides. NCBI lineage: Eukaryota > Viridiplantae > Streptophyta > Magnoliopsida > Asterales > Asteraceae > Scalesia > Scalesia atractyloides. The sequence goes on along the minus strand of CAMTDV010000015.1, from coordinate 33,382,222 downwards.
GCTACAACATTCGCGTTGCCCGGATGATACTTGATCGTGCAATCGTAAACCCCACGGCGTTGACGCATATTTAATTCCTTCTGATTGTTGAAGACTCCTGTGATCCGTGAATATAGTACATTGTGTACCATACAGGTAATGCTGCCAAATCTTCAATGCAAACACCACGGAACCTAACTCGAGGTCATGCGTGGTATAATTTTTCTCGTGAACCTTCAATTGACGTGACCCATACGCGATGACTTTTTCTCGTTGCATAAGCACGCAACCTAAACCCTGATGCGAAGCATCGCAGTACACCACGAAGTCATCGGTACCGTCGGGAAGTGATAAGATTGGCGCATCACATAGTTTATCCTTTAAGAGTTGAAATGCCTCTTCTTGTTTTTCATCCCAAACAAACTTCTTGTCTTTTTGCGTAAGGGAAGTTAGCGGTTGAGCAACTTTGGAAAAGTTCTCAATAAATCTCCGATAATAACCCGCTTGTCCAAGAAATTGTCGAACTTCGGTTGGAGTCTTGGGTGCTTCCCAATTCTTAATGGCTTCAATCTTAGATGGGTCTACGTGAATACCTTTCTCGTTCACCATGTGTCCGAGAAATGTACTTCGCGAATCCAAAATTCGCACTTCGAAAATTTCGCGTAGAGTTTCTCCTTCTTTAGAAGTTCTAGAATGGTTGTTCGTGCTCATCCTTCAATCGCGAATATATTAAGATATCGTCGATAAATACGATCACAAATTTGTCGAGGTACGGTTTGCACACGCGATTCATTAAGTCCATAAAGACCGCTGGTGCATTCGTTAAACCGAATGGCATAACAAGAAACTCGTAATGACCGTCGTTTTGGTATACTTTCTTCTTGAATTCGCAACGGGTGATATCCAGACCTTAAGTCTATTTTGGAATAGAAGCTCGAACCTTGTAGTTGATCAAATAAGTCATCAATCCTCGGTAGCGGATACCGATTCTTGATAGTAAGCTTATTCAACTCTCGGTAATCGATACACATTCTGAAAGTTCCATCCTTTTTCTTCACGAATAAGACTGAAGCTCCCCAAGGCGAAAAGCTCGGTCTAATGAATCCTTTATCCAGTAACTCTTGAAGTTGTGTAGATAATTCTTGCATTTCAGAAGGTGCTAGTCGATATGGAGATTTGGCTACAGGCGCGGCTCCCGGTACCAAGTCGATGCGAAACTCGACTTGTCGTTGAGGTGGTAATCCCGGTAAGTCTTCAGGAAAGACTTCAGGGAATTCCTTCACGATCGGAATGTCTTCGAGCTTAGGCTCCTCGGCCTTCTTTTTGACAACGTGTGCTTGAAAAGCGATACAGCCTTTCCTTAAGCACTTTTGAGCTTTCATGCAATTTATGATTCGTAGTGGCGTGCTTTGCTTTTCCCCATGGACCATCAAAGGTTCTCCACTTGGCGTTGGAATACGAATGATCTTTTCATGACATATGATTTCAGCTTGATTTTCGGATAGCCAATCCATGCCGATAACGACATCGAAACTACCTAATTGAACTAGTAAGAGATCTATGTCGAACTTTCGTTCACCCAGTTCTAAGGTACATTTCTTTATAACTTCACTCGACTCTACCAGTTTTCCGTCAGCTAATTCGATTGAGTAAGGAATGTCTAATTTACTCGATTCTACCCCAAGTACATCTCTAAATTCCTTAGAAATAAAACTAAAATCTGCCCCGGTATCGAAAAGTATAGATGCAAAGTGGTTGTTTATAGGGAACGTACCGGTGACCCACATTCGGGTCCTCGCGTGCGTCCTTAGCTCCAAGTACAAAAGCTCTACCCCGAGCTTGATTTCCTTTCGGGCAATCTTTCTTGAAATGCCCTTTGTCACCATAATTATAGCATCCATCAGTTGTTCCTCGACATGCAATAGTAGTATGCCCAAACTTTCCACACTTGCCACATTTTGACCTCGGCATTCCCCATAATGATGGAAAGGGCACTTGGGATTTTGGTGCGTCTCCACCATAAGGTTTCTTCTCAGCATTGTTTGGTGTGGTAGCGGCATAAGCTTTCGCTACTTTGTTTTCCCTCGGCGCTTGCCTCTTGCCCTTGTTGAAGTTATTACCATGAGTACTTTTCTTAAAGTGGGAAAACTTTCTCTTGTTAGAGTCCGTAGTCTCCACAGTAGCTTCTTTCTTGATTTCCCCAAGTTTCGGCAACTTCTTTTGACGTACAGCCTCTTCAGTAAGGCACACAGCTAATTCAATCGCTTCCCCAATTTCAGTCGGTTTCGATGAAGTCACCATGCTTAGAATTTCAGGGGCGAGTCCCCATACGAATGAATCTCTCTATCCTTTTGAATTCCGGTTCCACTAAGTATCGAACCACTCGTGACAAATAATGAAACCTTTGGACATATCCCGCGATGTCAGAGCCAATCATCTTAAGATTCCAGAATTCCGTTTCCAATTTTTGGATTTCAGACCTTGCACAATACCTTTTCCTCATGATCTCTTTCAACTCCTCCCAGGTCAGACCATATGCAGCGTCGTCTCCTTTGGTATGAACCTAGAGGTTCCACCAAGATAACGCTCAGTCAATGAAGAGTCCAGTGACATAAGTGACTCTTTACTCAGCAGGGAACTTGCTCATCCGTATGACCGAGTCAGTCTTTTCGGTCCAGCGCACGAATGAAACAGCACCGCCTGTGCCATCGAAGTTCAGAGGCTTGCAGTCCAAGAACTGCTTATATGTGCAACCTGAAACAGATTAGGTACACCAGCTCAGGAATGAGGTTCAAAGCACGAATAGAATAAACGAGAATGTCACATGGCTATATGAATAACCAAAAATTACCGGTGGGTGGGTTGGTTTCAGTGTGGTTGGCCTCGTACTGCGCAATGGCCTGAGATATGCGCTCGTTCAGTTCTGCTTGAGTCGTTGGGAGCAAGTCATTGTTGACACCTCTTCGGCGTGGAGGCATCGTCTTCTAGCACAAAATATCGATTGTAATTAGACAATTGTTTTAAAAAAATATGTTTTACAAAAATCTTGCTTATTTATTATTATTGTTATTATTTTTTTTTTTTTTGTCGAGTATAAGAAACATCACGTCGGATAAGGGGTGAAAAGTCGTGTATATGGCGTACAACACTATCGCGAACACGCAAGAATAAGCCAATCATCACAACCATCATATAACATCCAACATATACGCACACCATGGTAAATAAATAAACATCATCCACAACACAATATAAAATCAACCACGACATATCACTATATAATATCAACCACAACATATCACAATACCAATCAACGCATCACGATATCCACCATCACATCACAATATCAACCAATCGCATCACAATATCAATCAACCACGACATAAATAAAAAAATACAATGCGAGATAAGAAAATACACTTCCATACATGATAGACAACTTAGTACATTTGTTCATGAAGAATCAAAAGGACTTAGGGTTACATAACCCTAGTCAATACAAGTTCATACAATACAATACAATACAAAAGTAAAGTTTTCTTCTTCATTACATCTTTGTCTTTAGTCGTCACAAAAGTTGGATCTTCTGGCTTGAGTCTTAGGAAGCTAGGTCCACAAAAGCTGGGGCTGATCCCTAATGATAGCTAGTCCTAATCTACTAAGGTGGCGGGGGTGGAGGGGATGGTGACCTATGGAGTAGCATGCGATGATAAGCCAACTCCTCCTCTATCCCAGAGACACAATGAATGGAAGCAGCCTGGATACGCTCCCACTCGCGCATACGTGCCTCAAATGGACAGTTGGGGTGGTGATAGGGACACAGGGGTAGTGGAGTCGGTGGTGGCGGTGAAGATGGTGTATAAGGTGGTGGTAACGGTGGTGCTGATGGTAAGTTTGGGGGTATGGATGGTGTGTATGGTGGTGGTGAGGGTGGTGCAGGTGGTGCTCTAGCAGCAACCTGAGCAGGGCGTTGACCCTGGAGCTCGTGAATCATACGGTAAAGCTGAGTTATCTGGCGGTCATGTGCTATCACTTCCTCATCAAGAGGAATAATAGGAAAATGACAAGGGTGGTATGGATCAGACGGGCTCATACCTGGTGGAAGAGAAGGGGGTACCTACGGTAACGGGGTGGCGAAGGGTATGAAGCAAACATGGGTGGTGCAGTAGTGGGTGGGGGTCCGGCCCAGTGAGAGGATCCGGCCGCATGTGGGTCATGGATGGGATGATAGGTGGAGCTACTCATAAAGGGTGGGGGTGGCTGCTCATGACGTCGGGGCGTACCGCCCAATGAGTAATGGCATGGAGGTCCAGAAAATGGAGTAAACATAGGAGCGGGAATGCTAGCATAAGATGGGCCTACCGAACTATGCGGTGGTACAAAGGGTGGTGGTAACATGGTGTCAGGTGAGTGGACAGGTGAGGGTGTGGCTGGTACAACAGACATAGCATCGTCAAACATGTGTCCATCGTCAGAGTCAGAAGATGAGGATGACAGGTCAATAACAGGGATGACAGGCGGGGGTAGCTCAAGTATGGCCAGCTCATCGATAACCTCGCCATCTCCCAACTCAGCATCCAAATGGTCGACTTGGAAGACAGGCATGACATCATCCTCGTCATTGTCTAACTCGATGATCGGTGGGATGACAGCTAGTGGTGCGACTAAGTGCACCACTACATGCTCGTCATCTAGGTGACCATGAATGGCCACGTCGTGCTGGAGCTGGGGAACGGCTAGTACATCATCCTCAGGATCGTGCGGGTGATCCTGGTCATCTCCCATGTAGTAGTCAGGTAGGGCAAAGGGCTGGAAATCGTCGAGGTCCTCATCATCCGAAACCTCGTGAACGGCTGCGTCCTAGGGGGTATAGTCACAGCAGCCTCGACACCAAATGCGTCATCTGAGAAGTACTCCATAGGGTCCTCCTCGTACGAAGACTCTGAAGACATGGTCCTGGCAAATACAATCCGTACAACGTATAAACATAAAGGTTAGTAACTAATTATTACTTATGATATATTTTATTTTAATCATTGAACCTCATGCAATTTGTTCTTTGGTTTCGTGTGTAATCTTAATGTTTTGTGTCTACTCATTCTAGACTAAGTAGGAATAAACTTTTGTTCTTTCCTATAGTTGAACTCGTGTGATAGATCCTCATGTTATCGTGATATTTTGTAATACTTTTGTCATATACTAGAAAATATTTTTGTAATGTTATAAACTTTGTTTTCGTGTGAGAGCCCCTTGGTGATTGTAGACCAAACTTAGTAAAAAGTTTGTCCTCGGTTCACTACAATCAAAGCTCTGATACCAGTCTGTCACACCATGGTTGTAGCGGAAGTGTAAACGTGTGACTTAATGGTAATCATTGCAATCAATCGTGTAAACATAATTATAAACAACAACGATGCCATGTGTATACAAATTCAAATTTAAGTTTACATGTTCCAACAAGTTTCATAAGTCAACCAAAAATAACATTTAGTTAAAGTACATCACCAAAATATGTTTGTTATAATTGTAGTTCAAATCGAGGTTTTGACCCCTATATGCCCATACGAGGAAGGGATATATGAAGCAAATCCTCCTAAAGTGGCCATCGTTGTGCCTTCCAAGAATCCATCACCGGTTAGGCCATGTTTCCTGAAATACATGTAGTTTGAAAAATCAATAAAAGTTGAGCGAGTTCATGTAGTTATGTTTTCGAATAAGGTTTCAAAATTGTTATCCATTATTGAAATCCAGGTATGTAAATAATTATGGAATATAAGGATCTATCAGTGGGTAGCGAGCCCTCCAATACTATGCGCCGTAAGTATATAACCAAACCGAGGACACTTTGTTCTCAATTGGGATCACAAAAGCACCCCATGGTATACAACTAGGAATGGAGAGTGCCTCAAGCTTTATAGATCTACACCTTTTGCACCTTGGTCACTAAGTGATTAATGGTTACTAATGTTATATTGTTATCTAATCCTACTTACGCACATCGATCTTATTGTCATCTAACTCCATAACTAACATACCATAAGTCTTGACATGTATTTCCCCCGAATGTTATAAAACCAAAAGCGTTTAAAAGGAAAGGGGGACATGAACTCACTAGTTTGCGTTGTGTTTCGAGAGGTTTCACATATGTCTTCTTGGTCTCGAACCAAAACCTACAAGTGTTCTAACTTCCATTAGACGCTTAAGTCTATGTTGTCCTATGTACAAGTCTCTCATCATGAACCTTGTTTAGACTTGCCTTAGTTTTGTTCGTTCGGAAACTCTTGTTCGTTTTAGACTCGTTGGTGATTCGTTCAAATTTGGCAAAATATATATTTCTACACCAATATATATATATATATATATATATATATATATATATATATATTTTAATGACATGAAATTATGTCATTTATGTTTCTAGGCATCTTTCTAAACAATCTGTAACTTTTTTGAAACATAGCCATTCATATTTGTAAAATAGTTATCCCAACATAAATACATATTTACGACAACTAGCTCCATGTAATATTCAAATGCATAGATACTTTTTATTATATATTTCTTTTGAACAGTGGGTTAATGGATTTGTTGAACCATAGTTAACCATCTATTATATTTGTTTTAAAGTAGATAATTATAAGTTTATATCACAATTTCAAAACAACATAATGTTATAAACAGTTTTCACTTTGCATAGTTGGCCACCCATAGATATGTATAAGTATAACCAATAAGTTAACGATGGTGTGTCATATACTTATTTATTTAGTTTTTATTGTTTAATAGATGCTAGAAAACTTATTCCATCAATTCCTCTAAGTTCATATATTACGTATCGATGCAAATAAATCCTCATAAATACATAATTTTCACTTTTATGTTTATGAACTTCTAGTTTAATATATTTTAAGGTTCTATAATCTCAAAATCAACAGTTTTATGCTACATAGAACTCTAGATTTTTAGCACCCCAATGGTACCATACATGATCCCAAAAAAAAAATTATATATATATATATATATATGGTACAAATTACATGTATATATATACTCCATACATGATACATAATATATTATACCAAGGTTCAAAATAAGCATATAAACATTCTGTGAGAATTTTGTGAATCACAAAGCATATTTATTAAACATACTGTACCATCTCTTGTGAAAAACTAGTACATTTTAGTGAAGAAATTAAGTTTAACAAGGTTCACAACTCAAAAGATTCATGTATTATTAAGTGGGAAGACACTACTCGAATGAATTGATGCAAAACCAACATGAGAAGCTCAAAGGATAACCATGGTAAACACTTACAAACGGGAGTGAGGGTGCGTTCGAAAGACGAGATGATGAGGTACTCGAGCTCGCTTTCCGGGACTTGCTTCTTGCGACTTGCTTCTTTCGGACTCGAACTAGATTAGATCAAAGAATCGACTTGATAAGAAAGATGAGTTGTGGGAGGTAAATTCTAGTATTTAGACTAGAATACTTACACTAAAATTTAGCTTGCATTTGAGATGCGAGAGCCGTGTGAAAGACACCGAAACGAAACCGCAAATGATGCCGATGTAGATGGATCCTTGCTGAACTAAAGCAAGTCCCCCTTTTTTTTGTAGGTTAAAGGGCTGGTCAAATTCTATTATGTGTGAACAAGATGAGAGCCTAGAGAAAGGAATTTGGAGTGAAAGTATTAAAATGCATGCATATGGTGGGTATATATAGGTGCCTTTGATTGGCTGCATGAAAACTTGTGAAAGTAGCTAAGGTTTTAGTAAATCATTTAAGTATTTGGATTTGAACCTGCTAGTTGTTGGAATTGGTTTGAATCTGATTGGGGAAGGGTTAGTGAACTAATGATTATGTTCACTCTTGTCTTACATGGGAATTAGAGTATTTATGGTGTATATGATTATAAAAATTCAGCCATGGCAGATGATTGATGTATGAGAATTTAAATAATACAGAAGGTTTTGACTTGTTGGGTGGTCATGAGTTCCAAAGCTGACAAGAGAAAAAGGAGTTGTAAAATTTGATTAAACAAAAGTTTTATGTGTACTTATGGTCTCACATACAAGTAATCCTAAAAAAAGATGAAAATTCATGCACATGGCACCAGTATATCAACCATTCGATTTCTCTTTGTTGTCAGAAGGCCATGAGTGGAATTTATATGGAAAAATTTATCCATCAAGTTTCTCACTTACTAAGATAGATACTTGTGATTTTGTAGATTTTAAATTTAAGATATAAAAAATTAACATGCAGACATGTAAGTAACTTCGAGAGAATGGTTTCAAGTGAAACGTTAGATGCTTTTTAAGATAAGACCATTACCAAGAACGGATTTGGAAGCTGGATAACGCCAAGATAAAAACGAATCTACGAACTCTAGTGTCCTCTAGTGTAGTAACACATACGGTGTTAATTGAATCATCATAATATATATATATATATATATACACACACACACGTGTCTACACACCTCCGCGTATGTGTTCGAAAATCTTGAATTGTTTAGAATGCGACGCCACATTTATATATGTATTGATTGAATACGATCAAAATAAATACAAAATAATATTAATTGTTTATTAATGAGTTCATATAGATATCAAAATAGAATATCTAGATTTAAAGTTTTCTGTTTCGTACAATCACCAACGCTCGCGTTCGTTTACCGACTAGCCGCATACCGATAATTCCCATGAATTGCCCGATGTATAACATGAAATACCCGGACTCTGCTAGACTTTATGAGACACAATCATATTGTACTTAAGTCCAATGAACGCAAATTTAAATGCATAAATAGTAATTAAATTGTACGGAATTACCATGGAATTTTTGCCAGTTGTCACAAACTAACCAGTTCTTCTCACCAACCTATCACTGAGAATTTACTTCTGAATATGACTGGGCCTGATTCTTTAATCTTTGCTAACCCATCAACAAGTGAAGAGGCTACATCCCTTGGGTTACAAGTAACCCTTGGTGATAGTTCAACAAGAGCAGCTACTACAATTGCAAAACTCCCAAGTATTCAATTGAACAGTGGTTACATATATAAGACTCTGTTGAAGGCAACAACTACTGAGGCTACCAAGGTAACCTATGATAAAGTTGGAAGTCCCCAGTACCAAAACAAAGGGGCATCTGTGTTTGAAGCAAGTTTTGAAACCTCCGCTCATGATAACACAGATAAAACTACCACAAGTGGTAGGAGTTCAGATGATCCTATTAAGTTAGGTGATGAGCTAAAATACAAGGATTTGACAGAGAAAGTTACACAAATTGAAACCTCTATAAATGAGCTCAAAGGTATGATAAAGCAGATTTTAGCTTCAAAAAGTTAATCCTCTGTTCAAACAACTGCTGAGTTATGGCAAATGATGTATCCTCTGCTTCAACAACAATGAGAACATGCTGACATTCAACATGCACAACACATGGAGAATTTCAGGAATATGGTTGATGCAAGGTACAATGACATAATTGCAGATATCAAGGATATAAAAGCTCACCTCCTTCAAACCACTGGCACATCTCCTCCCACTATGATTCTGGTTAACACAGATGATGCCAAAAAGGGGGAGAAATTTAATAAAAGATATGTGTTAAGGCTCAAAACAGATCCATCTTCAAGACCAACAATGGATATCCCAAGGCCAGATGGAACTAAGAAAATTGATGAGACTCAGAACATTCTGGCTAGGGAAAAGGAGAAGAATAAGCAAAGGGTGATAGGTGAGAGCAGAGATGTGGTTGAGCAAAAGATTGCTCAACAAAAGGAAAAAAGAAGAGGTTGGTACTTCTCAGCAAAAGAAGAGAGCTGTTAGAAAAACAAGACAACCAACATCCACACCTTCTAAAACAAAGCTTGTTGCAAATCCAATCACATCCCTTGTTCCCACAAAGTCTAAAACACCTCCTACAACACCATCCACAACCACAAACAGATGTTACAACTCCTGTTGTGTCAACATTTGTTGATGCATCAGTGGTTATAACAGATGTTAACCAAACCACTGCCATGGTCACATTTCCAATCACCACTCATCAAATTTCCACACCCACAAGAATTCCTCAACCACCATCACCCAAACTCATCTTTAAAAGAAGGAAAATGACAAATGTCATAGATGATGAAAACATCATCCCTTCACCACTTTCACTATCATCACAACCACAGACCTCAACATCTGGTTCAAATCCCATCTCTACAAAACCTCAAACCACTGTTCAACCAACTCCTCTATCTACTCAGTTCCCTCTAGATTTATTGGCTGTAAAGGAAGAGATAAAATCTTTCTCTTTTGAAGAAGATCCAGACAAAAGGGATTTCCCATCTCTGGAAGGATATCCTAAACCAAGGAACCTGGATGAATATCTACACTTGAAAGCAAAACAAGCAAAGGATATAAGAGACACACAGGAAAAGAGTGATAGAGAGGTACAGAGTCATATGCAGGTGCAGTTAAGCAAAGTCAGGAAACTTGAATATTTCTCAAGAGACTTGTTGTCACACCCCAGCCGATGGTGGTAACATCAAAGCGGGACGAAATAGATTGCTCATTGCTCATAAATACTAATTGGCGACAATATTTAAATAAAACATATATTTCATTCATAACAACATTGTCAAGTACAACATTTGAAGTCAAATACAATAATTCAAAATAACAACAACTGCAACATGATTATAACAAAACTAGTCTAGTAAGATTAAAATGTGAATGTAAAGCATTTCCTACTAGCTTTCATCATGTGTATCCTCTTCAACCTGTAACATGTTTAAAATACAAGCTCAATGCAAAAGCAAAGGAGAGTACACAAGTTTAGTGATACATAGCATAAGTATAAAATGTATAACTCGAATCCACATGGTAATTGTAAGCAAAGTATATACTAGTCATGCAATACTAGATCAAACCCCGAGTTTCCACAAAAGTTTTAACGAGATCGAGCTTCCCTTATCACAAAAGCGATAAGACTAAGATGAGTATGATAATCTTAACATAACCCCGACGGGCGGCGTGCTACTCCTATAGCATTATGTATGATAAGTTGGGCTAGCTAAGTTAATGATCAAGCATGTATAATCTATCATGTATCTAAGCATAACAAGTATTCATGTATAAGGATTGAGTATGTAAAAGAATAAGTTCGTGATAGTGTATTTTGATACGGAAACATGTTACAACCCAAAAGTGATAAAAGGTAAATGGGTCGAGTGTACTCACGGTTTTGCTAAGTGTTACACTTAAGTAATCCCAGGAGCTTTGTTGTGATGTTTAGAGTTTGGCACTTTGTCCTTCTACAAGAAGAACACAGGTATTAGTTAAGAGTGTAACGGAAGATTCGGATTATTCGAGCGAGATTACGAAAATAACAATAAAGTTTTATGTATGAAAATAATCACTAAGACATACCACTTGTTCTTGACACTATGACAACCCGAATGGGTTTGGTATGGTTTCATAGGTTCGAGACCTATTAGAATCGTGACAAGGAACTAAATACTTTAGTGACAAAACTTAATAGCTTGATAGATGATTATTTAGTCATTATCAAGGGTTCGGTTCTTCGGATTATATTATAGTCCATAGATATATAGTTATATAATCATGTAGGAGGTGGGAGGATGAACCATCCACTTTGGTACCTCTTAGTGTCATGTAAGTCAAGTATGAGGTGGGAGGTTTAACCTTCCACTTAGGAACCTCGTATGATGTTCACCACTACATAAGTCACCATAGGTAACAAGGAGGGTACTAGAACAAGAACATAAACAAGAATGTAAATGACAAGAATATAATGTGTGTCACCATGATATCAAGTAGCCAAATGAAATTCAACCAGGAGAGCACACATTGACACACGTTAACGGCTAGGCGGAGTTGTGACACTTTCGAACTAGTAAACTACTTGAGATAATGATGAAAATCATCAAGCGATGTGTGGTCTCAAAGTTTAGCATAGCCGAAGCTAACCAAGGTGAACACACATGAACAAGTTATGAACTTGCACCACTTGTGAGCCCAAGCTCTACGAAAACAGAATTATTGTGAGGATAAATCCTCTTGTTTGAATGTCTCAACCTTGTTTTTAAGCCTAACCAACCACAAGAAGTGTTGTAAGCATTAGGACATAGGTTTGAGATGAGTTAGACTCATGTTTGATAAATTTAAACAAGATTTGAAAGAGTTAAAATCATAACAGAAAGTTTAGGACACTTTGGGTGCATTTCCGGGTCTGGATTCTCCATGGAGAACCCTAGGATTCAAACCCAAAGTTTTTCCAAGTATTTAAAAGAAAGAATCAAGCAAAAAGAACAAGATTTGAGCAAGTTACGCTCACTTTTGTGAAGGTGGTACAATCTGCCCGAAAATTTTGATTATTCTTGAGATGATTTGAGAGTGATTTAGGAAGGATTAGAGGGTTGTGAAAGTGTCAAATGGCTTGGAGAAGTATTGTATTTATAAGAGGATGATTAGGGTTGGTTTAGAGGTGTTTAATGCGGGTTTAGAGGTGATTGGAGGAGAGGAGGGTGTGTGGATTTGTGCAAAAACGCGAGCCAAACAATTCTGTCCCGCCCAGATGGTCTTACGGACCGTTAGGGTATACCCTCTCGGTCCGTAAGGACCTTAGCCGGGTTAGAAATTGGATTTTTGTTATTAAACTCAAGGGTGACGGGTTTTAGTGCTTATTTAAGGTATTTCATGGACATGTTAAGTATTATAAGGTATCACCAGCTTATATAACTTGTCATGATGTAAGCATGTGTATGTATTGATCGAGATCGAGTATTCACATTGGGTATAAGGTATGTATCATGTATGAATATCGCGTATTATCAAATATATCTCGTATTCGAGTATGTGTATCATGTGTAAATATTGTATGAGCAAGTATGATTTGTGTATAACAAGTATGAGGATAAACATGTTTATTCCATTACGATTCAAGTCTCGATTACAACGATTACAACGAAATGGAGAATACGAATACAATAGTTTCCAAAAATAGAAATTTCAACACGAGCTTGCTATAAATAGAAAGTATGAAAATGCAAGGCGTTACAGTCTCCCCTCCTTTTCGTTTCGAAATTTAGGAAGATGCAACGAAAAGATGCGGATACTTAGGCTTCATATCACTCTTGAGTTCCCAAGTAAACTCAGCTCCACGTTTCCCTTCCCAACGAACTTTTACGATAGGGATACGACTGCGCCTCAATTGCTTGACTCCTCGGCCCATGATTTCGACCGGTTTTTCCATAAAGTGCAATGTCTCGTTGATTTGAAGATCTTCGAGCGGCACTTGAAGTCCTTCTTCAGCTAGACATTTTTTTAGATTTGAAACATGAAACACAGGATGAACGTTGTTGGGCGTTTGAGGTAGGTCCAGTCGATATGCTACCTTGCCAATCCTCTTGAGAATCTTGAAAGGACCTACGTAGCGAGGAGCGAGTTTGCCTTTCTTACCAAAACGTACAACGCCATTCCAAGGTGACACCTTGAGAAGTACATGATCACCTACATTAAACTCCAAAGCCTTGCGTCTTTTGTCAGTGTAGGTCTTTTGTCGGCTTCGTGCTTTGAGGAGATTATCATGTATTTGTAAGATCTTGTTTGCTGTCTCTTGTATTAGCTCGGTACCGGTGATTTGTGCGTCTCCAATCTCGTGCCAACAAATAGGCGAACGGCACTTACGACCGTACAATGCTTCAAATGGAGCCATTTGAATACTAGCGTGATAACCATTGTTGTACGAGAATTCAACCAAGGGTAAGTGCGAAACCCAATTGCCGCCAAAATCAATTACGCATGACCGAAGCATATCCTCCAAGGTTTGGATAGTACGCTCGGTTTGACCATCAGACTGAGGATGAAAAGCGGTGCTAAGATTAAGCTGAGTGCCAAGGGTGGATGAAATGTTTGCCAAAGGCGAGAGGTGAAACGAGCGTCGCGCTCAGAGATAATATCAAGAGGAGTACCATGACGACTAATGATTTCATCTGTGTAAATACGAGCCAATTCCTCGACTTTGTAATCTTCACGAATAGCGAGAAAATGCACGAATTTGGTCAATCGGTCAATGATGACCCAAATGCTGTCATGACCAGACGAAGTACGAGGCAATTTCATGATGAAATCCATGGCTATGCTCTCCCATTTCTAGACAGGGATTTATGGTTGTTCGAGCAAACCAGAGGGACATTGATATTCTGCCTTGACTTTGGAACACATAAAGCATTTGGACACGTAAAGAGCAATATCATGTTTCATTCCAGGCCACCAATAAGATGCACGCAAATCGTGGTACATCTTATCAGCTCTAGGATGAACGGAGTATCGGGATTTGTGGGCTTCATCCATCAAAGTAGTCCGAAGATTGAGACGATCGAGAATCCAAATACGACTATGGTAGTAAAGAATACCATCAGGCTTAACTTCGAGTAGGTTTTCGACTCAATAATTCAACTTGTTACCGAGGTTACCCTCGTTGATAACGAACACTCTTAACATGAGTCTTACGACTAGGTGCATCAGCCACGACATTCGCCTTACCAGGGTGGTAGCGAATATCACAGTCGTAGTCAGTTAACAATTCTACCCAACGACGTTGACGCATGTTGAGTTCTTTTTTATCAAAGATATGTTGGAGGCTCTTATGGTCGATGAAGACCGTACACTTTGTACCATAAAGGTAGTATCGCCAAATCTTTAATGCAAAAACAACTGCACCAAGTTCAAGGTCATGAGTAGTATAGTTTTTCTCATGAATTTTGAGTTGTCTCGACGCGTAAGCGATTACTTTGTCTCGTTGCATGAGTACGCAACCAAGACCCTTGTTAGAGGCATCGCAATACACGACAAAATCATCGTTCCCATCGAGGAGAGTGAGGATAGGAGCATTACAAAGCATGTCCTTGAGTGTTTGGAAAGATTCCTCTTGTTCGGGACCCCAAACAAAAGGTTTATCTTTTTGAGTCAACGAAGTCAAAGGAACAGCAATTTTGAGAAGTTCGAGATGAAACGGCGATAATACCTAGCTAGGCCAAGAAACGAACGAATTTCAGAGGGCGACTTAGGTGCAATCCAATTCTTCACAGCTTCTATCATTGCAGGGTCAACTTGAATACCGAGTTCATTGACGGTGTGACCTAAGAATTGAACCTCTTTTAGCCAAAACTCACACTTGAAGAATTTGGCATAAAGAGGTTCGGTTTGCAATAGCTGAAGAATGAGACGTAAATGCCGTCCATGCTCTTCTTTCATCTTGGAGTAGTTTAGGATATCATCGATGAATACAATGACGAAATGATCGAGAAATGGTTTACACACTCGATTCATGAGATCCATAAACACAGCGGGCGCGTTGGTCAAACCAAAAGGCATGGCCACGAACTCGTAATGTCCATATCGAGTGCGGAAAGCAGTTTTGGGTACATCTTCCTCGGAAACCCAAAGTTGATAATAGCCAGAACGGAGTTCAATCTTTGAAAAGCACTTCGCGCCTTGCAATTGATCGAAGAGGTCGTCAATATGAGGAAGTGCGTATCGGTTCTTGACTGTAAGTTTATTGAGTTCATGATAGTTAATGCACATCCGAAAAGATCCATCTTTCTTCTTGACGAACAAAATAGGAGCACCCCAAGGGGAAGTGCTAGGGCGTATAAAGCCTTTATCAATAAGCTCCTGAAGTTGGCTTGATAGTTCTTGCATCTCCGAGGGTGCTAATGGATAGGGAGCTTTCGCAACAGGAGTTGCGCCAGGGTAAGATCAATACGAAAATCGATAGCTCGAGGAGGCGGAGGAGCAGGAAGATCCTCAGGGAAAACAAAAGGAAACTCACAAACGACTAGAACATCACTTATGCTAGGACCTTTGTCTTTCTTTTCCACAACATGGGCGAGAAAGGCAAAGTACTCCTTACACAAGTACTTGATCGCTTTGATGCATGACATAAGCTTGAGACCTTTAGAAGGTTTCTCGCCATATACGTGTAGAGAAGCACTTTGAGGAAGAAGGAGGCGAATAAATTTTTCGGAACAAACAACTTCGGCACGAACTCGCATAAGCCAATCCATGCCTACTATGATGTCGAAACTACCCATTTGCATGGGAATGAGATCAATGGAGAACGTATGATCGTTAAGAATCAAAGAGCAACCAGAAAGAACGGAATTAACAGAGACGGTTTTACCATTAGCGACTTCGACAGCGAAAGGATTAGGCATTTTAGATCGTTCTCACTTAAGAAAGGGTTCAAATTCTAGAGATACAAAGCTTCTATCGGCACCAGTATCAAATAGGCATGTAGCATAAATATGGTTCACAAGGAACGTACCAGTGATAACGTCATTACAGCTTTGGGCTTGAGCGGAGGTAAGCATGAAAACTCGTCCTTTTGCAGGCTCAGGCTGCTGCTGTTGCTGATGCTGATGTTGTTGGTTGAGTAGGGGCCAAACATTGGCAAGATGATTGAGATCGCCACATTTTTAACATGCTCTTACAGGAGCATTCTGACATTGAGGCTGTGTTTGGTTCGGGTTAGGGTTAGGGACAATGGATAATTGCTTTGGGGTTGGCGACAATGGCTAGAAAGATGCCCATCCTGTTAAAGTTGGCGCACTTTCGACACGGGGTGGAAGGGAGATGGTGGTAGGTGCAACAATCACACCTAGGCCAAGTGCCGGTGTAGTTTCGTTTGGATGGATCGTTGTTTTGGGTGGTGGAGATGGCATTTAGAGGTAGGGGTAGGCGGAGTGACAATCGCGTTGTTTTGAACATAAGCCTTCCGCTTCTTGTTCTTGATGTTGTTCTTTTTGGTTTGAGGGGGAGGCGATTCGTTAGTGGTGGTGGTATTGGTGGTGGCTTGGTGCGCATGCTTCGTAGGAACCTTGTCGTAGGCCCCCTGAAGGAACCAGTTGTGGTTAAGCTCTATGATGGTGCTATAGGCTTCTTTGATGGTTTTGGGGCGTGCTACCGCTACATGGTTCACAATCACAGGCGAAAGTGAACGAATGAGCTTAGCTATCGCCTTGGGGACCGTATCCACCTGTCCAGGACAGGCGATACTCAACTGTTTGAAGCGAGCTATCAGTCCCTCAGCGTCGCTCCCTTGCTGCGTGAGATTCCAGAATTCGTTCTCGAGCTTCTGGGTCTCGTGGGGAGGACAGAACTGATCCCTCATGAGCTGCTTAAGCTCGTCCCAAGTTAGAGCGTGGGCTGCTTCGTTGCCACGCTTGTTGCGTTCCGTAGTCCACCACTTGAGGGGTATCTGGTGAAAGATCCCGGTAGCGTTGAGGGTTCAAAGTTCATTAGGGCACCCGCCCTGAAGGAAGGTAAGTTCCATCGCGTCAAACCAATTGATCATGGCGGTGACACTGTCCATGCCAGTGAATTCGACTGGTTTACAAGCCATGAAATGCTTGAATTGGTAGGACGTTTTTGGAGCTTCGGTTTTTTAATCGGCAGAGGATTTGGGTGTTTCGGTGTTGATGGTATGAAGCTGGCTAACGATATCCGGGATGACACGGGCCATTTGATCGGCCATTTGCTCGGCGACAAGACCGACGAGTTCTTCTTTGGAGATGGAGTCTTCATTGTTGCTTTGGACCCCTTGTTGGACCTCTTTGACTTCTTGTTAGAGATTGGGGAGTTCATCTAGAGGTTCAACATAGAAGGAAAAGGGGATGAGACTTGATCATAATAAAGAAAACAAGTTTTGCATGTTTAAGCATGTATAAGGTTCAAGCATGGTTCACAAAGTTTGCATGAATGTATCAAGTATAGCATGTATAATCACGTATGAATGCGAATAAAGAGTATAAATTTAGTTTGTTCACGAGAATTAGTATTGCTTTTTATTGCGATAAACGTGCGAAATGTGTAACGGTTCCAAACGAATAAGGTAACAAGTTTAAAATCACATATAAATTGACATAACATAAAAGATTGGCTCAATAAAACATGAGATTGTTTCGGGTAGAGAAACGTCAACAATTCCAAAGTGAATCGAAGATCCTTTCTAATTAGAGAAACGTGCTTTGGCATGTAGGTAAAATACTCTCATCGAGAAGCGACTAACAATATTTTACCCTTCCAGTTACTACACGTCTCTAATCGATTAGAAAATCGAAACTTTGGCGAGAATGATAACCAAGGAATGGGACTGAATGGACAAGGTGCGGGTTTCACCCCTAACCTAACAATTTCGTACCCTAAGTGTGGTTGTTTCTTACTAAACGAGGAGCATATTCCGACTCGTTTGTAAGATCCACTAGAGCATGAAATGGAAGTTTCCATCAAGATGTGGATATCACTCCTAACTTGATGGTATAACTTCGTGAAAAATCGAATACGCGGAATGAGGGATTTCACCAAAAATTATAAGTCATTGGACCTATCTTGGTGCAAATCGCCTCGTTTGCATCATGAGTGTCTTCGAGTCTTCAAGTGTATTATGTACAATGTCTTAGGAAATACATTATGTAATTTTAAGACCAAAAGATAAGGAAGAAGCAATGATGAAGAATAAAGTTTTAAGCATGATATAAGAATGGTCAAAATGGACACTTAAACTATAGACTAGGTCGAACATGGCAATTCTACCTAATTCCCTATAGTTATGACTCTGATACCAATCTGTCACACTCCAACCAATGGTGGAAACATCGAGGCGGGACGAAATAGATTGCTCATTGCTCATAGATACTAATTGGCGACAATATTTAAATAAAACCCATATTTCATTCATAACAACATTGTCAAGTACAATAATTCAAAATAACAACAAGTGCAACATGATTATAACAAAACTAGTCTAGTAAGATTAAAATGTGTATCTAAACCATTTCCTACTAGCTTTCATCATGCGTATCCTCTTCAACCTATCACATGTTTAAAATACGAGTTCAATGCAAAAGCAAAGGCGAGTACACAAGTTTGGTGATACGTAGCATAAGTATAAAATGTATAACTCGAATCAACATGGTAATTGTAAGCAAAGTATATACTAATCATGCAATACTAGATCAAACCCCGGGTTTCCACAAAAGTTTTAACGAGATCGAGATTCCCTTGTCACAAAAGCGACAAGACTAAGATGAGTATGATAATCTTAACATAACCCCGACGGGCGGCGTGCTACTCCTATAGCGCTATGTATGATAAGTTGGGCTAGCTAAGTTAATGATCAAGCATGTATAATCTAGCATGTATCTAAGCATAACAAGTATTCATGTATAAGGATTGAGTATGTAAAAGCATAAGTTCGTGATAGTGTATTTTGATACGGAAACATGTTACAACCCAAAAGTGCTAAAAGGTAAATGGGTTGAGTGTACTCACGGTTTTGCTAAGTGTTCCACTTAAGTAATCCCGGGAGCTTTGTTGTGATGTTTAGAGTTTGGCACCTTGTCCTTCTAGAAGAAGAACATAGGTATTAGTTAAGAGTGTAACGGAAGATTTGGATTATTCGAGCGAGATTACGAAAATACGAATAAAGTTTATGTATGAAAATAATCTCTAACACATAACACTTGTTCTTGACACTATGACAACCCGAATGGGTTTGGTATGGTTTCATATTCGAGACCTATTAGAATCATGACAAGGAACTATATACTTTAGTGACAAAACTTAATAGCTCGATAGATGATTATTTAGTCATTATCAAGGGTTCGGTTCTTGGGATTATATTATAGTCCATAGATATATAGTTATATAATCATGTAGGAGGTGGGAGGATGAACCATCCACTTTGGTACCTCTTAGTGTCATGTAAGTCAAGTATGAGGTGGGAGGTTTAACCTTCCACTTAGGAACCTCGTATAATGTTCACCACTACACAAGTCACCATAGGTAACAAGGATGGTACTAGAACAAGAACATAAACAAGAATGTAAATGACAAGAATATAATGTGTGTCACCATGATATCAAGTAGCCAAATGAAATTCAACCCGGAGAGCACACATTGACACACGTCAACGGCTAGGCGGGGTTGTGACACTTTAGATCTAGTAAACTACTTGAGATAATGATGAAAATCATCAAGTGATGTGTGGTCTCAAAGTTTAGGATAGCCAAAGCTAACCAAGGTGGACACACATGAACAAGTTATGAACTTACACCAATTGTGAGCTTGAAGCTCTACGAAAATAGAATTATTGTGAGGATAAATCCTTTTTTTGAATGTCTCTACCTTGTTTTTAAGCCTAACCAACCACAAGAAGTGTTGTAAACTCAAGGTTGATAAGTTTAAACAAGATTTGAAAGAGTTAAAATCATAACAGAAAGTTTAGGACACTTTTGGTGCATTTCCAGGTCTGGATTCTCCATGGAGAACCCTAGGATTCAAACCCAAAGTTTGTCCAAGTAATTAGAAGAAAGAATCAAGCAAAAAGAACAAGATTTGAGCAAGTTAAGCTCACTTTTGTGAAGGTGGTACAATCTGCCCGAAAATTCTGATTATGAGTGTTCTTGAGATGATTTGAGAGTGATTTAGGAAGGATTAGAGGGTTGTGAAAGTGTCAAATGGCTTGGAGGAGTGTTGTATTTATAGGAGGATGATTAGGGTTGGTTTAGAGGTGTTTAATGCGGATTTAGAGGTGATTGGAGGAGAGGAGGGTGTGTGGATTGGTGCAAAAACGCGAGCCAAACAATTCTGTCCCGCCTAGATGGTCTTGCGGACCGTAAGGGTATACCCTTGCGGTCCGTAAGGACCTTAGCCGGGTTAGAAATTGGATTTTTGTTATTTAACTCAAGGGTGACGGGTTTTAGTGCTTATTTAAGGTATTTCATGGACATGTTAGGTATTATAAGGTATCACAAGCTTATGTAACCTGTCATGATGTAAGCATATGTATGTATTGATCGAGATCGAGTATTCACATTGTGTATAAGGTATGTATCATGTATGAATGTCGCATATTATCAAATATATCACGTATTCGAGTATGTGTATCATGTGTAAGTATTGTATGAACAAGTATCATTTGTGTATAACAAGTATGAGGATAAACATGTTTATTCCATTACGATTCAAGTCTCGATTACAATGATTACAACAAAATGGAGAATACGAATACAATAGTTTCCAAAAATAGAAATTTCAACACGAGCTTGCTATAAATAGAAAGTATGAAAAAACGAGGCGTTACACTAGTGCAAAAGGCTATCAGAAAAGGATGATGAAAGCTTAAGAAATGATTACATTGAACACATCCTGCAAAACAAACAATACAAGGCTACAAGAGCACAATTCAAGGACTGGTCTATGAGTGACTAAAAGCAAGAAGTGGAGAGAATGCAAGAAATGTTAAAAGACCCACTCAAAAAGCCTACTCCTCCAGACTGGAACAAGTTCAAAAAGAATGTGCCATATAGAGTGTTGAAACTTAAAAGAATGAAAGAATAACTGATAGCTGCCAACTATGGGTTAAAGAATCAGATCATAAAATGGCTAGTGGTTAAAGTGATTTATACATACAAGATGCTTGAAGAAAGAAGAAAAACAGATCCTACATTGCCAAAGAAGCCTGATTATTCATCATAGGTTACAGCTCATCAGAGCCAACCTACTCAAAAGTCATCTGCAACATCTGCTCATTCCATCCTGGCCTTGAATCAAAAGAAAAGGCAGAGAGAGATGTCAAAAGAAAATGAGAGAAGGTATGAATTGGACCTCATCAAGCAAGGAATTAGAGATCAAGTTTAATTCCACACTGATGATGCAAGTGATATGTTAGTATAAATAGTCGATCAGTTGTATTGTTTTATCATCTACTAAAAGATCATTCACCTATCATCTTCTCTACATTTCTGTACTATTCAAACGTTCTTATTGGGCTAAGGGGGAGTTTGTGATTCACATGGAAAAACTATATTTTTGAGAGCATGATGATCAAAACGAACGACCATTAGTTGTGATAAAAGTTTTCCATATATTTCCGCTGCATTTAACTTTGATTTCTACATTCACTTTCTATTTTTAAAACAAAAATCACAACTAATTCAAACTTAGATCCTAACATTTATAGGACCAAATGAGCTTAAAAGAACAAAGGAAGCAAATTAGCGGCTAAAACTAACATAAAATACAAGAAGAAGGAATAATGTGCCACGCCCGGCCCCTCAGCAACATCCAAAGAACAAAAACAAGTGAGACAGAAGACCACCACAGGGTCGTGTCCACTAGACATGGGTCGTTGTCAGCTAACAAGACCTGCAGAAAAAATAAAAGGCAGATTCCACTCCGACCATGGGGCCGTGCACACACGGACACGGGACATGGTCAAATCTTAGATTTGTAGAATCTTGATAGTACAGTAAAGAGTTGACCATGGGGCCGTACCCTGGAGGCACGGGGGCGTGTGGGGGCCCTCTGCTGACAACTGCAATAAATGAAGGAAGAGAAGAAGGTGGCCACGGGCCGTGCCAAGCGGGCACGGGGTCGTGGCCGGGGCTCTGTTTTGACTATTAATAGGGGTGCTTAGTTCCCTTCAAAGGCATCCCTTGGCAAACCACTTCTCTCTCACTTTGCCACCACTACAACACCAACACCAACACCCACCACCATTATCCATTTTCCATCTTTAGAGTGTGTAGTAGTCTCGGGATCCAAGATTGATAGTAAGAATTCTTGTCAAACAAAGGCCTTGCTTGGCTACTCTCTTACATCATTTGGTGATGACAAATCTTTTATGTATTACTTTTGATTTTTAATATGTCGGCTAATTTTTAATTGGGTATGTATTAATGACTTTAATAACTAGTTTCTTATGTTGAAAGTGAATTTTCCTAACCATTTCTTCATGATGTCATTGATTTGCTCATTCTTGTCTTGGAAGGGGGTTAGAAGGGTGGTTTGGGGAAGTTCTTGTCTCGTTTAGTGTATAGCCTGTGAGGACTTGGTACTTCACCTTCAAAAGAGGGGCTACCACTTTTCACATTAATAACTAACTTTATTGTCTTTAAATATTATGGCCTCTTGGGATTGTATCCTTGCTGACTCAAACCACTTGGCCGAGTGTAACGTCACCTTCAAAAGAGGGGCCTACAACTATAACTAAGAGAATCTCCTAAAAAGTCCGAAAGTGCGAAAATCATCAAAGGGTACAGAAAAGAGGAGTTGGATCCAAGTGATTCTATCTTGTCTATTTGTATTTCATTTTTATTTATCTTTTCGTCTTTATGTTTATTTTTATCTTTCAAAACTTTTATAAAAAATTTGTATCGATTAGACATTGACGATAAACCAGTATTAAAAGCTCTTGTGTCCTTGGACGACCTCGGTATCTTACCAACACTATACTACGCTCGCGATGGGTGCACTTGCCCTAGTGTGTGTTTAGTGCTAGTACAATATCGTGTTTTATAAATTCAAAACTTGAGTAATGCGTAAAACGGACTCAAAATATTAACAAAATCATATCACGCTTGACACGCACCAGCAAATCATGAAAGATCAAGTGGTGGTTTGTTAAGAACTTGTTCAGAATACATTGCATTTTGGTGAGAGTTCGAATGATCTAACAACACATCCTGGTCGGTTATTGAAGGGATGCCTGTTAAGAATGAAATATAGACATAATCCATCAGAATCAATGCTAAACACAAGATACTTAATGCATGTCCTTATTCATTTTTTAGGATCGCACAAGTCGGGATATGATGAAGCGTGTGATACATTGATTTTTGCTACGGTAGCATTAATTTTGATTCGACGATTCAATTTCTCGGAAATGTTATTCTTGCATCAGAAAGAGAATTTTGAAAGAAAGTTAAGAGAAAAGAAAAGTTCAACATGTAGATTTCCTCAAATGATATTCGATCAACAACATCCAAATCTGCCAAAGGTTGATGACGACAAAGTTTTAGTTGAACATATGACCGAAGCAACACTTTCTCGTTTAAATTCTTGTGGTCAGAAAGAACCCTTAACTTGACATACGTTTGGTCATTATTGCGGAAAACTATCAGCCACTAGACATCGACAAGTGGTATCATGATGATAATGATCAGATACTGAAGATTTTGATGACGAGTGGGTAAGAATAAAAAGAAGACGACGATGGTAATGATGGAAACCAAAACGTGGATAATCAAGAGGTCCCGAGTGGTAATGAAGGTAATGATGTAGAAGGAAATGAAGATGATCTTCAAGAAGAAGAAAAAGCCCAACTCCGTGCTCCTTCCTGTGGTAAGGGTAGTTCAACACGACGAAAGTCAAAGGCACCACCTCAACGGAAGTTTAAAACAATGAAACGTGCTTTTGTTATTAATAATCCGGGTCCTACCTTACCGTATGTCCATCCGATATATCCGAATCCGGATCTGTTACGGTCAACTATTGTTAGAATTCAAATTCCAAATCCAGTTACAGTTCAGATCTAGGTCCTCGTCTGACTACATCAGTTACAACATTTCTTGCTACCTAAGTATTTTCAAGTTTACGTTGAGCGTTGGGTTATCAAAGTGCTGGTTTGTCACAACAAGGTTCCGGGATATCAAAGCATGTCGGAAATTCCATACCTCTCCGCACACCAATCTCCGGCTCGTCTCCTTACGTTTCATTGTTTAACATAACAATGTCTCTCGATGGTTATGTGCCACAACTTAATGTTGATGATATTAGAAAGATGTTGATGCAACTGCAAAATATTCATTTGACGCATTTAATTTTTCAGAAATGTAAGCAAATCAGACAACTTCAAAAAACTCAAGACTCTAATAGAGCTGAATTCGGAGTTTCATGTTACAATCTGAAGAAAGACATAAAGCAATGGTGGAACAAAATAATGCTTTTATGGCACAGAATATGAGATTAAATGAAGAAATTGATCTGTTAAAAGAAAATGTATTATCTTTAACAGATCAAGTTGATGTTTAGGAGGAGATAGGGTGTAAAGAAGACGAGTTGAGAAAGTTAAAAGATCGAGATCATGACGATGATCCCTCAGCCATCCACGGGTGAAAATCAAATTTGATCTGATGCTACCGGTACCGATGAATTAGGACATGCTACTACTGACGGGGAATCGGCAGGTATGAGGTGGTTGTTGCAGACAGTTCAAAGAATCAAACTGACAATCTATTATAGTGACGAACAGGGTGTGGTTGAAGGTTTTATGATCACAAATGATGTGGAAGAATGGGAGATTATAGAAGGAATTCACTCTTAGTCGAAAGATTATATTGCTGAGTTGTTCAAGTTGAATTAAAATGAAATTATTATTAGTGATACTCTGGCCAATAAACCATCTAATAGTCCGACTAATAGTATGAATGTAGAGACTGATGAGGTTGAAATCTAAGATATCACTGAGGAGGAATATCCAAGCTTTAGTGAAAATCTAAGTCGCACCGGAACGAGTACGGGATCGGGGTACGGGGACGATACGGGAACGAGGAACGGCAAAACTCAAAATTCCAAGATACGGGTACGGCAATAAAAAATATAAAAAAATAAAATATATTAAACAAATTCCAAAAATACTACATCTTCCAAAGGAAATTAATTACCAATAATCAAATCATTTTGAAATTCCAGTTCATCTAGTGAGAGATCGGCAATCGATAGAGAATTAGAGATGATGAGACTTGAGAGTTTAGAGATTAGAGAAGCCGAATATGATATGTCTATTTATTTAATGGCCGGTTGCGGAATTTAAAAGGGTTAAGACCCTAAAAATAAATGGAAACGGGTTGGATACTTCTACCAGATACGTCCCCGACATTGGAAACGTTTAGGAAATGTCCCCGGCGAGTACCCATGGTGTTTCCGTCCCCGTCAAGTACCCGAGACGGGTACGGCCACATAAATGGAGTCCTCGTGCTACATAGGTGAAAATGTTTTAATGATGCGAAGAGATTCTAAAACCTCAAGAAGCTAAAGAAATGACTCAACAAAAAACATAAAAGGAACAACTAGCAAAGTTTAGGCAAGAATGGTTGAAGAACTTCAAGCAGAGTACAAAACCGCCAGCATAACCAGTAGTGCATAAACGTCATAGTTTTGAAAAGCCAAAGCATATACCATTGGAGATATTATTAGCCGGGTATTCTTGCAATACTTGAAGTGCTATGTTGTAAAAAGAGATAATGGTATTCAATACTTCAAATGGCCGCACAATTTTTGAAGTCTACCTACATGGGATGTGCATGCTCTGTCAACATAAAGGCTTATTAACTGAGATGATGATGGAATGGCAGATTATCTTGAGAAACAGCTAAAGTACGAGTGTTGGATGGGCTTAAGAAATTTGAAGCCAACAACCTTCATGGTATCATTCTACAGAAAAAAAAAAAACACCCGTTTACAGGAAAACCTATTGTGGTCCTTAAATATACACGTCCACACATACTATGAGGAAGTTAACGTTTAGAAAAATGGAACAAGAGTTTTGTGGATCGATGAGGTGGTGGTACTATAACAATCTTATTGGTGCAGCAGTGATTGAATTGGCTGAGAAGAATCAGATTGTTCAAACTTTTGATCCGATGTGGTTGGTCAATCTCTCGGAAAAAGATATAAGATGTTTATACAAGAAGCCAATCTTTTTCCAAATGAGGGACATGGAATAAGCACTAAAGTTCAACGTGTAATTCGTGTGTGCTTTGCATACAAGATCCATTTTGGAAGTGGATGGAACACGAAATGGAAGTAAAGACCAAATATCAAAGACATTATCTACCGGCTATATCCAATGGGTAGTCTTTAGATGCAAATTTGGTCTATAGCCTGTAGATTAATAGTCAGTTAGGAGTTTTGGTGTCGTTTGTAATAGTATAGGTGTTAATTGTGGAAGGTTTAGAAATTGTGGGAAACTAGTGGGTTTTAAAGGATTGTGTTAATCATTTAAGGTGTGCAAGTTGATCATTTAAAGCCACCTATAAATAGCCACTTGCTAACTCATTTCACAACTTTTTTCTCAACGTTCTCTAGAAGTTCAGAGTGTTTTGTGTGTCTTTAGTGTGAAATTGTTTGTAGATCCCGAATCATTTATTTACTATTAGCTTGTTGATTGATTGTGTATTGATGTGGATTCTCCACACGTTAGTACGCTCAATTTACACACATTAGTGTTAGATCCAGATCTAATACGTGGACCTACAATTAGTTTGACAAACGCATGGCTAATCTTTCGGATTCAATATAATGGTTGACGTCTTCGCGAATGGCGTTCCAAGTTCCAAGTTCGATGGAGGACCGTTTGATTTTTTTATATCTAAAATTTGTTACATGTTTAGAATTATTTTCACAAACATGTGGCTAAACTTTTTCGTAAAAACATAACTCCATTTTTTGTAAAGCATAAATTGACGAGAAGAGAAGACGAACATATGAGGACTAGGTGTCTTCATTTTTATATATATTGGTAAAAAATTTCATCATTTCACCATGTGATCTCTACTATAGTGCAAGCATAAAGTGAAAAGAAGAGACCACAAACATAGGAGAATTAGTTGTTTTTGTTTGATTTTGTATGTTGGTAGAGATTAGAAAATAGACGGCCATTTACATAATTCTGAAAGGTTGATCAAGATTTAGACTTATAATTATTGATGCGAATGACTGGTTTGGAATTGTGAGTGATTGATATGAAAAATGCGAGGTGTGAGATTAGAAAGCAAACATCGTATGATTTTTCTCTGTTAGTTAAGATGTTTAAATATTATGAGATAATCGGTGGTTCTCATGATTTTCTTGTGTTTATCTTTTTATTTAATGTGACATGACAAGTGGAGAGTTTAGAGAAATAAAAATAAAGGAGTCTCTTGTTGTCCTTGAACGTGGTGTAGAGGCATATTATCTAGTTCTCTATATATGGATAATGCTCCATGGTGTATCAAAAGTTAATAGAAAGTGCAAATTGTTAGTGTGATTGAATAGAACAATGGTTAAAATAACAAACGATACCAAATAACTAGGACACCTGTTAATAAAAGAGATGATGTCATACATGTCCAATCAACAATCAACTCTGCACGTTTTAATAATCATATGACCATTGCGTTTAGATGAAATGGACATTTCTCTTAAAGGTTGGCGTCATAATCGCCAGAATGCTCAAAACAGCCGTCTAAGTGTACATTGAAGGTCGTTTTGTCCATGGTCGCGGTGTGACATTAGAAAGTGGGGGTGTGGGAATAGCACGCCCCTAACATATACAACTGTGACTATCCCAAAGTCATCACACTTTTTTACATACTTTACATGTTTCTGTTGTATTAACAACCAAGACGCAAGTCCTTGGGGTTCTGTGGGTGAAAATAGGTGCAATTTACAAAATTTTGATTTTGGTCCAGTCCTAAATTTTATTGTTCTCGTTCATAATTCCTTCTTCTTTGTCATTGTTGTATATAGCTCTGGATAGATGACGGAGGCAACCATCGTGGCGGGTGGTTGCAGCGGCGGTCGTGGTGGGTGGCGGGTTGTGGCAGAGGTGGCAGGTGGTAGAGGTTGGGGCTATTTGTTGCTCTCGAAAACATTTCTATTACTCAAGCACCTATAGCTTATGTTTTGTCCATTTATAATAAAGTGTTGTACTATATCACAGTTGGTAATCAATTTTCTTCTAATTACTCTTTGCTGGTAAAAGTGAAGTAACTTTGTCCTAAATGAAATGAAGTTTCTATCAACAACAATTCACCATAGCTTGCAAGTGCCAACAAGGATTTGGATCACTGTACGTACTCCTAGTCATGAACCGAATCTGGTCTATCCAAGCACTACTAGAAAATAGGTTTTTCGGGACGGCAATTTTGGTCGCAAACAGTCGCAATTGCTCTGTTGTGACCGTTTTCCAACCGGAACTGTGATCGGAAAAACACCCGTCGCAATTGCTCTATTCCGACGAAAAGTTGCGACTGCTACTATCTTTTGCGATCCGGGTTTTGCGACTTTAATAGTGGTCAAAAATACTGCGACTGTTCCTAATTTTGTGGGACTTTGGTTGCGACGGTCTTGATGCGACCGTATTCCGACCGCATGCCTTTTACAAACTGCTATGACCACATGCCTTTTACAAACTGCGACTGTTTGCAATTGCTTGCCTTTTGAAAATTGCGACCGTTTTTGCAGTCGCAATTTCTATTTATTTAAAAAATTATTTTAAGCCATTTTCTATTTTAATGTGCATATAATGTCAATTTTAAAATTTACTATTAACAAATTTTCACAATTATATAAAACATTCCACTTGAAACGTCAAATACCAAAGTTATCATAACAAAATACATATTCAAAACAATGTGTTTAGACGTTTTGAAAGCTAAGTCGATGATTATACGTTTTGAAACCTAGCTTTTAGCATCGCTTCAATGTTTACCATTCTTTCATTCATAGCCTCTTTCTCTGCCTTATCTTTCTCTTTTTCCACCACCAATCCCGCAATAATATAGTTTAACCGTTCCTTTTCTTCTTCTTTTTCTTTCACTACTATATATTGGATAATCACATTCAACCTTTCGATCTGTTAAAACCAATGCAAAGTGAAATATAAATAGTCAGCATAATCACAACAATTTATGAAACTAATTAGCTGCTTATACTATTATAGAATAAAGAAAAAGAGTCAGTTTAACTTCTATGTCAAAGCATCTATTTTCAATAATATCCATACAAAAGTTAACAAACTATTGACTAAGAAGTGATTGTGTGAAAAAATGAGGTTAATATTTGAGTTTAAACATGTTTGACCAAAACATTAGATCAATTTCAAATCAACATTAACCTTGAACCAAACAACTTAAAAGAATAAGCATACCTCTTGGTCTTCTTTGCTTTGATGTTGAACGTTAAAATCATTCTTAACATTGCTTAACTCATATAATTTGCCTCTCTTCTTTCCCCCAGAAGCTCGGTACCACAATTCTTTGTCGAATTATGGGTGTTGGCTACTTTCCTCCCCATACTTCTCCAAAAGATATCTATTATATTTCACCTATAAATATAACCTAATTTAACATACTTTGAAGCACCGAACCAATAATAACACTACAATAAAAGAAATCTTCATGTTCTTCTTTCAATGTCATTGTCTCCTGAATGATCACTTTCAACTTTTCTATCTATACAAAACAAATGCACAAAGTTAACGTTAATAATTTTTTTGGTAGAAGTTTGGATGCAGTAATCAACAACAATTAAATATATAAGCTCAATAATTCACCTGACCCATATCCCTTTCCACACCTTTCATTCAATTTAATATATACCAAAAACAAATCTTTGTATTCATGTTCTATTCACTGACTGAAGTAAATTAAATATTCAAACCTAACTATAACATAATGTTTTCCACACAAGAGAAGTCAAAACAAATCGGAGTGCATCTTACCAATAGTCCCGTTCCCCAAAACTCTCTCAAGCATTACCACCAACGAAATCGGAACACAAACTACAGTATCACATGCCTACAATTCAAAAAAAAAATATCATCAAACAAACTTAACCTATCTTCAACTAATTAAACAGAACCAAATCTAGGTAAAAATATATCAACTTGTAAATCCTCACTTGCTACAACATAATGAATAGGAGGATGTCGTGAATCATATGCTACCCTATCCTTGGGGATGACAATGGGTCGGGTTCGGGTCGGGTATTGGTAATCCCATACCCATACCCAGTTGTAAAATTGTGTCCCATACCCGACCCAATACCCGTCGGGTACCGGGTATACCCATTAGTTTGTTAAAAGATATACGTTTGGATTTTCAAATACATTTTTTACTATTATAATCATTATATAATTTTATATATGCAACAATTATTATATATTAAATTTGTACATGACATACATATAAGTTTTATCATAAATTAATACTAACTTTGTAATACTTATACACTTATATCTATATACTTCACAACATAATTAATAATAACTTTATAATACTCATACACTTATATCTATATACTTCACAACATAATTAATAATAACTTTATAATACTCATACACTTATCTGTATATACTTCATAACATACAAAATACAAATACATATGCTAAAAGAAATTTTATTTTTTCACGTTATGAACATACTAAAATAAATCACTAATAGATAAGGGTTATAAAAATATAAATTAAAAAATTCGGGTATATGATCGGGTATATAGTTCGGGTAATCGGGTCGGGTATCATCTAATCCCATACCCGACCCATACCCGCGAAAATTTTTAAAACTAAGCCCATACCCGGCCCAATACCCGTCGGGTATCGGGTATACCCGTCCCATTTATGTCGGGTTTCGGGTATACCCGTCAAGCTCGGGTATTTTTGCCATCCCTACCTATCCTTAAGAACTACTTCACACAGAGGTAAACCGTTCTTATGCCTATACAATTTCAAATCTTCTTCTTCCTCAAACTCTATATCCTTTTTGTTGGCGACAGTTGAAGAACTACACACAAACCTCAAGATGTTGCAAAGATTCCGAGCTCAAACCAACAGTAGCTGCAGCCAATCCAATCAACCCTTCTTAAAACCAGACACACAATTACAAAACCGCAAACCAAAACCCACTGAAGTAATTCGCATATACCTTGCGATGATTCGCTTGTGAAGAGTAAGTAAACTCATGAACCAATAGCTTAATCACAACAGTTATTTTATCATGATATCCAGTAACTATCAACTGCTTTACAATTCCTTCAACCTAACAACAGACAAACTCGTTTTGACAACATTAGACCTAATGACCGTTTCGACACCAAAACTCGAAACAAATTAACAATTCAATCAATCAAAAAGTAGAATATTCAATCACATTCATATTTGCTATGCATATATACAAAATATTACAACAATTGTAATACTTTGAAATCTTTGAAAGTTATCATCAAACGTTAATCTTATCTCTAATAAGCGAACAAAATAGCAATGACTTGACTAATTCGTAAACCAATTTTAAACCTAAACCACTAAAAAATTTCATCAAACGTCAACCTTAACCAGCTCATAACACAAACAACAATTGAAGATCGTCAAACTAGAGAGACAAAATCAACAAATCTATATCAACCAGAGAGACAAAATCAATGAATTAGGGTTATCGATTAAGTTCATCATAAATCAACAATTGAAGATCATCTAACCATAATCACAATTCGTACCGTCGATTAACCAGAATCAATGAAGTTTAAACGGAATCAGCACCTCGTTAATCAATGAGGGAGCGGTGAATAGTGAGCGAGCGGTGCAGAATCGTGATTGGTAAATGTGAGCAGAGTAAATGTAAATGTGAGGCGGTTTAGCAAAAATGGTTTTTTTATAAAAATAAAAGGTCACATATCATTAGCGTTACTTATTTATTACTTATTATTAGCTTTTGAATTAGACTGCTAGGTGTGGAGGAGGCAAGTATTTGGAGGATTCCCTTCACGTTAGTGTTATGTCAACATCTAAGGAGGATGCCCCTTCAAGGATGGATGGACCAAAGGAAATGCAGGAGGGACCTCTCCCACTAATCTATTTAATTTTTTGTAATTCAACATTTTTTAAATAATTAAAAAAAGGCTAAATGCACGCCTGACCGCGGGAGGGTTCTTCCTCCCCAAGCTAGCTTAGCCCCATAGCTACTTGGCGGTTACTACCCAGCAGGATTATTCGGGCCGAGCTGGACTCGAACCCGCGTCCTCCCGTTTGGAATGGGTGAGGCTGACCACTGGGCTGACACCCCGTGGTTCATTTTTTTTTTAAATAATTACATAACTTATAAAATAAAAACATTATAGAACTTAAAAATAAACATTAGATAACTTTTTTTTTCTTTAAAAAAATACATAACTTAAAAAAATTAACTTCAAAAAAATACTAGATCAATATATATAAGTTTTAAATATTGGTTATAATTTCTTGAAACAAAAAGGGCAATTTCTAAAACTTTTGAAAGTTAAAATGGAAGTATACCAAAGATATAAATTTGAATTCCCATAACGCTTAAAGAAAAAAGGACTAAACTGCAATTTGGCAAACCTTTTGAAAACAAAAATAAAGCATACTCCTTCTCTGGCTTTAATTTCGGCCGAATCTAAGACCATCATGTTGACCGAATCAACTGAGTTAATTGCTAATGACTCCACTATAGCATAGTGGTTGTTTTCATCTCGGTGAAGGATTGGTCTGGGGTTTTACTCAGGTTCGAAGGGGGGCGCAGTTTTACCTATTCCACGGGGTTTATGCGCATCAGTGGTGTGCTACGCTTTCTAGCGGTGGTCGAGTAGTCGGCCTTTGGACATAGCTCCGAAAGGATGGGTTTACACGTGGAAAGCAGTTAGCCGTTCAAAAAAAATTGCTAATGACTATTTTAAACGTATCCCAAGCATAAAACCAAAGAAAAAGGCAAGAAACCAAAAAAAAGGAAAAAAGGAAAGGTGGAGGAGCGTCTTGAGCGTCTGAGGCAAGCCGGAGAGGACGGCGACGTGCCACCAGAAATGGTGTTGGAGACTGGCGTTGAGGCTAGCCGGGCCAAGGCCGTCCTCCACACCGACTAGCCTTAGTGCAGACTACTTTTTAGTTTTTTGTCACGAAATGTCATGTTTAATAAACATGAAATAGGAAAAGATAAGAGATAAGAACTCAAACTACCGGTTAAAAAAACAAAGCTAATAATGTGATGTATTTTAATTTCTAAGTGCTTAATAATCATCTAAAAAACAAATTAGTTAAAAAAAAGAACGAATTAGTTAGTTTTTAGTTAGTATGATATATGATAGTTTATCTCATAAACTTTTCTAGGCTCTCTAAAAAGTATTTTATAAGTTAGTTCTATTTTAAAATATTAAATGAAACGTATTTTTATATTTCCTCATCCAAGAACCGAAGATGCATCATTCACTTCAACGTATTTTTATATTTCATTTTATATTAAGTTAAGAAATATACATTTCATAATAGCTAGTAAATTTCTCCCATGCGGTGGTCTTAAAATGTAAAATATAACGAATTTATACTGTAAGGGTATTATATTTGATCAAAATTTACGTCAAAACGTAGACCAAATGAAAACGCACATACAAGAAACGTTTTTTTGACCTGACTTTTTTCGTAAAAAAAATAACGTCAAAACACAAGGAAAACACAAGCTTTTATTGTATGTACAGTACTAGAAAAATACCGCTTTGCAAAGGAGTCGAAACTTGAAGTAACTCGAATTTATACCGTCTAATAAAACGTATTCCCAACTCGTTCTCAAACTGCATTTACGTCAAAACGTAGATCGGCTGAAAACGTACATAAAAATATGCGCGAAAATGTATTATATTTGAATTTATATCGGTACGTACATATATACAAATAAGCACTTAAATGAATTAAATTGTTTATTTTGCCTTTTTGTATTTCTCATATTTACGACAACTTTAGATGGTTGCAACTTGTTTTTTATATATCTCGTATTTGCGACCGCTTTAGACGGTCGTAAATTTTTCTTTTTTATATATCTCTCGCATTTTCAACCGGTTTGGACGGTCGCAAATTTTGTTTTTTTACCGCCGCAACTTTTTTTTTTTTGTACCTGCGACTGTTTTCCAACCGCTATTTATCACATTTGCGACTACAAAATTCAGTCGCTTGCGACTGACTCTAGGTTGGTCATTAATTTTGCGACGATTTAGGTTTTGGTAACAAAGTGGTCGATAATTTTGTGACCACCTTATGTTGGTCGCAAATTTTGGTCGCAATCGCCTAGTTTTCTACTAGTGAAGTGAGGTATCTCCTATTAAGAGTCGATCAAAAACCTTTGTAGATTATTTGTCGATAATGTTGTTATCGATGAAGCTGAAATTCGTCTGAGTTTAACTGTGTTTTCATGTAGTTAAATTATTTTTAATACCTATGTGGAGGAAATTTGGGTTAACTGATATATCTTTAAACATATTTGGATCGTTATTTCTTCAAATTTGATTAGGGAGATAGAGTGAGAGCAATACTTAAAATGGTTATTGGTAAACTAATTCCTCTTTTTCCTTAAGAATAGGGTTCATGGGGCTGCCCACACTTCATGAAGTTCTTTTTAGTACTGTACATACAATAAAAGCTAATTGACCTCATGAATTTTTGGCATCAAACCCAATGAAATTTCGACTTCGACTTAATAAAACTTGGACACCAGCCCCTAAGAAAAAAAGCCCCTGAAAAATTAATTAGAAATTTACATATTTCCGAATATAAAGGTAATATAAGGAATTAAGTTTGTTTAAACACGTATATAAACATCTAACTCGAGATGAACACATTGTTTTTTTTTCCAAATCCAAACCGGTCTCGACTAAAACCGATGTCCGTTTGAAACATGTTTGGTTCCGCTTCGGTTTAGTTAGTTTGAAAGACAGGTTTGAAAAGCCGGTTTTAGTTTGGTTTCGTTTGGGTTCATAAACCGATTCTTGTACGCATGTTTAAAAAAATAATCCGAAAAGAGAAAAAATAGAACAAAAAATACGACTTTTATTATTATCAAAGTTTTCCAAACCAAAAAAAAATAGAAGAATGATATACAAAAAACATACTTCTAAACATAACAATTATTATTTTTGGTGAACTATTTGTGTGCATCATTGCATCGTAGGCGAGTTCCTTGTCGGATAGGGGTTCACTTAGTCCCTCTTCAACATCTTCATCATGTGTCTATTCTTCAGTTTCCTTTTAGTCTTTGAGAGTTGTTTGATGTTGTATATCCAAGTGATCTTATAAACATATGTTCATCTCCAACGACGGGGGAGTTAGTCTTGTTCTTCGTATCGATAAAACTCGGAGCTACCATAGAAACTTGTACACTTAGTGTAGAAACTTGAACGCTTAGTAGACCACAAACCATATGACACTAAACATATGGCACTAAAAGAAAAAGGTGAATCTGAAGCTACCGTAGAAACTTGGCTGCTTAGTAGGTTACTAACCATAGCTGCTAAGATTGGAACTTGAGATTCCTTTCCTTTCCACCAGGCCAAGATATCAAAGTTTTCAATCTCGACGACCTTTTGGAACTTGAGATTCCTTTCCTTTCCACCAAGCCAAGATATCAAAGTTTTCAATCTCGACGACCTTTCCCGACGACTGAAATGGATAGAGCGTTGCGGCTGTGATGACCAAACTTTTTCCGACGACGTGTCGTCGGGATAGGCTATACCTAGGCCAGGGCGTCGGGAAAAGTCGACTTTTCAGATAAAATTTTTTTAGTGTCATTTTTAACCTCACATGCTTAGGATTTTAATGCACAATTTATCATATTCGATGCCTGCATAATAACACCTCCATATGCATACCAATAATTATCATCTTTCACATAAAATCATTAGGGTGATGGGTATGGGAGGCAAAGTAGATCGGCAAAAGGGTTTGCCGAGCGGTAACACAGCCGCCGGCACCCTTTGCCAATCGGTAAAGCGAGACACGCGGTAAACCTTTGCCGGTCGGTGAAGTGTTGTTGTTTGTTGCTGCTTAAAATAAAAATAAAACATTTTTTTAAACCCAAATTGTGTTTGTTACTACTGCTGTAAAAACGATTGCATGCGGGCTCGGTTTTTTGAAGTTGCATTCGTGTCCGTAGGACGCGCGGGCATGCACGAGTGTAGCCAAACTCCGGTTGGTTTGCACCCCCCTGTGCCGAAGCTTGAAGTTTTCGCTAGGAGGGTCGAAAACGTATATACCCAAAAATTTCTATAGAGCCCGGGGGTCGAAAACGTATATACCCAAAATTTTCTATACGAAAACTACATGTAAAACACTAATGAGCGAAAATTTCGGGGGGTCGGGCGCCCCTCCCGGCCCCTTAAATGGGACGCCCCTGACACCCCCCCTCCCGCACGCGGGTATGACTTATTGTAAAACATGGCACAAACAATTCAATAGAGTGTTAAGGATTTTATCTTATAAACAACTCCTTATTTGTTCCCACACCAATGTGGGACAAAGTAATTTCTTTGAATTTTATGTTTTTTTAAGTTAGGTTTTAATGTAATGGTTTTTTGTAATTAATTTTGATGTTTTAGTTGTTTTATTTTAACACATAATTTTTAAAAAAAAAAAAGAAAAAAACAGAAAAAAAGTTTACCAATTCATCAAGGTGTTGTTTGTTTTTGAAGAAGTAAAAGGTCTGCAGTCTGCGGACCACATCTGCAGGCATCTGCAGGAGAAGAGGTGGACTAAAGGTCTGCAGTCTGCAAGGAGAAAAGTGTTTGTTTACTACAAAAACCTCTTCTCTTCTCTCACACAACACACATAGACCACTCATCCTCTCTCTTTGCCTTCATCTACCACCACAACCACCGCCACCACCTCATCTACCACCGTCCACCTGCCACCACCACAACCAACAACCACCATCAAGCACCACTGCCCTTGTCTCCTGCCGCGAAGCCAAGCACCACCGCACCACCTCCGCCATCACACCACCGCCATCAAAACCCACCATCACCGTCGTCTCCTGCCGCTCCCTCTCTCTCTCCGGTCTCTCTCTCTCTCTCACCGATCTCTCTCTTCTTTCTCTCTCTCTCTACGGTCTTTCCCTCTCTCTCTCTCCACCGATGATGATGGTGGTGATGATGTATCAAGTGGCGGTGGTGGTGGTGGTGACGATAGTGGTGAGGATTGACGGTGACGGTGGTGGTGAGGATTGAAGGTGACCATGATGTGGTGGATCTGGGTGGTGGAGGTTGAAGAGGAGATGAGAGAAGAGGTTTGAAGAGGTTTGAAGACATGGGTATAAGTCTGCTTAGGGAAGAGGTGAGGCAGAAGTAAAAGTTCTGCAGATCTTCAAGAAACCAAACAAGTTGCAGGACCCTTATGTCTGCGCGACGCAGAAATAAGTGCTCAAAAGAGCTTTTGCCCAAAAAATAAACACCTCCAAGTGTCTAACCATTGCCAACACTTTTCAGCATAGTTTAACTCTTTAGGTGGAATGACGTAACACCCTTTGATTGGTTGATTTTGAAGTTTGCCACTTTCAAGTGTCTAACCACTCTCTTCACCCTTATAGTAAACACAGATAATCATGACGGCACATTTAAATCATACTTCATGTAAACCCATACCGAAAACCATCACACCGAAACCCTAGACATGCACATGTTTTTGGCTCATTCTTTTTAGTGTTTTAAATATATCATATAAGTTTCAACCCTAAAAACATGTAAAACAATAAAAAGAGGGTTCCATTAATTCACCTAGTTCGCATGAAACGTGAGTCCAAAGCGCTAACTCGTTCTCCACTCGGGCCATGTCACCTGGGAGTTGTTTGTCTTGTAATTATCTTATTATGTTCATTATTAATCCTTTTCGGGCTCTGTCCCTTTGCCTGAAAGAAAAGGTTAAAATATTTTATTTATTTAAGTTAATAATTTATAAGTGGGCTGAACGAATTGTTTTAGCAAACATTTATTACATTTATTGCTGATGTCAACATGGGCCCACCGCATTTGGTAGTGACTTTTGTTTCTTAGTGAGAGATCTTAACTTAAATCTCAAACCATTATGATTAATTTTGTCGATCTTATTTATTACCGAAAACCGAGTACAAAAACCAACCAGCAAGCTGTTGGTACTAGCAAATCAACCCAACAGCAGAAAAATAAAACCGAAACAAAACAATCATCCTACATCAAAATGCTTCCAATTCTCCCATGTTAACAACTCCCTTCTCGATCTGTGTTTTATCCAAAGATAGCCGAACGTTTTTGACTCCTCGATGACCCTGGAAACCATAGGGAGTTTGTTATTGAAAACTGTGTCGTTTCGACATCACCAGATACTCCACATGACCGAATAGATAACCGCTTGAATTGTATACTTCCTCGTCTGTGATCCATCCATCACCTCATGAAACGTTAAAAGATCCCGAACCTGGAACGCATACATAGAGCCAAGATGTTCCAGATTGTGAACGAAAACTTAAATCTTAAACAAGAAGTAGATTATGATTAATTTTGTGTAAATTAGATTTGAGTAAGCATTGCCGATAAAAAAACTGATGAGTTTTGATCCTATATTTTTCTGTATATAATTATTAATAAACGCTTTTACTAGGTGAATTTTGTTATTGGTGTACGCTGAATTTTTTTAATTTTGCATGCATTTCAATTTGACTTCATTTTTCTTGCTGACAAAACTTAAATCACAAGTAAATTTGGTCTGACTTCTTCCCAAGACATGTCTATGCAAATCATAAAGTACTGATCGACCATCTGAACCCTTGCCAGCTTCCACAGGTACTAATTGTCTACATGCTATTTGTATATAGTGCCATAAATTTTGTATTATCTCTTTTGAATAAATAACTGGTTTAAGAAAAAAAAAAGTTAAATATCATTAATTAAATTAATTGTTTATGACTAATGAAGTGGTGGTCTATTTACAAAGATAAAGCCTTTAAAACACATGAGTTTGAAACGGAAAATCTTTAGTTCAAGTCTCAAAGACGATAAAGATTAAAACAATATGCCATTAAAAATATTATTGTTCATATAACCTAATTAACCTAGATTAAAATTACAGGAAACAAGTTGCACACACAATTTTTGTTCCATCCGTGTGTGAGGTAGTCGAGTTCGGCTTGCAAAAGGTTCAAATCGAATAGTGCTTAAACTAGCTTAAGCATAAAAATAAGTTTGTTTACTAAGGAGCCCGAGATTGACTAATTAAGCTAGAGTAGGCTCACTGGCCTAAACGAGTCTATTGCTTGTCTATCTCTCTCTCTCTCTCTCTCTATATATATATATATATATATATATGAGAAGTATCCGTTAGGAACTACCCTTTATTGCAAGAAACGCGAGAACCAATGTGAACACAACCAAAAAACCTTAAAAATCGAGTAACAATTATCGATGCACATGTGCATATGTATCATAACTTTAATAATTCCGTAATACATTACCAATGTTAGACAATTGCACTTTCATTTACACCACTATTTGTATTACACTACTTTATAAATTACCAATATTAGAAATACACATGTGCATCTATATGTATGAACATGATATAAGTGTTTTGGTACACTACTTTGAATACACTTTCCCTTTCATCTATCATACCATCCATAATACACTATCATTACCTTCTACCATCCATAATACAATACCATTACCTCCTACTATCCACAACACAATACCATACCAATATGTATAATATTTTCACTTTATGCACATGTACATCAACACCCTTCATAATATCCAAACAACATATTACATCTTTAAGTGACAAATATAACCAAACCATCAACCACTAGATATAACTAACCAAAAAACATATATAGGGGCCTACTTCATCATTAAAAATCATAAACTTTTTGTACCAAAACACGTTATAACATGGTTATACACAATGATGCACATCTGCATTTTTAATATTGGTAATGTAAAAAGTAGTGTATTGCGGATGATAGTGTAAATGAAAGTGTAATTGTCTACTACTGGTAATGTATTACGGAATTTGTCAAAGAAATGATACATATGCACATGTGCATCGATAACTGTTACTCGAAATTTTTTTAGTGACGAAATATAGTGATTTTTTAAAATATATATATATTAAAAAATGTGTGTTTTTAGATTTTTTTAGTTATTTTTTTGTACACATTGGTTCTCGTAATAAAAGTGGTTCTCGCATGAACCCTATATATATATACATATATATATACACATATATATATATACACATATATATATATACACATATATATATATATATATATATAGGGTTAGGATCATGTGAGAAGTAGTAGGTTAATTGAAAAACTTGAGAAACATTCTGAACCACACATATTCGTTAAGCAAATAGGTAAAAAAACACAAAAAAAAATGTTTTTTATTTGGAAAAATCAAAGCTAAAAGTTTTTTTTAAAGATTTCATACACATGTGTATATTTTCAATCTTTTAACTATATATATGTGTATATTGTCATTTTTTAACCATACATATTTGCATACACATGTTTAAAAATTGAAAAATAAGTGTTGTAAATCTATAATTGAGGTGAATGACTTAGTTTTAGCTTTAAGATTTAGCATTAATATTTAGGTTTAGCATCAGGGTTAGTTTTTGTATTTAATATTAGTATTTAGGGTTTAGTTTAGAGTTTAGTTTTAGTGTTTTGCATTAACGTTTAGGTTTTAGCTTTACGGTTTAGTGTTTAGCTTTAGGGTTTAGCATTAGGTTTAGTTCTAGGGTTAAGTTTTTAGGCTTCAGCATAGGGTTTAGTCTTAGGGTTAAACTTTAGGGTTTAGCTTTAGAGTTTAGGGTTTAGAGATTTTTTTATTGTTCAATGAGCAAGTCCCAATGCCGTTGGAATGAGCTCAATCAGCATTAGTTTGACTTGGTTTCGTAAACTTCTTAGGTTAAGGATATATATTTTTTATAATATACACATATATATATAGTTTAAAAATTACCTATATAAATATTTGTATAATTCAAAAATTGATAATAAATATATATCTATATATGCCAAAAAAAAACCCTTCTAAAATAAGAGATTAGAAGTAAAAAAATTGCGTTGAAGAAATGTGTGATTCATGATGATTCTCAAATATGATGTTCTTCTATTAGAATCCATATATATATATATATATATATATATATATGTATATATAGTAGGGTTCTAGAGTGAACCTAATGTTATTTGTGAACCTGAGAACCATTCTCAATCATTGATCTATTTGAGATGGACGGTTATAAAAAAAGCAATAAAATAAAGAGGTTAATGATATAATTAATTATTAATTAAAGATAAGGGTGTATTGTTAATTTTGCTATCCTATCATAACTGAATATTGTATTTTTTTTTTTAATTTCCGCTTAGGTTATGTGTACAGGTCGTTGTTCTTTCAACGTACATAAGTGTACAAGTTGTTTGTACATTGTTGTACATTTGTGTATTGAACTCATATACACTTGTGTATATAAACAGTAAAACGCTGAAAAACGAAACTTCATATGTTTTTCATTTTTATTAAAAAAACTATAACAATATTATACTCAATTAAAGAGAATAAAATACACGTTTATGGTGTATAAAAGAAAAAAATATTAAGATATGAAAAAGTTATAACGATTTAAAGATCGTAAGGGGTAGTTAGTTTAATGTTATAACTTCCATATTTAAATTGATTATTTACCATCATATCCTTTACATCTAAAAAAATAATCAATGGCTCAGATTGGTTCACAAACAAGGATGTGGTTCACTCATGAACCTCATCATATATATATATATATATATATATATATGGTAGGGTTCATACGAGAACTACCTTTATTGCGAGAACCGGTGTGAACACAATAAAATAAACCCACTACACCACCACCCAAAACCTAGAAAAACAAACAAAAAAAATCTACCCCCACCCCTATCCCCCCCCCCCCCCCCCCAAAAAAAAAAAAAAAAACCCTAAAAAAATACCCCCCACCTAAACCCACCAAAAAACCTAAAAAGAAAACCTAACCCCCTCCCCCACCTAAGCTAAATGGTAAAACTTAAACTATAAAGCTAACCCCCCTCCTCCCCCAAAAGAAATCTAAAAAACATACAATTTTTTTAATATTTTTTATAAAAATTCGCTGGTTTTTATCATCAAGAAAAAAAGTTAATTTTTCTAAGACGAAAACCATCGATTTTTTCAGTATTTTTGGTTGTATTCACATTGGTTCTCGCGATTCTCGTAATAAAGGGTGGTTCCTAACGGATCATTCTCCTAT
Organism: Scalesia atractyloides; assembly: GCA_947069175.1. NCBI lineage: Eukaryota > Viridiplantae > Streptophyta > Magnoliopsida > Asterales > Asteraceae > Scalesia > Scalesia atractyloides. The sequence continues at coordinate 33,339,538 of CAMTDV010000015.1, read as the reverse complement.
ATATATACATATAGAGACGGGTTAAAATGAGAACACCTTAAGTTGTGAGAATCGTGAGAACTAAGCCATCCAAAAGGTTTTTCCGAGAAAATTTTTTCGAAAAAGTTATAAAAAGATCACTTGTTTCAGCAAAAAATAAAATTAAATTAAAAAAATGTCGCATACCCACATTTACATGAGACGTAAAAAAATATTTATCTTCATTCAAAATTTAATCTAGCACGTAAAAAAACTTGCATTAGTCAAAACTACCGACTTGATAATTTTTTTTTACTTTTTTTACAAATGTGTTTACAATATTTATATCTACGTTTGTGAAAAAAAAATTGCCCAACTCGTGCGGAAATAAAAAATTCTCACGGTTCGCGCAACTTGCGGTGGTTCTCATTTGAACCGGGCAATATATATATATATAATATATATATGTATATACATATATATATACATATATATGTATACATATATATGTATATATATATATATATGTATATATATATATATATAGGGGATGGATAATGAAAAAAATACTTTAAATGAGAAAACCAAAAAACTAACTAAAAAAAGCCTAAAAAACTAACCAATTTTTCTTGAATTTTTTTATTAAAAATCGCTATATTTAATATATAAAAAAAATTGTACTGCACATGTGTAACAATACGGAAAATCCTAAACCGCCTAAACCACCTAACCCACCCCCTTCCCCCACCGACACCCCCCAAAAACCTAAACCCTCCACCCCCTAAAAACCTAAATCCACCCTCCCAGCAAAAGCCTGAACCCCCCACCCCACCTCCCCAAAACAAACCTAAAACTAAACCCTAAACATAAACCCCAAAAAACCCCTAACCCCCCACCCCTCCAAAAACCTAAACCCCCCCCCCCCAATCCGCAGCCCCCGGAAAACCTAACCCACCCCCCCCCCCCCCACACACACACACATACCTAAAAACTTAATCCTAATCCTAAACCTAACCCTAAAAACTAAACTAAACTTAAAAACTAACTTTAAGCATATAATGCACATGTGCAGTACATGTTTCTTTTTTTTTTTAAGAAATTATACATAAAAAGTAGCGAAATTTTATAAAAAAAATTGTAAAAAAAATATCAAATTTTTAGGCGTTTTTAGTTAGTTTTTTAGTTTTCTCATTATCCTATCCCTATATATATAGGCATAATTTAGAAAAAATGCCTAAAATGTGAAAACGACGAGAATGATTTTGGTGTTAACATGTGACTTTGGTGCTACCTTACACTAAGAGTCATATTGTCAAAAAAATCCAGGCACTTGCCACTCACATACTAAAAACCATTCATATGCATATTGCACTATCCTTTTTAAACTTCAGTAACTTTTTTATACATGATTATTTTTTTTTAAATTACACCATAAACTCGAGTGTTTTATTATCTTTCCAACAAGTATACTATTGCTATACTTTTGAAATAAAAAATGACATAAACTGGGTGTTCAAATAAAAACGCCATAAAACACCCTGTTCAGAAAAACGCCATTAAAATACCCGGTTGAAAACGCCATAAAACACATAGTTCAGAAAAAAAACTAATGAAAACCTAGTTGAAAACGCCATAAAAACACTCTGTTCTGAAAACGTCAGAAAAAAACTAGTTGAAAACGCCATAAAAAACACTTCAGAAAAATGCTATAAAAACCCAGTTGAAAACGCTATAAAGAAACAAATTCAAAACGCCAAAAAAAAACCCAGCTCATTTTTTATCGAAAATATATCAATAGTATACTCGTTGGAAAGATAAAAATGCTAAGTTTTATGGTGTGATTTTTTTAAAAAAACAATTACGTATAAAAAAGTTATTGTCGTTTAAATACGATGAGGGAAAATGGCATGTGATTAGCATGTGCACTCTTGTTTGGATCTTCCAATTTTAACCCTCCTGGTAGTTCTAAGGTTTCCTTTATTTACAAAAATGCCATCGCATCATTCTTAGCCACAAATTACAAAGATCTTATGGCTGAAAATCGTTCTCACTGTTTTCACACTTTTAGGCGCTTTCTCCTGATCACCGTTTCATATATATATGGTTAGAATCGTGTGAGAAGTAGTAGGCTAATTGAGATTCTTGAGAAATATTTTGCACCGCACATTTCCAAAGCGAAAAAGCTATAAAAAGAGAAGTAAAAAAACGCAATTTTTTTGGGAAAAATCGGTGCTTTTTCTATAAGGTTTTCTTTTAAGTATTTATACACATATGTATATTGTCAACCATCTAACTTTACACACGTGTATATTGTCAATCTTTTAACTATACATGTGTGTATATTGTCAATATTTTAACTATACATATGTGTGTATACATATTTAAAATTGAAAAATAAGTGTTGTAAATCTACGATTGAGGTTAATGATTTACTTTTAGCTTTAGGTTTTAGCATTACTATTTATGTTTTATCATTAGAGTTAATTTTAGTGTTTAGTGTTTAGTCTTAGTATTAGTATTAGTATTTAGGGTTTAGCTTTAGGGTATAACTTTAGTGTTTGCCATTAGTATTTGGGGTTTAGCTTTACGGTTTAATTATAGGATTTGGGGTTCAGTTTTTAGGTTTTAACATAGGGTTTAGGGTTTAGCTTTAGGGTTTTGCTTTAGTGTTTAGGATTTAGAGATTTTTAGTTATTGTTCAATGAGCCGGTCCCAATATCGCTGTAATGAGCTCAATCAACATTCATTTGACCCGGTTCCGTACACTTCTAAGGTAAAGAATATATATTTTTCATAACATACATATATGTATAGTTTAAAAATTATCTATATACATATGCGTATAATTCAAAATTCAAAATTGACAATATACATATATGTATATATGCAAAAAAATAAGCGATTAAAAGTAAAAAAAATTTAACTTTTGTTTTGCTTGAAGAATTGTGTGGTACAAAATGTTTTTCAACTTTTTCAAATAAGATGTTTTTCTTTTAGATTCCTTACACTATATATATATATAGAGGACAAGGATCCTTTAGGAACCACCCTTTATTGCGAGAACCACGAGAACCAGTGTGAACACAAACAGTAATACCTAAAAATCCAAAAAAAAAAATATACCAATTTTTTTTGTTTTTTAATATTTTTTTTTGAAAAATTCGCTATATTTACTCAATAATAAAAAAAATTTTCAAAAAAAATTTTTTTTTTTGAGTACCAACTATCCATGCACATGTGCATTTTCGTATTTTCTTTGACAAATTCCGTAATACATTACAAACATTAGATAATTGTACTTTCATTTACACTACCATGTGTAACACACTACTTTTTACGTTACCAATATTAGCAATGCACATGTGCAGTTATATATATCAACATGAAATAAGGTGTTTTGGTACACTAATTTGAATACATTTTCTCTTTCATCTATCATACCATCCATAATACACTACCATGCACATGTGCATTTTCATTATTTCTTTGGCAAATTCCGTAATACATTACAAACATTAGATAATTGTACTTTCATTTACACTACCATGTGTAATACACTACTTTTTACGTTACCAATATAAGAAATGCACATGTGCATCGATATGTATCAACATGAAATAAGGTGTTTTCGTACACTACTTTGAATACACTTTCTCTTTCATCTATCATACCATCTATAGTACACTTTCACTACCTCCTACCATTTATAATACAATTCAAATACCAATATTTTCACTTTATTACATGTATGTCAACACCGTTTATATCATCCAATCAACATATTACATCATAAAGTGACAACTATAATGAACCCATCAACCACTAGACATAACTAACCAAAAAACATATATATGAGCCTACTTCATCATTCAAAATTACAAACTTTTTTTACCAAAACACGGTATATAATGATTATACATAATGATGCACATGTGCATTTAATGTAAAATCGAGTGTATTATGGATGGTATTGTAAATTAAAGTGCAATTGTCTACTAGTGATAACGTATTACTGAATGTGTCGAAGTTATGATACATATGCACATGTGCATGGATAACTGTTACTCGAAAAAAAAGTTTTTATTTTTGTAACGAAATATAACAATTTTTAATAAAAAAATATTAAAAAATTGAGTGCTTTTTGATTTTTTTAGATTTTAATTTGCAATAAAGGTGGTGCGGTTCTCACAATAAAGGTGCTTACCCTATACATATATATATATATATGTATATATGTATATATGTACATATATATATGTACATATATACATATATACATATATACATATATACATATATATATATATATATAGTGGGGATCCTGCGCAAAGTGTGTTTTTCTTAGAAAGTCTAGGAAGCGATCTGGGCCATCCGATGGGTGTTTAATGGTTGAGATCATCTTGGTGGCATTTTGGTAGTATGTGTGTCTTAAAAATAGGATTATTTAATTAATTAGGGGTAGATGTGTCATTTAAGTTGTTTTAAATAAAGAAATAACTACCAATCATAAAACCACCTCCAAAAATGTCGCAATTTTTTTCTCTCTATAATCCCTCACATTTGAAAACACCAAATCATACAAAAAATAACGATAAATCAAATCTAGATGTGTTCATGGTAGTGTGTTTAAAGCAATAAAACACAATGTGACGAACTAGTGACTGACTGCTAAAACACAATGTGACAAACTAGTGACTGACTGATAAAACACAATGTGACGAACTAGTGGCTGGCTGCTAAAACACAACATCAAGAATGCCAAAATCATATCAACCAGTAACTGATAAAACACATTGTGATAAAACCAATAACTAATAAAACACAACATCAAGAATCCAAAATCATATCAACAAGTAACTGATAAAACACATTGTAATGACACCAGTACTGATAAAACACAACGTGAACCAGTAACTGATAAAACACAACATCAAGAATGCCAAAAATTATATCAACCAATAACTGATAAAACACATTGTGATGAAATAGTAACTGAAACCAGTAACTGCTAAAACACATTGTGATGAATCCAGTAATTGATAAAACACAACGTGAAGAAATTGTTAAAAGATTTGAACTTCGTAATTTAAAGTAACTGCCCTTTTGAAATCGTAATGATTTGAAATTGTCAAAGAGATATACGTTTTCATAAATATCTGGATAGTTAGTTTTAGGATATATAATATTCCAAAGTTAAATTAATAATCAAATTACCATCATGCCCTTTTGAATAAAAAACTAAAAGCCACATGTCACCTCCCTATTGCTTCCTAGACTTTCTAGAAAACTTAGGCTTTCTAGCCAACTCCCACTCTATATATATATCCTAATTCATCCGAAGACTAAGGCACTTCTCAAGACTTAGCTTTATCTTGATTATAAACGGGATCAAATAACCATAGATTGGTTATTCTAAGTCAAGACAATAACAACCTTTTAGAATCGTTGGTTAACGATTTGGTTGAGCTCGAACACGTAGTTTAATTACGTTGTGTTATTAGAAATTTATAAGCTCGGTTTCTTAATATGAAGACTATAGTTGCACGCTAGCGAGTTCACGTTCTTGGAACGCCACTATGGAATCACATTAAGCAGGCTATGCACAAGGATAACAAGGTGAGTTCAAAACCCCACTCTTTACTGTTTTACATTTTTATAATTGTTTTTGGGGGTGGAAAGACATGCAAAATATTACAAAAGCATACCATATTTTGATAAACACAACTCATATAATTCAAGCCCTATTACAAACGTATTTCAGTTAACACAAGTGGTTCATGAAAAGTTTATGTCACACCCCGACCCGCAGCAGAAAAGGTGACCGGGGCATGATTGGGTTATCATCAAAGCTCATGACATTTATTATAACGTTTCATATTCATTAATACAATTTAATGGGAAATTTACAATCATAAATACATCATGACCTAACATCAATCTAAGCTTCTTTGTTTTCTTCTAAGGCATTTCCTATGTTTTCCTTACTTTATCCTGTTCACCTGTATCATGTGTAAAAGGGTTTTTGGATCAACAAAAAGTTGGCGAGTGAATCCTATGGAAAACATTTGAACAAGTTTATTCAATTGATTATAAATAATGTGCATAACCACATATGAGTAAATGTAGATGTAAATTTATTCACACAACACATAATATTAAATATTGCACACACATACATCAAATGATTGTTTTGAGGCACGCGTTGTTCGACTCGTCTCCCACGAGGAACTGATGGGCCTAATGAATGAGTTTTGAGGCACGCGTTGTTCTACGAACTGATGGGCCTAATGAATGAGTTTTAAGGCACGCGTTGTTCAACTCGTCTCCCACGAGGAACTGATGGGCCTAACAAATAATTTGCATACAACTTGACAATATGTAATACATCACAACAAACAATATTTACATTCTAAGTTTAGATCATATAATGGTATAGCACGAGTTTGAATAAGCGAATTAATTTAAGCGACACATGATACACCCCAAAACATGAATAAAAAGGGGAATTTGTAAGAGTTCACTCACCGTGGGTGCGTTCGGTTGATGATGTTGAATGCACGCGAAGTGGTTTTAACCACGAGTGAAATTAACCTAGATAAATAGCATTATGGTTCGGTAAGTAAACGGATTTTATTAATCCATTTTAGTAGGATTGTTGGGTGTATTTTTGTGGGTTTAAGGCTATTTTCTAATCTTAAAAATGTTATTTTTAAATGTTTTTAATTGATTTTTAATTAAAATAAATAAATAAAAATAATAAAAAAAGTTGACTTTTTTTGACCGTTGACTTTGACTTTGACCGTTGACCTTGACCTTGACCGGTTCGTATGCGAGAAATTGTGCGCTGAGTGAGGCTCGGACCCGAGACCTCCCGTACGCGTGCACGCAGCTCTACCAACTGAGCTACGTGTCTAACCCGAATATTTCTGTTTTTAATTACATATATATATTAATTAGATTAAACAGAAAATCCTTTATTTTCTAAAAACGATTTTAATTCAATACTCGGTGCGCTCCACAGGTCTCGAACCCGGGACCTGTGGTTTAGATTAACACACAGTCCACCGCTGGACTGTGTGTTTAACATGTTATATAAACCGATTTTTATTATACTTAAATACAAACTAAGTATTTTCATTTATACCGCATTTAAAAAAAGTAGATAATTGTCCGAGTCGGTGCAACAGACCGGACTCGAACTCGTGACATGTGATTTAAACATACACACAGTCCACCACTGGACTGTGTGTCTAACTTGGTTATTATTCCGATTATTAATAAACTTAACATATAACCGTGGTGACTCCGGTTCGGTTAACAAAAAAAGGCATTTTTATTAAGGCAGCGTGTGTGGAACAAGATTCGAACTCGAGACCTTTATGTGTTTAATGTGCACACAGTCCACCGCTGGACTGTGTGTCTAACCCGATTAATAACTTGATTTTAATTATACTTATATGTTACAGATACTTCATCTTCTTCGTATACATGAACCTAGAAACCGGAATCTGATCTGTTAAAAAATGTTTTAACAGAATCTGGGTTGCATAAAAATTTAGAACGTATTAAACATAAGATATAGGAAAGTTTAGAGGCTTATACCAACTGGAAGCAAGGTTTCGGTTTTCCGGTGGCCAAATTCCGGCGAAATGCAGATAAATTCCGGCGACTGAAGGGACTTCCGACGAACAGAACAAAGATTTTGAGTGATGAAGAAGTGTGTGGTGCGAGTTCTCTTGTGAGGGGTTGGGTTGTATTTATAGAGTAACAAGTCAATCCCTGATTTTGGTAAAGAAAATTTCGGCCGACTTGATTTCCGGGATTGGTCTTTAACTGTTCGATTGAGTCTGACCAATTGATTGAAAACGATTTTTCTTTAGTCTCTTGATCGTGAAGAACAGAAACGGAAGCTTGATTGGTGCATGATTTCGAGTTCGGCTGATACAGGGCGCCGGTTTTGAATTCGGAAAAACATGATATCAATTAAATGATTCTAATAATTAACAAAAATCACAAGTGGCGCAGTGGTTGAACGGCTGGGTGTTAAGTTGTTGTTGAATCGTCTATTGACCCGGGTTCGAAACCCGGCAGAAACAAAACATTTTTATTTTCTTATTTTTGACAGTTTTTCAAAAACAAATTATATATTCCCATGCAATAGTTAATTATGTATCGTTTAAAAATATTTTGGGCATTTAATTCGCAACGAAATTTTTAACTGATTGTTCGGTTAAAAACGGAGCGGGTTTGGTAAAATCCGTTTTTGACGAATGTTACAGTATCCCCTGCTTTTTAGAATTTCGTCCCGAAATTTAAATAGTGATATATTTGACTAAAAGAATGATGGTGTTTAGTTTGACAGTTACATGCTTAGAAGAAATAAGGGTTTAAGTTTTTGTTCGAGGCGGTAACGTTCCTTGTAAGGGTTAAGTACCCTATTACAGGAATCGCTTTTTGTTGCCTACTGTAAAAGTATTGATAAGCATAATTGATTTGCTAACTTTGATTTCATGCATAAAAGTTTGAATATGCTTAGAAGGTTAGGGTTATATCCTAAGGCAAAACTTCTAATACCACAATCTACACAAATAAACACAACAGCTAATAATTGAATCCACATTCTGATAGCATATATGTTTGAATGGTGACAGTTCCTCTCTCGTTTGTTATGATGGAGAGGTTAGTTTATGTAGAAATGGAACACAATCCAATTTCTTTAAATAGCGAGATGATATAAATGTAACACAAATTTCAACCAAGGCAATACTAAATCCTACATGGAACTTCTCATAACCGCCTGATAACGCCTCTGATCCTTTGGCAAGAATACTTATATATAGGAAGTACCAGCGGCGTATCCACCATACTCTCGTCAAATTTTCATTGGTTTTATCAGTGAATTATGATTAGTCCTATATGACTCTACAACCAATGCAACAACTCATAAATACTGAAAATGATAATGTCTGTGCGATCAAGGCTCAATCTCGTATTGCATGTACTGAGAATGAAAATGTCTGTGCGATCAAGGCTCAATCAAACGGAGCCGATCGTATTGCATGTACTGAAAATGATAAACTTAATCTAAACAACAATCACACAAACAGCCTATACATGGAACCTTTCATAACCGCCTGATAATGCCTCCGATCATTTGACAAGAATACTTATATATAGGAGGTACCAGCGGCGTATCCACCATACTCTTGTCAAATTTTCACTGGTTTTATCAGTAAGTTATGATTAGTTCTATGTGACTCTAAAACATAAACAAACACAACAACCAGCGCTTGAGTCTTAATTCTGATAGTATACATGTTTGAATGATGACAATACCTCTCTCGTTTATTATGATGGAGAGATTAGTCTATGTAGAAGTGAGACACAACTCAACTTCTTTAAATGATGAAACTGAGATACGTCGTGAGGTATGATGATATGAATGTTAAATCAATGAGTATAAAACAAACTGAACTAGTAATTTGCATTAAAATTCTTGGATAAATTTCCAATTGAGATACATGAAAATTGAGATAACGTAAAGAAAAACATAAAAACTAAGTGGTTGGAGTTGAATCTTGATTCTTGGTGAGAGAAGGCTAGTTAAGTGGTTTGTTTGGACCGTTAATATCTTCAACAGGATTGGCGTTGATGTTATAAACTCTTCCTCTTGCTTGCTGGCGGTGGAGCTGGGTTTGTTTGATTTGCTTGGTTAACTGGGTTTGCTTGAGCTTGGGCGTTTATGATGTTAACCAAACGAGGGCACGTGTTTCTAAAATGGGTAGGGTCGCCACAATTGAAACAAGCTCGAACATATGGGAACATGGGGTATTGGGGTTGTTGATATGTTTGGATCATGTTTTGAGTAGGGGGTGAGGTTTGGTTTTGAGAGGTGCGGCAAACCTTGCTCAAATGACCGTAGCGTCCACAATTCGCACATAGTCGACAGGGTAAGGTAGATGGATGGTGATAGAAACAGGTGTTGCATTGAGGGTGAGGTCCAATGTAAGGTTTCTTATTTGGGTAAGTTGAGTTGGGTGCTACTTGAGTGATTGGGATAGTTTGGGGAGGTACAACTTGTGAAGCTGGTTGGTTGTGTTGGGTGACGGCGAAGATTTGCCCATCTCGTTTTCTCTTAGAAATGGGTGGTGTAAAGGATTCGGTTCGGGTGGAGTTTGAGGTTTCGGTTGATGCTTTATCCTTCTTCTTCTCCTCCTTGAAATCTTTGTTCCGGATTCGGTTCGGGTGGAGTTTGAGGTTTCGGTTGATGTTTTGAATTCGGAAAAACATGATATCAATTAAATGATTCTAATAATTAACAAAAATCACAGAACGGCTGGGTGTTAAGTTGTTGTTGAATCGTCTATTGACCCAGGTTCGAAACCCGGCAGAAACAAAACATTTTTATTTTCTTATTTTTGACAGTTTTTCAAAAACAAATTATATATTCCCATGCAATAGTTAATTATGTATCGTTTAAAAATATTTTGGGCATTTAATTCGCAACGAAATTTTTAACTGATTGTTCGGTTAATAAACGGAGCGGGTTTGGTAAAATCCGTTTTTGACGAATGTTACAGTTTATGCCAAACATATCAGTTTTTACAAGAATACACGCGCTTTAGAAACATACATGAATTTATGACATGGGCTAGGCCCAACAACATGGATAACAAGATAACATGGGCTAGGCCCAATGACACAATTATGACATTTGGTATGTAGCTATGGAATTAGATGACAATTGATCAATGTGCGTAAGTAGGATGATGACAATGATAACAATGATAACCATTAATCACTTAGTGACCAAGGTGCAAAATGTGTAGATCTATTGAGCTTGAGACACGCTTCACTCCTAGTTTGTTAACCGTGGGGTGCTTTTGTGAGCCCAATTGATGACAGAGTTGTCTCGGTTTGGTTATTTACTTATGGTACATAATCTTAGGGGGTTCGCTACCTATTGATTGATCCTTAGATTCCATAGGCATTCTACATACTATGATTTCAATACCGTTTACGAATATAACAGAAAAACATTTCAACTTCGATTTATAGATACGATAGAAAACATCTTTATTACCGGTTTACAAACACAACAGTTACAGACAATCGGTTTACAAAACAAGATGGAAAACATTTCGATACCGATATACAGTTATGACAATATAAACGCTTTGCGATACTATGATCGCACAAACCGGTATTCAAATGCATGATTTTCAAATGTTCTGAGATTCATTTGAAACAAAACAAACAAACTATGAAATCGCTCAACTTTATGTTGATTTTTCGCATGTTTCTTTCTAAGGTTATATTGTCAAACTATGGCACGGTTGGAATAGGAGAACCCATTTGGAACTCAAGTACTAAGAAGGCGTTCACTCCCTAAAAGTCTTAGCTAATAATTACTTCCGCTGTGCAAATGAAGATACCAGTCAAGTCACGCCAGCTCTGATATTTCGGGGGTGTGACATTTTAAGTCTTGAGTATCATACCAGGTTTAAAAATTAAAGACGATTGGCCTGCCATTATTCTCTTTATGCCACAATGGATGACACATGAGGTTGGTTGGAATACATACTCAAAGTAACAAAAATACAGTGAAATCAACTTGCAGCAAACATACACGACAGCATGTGGTGTCATTGTCTTAGTTCTAATTTGATAATTTATAAAACGATTCTTCTTTCTATATTCATATTCATTTTTTATACGAGATAGACCAAATCATCATGAAAGCATAAAGTTAAAAACCCCTAAATACAATTCATAACATATAATTATTACGTATATACTTTTATTAATCTAATCAAAACTTTATCTTTGCAAACAATTAAAAATATATTAACGCTTAATGAAATCAAGTGATGGAAATGAGAGTTTTTTTGCTGAAGTAGTGCCAATTTTGAAAACATAATCACAAGTAGTGCCACTTTCAAAATTATTTCACAAATGGTGCCATCTCCATTACAAATGGCGAAATTCTTCCAATCCTAGACTAGTGACAGGGATTTGCAGGAGACAATGATATGCGCATGAGACAATTATATGGAAAATACGAAAGGCTGCATGTTTTGCTATTAGTAATGGTGAAACCTGTTAAAAGCCATTAGTAATGGCGATATTTTATAAGGCTGCAAGTTATGCCATTTCTAATGGCGAAAATTTATAAAGGCTTCATGTTATGCCATTTGGAATGGCAAAAATTTTGAAAGCCTGCAAGTTTTGCCATTTGTATTGGCGAAAAGTATAAAGACTGCAAATTTGCCATTGTTAATTATTAATGGCGAAATATAAAGGCTGCACCATTTGCCATTATCTATGGTGAAATTTTTAACTTTTCTGCATAAAGCCTGCATGTTTGCCATCAAAAATAGCGAAATTTATAATTTTGCCAATCAGAATGGCGAAATGTTATGCTTTTCTGCAAAAGTTGCATCTTTGCCTAAAAATGGCGAAACATATTATTTTGCCAATCAAAATGACGAAATTTATTGCTTTATTGCAAAAGCCACTCGAATTTATTCAAAGGCTGCTAAAACCAGGATTTATAGCCATTTAAAATGGCGAATTGTGTACCAATAGCCATTGTGAAAGGGGAATTTTATTAAAGTTGAAAGTCACATTTTCTGAAAAGTGTTAACACAAAGCAATTGTTTTCATCCGATAGATTTGTAGTATTTTAAGCAGGACCACATTGTTAGAAGCAGGACCATTGTTGAAGATTTCCCACCATCTTCTTATTTTTTGATAATCACACCTAATAATTAATTTCTTTATTAATTCGCAATTTGTAATGGAAATTCGTCACAACGCTTGTCCCCTAAAAAGGGAGCTGTTGTTTCTGAGTGGTAAAGGGGATCACAGAGCTGATTATATTTATTCTGACCCCAATGTACTAGTAGACGGCGGCGTTTTACGAGTACATAGAGGTTTTGAAAATCTATGGAGGTTTATTTGGGAAAACCCCTTCCAGCAAAAGTATGGGAATATTGTTGTTTGGCAGGTTTCGGTGGAGTCCTCATGTGTGATAACCGAAGGGTACACAGTGTGTTGATATCCGCACTAGTAGAAAGGTGGCGGCCTGAGACAAACACGTTTCATATGCCTTTTGGAGAGGTTACGATTACAATACAAGATGTCGAAGTTTTATGGGGTCTAAAACTCGATGACTTAGAGATCTGTGGGAATGACGAGAGATACACACAATCCAAAATTAAGGAAAAATTATACGGTTTAATTGGGATTTTATTGGAGGATTGTGATATTCAAAACCAAAAAAAAAATGAACATGCCACACATTCTAAATGCATTAAAGTCTGTTGCTTTTCCGGAAAATCCAACTGAGCACGAATGTCTTCAACGGGTGAGGAGGTTTTATTATCTACTAATCGCCTTCTTATCTGTTATCTGGTTCGGTTACCCAATGGGTTGATATTAGATATCTAGGGTTACTAGAGGATTTATCGATATGTGGGTCGTATAGCTGGGGAAGTGCGGTCTTAGCCTATTTGTATAGGCAACTTAGTAGGGAAACAAGTGTTCAGACCGTGGAGATTAGTGGTGTAGTGCTGCTATTGTTACAATTATGGGCATGGGAAAGACTGTCGTGCATAAAACCACAGTTGCACAGTTTCATCAACTGGCAGACACCATATGGTGCTAGGTACTTGTTACAATATAGTAGTATATAAGACATATATTTAAACAGCATAATATTTTTGTCTAATTGGTAAAGATTCTTGTTAGTTTATTTATAAAATCACATGTTTTGAATTATATTACATGTGGCAAGAGTTTAAATTGCGTCATTCAGGCGCACCGTCACACGTTTTAGCGGCATACCGGTCTCAGTTTAATTCTTTGTCCGACTTTTGTTCGACGTCGTATGACGCGATTCTTACAAGATTACCGGAAATGTGTCGAAGTGGTCAAGGTTGTTGGAGATCCTTGACATACCTTATTGTTGGAATGTTGTGGAACAACACGCTCCAAATCGGGTGTTGAGACAGTTTCGCATGTTTGCATGTTGTCACCAAAGCACCTTCTGATTCTATCATTGCCAGGGAGCAATATATGTGGTGGTATTCTTCGTTTGGTCTTTTATTTGTAGGAAACCCAATGAATGAAGTGCCACAAGGACAAGGGTTTCACAATGATGGTGGGAGGGTACAAATCTTGGTATGTTAAAAAATATTATTAAACTAACAAATAATTTGTTGTAGATTTTGAAAAAAATTATCTACCCATGTACAGGGGGAGTTTGCGAGCCAAGTGTATCAGAATAGTAGAGAAGATCATTTTAGGAATATGGCTTCTCGATATATGGGACATGCAAATGTCCAAAACCAGCATTTTGGTTATTGGCCGACGTTTGAGAGAAACAACATGCCCAATGAACTCCCCCGGTACCCGGCAAGTGGCAAGGAATCGTCCTCCAATGCGTCGTTTTCCAAATATTCATAAAAAAAATACAGGCGCTGAAGAAATCCATTCCCTGTTTCCTAGTCAAATGGGGGTGGGGATATGTAGCCCGGTTGAGAGGATTATTGTCACCCCAATTTCGGATGATGATCTTATGGATTTGTGTTCGACACAACCTTTCTCTGACATGCTAAATGTGTCGAATCCAAATTTTGAGGTGGGGGGGTTTCATCAACACACGTCAACCAAGCTAGTGATCCCCAGATTTTTTTCTCCTGCAGGGCAGTTCCCAATTTACAACCATGATGCTTTCACCAATGAATGCACCAATATTAAGAACACAACAACAAGAATCGGAGTTCCCATTCACGGGAGGTAGAAACATAGAGATGGACCTTAATGTTGAGGCGGACACCGAGGATGTTGTTGAACTCCCCGTTCGTAGAACAAGACGAACTAACGCTGGAAGGGGGCGGCCATGTGGCACTTAGTTGGGCGTTTTATGTTAATTATCTTTTATTCAATGTATTAGTTTTTATAACATAAATTAGATGGTTTGTTACATCTGTATTGTAAATAATAATATTGTTAATTGTATAAGAAAATTTATATTTCTTTCTTATTTACCATTAACCCCTTCCACGCATCTTTTTCCATATATAAATACCTCATCCCATTCTACAACTTCCATACCCCCTTCCACAACTATTTACTCTTACAGTGGATAACAATATGGACAGAACTTTTTGTTCTCAACCAGCTCCAAAATAAGCAATATTGTCGGAGCAGATTTGGAGGTGTGTATGGAGTCCTCGAAGACAACCACAGAAAATCCAGGGGAAAATCAACCAGGACATCCACCTGAAAATCAACCAGGACATCCACCTAAAAACCCGAATGAAAACCCGAATGGTAGAAAGAATTATACCAACGGGGATGCCCCATTTTGCTATAGTCGTTTTATTACAAAAAAACTAGAAAAAAATTTCTGGGGTGCCCTCCTAGGTTGCCGGTCCAACCGTTCTCTAGCATCGGTAGTAAATATAAATCGTTTACTTTTAAATTTTTTTTTCGTCAACACAAAAAAATACTAACTTTATGAGTGTACTTTTGTACAACACGTTGAAGCATGGAGAACGAGAATTATGTGTATTAGATAGTCAAAGCTCTTAAAAAATCCACGTGCAAAACTGCGTTGGACAGTGTTACCGCCTACTTTCTATGATGATATTATAGACAAGAAGTGTATATCTGCCATGGAGTTGGCCGTAGGAAAAGAACCATATCCTCAGTTTTTGGGAGGCTGACTACATTTATATCCTCAGTTAACATACCTGAAGATAACGTACGAAACTTTGTACACCCTAAAGGCTTAAGAGCGTACGAACCTATTGATAGGGATGAATATGACGAAATGGATTTCTGGAGTGCACAACTCCCACATGTTATTCGGAATGGCATGTTTTTCTCAACTAAATAAGAGTTGATGCTCGGTGTTCGTTCCTGGAATATTGAATGTAACAGAGAGATGTTTGTTGTTGAAAGCACAACAAAGAAATGGAGAGCAAAATGCTACACAACAAACCCTAAGTGCAAAGTTAATCTTCGGAGCGGCCCGACGTTTGTGTGGTATGCTAATGCCCGCAGGAAGACAAGTGAAGGCATGTGGCAACTCACTAGATGGGTTGATTCGCACAACTGTTATGGGACAGTAGTTGGGAGTAGCAATAGATGTATGAAATCTAAGGATATTGCAACTCGAATTCTTCACCACGTACATGATGACATCTCCTTTCTTGTGAAGAGCATTCAGGCACATATAAAAGACCGTTTGGGTGTTGATATCTCTTATAGCAAAGGATGGCGTGCTTGCCAAGATGCAGTCGAGAGGATTTACGGATCTTGGGTAAGTAACTTTATGGAGTTACCCACGTACATTGATGCATTAAAAAGGTGTAACCCTACAACTGTCGTTGAATGGTTTCACGAGCTCAATGTATCATCACAAGTCGGAACTTTTAAACGTGTGTTCTGGGCTTTTGGGCCTGTGATAAATGCATTTCAATATTGCATGCCGGTTATATCTGTAGATGGTACCTTCCTCAAGGGGTCATACAAGGGAAAGTTGCTAATTGCAGTCACAAATATGCAAACAATTTGATTATTCCGCTATGTTTCGCGATTGTTGATGAAGAGACGGTGGAGAGTTGGACTTGGTTTTGCCACATCTGTGGGAACATATCGCCAAGCACCGCGAGAAATTGTGTGTTATCTCCGACAGGCACAAAGGTATCATTAACGCAGTTAGTAATCTTACAGCATGGAGACGAAATGTTGTGCATCGTTTTTGTCTTCGGCTTATTCGCAGTAACCTGATGCAGAAGTTTAAGATAAAAGAGATAATTAGCTTTGTTGGGATATTGGTAGTGCCACACAGCAAAGGAAGTATGATCATTCCGTTGATTTGATGAAGGGCATTAAGCCAGAGGCATGGGAGTACTTGGAGGAGATAGGGGAGCAAAGGTGGACACTTGTACACGACAGAAACAATCGTCGTTGGGGAGTTCTGACGACTAACATCTCTGAGAGCTTTAACCATGCACTGAAGGGAATTAGGATGATGCTAATAAAGGCCATCATTGAGCGTACCTTCGATAATACGGTCGACCATTTTCTAATGAACAACCAAGTTGCCCATAACTGTGCAACATGGTTAGCCCCGCATAGGTTCGAGTGGTATCAAATTCGTTGCCAAAATTCTAGGCACCATCGATTACAGGAGTACATTTATACTAACGGCAGGTACCAACTTATATCGACAATACACACAAATGAATGCGGAGGAAAGGATTACACCGTTGAGTACCACGATGAAACGTGCACATGTGGTAAGTGGCAAATGTGGAGGTTTCCTTGCTCGCATGCTATCGAGTATGCCTAAACAGAGGGGACTCACCGCATAACACTATCAACAAGATATACTATAATGCTGCTTACAAGGCGCAGTACGCAGGTGAGTTTTATCCATTGGACGACCCCAAAACGTGGGTAGAACCAGCTTGGAAAATAAAACTAAACACGTCTAGAATAACCACGTCACGTGGTAGAAGGAAGTCAAGGCGTATTCACAACGAGATGGATTGGCCCGAGCATACAAGAAAGTATAGATGTGGAATTTGCCATCAAAGAGGTCATAAGAGGAATGCATGTAGAAGCCATCACCAATGATTATCAAAGTGCTTTATTATCCTCATGTAATGTTATCAGGGTGTTTTATTGTCTTTGGTTTATCGTTAACGTATTTCCTTGTAATAATGTGTTTCCTTGTAATTCCTCGTATGAATGTTACGTTATGTTATTGGTAACCCAAAATCATCATTTTTTCAAAATTTCATGAAATGCCCGAGCAGGCACTTTTGGAAGGGCCGTAAATCATCCGTACAAACCTGATAACCGTCACGAAGGCCAGAATACGTTGACCTCAGGTGAATGAACAGGACGAGACCCCCGCGCGGGTCATTAGAGGGTGTGTTCCTCTCAGAAACCCCCAGAACCCCTAATCGTCATTTTTTATTTTTTTAAAATGCCTGAGTAGGCACTTTTGGGGGCCGTAACTCATCCGTACAAACCCGATAACCGTCACAAAGGCTATAACACGTTGACATCAGGTGAATGAATAGGACGAGACACCTACGAGGGTCGTTGGAGGGTGTATCCCTCTCAGAAACCCCACCCCCCAGAACCCGAATCGTCATTTTTTGGTTTTTTTTAAACAAATGCCCGAGCAGGCACCTTCGGGGGGCCTTAACTCATCCGTACAAACCCGATAACTGTTACGAAGGCCATAATACGTTGACTTCAGGTGAATGCACAGGACGAGACCCCACGCCGGTCGTCGGAGGGTGTATCCCTCTCAGAAACCCCCCTCCTCAGAACCCCTAATCGCCATTTTTTGTATTTTTTTAAAATGCCTGGGCATGCACTTTTGGGGGCCCTTAACTCATCCGTACAAACCCAATAGATGGAATATCCACTTTTTCAACAAGTTGGAAAGGGCACGTGTCGCTTCCTGATGACAATGAGGAGGAGTTTCGGTTCATGCACGTGAAACGGACTATGCTTGTATGTCGGGTCATAGCGGGATGGGTTGGGTGTGATCCGAGAATGGGGGACAAGGATGACCCGGGATATGATATGCTGGTCGGGAGGGAACAAGGTGGGATGCAGACTAGGGTGGAAGACGAAGATGAATTGATTGTTTTAATCCAATGGTTGTGCTTCCTTGTTTTGTAATTGCTTGTACCATTTGATTATGGTGGCGTGGCTGGGAGGTTATAATTGTTTTAATTAAATAATTTGATATATTACATGATTAACAGGGTTTAGGAGTGAGCAATAACTGAATCACTAACCATAACCGAACCGAAAAAAGAGGAAATCAAAATCAACCAAAAACTGAATTAACTGAAAAATGAATTAACCCAAAACCAGTTATCTTTGTACCTCCGTGTTAGGAAACTTTATGTTTAAGAATAAAGTATTGAAGAAAAATGAAGAAAGAGAGTCTGATCAATCTGATCAGATCTGATGAAGAAGAAGTCAAAGGATCAAGTCAACAGAAGATACATGATCATAGGCCATAAGAAGAAGCATCTGAATTCGATCTGATGAGAATATCTTTGTCTAAGTGTTCGAAGAAAGGATCAGAAAAGATCCGATCAAATCTGATGAAACCTCATCAGATTCTGATCAGAAGTCATCAGAAATCTGGTGACCAATCATAATGTCCACTTGCATTTGAAGATAAGGTAAATCGGTTGAAGGACATTTATGATACAAGTGGAAGTAGTAAGCATGACATATGAAATGATCTGCCATGATATACACTTGCATGAATAAACAATTGTGTATTCATGCTAGTTGTTCTCTATAAATAGAGATCACCAAATCGAAGATCGATGGAAAGAGCATTACAAGTATTACAACTTATATACTCCATTGCCCTTCACTCCTACAGAATTCTTAAGCATAGTTTTGTATTAGAAAATAACTTTTCAATCATCTTTTTTAATCTTTCAAAAGTGATGTAAACTTGAAAATTCTGTATCTCTGTTTCTTACAAGTTAATTTCTAATTCCGCACATTATTTTCATATAAAGTTGAAATCAACTTGCCATTTTAAGTCAAAGCATTGTCATCTGGGACCAACAATTGATATCAGAGCAGATTGAATAAAACATTTTCAAATCGATCAACTGCTCGAGTATCTTTGTTAATACTCTATTTTTCAAAAGTTCAAAAAATATGACTAAAAATGGCAAACTTTTAGTCTTGGAATAGTGCTTTCAACATGGGTTCTATGTCAAAGCCTCCGACATTAGTCAGGGAGGAGTACCCCCAATGGAAAATCAGATGATCAATTTCCTTAATGGACATGATCAAGCTCTGTTTCAATCCATTGTGTGTGGCCCACATATACCACATGTTGAAATACCTGGCGTTCCAGCATCTAATGACTCACCAGAAATCTCTGCTTCTTGGGCTCCCAAACAAGAGAAAAATTGGAGCCCAGAAGACAGGAAACTAGTAGAAATAGATGAAAAGTCCAAATCAGACATAATTTCTTATGTTGATGCATGCTCATCTGCAAAAGAAATATGGGATCAACTTGAAAATATTTGTGAAGGAGGAGACAAAATGAAAAGAAACATGAGAACAAATCATGTCTCCACTTATGAAAGGTTTAAATGTTCACCAATGAAACACTCACTGATGCTTACAATAGATTGACAAAAAAATTAAATGAACTAAAAAAACATGGAGTTGAAAAAACCAATGATGAAAGAAATGTAAAATGATGCTTTGCCCAGAGAATGGCAAAATCTTGCCATGACCATAGCTTCTACACTAGAGCTAGGAAATCTGAAACTACATGATGTATATAGCATTCTACTCCCAAGAGAGCAACAAATCATTGAAAACTCAAAATAATATGGTGGACCTATAGTCCTAATATTAAATTCTCAAAGATCAATCACACTTGATCTACAATCCTCTAACCCACAAAACCTAGTCTTAGCATCAGAAAATTCTGAAAATCCATCAGATTTTTCTGCATTTGCTAAAGCAATAGCTTTGCTCACCAAAACCTTTGAGCAAAGATTGAAGGGAGGAAGTTCTAGAATTCAGAGAAGTGATAAAGGAAAGATGGAAGCTAGATCCAAGGAAAGAAGAGCAGAAAGCAAGTCAGAAGTGGTATGCTATAGATGCAAACAAAAGGGTCACTATGCATCAGAATGCAAGAACAAAAAGTTAAAATATCCAGCTTACTATGAAAAGAAGCTAGAAGAAGCCAAGAAACAACAACAAGTCAGCCTGATTGCAGGGACAAATACCTGGATGACTAATGACTCATCAGATGATGATCAGGAAGAAACAACCAACTTCTGTCTTATGGCAAAACTTGACAATGAGGCATCAGAAATCAATGTAAGTCAAAATTATCAAGAACTTCAAAATCAAATAAACAAATTATTGGAAGATTGTCAAAAATTACAGGAGAAATACTTGACAGAAACAAAGAAATCTGATGAACTTAAAGACATGTTGAAACATTGTCAAGAAAATAAAAAAATTTTACATGAAGAAAGTTTGATCAAAGACACAAAAATCAATTTTTATGAAAAAGAGAGAAAATTTTTGCATGCATAAATTCATAAAAATAAGGTAAATGTAAAAGGTTTTCAACAAGCAAAGGATTTCATTGACTACATTGAAATAACTTCAAAAACTCAGGGTGAAGGATTGGGTTATACAAAAACAACAAAAGATAATCCTACAGTGTTTATAAAAGCTTCAGATAAACCACAATCAGATTTTGACGATGAATCAAATTTATCAGAAGAATCTGACTTCATGACATCTTGTTCTGAGTCAAGACCAGAATCAAAGAAGGTCAGCTCTAAAGAAAAAATAAAGACAAAACAAGATCATACAAAAGAAAAAACTAAAAGGGTCTTAAAAGAAAAGGGTCAAGACATTTTTCAAAAATCTCAGAAAAATGGGCTTTCATCAAAAATCATTCCATCAGACATCTCTAACAAGGTGGGATGTATGTGTGTTGATATTCTGAAAGTAATTCAACAGCATCTGAACAAAAACCAGCAATCTGTCAGTGGTTCAGCATTGGACAGAAATCTTATTAAATCTGATCATATGGCAACATATTTGGTAAAGAAAGCTGATCAGTCAGAATCAACAGACTCTGACAGATCAAGATCAACAGATGATGAAAGAAAACTATTATATGCTTTGTACTCATCTGACAAAGTACCCAAGAAAATCTGGGTACCAAAAAATCACTAACCTCTTCACTATAGGACCATCATGTGCAACAGATTTGGTGCTGCGATTCAGGAAGCTACAAGCACATGACTGGGGATAGGAGCTTACTTAGCAACTATGTAGAAAAGCTAGGTAAAATTGTAAATTTTGGTAATGGAGTCAAGGATAGGGTAAATGGTTATGGAAGCATACCATATGGTACAATAACAATTGAGAAAGTGGCACATGTAGAAGGTTTAAAATATAACCTTCTAAGTTGTGGTAAGTTTTGTGACAAAAGATTTAAGGTAACATTTTTACCTGATACTTGCTTATTAATAGGTCTTGAAGATGATAAAATTTATATTAGAGGAAAAGGGATAAGAAAATAAATTTATTTCTTTGACTTCAACAACAAAATTGAAGAACCACAATTTTGTTTATTACAAAAGAAAATAAAGGAAACAGTTGGTTATGGCATAAAAGACTGGCTCATATAAATTTTAAAACTTTAAACAAATTAGCAAGCAAGTGTCTGGTAAAAGGATTACCTTCTATTACTTCAAGAAAAGACAAACTTTGTGAAGCATGTAAGCTGGGAAAGTAAAAAAGAGGTTCACACAAAACTGTGGTAGAATCTCCTATCTCTGAAAAGATTGAACTTTTACATATGGACCTTTGTGGACCAATAAGCACTGAAAGTTTTTCTGGAAATAAAGACATTTTAGTTATTGTTGATGATTATTCAAGGTACACATGGCTAGATTTTTTGAGGCAAAAGAGTGAAACACCAGACTTGATCATAAATTTTGTTAAGAAAATTGAAAATCTGTTAAAATTAATTGTAAGAAAAATCAGATCTGACAATGAGACAGAATTCAAAAATGCAAAACTTGAGAACTTCCTAACAGAAAAAGGAATATCTCATGATTTCTCTGCTCCCAGAACCCCACAACAAAATGGGGTTGTTGAAAGGAGAAACAGAACTTTGGTAGAAGCAGCAAGAACAATGATGGCATATGCCAAACTGCCAACCTATTTTTAGACCGAAGCAGTGGCAAATGCATGTTTCACACAAAATAGAACTATCATCAACAAAAGAGATCAGAAAACACCTTTTCACATGATAAACAAAAGGGTACCAAGTGTTAAATTTTTACATACCTTTGGATGTAGATGTTTTATTTTTAATGATTTTGATAGTTTAGAGAAATTTGACAGAAAAGCTGAAAAAGGAATTTTTCTTGGATACTCTTTCTCTTCAAAAGCTTACAGAGAGTTTGTTTTTAGATAGCAGAACATTCAGAGAAAGTCTGTATGTCTCTTTTGATGATTCATCAGAAACAGAAATTTCTGATGACATCATAAGTTTCTTACAAAAAGAAAAATTCAACAAATAATGAACACCTATTGACAAAACTGACAAATGAACTGCTTGGGTGTGACTGGGAGGGATATTATGGAAATTTACCAGAAAACCAGTCACACTCTAACTCTGCAGAAAACTTAGAGCCATCAAATGAAATACAAGGAATAACAAATCAAGCATCAGATACTACATCAGAAAATCAAGAACAAATGTCTGAAGGCTCAGGCTCAGAACAGAACATCGATCAGGAGGAAGCAGCAAGTTCTTCACAAAATCCACCACTTGATTCAACAAATACTACTACAAGTGGAAGATGGATAAAGGGTCACTCAACATAAAATATCATAGGAAACCCTCAAGATGGTGTTTAAAACAAGATCAGCAACTGTTCATGAATGTCTTCATGCTGGTTTCTTAAGTTTAACTAAACCAAAAACAAAAAATGAAGCACTCAAGGATCCAGACTGGGTTCAAGCCATGCAAGAAGAACTTGATCAGTTTGAAAGAAGTCAAGTGTGGAACCTAGTACCTAGACCAAATGGCAAATCTGTCATAGGGTCAAAATGGGTATTTAGAAATAAATCTGATGAACAAGGTATAAGAACCAGAAACAAAGCAAGATTGGTAGTAAAAGGGTATAGTCAACAAGAAGGAATTGACTATGATGAAACCTTTGCACCAGTAGCAAGACTGGAGGCAGTTAGAATCTTTCTTGCTTATGCAGCTTCAAAAGGCTTCAAAGTTTATCAGATGGATGTAAAGTCTGCTTTTCTGAATGGTAAGATTGATCAAGAAGTATATGTGCAGCAACCAGAAGGCTTTGTTGATCCAAAATTTCCAAAACATGTTTATAAACTGAACAAAGCCTTGTATGGGTTGAAACAAGCTCAAAGAGCATGGTATGAAACTCTTTCAACTTTTTGATCCAATCAGGTTTTACCAAAGGTACTATAGACACAACTCTATTTCTCAAAACACACAAAGGGCACACTTTGTTGGTACAAATATATGTTGATGACATAATATCTGGATCAACCAACTCAAATCATTGTAAAAAGTTTGAAAATTTGATGACAAGCAATTTTGAGATGAGCATGATGGGAGAATTAAGCTTCTTTTTAGGTCTCCAAGTAAAACAAGAATCTGATGGAATATTTTTGAATCAATCAAAATATGTTAAAACCATTTTAAAGAAATATCATTAGAAAATTGCTAATCATCAAAAACTCCTATGGCCACAGGACACAAGTTAGATTCTGATCCTGATGGTGCAAATGTAGATCTTAAAACCTACAAAGGAATGATTGGATCACTCTTATATCTAACAGCTAGCAGACCTGACATAATGTTTTCAACATGCTTTCCTGCTAGATATCAGTGCAATCCCAAAGAATCTCATTTAAAAGCAGTACGGTTTTTAAATATCTAAAAGGCACTCCTGATCATGGCTTATGGTACCCTAAGGGAACTAGTTTAGACCTAATTGCATATTTAGTTGCAGATCATGCAGGTTGTAAACTGGAGAGAAAAAGCACATCAGGTGCTTGCCAGATGCTTGGAGAAAAGCTTGTATTTTGGGCAAGTAAGAAATAAAACTGTGTTTCCACCTCTACAGCTGAAGCAGAATATGTAGCAGCAGCAAGCTGTTGTACCCAAGTTTTGTGGATGCAAACACAACTCAAAGATTATGGAGTGAATCTGACAAAAATACCAATCCTATGTGATTCCAAGAGTGCAATAGCAATAACTTCAAATCCTGTTCACCACTCACGAACGAAACATATTGATGTCAGGTATCATTTCATAAAAGATCATGTGGAAAAAGGAAATATATAAATGTATTTTGTTCCAACAGAAATCAGTTTGCTGATATTTTTACAAAGCCTTTGGATGAGAAAAGACATAATTATTTAATCAGCAAATTGGGAATGATAAACAAGAGATACGATGAAACTACTCAATCCAAAAATTTTACGATGAAACTAAAGTTTAATAATTAAACAGGCTCTAATAAACCGATCAGAAATCTGATAAAAATTCTGATCAGAATTATGTCAAAACTGAATCTGATAGTCCCATCAGAAATCTGATCAATTCATTAAAGGCAAGAAAATTTTTCGTTTTTCCCAACAGAAA
This sequence comes from Scalesia atractyloides, assembly GCA_947069175.1. NCBI lineage: Eukaryota > Viridiplantae > Streptophyta > Magnoliopsida > Asterales > Asteraceae > Scalesia > Scalesia atractyloides. Next base: position 33,314,325 of record CAMTDV010000015.1, on the reverse strand, counting down.
AAGTGCCACTTGCATATATCTCCTTTGTATCATGAATGAACACATAACTTGTACAAATTTTTTTATAGTTTCTTTTCAAACTTCATTTTTCACTAACCTGGGAATATCTAATGCATGAAGAAAGTATACGTCACAAAGATAACTCCCCAAGTTTTCATTTTTCTTATTTATTTTATTTTATTTTTACCCCCATCACATCAACCTCACACGCGTACTCAGCACGGTTAAAGGAAAGAAGGCTACACCTGTCCTCTTAACAGAAAATTAATGACCGTGCCGCCTATACATAAATAAGGAGGGAGAATATGGCAACTTTTAGTTCTAAACGAATCTGACACCATATCTCGAAGTGGAGTAGAATCGATACAATCAAGATCTTAACCGATGAAAACATTTAAGGCATGTACTTATTGTTTTTAAATAGACAAACACTTACTCGTACATTTTGACCTGAAAACTTTTTGAAACACTCGTCTTCTTCACTTAACACACACAACCACCATGGAAAGAATTGATAGCAATCGATTCCCTTTGCCTTACTTCCAAAGGCACAATGCAAGAGTAAGGATGAGCGTAGATGATCCAAGATATGTAAACTGCTCCACCATTCTGAACATGCTACTGAGCAGTCCAATAGCTTTTGCTCTTTCCATGCACGTTCAAGTGTTTCCGTACATTCTTCAATAGTTTTGGAAGTCTGCACGGCTGGTTGTAGATGATGGAAGGCTGACCACCATTGCAGGGGGGTGATGGGCGACATGCTCATTTGCTTAAATGAGCACACTATCAGGGAAGCTCTCTTGCTAAGAGATGACTGTCCTCCAACCACCTTCTCCTTGGCAGACAGGCAGGCTACCTTGGCTATGATAGGATACCATGATCCTCAAGGAAGAGTCCCCATCTTCAAAAGCGGGTTCATTGAACCTTGGTAGTTTCTGGTAACCCAGTTTGCCTTTTGCTTTATGAGGAAAGCCTCAGGTTGGTATGAGATTACTCTAAGGATAATGGATCCTCTCCATGCCTTAGTAAATCATCTCCCCTACAACTACTCTTCCTATCTGATGAATGACTTTAAGGCCAACTTACGAGGAGGTCGTCCTTTCCTCATCTACCCAAGGTTCTTGATAAAATCATAACCTCTCAACTGGACTTTGGAGGAATTCCTGCATCATATATCAGAGCAAGAATGCTTGTTCAGGAGTAACAACACATTGCTGCCCTCATACCAACAGACGACAACACAGGGCATGAAACACCTCTATGGGAAATGGTGCAGATCATGTATGGAGATGGAGATTTTGGAGATGACGATCTTAGCGATGAAAAGATAGTTTAACTTTTCTTTGTTTTTTTGTTTTAAATGTTTATATGTCTTGTACTTAATTACATATGTATGTGTGTGTGTATATATATATATATTTACATATTTATATCTATTTTGTTTTGGTTGAGAGGGAATTTCTGATGAGATCAGGAATTCAGAGGGAATTTCTGATAAGATCAGGAATCCAGGGTGAATTTCTGATGAGATCAAAGATCCAGGGGGAATTTTTGATGAGATCAGAAATTCATGGGAAATTTATGATAACCACAACATTTCAAGAAGAATTTCCGATAATATCATAAAAACTCTCACATGAGATCACAATTATTAGAAACTGCTAATGTTTTAAAAGATAAGAGGAAACCTTGAAGAATTTTTTTTTTTTCGAAAGAATGAAAACATTCAAAACAAGAAGGTTAAATAAAGGGAGATGAAGATATGTTGATTAAAACATTTTTTTTTCAAATGCAACATCTTTTTCTTGTTTCAAATGCAACATCTTTTTCTTGTTTCAAATGTTTCTTGTTTCAAATACAACATCTGTTTCTGATTCTTCTAAAAGATCAACTTTTTCTGATGAAAGTCTGACCACATCCAATGCAACCTTTCCAAAAGACGATAGGAGATGAAAATTTGCAAATTAACAAGTTCTCAATTTAAATCCAACATCTTTTTCTACTATCATCAGAAAATCTGATCATTTTTATCAGAAATCTGATCATTTTTTTATCAGAAAATCTGATCATATTTATCAGAAATCTAATCATTTTTATCGGAAAATCTGATCATTTTCATCAAAAGTTCTTAATCGTTAACAATCAGAAAATCAGATCATTTTAATGAGAAAAACACTTTTAATCATTGATCATCAGAAAATATGTTCATTTTTATCAGAAAACCTGATCATTTTATCAGAAAATTTGATCATTTTTATCAGAAATTCTGATCATTTTTATTAGAAAATCTGATCATCTTTATCAGAAAATCTGATCTTTTTTTATAAGAAAAAATCATAATCATTATTTGAAGACACTCCAAATCAATGTAAGTATCTCGGAAGAATTTCTACTCGCTCTTTCTTTCTCTCTCTCTCTCTCAAAAAAATTTAAAAAAAATCCCTGTTGTCCATCTACCTGAACAGAAAGTCAACAGAAAATCAACAGAAGTCCACTTAACAACCTGTTGAAGAAAAAGTCAACAGAAAACTGAGGATCCAGAGTTTTGAGTTTTTGACTTAAAGAAAAGGGGGAAGATAGAGTCAACAAAAAGTGAAGATTGTCGGTTAGCAGGAAGAAAAGAAATAAGTGGACCACTCTTCAAAAACGTGGACCCACTTGTGCAAGTGGACCACTCTTCAAAATCGTGGACCCACTTGTGCAAAAGTGAAGATTGGCGGTTAGCAGGCACCAATAAAAGAAAAGATAAAATCAAATTTTTTTTCTCTGAAACAATTTTCTTTAGATAACCCAAAGGTGTCAGCATTAGCATTAAATATATAATTCAATGGGTTATTAACACAGCTAATCACCAATCACGTGGGACAACAAAACTTATATAAACCGACCCAATACACAGTCTCTCACATTCACCTCCAAAAGTTTCAAGCTTTCAAAATTCCAAACCCTAAAAATAACCTTGTTTCTGCAAGCCAAAACCTCAAAATTACAACACCATGTCTTCTTCCAGCTCCATGAACCTCAATATTCCAGCTGTGGAACATGAAGTTCCCCTTGTCAAGAAATCAAAATGGCTAGACACAGAGAAAAAGAACAGCCTAGCTCTTAAAACTGATCATGGGCAGCATGATGAAAGGGTCAGAATTCTTGTAGAGTTTCTGATCAGTTGTCCTATAAAATATATATAACAGGAGGCTATGAAGTTCCTCAACAAATCCTGCAGCAGACAGTGCATACAACAGAGAAGTCAGGTACAGAATTAACTGCACATGTGTGGGGCAACATCAGAATCACTGTCAATGAAGAAAACATCAGAAGATGGCTGGAGATCCCTGAAAAACAGGAATATCACATCCCTCCAGTCAAAGAAGAACTCTTGGCGGTATTCAAAAACCTTGGGTACAAGGCCCCAATCACTCTAATTAGCCAGTTCAGAAGAAAGGAACTGCCAGGACTTTGGCAAGTCTTTATGAACATAATCAACAGTTGTCTCACAGGGAAGATAGGATGTGCTGATCAAACAACAATTCTAATATTGAACATCATGTATGGGCTGATAAAGGGTGAAGATGTAGATTATACCAAAGAAATCTTTTCACTACTAAAAACCAGCATATTCACCCATAAAGGAAGAACAACAACACATCTTCCACATGCAAGGTTTTGGTCAATCATCATAACAAAAGTTTTTGCTGAAAGAAACATGGAAGTCCCTACTCATGATGTAGTGTGGAAACCATTGGTGATGACTTCATGGACTGCTACAGTAAGTGCTTGGGCCCTTCCCAGTGATCTTCCTTCCCTGCCTCAAAGTATGATGAAAGTGATTCCTGCAGACTCACCCTTTATCAAAAGGCATGAGGAATTGGTCAAGCCAACGGACCAGATGATTGTGGATCATGAATGGTGTCTACATCAGCTGTTGGTGACAAAATATTGCTGAGGAGTATGGAACAAAGGAAGAATCTGATGAAGTCTCATCCACTAAAGATGAAGCAACTGATTCAGATTCAATGCTAGCCGGAGAAGGTCAATGATACTCTTGAAACAGGTGCACACCTTGAATCAAACCCTGATCTTAATTTTACAAAACCAACTTCTGATGAAACCTCATCAGAATCTGTTGAGGCTGATTTTGAAATAAGAACAAGAGTACCTAATGTTGAAGCCCAATTGGGTATGGCTCTGACCATCAACTCCGAATCTGATGATGAGGAGGTTGAAACTGCAACAAGTGGAGAACATCCACTTGATCAGAGACAACTGTTGGATACTTTGTGTTATCCTAGAACTCAAGAAGAACATTCCAAAAGAATTGTTCAAGGATTTGAGGAAATCCAGGAAATGCCTGTGGTGCATGATTCTGGTAGGAAACCTATGAATTGGTCTTATGATCAAGACATGGGAGTTCCTGAAACAGCAAGAAATGTGTTTTCTGCTGGTATGTTAGCAGGAACATCTTTTGTTCCAAATGACCCATTTACAACCAATCTTGAATCATTATTGAAAAAGGTGATAGAGGATGTAATGAATCAGGAGAGAAAGTCTCCTCTTGAAGAAAAACTGGATAATCTGTTGAATGAGATGAAGCAACAGAAATCTGACATCAGAAATTTGTCAGAATCTGTTGAATCCATCAGAAAACAATCAGAAGCAAACACAGACAAATTGAACAAACTGCAAGAATCTCCAGTCACCTCTCAAGATGTGAAGAACATCTCTCATGAATTTCAGAAACTGGGTGAGGAATTCAGAGCTATGAAAGAAGAGATGAAAGAACTTGTGAAGACAAAAGGAAATGTTGAATCAAGAACAGCAGCACAGAGTCTGACAAGTATTGCAGAAAATTTCACAAAAGTGGAGGAAAAGCTGAAGAAAGTTAAGAAGAACAATGATCTGATGGTGCATTTATTAAAAGAACAAATGCAGAACTGGAGCAAAAGCAAAACATAACTACATGGGCAGATGGCAATCATTAAAGAAGAAAGTGCTACAAACACAAAGCTGACTGAAGATGTAAAAGATCTATTAAAGAGACTCTGTGTTAATATTGCACAAGCCACTAAGGCGAGCCTGCCAGATTTGTTGAAACAGATTCCTGAAAAAAGAGAAATGCCTGGCACAACCCAGAAGGATGTACTCAAACAAACTGCAACTGCATCAACAAAACCTCTTTTCAGAATCCTAGCTCCAATACCAATCAAACCAAAAGACTCAACTGAACCACCACAAAGGACAATGAGCCCTTTCCCTCTCCCACCTCATCCTATCCTTACCTCTAGAGAAACAGCCTTAATCTTACACCCCTCAACACAAACTCTATCATCACCTCAATCAGCACCAATTCAATCAAAACAAACCCAACCACCACTACAACAATCTCAAACACAAACAGAACCATCATTAAGAACAAGAGCTCAACACGTAACTCAGTCCTCATCAAGAGACAAAAAGAAAGGAAAAGAAATTGCTAAACCCACTCTTTCAAGTTAAACTGAATCCAGCAAACAGTGTAAATCTGGAGGGAAAAGGAAATGTGAAGAAAGTGGTCATACTTCCTCAAAGAAGCCTACTATGATTCCAACAGAAGATCCAAACATTACAAGAATCATACAGACCATGGATGACCATGAACTACTCTTTCCAGAGGTTGCTCTAAAGGAACATTACAGAAAAGACGAAGAACCTCTTCCTAGCAAGATGGACCCAATCACCAGAAATGCCCTCACAATGAGAGGCAACAGACAAGAAGCATGTCTCTGGGTGAATACATAAATCCCATCAAGAGTGTATACATCACAGACAGATCACTCAAAACTCCTCTCAAAGATGTATGGTATCAAAACATGTATCATATCAGGAGAGAAGATGGTGAAGAACAACAGGTCCTCGACAGTCAAATTATGGAACGTCTGCATCCACTGGATATAGTTAAGCTAAGAAGAATGTATGCACAAGAATCACTAAGAAAAAAAGAAAACAGAAAAGCACTTCATAGCTTCTCAGAACGTGGAAGGGAGATAGCAACCAACATATGCCAAGTAGATTTTGACCTATTCCTTGGCTACAAACACTTGGTCAATGGCAAATCTCTGATCACATCACCAAACACTGAAATCCCTGAAGCAATGACGGATGCCAGAACAGGTAGCATTGTTGAAACACCTGAGCTAGCAATGATCTATAAAGACGAAGAAGGGAGAAAAGTTTTCAGAGTTAATGAAATATGTAAGTTTTCAAATAGAACTTTGACATACATTAAAGAGATCATGAGGAAAAAGCAGGAACAGAAGAAGGATAAGAAGAAAGAACACTTGGTGAAACAGATTGAAGACATCATTGATAACTGGATTCAAGATAGGGAGTACGTAAAAACCATGTATGAGGAATGCAGGCAATCAATTCCTCAGAAGTGGAAGCCCAGCATGAAAGATTTTTATTATTGAATTTATCAAGACAATGATTACTATGGTCGAACAATTTCTCTTTGATTTGTTTGTTTGAAAGTTGTTTAAGTGGTTGTTTTTGTTTCATCTTGCATTTCTGATTGTAAGTTTTTGGTTGTATGTTCTTCATTTTACTTACAAAACTTAGGGGGAAATTGTTAGGAAAATTTATGTGTAAGAATAAAGTATTGAAGAAAAATGAAGAAAGAGAGTCTGATCAATCTGATCAGATCTGATGAAGAAGAAGTCAAAGGATCAAGTCAACAGAAGATACATGATCATAGGCCATAAGAAGAAGCATCTGAATCAGATCTGATGAGAATATCTTTGTCTAACTGTTTGAAGAAAGGATCAGAAAAGATCTGATCAAATCTGATGAAACCTCATCGATTCTGATAAGAAGTCTTTGGTGACCAATCATAATGTCCACTTGCACTTGAAGATAAGGTAACTCAGTTGAAGGACATTTATGATACAAGTGGAAGTAGTAAGCATGACATATGAAACGATCTGCCACGATATACACTTGCATGAATAAACAATTGTGTATTCATGCTAGTTGTTCTATATAAATAGAGATCACCAAATCGAAGATCGATGGAGAAGAGCATTGCAAGTATTACAACTTATATACTCCATTGCTCTCCACTCCCACAGAATTCTTAAGCATTGTTTTGTATTAGAAAATAACTTTTTAATCATCTTTTGTAATATTTCAAAAGTGATATAAACTTGAAAATTCTGTATCTCTGTTTCTTACAAGTTGATTTCTAATTCCACACATTATTTTCATACAAAGTTGAAATCAACTTGCCATTTTAAGTCAACGCATTGTTATCTAGGACCAACACTCCGTTTAACCAAAATAAACGAACCGAACAAAAAACCATCAATCTAACAGAATAAACCAATATGATTAATTCAAAATATATTGGTTAATAAAACAGATTAACCGATTACTTTGGTTTCGGGTTCGGTAGAGGAACCAAACCAATCGAATCATGCACATCTTTGCAGTGTTTTTGTTTCCTTTCATCGCCGAGCGCTCTTCTAGTAACTTTACACGAGTTTCCAGTAAGATTATATATAAGAACTCTAAAAACAAAACCACACGCTAGATACATGGTTCATCATTGTTGACACTTGACCCCTAATGGTGATCACAAAAGCTAGGGTCTTGAATCCGTTCTCAAATGTTTCTAGTATAAGAATCTTAATGAAAACACCAAAGGCAAAATAACATTGACATCTCTAAAATAAAAGTGTAAGGATAATAATAATTATAATAAAGCATAGACAACTACTTTGGTTCAATTAATAGGTTTATCTAGTGGATGGCCACACTAGAGTATCAATTTATTAATTTTGGTTCAATCAATAAGAACTAAGGGCGGTGAAATGGTTATTATGTAAATGTTGTGTGTGTGTGTTTTTTAGATTTAATGATAGCCAAGGGAATATATGGAAACAGTATATGGAAACAAATGAGTAAGAAAGAGATAGAAAGAAATCTATCACATAAACTGTAGAAACAGGCCCGCGCGGATGGATGTTCACAACTACATCTTATGGTCACTTGTTGATAGTTCACCAAGATTGGTTTACAACAAGTGATTCAAATTTCTGGAAGCGTACTTAGTTGGTTAAACATAGATTAGAGATATCAAAGATGGCATGGACTGTCTATGATAGTGGGTGGTTTATGATGAAACACTTATCTAAAAAAAATTATTTTTTACTATTAAGTAAATATGAGTTTCTACACCCAAACAACATAAGATGGGTTCATTTGGACTTAAATATTACACCACGTGTTATTTTGGGTAATAGTTATCTGCAAGGGGGTTTAAATGGGCATAGTTGAAAATTTAAAAAGTAAGATACGGGTCAAGAGGGGTTGAAAGAAAAAGGGTTGTGAGTCAGGATCCGTCGTTCTTCGTTTACCTTGGTAAGAAATACACATGATTCGTCAAAAAGCGTTGATGTGGGTAAATCCATGCCAACACAAATCGATCAATCAGTTAGGTACGGCATCACTACATTCGATTAATCGATCTTCGATCCATCAATACATTTCTCAATCAATCCATCAATACATACGTCAAGGTGATAGAACTAACAACTAAAATTCCTTGTAGAAAATCCTTTCAGAACTACTTGACAGTTGACACTATCTTACAAAATAAACTTCCGTTAAACAATTCTACTTTGTAAAGGTACTTAGATTTATTTAAAATTTATTTATTATATAAATACCTTTAAGACTAGATAGTTAATTCCTATGCTTCGGTTAGATTTATCTAAAATATATTTATTATATAAATACCATTAATATTAGATAGTTAATCCCTTTGCTTCAGTTCCACAAATCCATTAAAAATTATCGTTCTGTCGTTGTTGAAATGAGAATGTGATTTTGTATAAGTCTATCTCTTGAAAAACATATTTAGGGCAATTAATACATGCTTGTACTATGACATCGACCATTGATGAAGAACTCAAGAACTCGTATTTTGTTGTAACCCTTTTTGTAGGTTCGTTATACGGATCGTTCGGGCACTAATCTGACAAACCTAAGGTAAACGCGCGGAATCCGTTTGCATAGGCGACATTGGATACACTAATTTGTTTCTATTTAATCACCGTTTCATTAATATTCAACTTTACAGATCCTGGAAACACTTGGACAGAGCTTTGTCTCTGTCGTGACAAAATCTCTGAAAGTTACAAATGAAATATCAAAGCACCTATTTATAGCATGTCAAGTTCGCTGGTGAGAGTGCAAGTTCGGGCGAACTTGCTTAGTCAAGTTCGGCCGAACTTGACTACAACACATACATTTCAAGCGAACTTGACCTAAAACATACATAAACTTCGTCATTTCGCTCCTAAATACAGACTCAATATTATATGATGATGTAGGCAACAGACCTATGCATTAACAGACTCCCCCTTGGATGTTGTCGTAGTCATCATTCTTCAAATAAGTTCCTGAGTCTTTAACGTTCTCTTGATCTTTATTTCTTGAATAACTTTATCATCCATGCTCCCCCTTACTTTACTGTTATCTTCAATCAACATGTTTATCTAGCTCCCCCTCAAATGATGCTCCGAATCTCTAAGATTTGATGATTAAGAACAATCACACGTATCCACACACAAACAGTTTCTTAATAGTCTCGTTGGTCCGGCTCACATTCAACATTATTAGGTTTCCATGGAAGATATGAGAAAAAAAAATCTTTTTGGATTTTTAATATTGAATGCAGAAATGTAAACATACTAAAAAGTAATATTTACAGTTTTTATTTTTGTGAGAAAACGTACTAGAGGATCATATCAGTTTTTGAGACATATCACCAGTACCATTGACCTTTTAATGACTTTAAGTTTTAAACTTGTTTACCTAGATTGTCGATATGTTTGTCCACTTAAACTTTAACACATTTCTGAGTTGTTCCAAGATATGTTAGTTAGAATTATGAAACTTGACTTAACTGAGGTTCCCACTTCTTGAATATACTCCCGTATCAAGATTCCCTAGATTTCATCTTACAGGTGAATATAGCGTAATTGATATCTGTATCTGGGTTATGTGAGGCCTTGAGAGCTCAGGTTAGTACTACCGTACAGACAAAGAGATGAAGGCTCTACTTTAAGGTGTGTTCCATTTAAGGAATCTTTTCAGCACTACAAATGATTAAATCTTTTGATACTTTTCAAGGTTGCATGCAGTTTAGGGGTTTATTGCAAAAGTATTATAGAAGTTCTAGGCTATTGCTTCTGCAAAATCAGAAGAACTTGTATAATACCCCATATATCAACTATCTATAAAGACCTCGTATCTCATAATCAGGCAATCTCTCAAACGAAATTTCGGGGTATTAAGTCCATATATCCAAGATATGTTAATCCACAAGATTAAGCAGCTGTAAAATTTAGTTTATATCTCGAAAATAGTTTACTGAACGTGTTAAGCCTATCGACACATCCATAGTAAGACTTGTTTATCACTTTACTTTACAAATCCTTAGCATACTGTGAAAGTCCACTGATGTACTATCATTTCCTTTATTCGCACAAGTAATCTCATTTTTCATTTTTCAATGTTTTTGATATTTTAAGATTTTCTATTGTTTTTAGCTTTTTCAATCATTTTATCTATCTAAAATGATTTTGAAACGATGTTTTTCAATTTTACAAGAATTTTTTTTACAATTTTTAAAATTTTTTCTCCCCCTAAAATTGAAAACATCTTATTAAAAACGAAAATAAGAATCTTCCATTTTAACCATTTAACGACTTTTTTACGAATGTGAACGCGAGACTACCATTTTGTTTGTGTGGAATATCACTCCTGTCTCTTGTCTCTCTGTATGAACAACCACTGCTTCAGAAATGACATTTGGCTTGAAGCTTGGTTATCCTGCACATTCAAACAAACTTTAATCAGTTTTGAATTGGAACCCAATCCATTCTGGATTTAGGTTTACCAAAATCATTACACATCTGAAGTAAACAAACATTCACACTCCTTTTGATATTCAAACAGTTTGATAGAAATTTTATTTGAAAATTTTACTTTCTTTGATTTTTTAACTGTTTGAATTATAAATTTTTCTCCACTCCTCTCTCTTTTGTCCTCAGATTTGTATCTAATAAATTCGTTTTACTTGACTGTGAGTAAAATGATTCATTGGAACTTTTATCTGATTTTTTAGACGTATCCGAGGACAAAATAGTTTCCAAATACTCTTTAACTTTTTTTCTCTTTTTTCTCAATCTGTCTTTTTGGTCTTGTGATAACTTGACTTTTTGTTCTTTGGGCTTCTCTACAGTTTTCTCATTTTTCTTCTATGTTTCTTCTCCTCTGGTCTTTTCTCCCCCTGAGATTTAACCGATCTTCTTTTCAGATTAGTCGGACAATCTCTAGAAATATGACCTTTTTGACATTTATAGCATCTTCTCGTATCAAATCTCTTTTTCAGGCAGTTAACAGCAATGTGTCCACCAAATCCACAGTTGTAACACACTCTGTTATCGTACCAATCTCTCCATTCAGACCAACACCCAAATCAGCACATTGATTTGACATGTAGTAATCATCTTTCCTGCTTCTTCTGTAAAATTGATTTAACTTTGAAGCACTATGGTCCGACCTGCACCACTTATTCCCAAATTTTTGTGAGTTTTGTTTTTCAAATTTGTTTGAATTTTTATAATGATTGGATGATTGTTCCGATGAGCTTTTATTTTTGTTTTGGAAACTTTTAAAACTTTGTTTTTGTTCTTCATTCTGCCTAGAAGGTTTTTGCGTTGAGCATTCACCTTTTTCAGTAGATTGTAGAATAGTTTCTTGAAATTTTTCTTTTAGTTTTAAAAAAATTTCATGTTTATCATTTTTAGCTTTTTCATCATCGGTATTATCGTCACAATCTTCAATTATAACATAGTCATAATTTGTAACAATGTTACTTATTGGAATTTTCTTTTTATTATCATTGATCGGTTTTGGACATATATGTTCTAACTTTAATGAGGAAGTCACAAATCCTTTCAATAATTTTGCTGAATTAGCAGCTTTATTTATAACAGTCTTAAGTTCTTTTTCAAGTTGAGCTAATTTCTCAATATGAGAATTTATTGCTATTTGATTTTCTATATTTAATTTTTCAAAAACAATTTTATCATTTTTAAACATTTTTATTTCATTTTGAAAATCCACTACCATTTGTAATTTTTCATTTTCTAAAATTTTTATTTTGTTAAATTCTTTTAATTTTCTTTTAATTTTTTATTTTCTAATGTCAAACTCTCAATCTCATTCAAGAGTTTGGCATTATCTGCCTGATAATTGTCTACATCATAGACCGGGCAGACTGGTTTAGAACTCGAAGACTCATTTGTGGATATACTTGAAACTAGAGCTTCACAGTTCTTAACCACTACACTTTCTTGAAACTTATTCTTCAGAGATGTCCACAATTCTTTCGCAGTCTTGTATTCTAGTAAAAGTATCAGGATGTCTTCCTTAACCGATTGCTGGATGAGATTAATCATTTTCTTTGCAGCAAAATAATCATCTTTCTGTTGAGTAGAATATTTGCACTTCTCCAGAATTTTCTGATTCTCATCTCTAGGAACAACATAATCTGTCTCAATCGCGACCCAACTGCGGAAATGCATAGCTTGGACCCAGCTCTCAAATTTTCCTTTCCAAACTTCATACTCGTTCATACTCATCAACTTTGGGCGCTTCACAGTCCCCATTTCGTTTTCCAAACTAATCTGTCGTTCAAAACACTTGAAAAATGATTAGCAAACAGACAATTTTTAGAAAAGATTGACTTTTTAATCGACAATATTAACGTATCGGTTTGCTAGAAACATTTAAAATTTTTCGGAAAGCTGTTTTTACCAGATTAGAGCTTTAACTCGTCTCGTCAATACGAATCTAACGATATATAATGTCCGAGACGTTTTTCGGGATTTTCATGCCTTTTTTTAGAAACCCTTAGACAAGTTCGGGCGAACTTGTAATAGCTTGTGAGACAAGTTCGGGCGAACTTGTGCTAACAAACAATCAGATTTAACAAGTTCGGGCGAACTTGTATATTGCTTGACAAGTTCGAGCGAACTTGTGAGACTTTTCAAAAGAACTTACAAGTTCGGGCGAACTTGTAAGATATTCAAGAGATTTTACAAGTTCGGGCGAACTTGAATAGATTTTCAACAAAATTTAATCAAGTTTGGGCGAACTTGATGAAATTTTAATGAAAAATATCCAAGTTCGAGCAAACTTATCAAAAATCTTGAAATATCAATCAAGTTCGGGCGAACTTGATGAAAAGTTATGAATGTTTCAGTCAAGTTCGAGCGAACATGAGTTATTCGACATGGTTTTTTGCAATTTTTGACATGAATTCGTTTGTTTTAAGCTCTAATTTTTTCAAGGGTTTATCTATTATGGGTTTTACGTATTATACTTGAAAATCAGTCCCTTTTGTCCGCGAATTGTCCAAGAAAAGTTAAAAATAGAAGAAATGAGTAGAAGATGAGATGTTCTATGTCCAATGTCTTCAAATTAGGCCAATCCTGCTCTGATACCACTTGTAGGTCTGTTATACGGATCGTTCGGGCACTAATCTGACAAACCTTAGTTAACGCGCGGAATCCGTTTGCATAGGCGACGTTGGTTTCACTCATTTGTTTCTATTTAATCACCGTTTCATTAATATTCAACTTTACAGATCCTGGAAACACTTGGACAGAGATTCGCCTCTGTCGTGACAAAATCTCTGAAAGTTACAAATGAAATGTCAAAGCACCTATTTATAGCATGTCAAGTTCGCTGGTGGGAGTGCAAGTTCGGGCGAACTTGCTTAGTCAAATTCGGCCGAACTTGACTACAACAAATACATTTCAAGCGAACTTGACCTAAAACATACATAAACTTCGTCATTTCGCTCCTAAATACAGACTCGATATTATATGATGATGTAGGCAATAGACATATGGATCAACACTTTTGTTGTTTTGGACAAAATCAATTCTTAGATGGTCAACCAACACTCAAATTCGTGTATTGAGCGTGTTTCTTTTATGTAGACTGTTGGTGCATATTATGTTTGTCCGCCTCTGTGCGAATAGTCTAGATAGAGCGTGTGTTGAATATTGTATAGTTACGAGTTAGAAATGAACACATGACACGTTGGTGAGGATGAGATCATATCCGTACGGATGTGCTACATCCGTACGGAAGAGCTAGTTCGCCCGAATGTAAGTTACATTCGTACGAAAGTGTACATAAGTACCAAACAGTGTATCTATATATAGTGTCGTGTGTTCGTAGTTTGATAATTTTTGGAGATCCCAGAAGGGAAATGCTGGAGAAACTTTTATTTCTCCAGCTTGTAAATGATATAAACTCTTTTGGTATGAACGGAAAGCTTCCGCTTCTACTTCTTCTTAATAACTTTCTACCAAACTAGCTCTATCCCGTCCAAACTTCCATCTAAACCGGCACGATCCGGAACTTTCAAAGACTTCTTTTGTGTTATATCGTGCATTGACCGTGTTTCTTGACTTCTTTTGTGTTATATAGTTGACACAAGGGTTTGGGAGAAGAAAAATATAACCGCATAAGAGTATCTCTAATGTACTCATGTTGAAACGTATCCAAATAGTCACAACAGTTTTCCACCCACTCTTCAAAAATATACATTTACTTTCTTTTTTTGGAAAGACAAACAAGAATTTATTCATACCAAAAAAAGACTTTTATTAAGAAGCTAATAAGTCAACATACAGCAAAAGAACCAGAGCACAGACAAGAGTCGGAATAAATATATTTAACCAAAGTATACATCATTGAACCTATTCCAGCAGTCTAGTGTTATATTTGTTCTTTTGGTCCTTCTTGTCACCCACCAGTAAGTGCCGACCTTGACTTCTTCCGCCACCATATTGACTGACCCGTTCCTTCCGTTGAAAACCTTATTGTTCCGGTTCAGCCATAGACACCAAGCCATCATCAAGCAAATAGCATGAATAACATGTTCTCTTTTCCTCTAGATACCAAGGCTGAGACAATGCAAAATCAGTTGGTTAAGAGAATCAAACGCAACCGGTATTGGAAGTTGTAGCCAGACGGACACCTACCACCAAACAGCCTTGGCGAAAACGCACGAGGCCAGCAGGTGGTCAGCGGTTTCCCTTGCTAATCCGCAAACCCTGCATCGATCATCACCAACGTGCACACCTCTAGTCGCCAATGTCGTAACTGTAGCAATATTACCATTAATGGCCTTTATTCCATTTGAATTGGTGGCTTTGAGGATTGGTCTGCACACTCGCCTCCAAGTCACTTCTTCCCTGTTTGACCGAAAAGTCAACCCCTTGCCCTCCACTCTTCCACTTCCATTCAACATTGTTAGGGCCTGAATCTGCTTGTATAATACGCTCGTTAAGATTAACCCCAGCCTTGCAAAGTTCTTTATTCACCTTGACGATGTTGTTCCATATCCCGTTACTTGTCTTTTTGACCGGAACGATGTTGCCACCTCTACCCCCAGCATGAATAGAGTCAGACCCTCCCCCAAAGTTAATTGTTGTCACATTTATACCGCCACCACCACTTCGCCAAGAGACCCATGTTCAACTCCCTAATCCCCCTTCTCCCACACCACCGAACTTTTTGGACTTTAAAATTCTATCCCACGCGACCCACCTAATTTTACGGATACAATTGACACCCCCCAAGGAATTTCCTCTTAATGCCTTCTAAGGTCTCGAGCACCCCGCTAGGCGCTTTGAAGATCAACTTGTAGTATTTAGCGAGAGCACCCAAGACCGATTTAACAAGAGTAATTCTCCCCGCGAAAGATAGAGTTCTAGCTTTCCAAGCCGAGAGCTTACTATGAAATTTATCCACCATCACTTTCCTACTTCTAACCCGATTCATATTTAACCCAACAGGAAGACCGAGATAGACGAATGGAAAAAACTCCTTGTTAACACCCAAAAAGTTCACCATGCCTGCCACTTCACCATTGTCCAACCCCGCCCTATAAAGCTTACTTTTGTTGATATTTACTTTTAATCCCGACGCCATGAAGAAACATCTTAGGATTCGACTGAGGTTACTGAAATTCAGCTCGGACCATTCACCTATGAAAAACGTATCGTCCGCGTAGAAGAGGTGAGAGAGATTAGGTCCTCTTCTAGGAAGGTCTACCCCTTTAAAGGTGCTAGCTGACACCTATGAAGCACAGAAACGGCATGGAGCAGCCGTCTCCCGTCCCGGGGACTGCAAGGGGACGGAAACGCGACGGGTACGCCTGGGAAACGTCCCCGGCGATTAGGAAACGTGGAGGAAACGGTCAGGCAAGGGGACGGCCAAGAAACGTCAAACCGAAACGTTTCCTGCGCGTTTCCGGGTAAACGTTTCTAATTTCTTATTTCACAAGTCAAGACTATGTCGGAGTGTGGTGATGATTCGAGGCGGGATTTTAAAGGAATCGAGGCATTTAGAACGGTTAGTGGTGGAAATGGTGGCTGCAGTATCAGGAGGGAGAGCTTTTCGGTGTCCAAGATTTGGCTTAGAGGGAAGAAAGAGAAGCCCAATTCGACGGCAGCTACCATTGAGCCACTGCCGAAGGGGGCTTTCTCGTTGCAATTTTTGCTTCACCAGAACGTTATTGGAGATGAATCAAAGGCTTCTGAGATGGGTTGTGAAGATCAAGAAACACATTGTAACAATTTTGATCAACAAGGGACTTCAAATCCACCATCTTTTGCAAAAAGGAGTTTGCTTTGGCTTGTGGGTAGGCAGAAAAACAAGGTTGTTCATTCATCTATGTCCAGTAATGTTTGCTATCTTTATGTTAGATAATTGAAGGGTATTTTCTTAAAGATTCTTATGAGTACAAAAAAATCAATATTTTATCATATTGAAGAAAACTCAATACAAGTCGTGCTCAAGACTTGGTTTACGTCCACAACAATCTTCGGCTTTTGTCTAGGGCGCCTAACGATGTTGTAAATATGTGGGATGTGGGTGGAGATGCTTTTGACTCGATGGAAGATGTAGGATATTTGGAGTTTGCTGATCTTTCATTAGATGAACCGGAACTTGAAAGCGATTTGCTTGTTAACGTTTGATTAGATTAGTAAGATATGGAATTTTTTAGCTTTACATCAATATATAACTAATTTGAGTTTTTGTGTTACATTATCTTTGATATATATTTATTTTTTTATATGTTTTTTTTCCCGTACCCGTCCCGTCCCCGCTTCTTAAATTTTTTAGTTTTGCCGTTTCCCGTGCCCGTCCCCGTACCCGTACCCCGTCCGTACCCGTCCCAGTGCATCCTAGGCTGACACCGCCTTCTTCATCATCACATGAAGCGCTACCATGACCGAAGTAAAAAAGGAAAGGGGAGAGAGGATCTCCTTGTCTAAGGCCTCTCTTTAATTCAAATTTGTCCGTAGGGGAGCCATTCACCAAGACAGACGAGCGACTTGTGAACAAAATTCCCATTATCCAATTGTTCAAACACACTGGAAACCCCCTATGATGCATAACATTGATTAGGAAGTCCAAGCGATAAATCATAAGCCTTCTTAAAATCCACCTTAAACAACATGCCCTTTTTCTTACTTTTCATAGCCCACAAGAGAACCTCATCAATGATGAGCGGCCCATCGAGAATGTTCCGGCCTTTAATAAAAGCCGACTGTTTGGGCGCCACAACCGAATCCAACACTTTTTTCAACCTGTTAGCTAGTACTTTCGAAACGACTTTAGTAATTGCCCCGATAAGAGAGATTGGTCTAAAGTCAGAGAGCATTACCGGGTCTGTCACTTTGGGAATTAGAGCCACAAAGAGGAGTTGCACTGTTTACTAATAACCATGTGAACATAAAACTCTTCCATAATATCTCTAAAGAAGGAGCTAAACTTATGCCAGTAATGTTTAAAGAATGGAAAAGGGAACCCGTCCGGACCCGAGGATTTATCACCCCCGCAATCCCACACCGCGATCTTAATTTCCTCATATGAGAACGTGCCTACCAAATGTTGAGAAACCCCATCCGAAAGCCTCAAAAACTCGTCCCCCGTAAGCTTCGGTCTACGCGACATCGGCTCCTTAAACTTATTATTAAAGTAGTCAAAAGCAGTCGTTTTCAACTATTTATTTTATTGCATGCCCTTTTATTTTCACTATCCCATGGAAATAAGCTGAGTTCTCGCCCAATAAGCGACGCAATCGAGTTTTTCTTTTTGTATAAGGTCCATTGACTTGTTCCATTCCCATTTTTTTACTTCTCGAACTTGCGCCTTCCAAAGATTTCTTTCCAATTCCGACACTAGCCGAGTCTCAGCTATGTTCTCCAACCTGTTTACTTCACCTTTCGCCTCAATGAACCTTTGCTCTTCAGTAGCATGTGAGCTTTTCCTCCAATCCTTAATATACCCCTTTATATTTTTAAGCTTATTAAACAATAGCAAATCCTTGGCCCCAATCACAACATCTCTGGTCAGCCCGTTTGCAACGATTGAATCTAATTTAGCCCCTCCTAACCAACTGTTAAAAAATCAGAATGGCGGAGGGCCGAAGTTGAGAACTGAGGTGGAGAAAACTAGCTGGGAATTATTCGAGATGTCCCGGTTCAGAGTTGTAACCGAAGCTGACTGCCAAGAAGCAAAAACCGATCACAAACCAAAATTCTATCTATTTTAGTTAACCGCAAGCCATCACTCGACATATAGGTAAAGTTTCTACCTCCCATAGGGTACTCCGTCAACCTAGCGGACGCCACAAAAAATTAAAAAACTATGGCGTTCCCAGGAATAAACGTCGAATTCAACTTTTCTTGGGCTTCCATAACGTCATTAAAATCCCCTAGGAACACCCATTTCCCTGCAACAATGTCCTTGATACCCAATAATTCAACAGTTTGTCGTCTCATTCGAACCGCGTCTACTGCAGCGTACACATTAACCATATGTAGCATTTCCTCCTTGCCAAGAAATAAGCCACTAACCAAGACAGATGACTACCCTTGCCAATATTAGAAACCTTAAAAGTAGCAGGATACCACAGAGAGAACAAACCTCTTGATCTACCGTCCGCGTTGACCACCACCTTTTCAAACGGGGACTGATCCCAGGATTTGGATAGATTCGAATTCGAGACGGACCTCATCTGAATTTCTTGAATGGTGATAAAAGAAAGTTGATACTCGCGCTTTAGATTCCAGACCTTCCTAGCCTTTTCGCCTCCGCCTGTCCCCTTTACATTGAAACTGATAAAATTCATTGTTGAAAGACATTCCCCTGTTCTTCCATAATTGTTCCTTTCACTTGACCCTTAAAGCTCTGCAATTGTAACCCAATTGTATCCGTAACCTCTACTGTCTTACTTACCTCTTTATCTGCGTCTACTACCCCATCGACGACCCACCATCAACCGTCCCGGACTCCACTTCAATACCCTCTTCCACCTAATCAGTCTCGAACTCATCATCCAAGCTATCCAAATTACTACCAAAAGTAACCGGGATCAATAATACAACATCTTTTCCCCTCTTTTTCTTATCAATTTGAATACTCTGCGTTTTTTCATCACTGTACCTTCCGAGGAGGAGCTGCCATCCATGCCTTGTTTACCACGCTTATTCTAGTCAAGATTCAAATGTCTGGACCCATAAACAATTGATTTGGGCTTATAACCTGTCCCATTGAGGACAAGGCCTCTCTTTCTTTTCTTCTCCCATCCCAATCACCCTTATTAAAAGCCCATTCCAAAGGCCGAAGCAATTGGTTGAGATCAGGCCCCAAATTAACACAACGCATAGAAGACACTTTCTTCACCTTGAGATGTTTGCTAGTATTACTCCTACAACCATTTCCTAGGGTTACGGGATTGTTTCGTTTATCCCTAGGTCATTTTCATGCATGTGTGCCGCCTCCTTTTCTCCCTCCTCCTCGGTTCCCCCATGCACCAGTTGATCTTCCTCCATCGTTGAAACAACACCCTTTAGTTCTCCCTGGTTTTCTGAATCTGAAACTGAGACACAAGGTCGTTCTCCGACTGACCACTAAGCCCTACGAGTCTCAAACACTTCAGAGATCCAAACCCTAGCCACATTCTTACCCCACACCACATCTATGGTTTCTGAGATATGCTTCTCGTGATCGACAAGAACACCAACAAAATCGACATCCTTAAGGGTGGCCGTAGAGAATGAGACGACCCTTCCGAACCGACCTTCGATTCTGTTAATAATCTGCACATCCCGTAAACCCATCGGTATCCCACTGATCTTCAGCCAAGAAATCCTTTGTTATAGAAAAAATAGGCCTTCCCAAACTTTAAGCAGCTCACACCATGGGTTCGAAACAGACCTCTGGTCCGTCAAAAAACTTCTTGCAGACACCGAATCATGGAATGGTAACATAAAACGCAGCCCCCCACCAACCTGACAGTAATACTATCAAAGTCAGCATTACGAAGATCTTCCTAGTTGGAAGATGAAGTTTCTATCGACTCAGCCTCACCAACCAAAACCCTGCCAATCCAATCTGCAGTTGATAACATGTTGACGTCTGAAATATCCACTGATTGCCTTTTAACCGTACCTGAAGATTGTCCCAAAAGAATCCTAGAATAAAACTTACGACTTCTTCGAGGGTTCCTGAGTATGAGTAACCTGCTGCTGGTACGAGGTGGGGATGGCCTGACTATTGATAGACAGTGCATGCTACTGCTATGTCAACTTTCAAAGGCCTTTTTCCACATATATAACTTCTAAATTTTATCCTAAAATTTCTTTATTTTTAATAAACTACTATTTTCAAATCTTGTTAAAAATAGACTTTATTTATTGATTTAAAATTACATAAACATTACATTATTTAATAAGATGACATAAATTA
The DNA here is from genome assembly GCA_947069175.1 of Scalesia atractyloides. NCBI lineage: Eukaryota > Viridiplantae > Streptophyta > Magnoliopsida > Asterales > Asteraceae > Scalesia > Scalesia atractyloides. The sequence continues at coordinate 33,293,436 of CAMTDV010000015.1, read as the reverse complement.
AACAATACATAAATGAAATTTACATGTTAAATTTAGCTCTAATTGCACGACATAATTTCGCATGATGTGCCAAGTGCTCGGGGTTCATGTCTTGGTTTAAGAAGAGTTGTTTTAATTGGGTCCAATTCCGTTCCCCTTTTTAGCACTTGGTTATAGGATGCGGGACTTGAAAGCGTGGTGACGCCAGTTTTTGAAAGGGAGAATTCTGGTCGGTTCAATGGCAAGGAAATGGCTGAAGCACTTATTAAGTTAAAAATGTAAACAAAAGAATGGAGGGGTCGAAAGAAGTCCGAAGAAATCGAGAGATTAAATGAGGCAAAAAAAATAATAGAAAGTTTGCAATTAGCAGCGGAAACTAGGAGCTTAAATATAGAAGCAAAAGGTAAAAGATTGGATGCAATTGAAGAGGTGAACTTGTTTGAATCTAAACAAGCTGAGGAATTGAAAATTAAATAAAGAGAAGCTTGGTTAAAGCAAGGGGACGAGAACTCGTCCTTCATCAATATAATCGTCAATAGCAACATCATAAAAATCGGATTAATGGGATCATGATAGACGACCAATGGGTATCTTAACCGAACTGGGTAAAAGACGAGTTCATGAGTTTTTCCGGGACAGATTCACCGAAACATTGCACAAGCGACCAAGGATTAGTGGGGATGGTTTTAAAAGGATTTCAGACAATCAAGCCGAGTTTTTGACAAGGGCCTTCATAAGAGAGGGACTAAAATTGGCGGTATGGGACTACGACGGTGAAAAAGTGTCGGGACTAGACGGTATGTCTTTCGCACTAGTTAGCAAATTCTCGAATTTGTTCCAGCCTCACCTACTCGTGGTATTGGGTGAGTTCCACACACATGGATCCGTGTATAATGCTAGTGGGGCTTCGTTCAACGCCAAATGATTTAAAGCCGATATCGCTTATCGGTTGGATCCAAAAGGTGATCTCAAAAATTTTGGTTAATAGGTTGGTGACAGTAATGGACAGTCTTGTCTCAGCTTCACAATCGACATCATCGGGGTAGAAAAATAATTGACAGCCCACTAATTATATAAGAAGTTCATTCTTGGGCGAAGAAATAAAAAAAGAAAGTAATGTTTTTTAAAGTAGACTTCGAAAAGGCGTAAGATACCCTAACCTGGAATTTTTTTATCACAGTATTATCTCATATGGGATTTCCTGCGAAATGGAAATGTTGGATCTTGGGAATCTTATATGCGTGTTCGGTTGGGGTTCTTGTAAATGGTTCGCCAACACCCTGTTTGTGTATGAAAGGGGCCTTCGACAAGGCAACCCACTATATCCATTTCTATTCATATTGGCGATGGAGGCGTTAAATGTGATTATGAAGAAGGCAAAGGTATCCAATTTATATAATGGGTTTCAATTACCAAACAGAGGACCTAACATCTCACACTTATTTTACGCCGACGATGTTGTTTTTATCGGCGAAGGGAATGTTAATCATGCGAAAAACTTAAATCGTATGTTGAGATGTTTTTTCTTAGCATCGGGTCTAAAGTTGAGTCCTTCCTAAAGTAAAATGTATGGAATTGGGCTAAACAATCAAGATATAATGCAATTAGCCACAACTTTGGAATGCAGATATGGGAATTTACCGTTCAAATATCTCGGGTTGATGGTGGGTGCGAATATGAATCGAGTGACGAGTTGGAAACCGGTAATGGATAGGTTTAATGCAAGGTTTTCAAGATGGAAGGCCAAAAATCTATCCTTTGGAGGACGAGTAACCTTGGCGAAAGCGATACTAGGCAATTTACCAATGTATTTTCTTTCCTTATACGAGGCGCCAGATAAGGTAATAAACACTCTCGAAGGTTTAAGGCGTAGGTTTATTGGGGGGTGGAGCAAATGTCAATAAGATTTGTTAGGTGGGTTGGGAGAAGATGGTAATACCAAAAAGATGTGGCAGGTTGGGTTTGGGAAGTATAAAAGACACAAACTTGGCTTTACTTTTAAAACGGTGGTGGAGATTTCGGGAAGACAGCGGTCAATTGTGGGCACATGTTATTAAAGCTATACATGGTAAAACTTGGAAAACGAGTTGGTACCCGCTTATAAGCCGGTCACGGGTTTATGGAAAAATATATGTGGAATTGAAAAAAAAAATTCAAAAGAAAGGAGTCACGCTTAATGAATTTTTGGTGTGCAGAATGGGGATGGGTAACAAAACAAGATTTTGGGAAGATGGATGGCATCCAGTTGGGAGGTTAGCAACTACATTACCACTTGTGTACAAACTGGCCGAATAAAAATGCGTGTTAGTATCGCAAAGTTACAAAAGGGTGGGCGAGGGTGTGGTGTTGGATTGTAGTTAGAAAAAAATAACCAAGCTCTACAGCTGAATGGGTTGAGTTTTTAGGTTGCCTAGCAGCCATAAGGGAGGTAAATCCGAAGGTGGGCGAGGACGCGTGGGTTTGGGGATCAGATTCAGATGCAATTTTTTCTGTCAAAACGGTGAGACTTTCACTTGAATGAGGGAATGCACAAACACGCCGGATTCGACATTCAAATGGTGTAGTTGGGCAGTTCCGAAAGTAAATATGTTCGCGTGGAGAAGCGCTCAAGGGAGGATTCCAACACGAGTGGAATAAATAAAAGAGGTATTCAAACCGTGGATTCGTTGTGCCTGTGTTGTGTTTATGTACCGGAATCTACGGATCATCTTTTGGTTCAATGTATGATGGCTAAGTCGTTGTGGTGGATGATCGGGGTGTGGTTGAAAATAGAACACATATACTCTTTTTCTACAGTAAAACAATTATTGCATAGAGTGGAAGAACTAAAGTATCCAAAAAAGAAGAAGAATGTAGTTAGATGCATTGCTATGGCGACGCTATGGATAATTTGGACCGGCCGAAATGAAAAAGATTTTAGAGGAGTGAACAAAACAAGCAGCAATATGTTGGAAGAAATAAAGGAATGTACTTAAATGTGGGGTAAAAAACAGAGCTAAAATGGGGAGAATAACGTATGAAAATTGGTGTAATAATGGTACGGTAGAAATAGAAGAATGGATGTGTAGGGGTATTGTATGTGTCTTTGATCTGTATGTTTTCCTTCTAGCCACTAGCTAGTGTGTTATGTTATGTTCTCCTTTATGTTAAAGAAACAGTTTACCCTTTTTGAACATCTCGGAAACTTCCCAACTGCCTCATTTAAACCTTTAGACGAATCTGCCATGACAAGTTGAATGACGTAGTGTGAGTGTTCAAAGCAAATGTGATAATCTTCATCCTCTTTTTTTGAATATCGGCTGGTTCATGGCACTTTGGATGGTCTTTGGCGATCTAGAAGCCATGTTCAAGGATGAACACTCCTTTTCCTAATCCATACTCTCAACGCGCCATTCCCATAATTTGGTAATCAAAACAATCACTTCTTGAACACCCTTTGATATTGTTATAAACACCACAAAAATAAGTCCACATATTTTGGTTTTAACAAGATGAAAGTGTAATCGTAAGGCGATTAAACGTTAAGAACCAGATTGTTGGCCTTTATAGCAATTGAAGAAACACTAAGTTAATCCAAGGGTTAACTTGAGGTTTGTGTCTCGTTGAAATATGGTTAATCTTCTTTCTTCCTCGTTTATTTACTAGGAAGATCCTGCAAAACAACCACAACATCGTTAAGCTTGTTACAAGGAGGAGAATAGGAGGGTTCTCTTTGTAACCACCCTCCGGCGTGAGAATAAGAACTTGTTTTGAGGATAAAAGTGTGTGTATTAAGTAAGAGAGCAAGAGAATGATCCTTGAACCTGGAGATGAAGTTCTCTATTTATAGCCGAAAGGAGTTGTGAAAGGGATGGGTTGATGGGCCTTGGGCCAGATGTCGACAACCAGGAATATCCTCTTTGCCTCCTCAAGCACAACCGTTAGTGTTTACATGCGAAAGAGGGGTTGGCGCACGTTGAATGGATCCACGTGGCCGGGTAGTTGTCCTTGTTGTTTGGTCTGCCATTAGCAGTTTAATGGGGATCGTGGAGTAGGGGTCGGCGCACGATGATTGGTGCCACGTAGGCGTCCTTTGTACTTCTTGTCTCCTGCACGATTGCTCATTGTGAAACATTGCTGGACACAGCCTGTTGTCCACCCATTGACTATCTGCTCTGACATTCATACCTGTTGTCCTATCTAAGGTCGTCTACCTGGCATAGAGAAGCTCGCGCTTCTTAGCTTGCGCCATTTTCTTGTGAAATGGACCAAGTGTTAGACTTCGTTTATATTGGGTATGGGTATGGTTCCTTGCGCGCGACTTGAGCTTGCATCGAGCTACCCAGCGCATGATTAGGGACCATACCCCTTCAAGTCCCCCCAATCCAGTGCTTATTCCATGCGCGGATGCGAGTGGTTGGAGCTCAGGACTAGAAAATTAGAAGTACCTGCGCTGGATATTGAAATTTTAGATGTTGTGATGTGGTTTGAAAAACTTGTCTCACGCGTATGTTGACTTCCTGTAACCACGTGCACGTGGAAGGAGATGGGCTGATGGGCCTCGGGCCTAACGTCGACAACGAGGAATATCATCTTTGCCTCCTCGAGCACAACCGTTAGTGTTTATAGGCGAAAGAGGAGTTGGCGCACATTGAATGGATCCATGTGGTCGGGTAGTTGTCCTTGTTGTTTGGTCTGCCATCAGCAGTTTAATGGAGATCGTGGAGTAGTGGTCGGCGCACGATGATTGGTGCCACGTAGGCGTCCTTTTGTACTTCTTGTCTCCTGCATGATTGCTCATTGTGCAACATTGTTGGACACAGCCTGTCGTGTGCCCATTGGCTATCTGCTCTGACATTTGTACCGATTGTACTATCTAAGGTCGTCCAGATGGCGTAGAGAAGCTCGCTCTTCTTAGCTTGCGCCATTTTCTTGCGAAATGGACTAAGTGTCAGACTTCGTTTATATTGGGTATGGTTCTCTGCACGCGACTTAAGCTAGCCTTGTGTAGCCAGCACAGGATTAGGGACCATACCCCTTCAAGTCCCCCCAATCCACTGCTTATTCCATGCGCGGATGCGAGTGGTTGGAGCTCAGGACTAAAAAAATTAGAAGTACATGCGCTGGATATTGAAATTTTAGAAGTTGTGATGTGCTTTGAAAAACTTGTCTCTCGCATATGTTGACTTCCTGTAATCACGCGCTACTGTGAAGCTTCCTTTATACGAAGGGTTGTATGTTGCACGTCTTTTCCTTTGAAAATTTTGAAAATAACATCTTTCTGACAGGTTGGTGGCAAAAGCGACGAGAGATGTGACCGCTGACACTGTGACAAGCATATCGTCACAGTGTCAGGCACGCCGTTGCGTCTGCTGTAAGGAGAGTGAGGCCCACACGCGCGTGATAGCTGTCACCCGGTTTTCCCGCCTGACGTGTCTTTATCTAATTGGGCATGCGCCGCTAGTTGTGCGCACAGTTACCAATCAGATCAAATGCGATGGGTATAAATACTCGACGAAGAGCATAGTAGAAGGCACTTTCCTTCGAAAACTCTTCATCTTTTCTCTCGAATCTTCAAATCTATGAATTGGCGGATAGATGTTACGATATGAATTGACAGATAATCCTTATATATTTACACACGATTAAAGTTGACTTGCATGTTTGATTTTAAAACATGTTTGATGCAAATGTTTAATGTCTTACGAAATGTTATCTCCTTCTTTATTAAAATTATGACTCACTCAGCGTAACCGACTTTTATTATGTGTTTCAAGAAAAAGCACTTGATGGTTGATGATTAATAGGAAGAGCTGACATAGAATAAAGGCTACCCAAACTAATAGATTGGCATCCTGTCGACAATAGTTGACGTTTTTTATGTAACTTGTATTCAACGATTTTTGTTAAAAATGTTGTGTTATTATCATTTCAAGAACCATGTGTTGGTATTATGACCCAATTGGTGAGGTTCCCGGGTTCGGGCCGGGAATTAAAAAACCAACAAAACATTCATATATTTTAGAGTTAATTGCCTGGATAGTCCCTGTGGTTTGTGAGTTTTTCACGTTTAGTCCCTAACTTTTAAAAATTGCATGTTTGTTCCCTGTGGTATTCTCACTTGTTACTCGGATGGTCCCTAGACTAGATGACAGTTAGTTTATGCAGTTAAATATTTGTGAAATGACTGAACTTATCCTTACTTTAAAAATATAAATATTATTACATTAAAAATATGTTTAAATAATTATTTCAAATGGAGCCCACCTAAACCAGTCCAACCATCTTCAAGCTACTATCTCCGGCCACCACCAAATACCGTCACCTCGGCCACATCTTTTCCTGAAAAACGACTCACCACCACCCATGGTCTTCTACTTCAACAGCCACTGCCAACATCAAGGTTCAGACAAGCTGGTTGAAGCCACCAGCCACCTTGCTGTCATTCCTAGCATTTACAAATCCGGTCAGATCGTGGGGCATGTCAATTAAACCTGAATAATATCAATGAGACGGATTTTGTGATGAGCACCAGAGCTTTCTTGGCCATGGCAATTAAACCTGCAATCTAACTTGCAACACACCTCTAATTTCTGATTATCATGTTGGGTCATCATGTTGGACTTATATGACCGGAAACTATGGGGCTGTTTGCGACACTGGCCGAGCTCTGGCAGGATCACTGCAACTCTGCTGGTATCGCCTTCTGCCACGATGGTTAGTGGGTATGGGCCAAGACCGTGTTGCCCATCGATTGGACCATTGGGGGTTTCTGATTCTAGCGAAGAAATCAATTGAAAAGAACTTTGTAAATTTATCTTGTAAAATTGATCTGCAGATCCGATGGCGCTCTGTTTGTTTGATTCCAATTCGATGGGGCAATCAAAATCAGATCTGGCAAACATAGTAGCTTTAATTGCTACTTGATATAATATTATAATCTAAGTTAATGTGGTTTTAAAAGTTGAAAATGTATGTTTCTTCAACCCGTAAGGTAAATTTGTTTATCATGAGGTTTATGTGAAATTAGGATTTGTTTTTTAAACTTTTGAAATATTAATATCAACCAAAATAAAAGCAATCAAAATGGATCAAAATCAATTTATCGGTGGCTGGAGCAATGGCATATTTGTAGGTAATTTGTTATGGGTGGTGTGGGTTGGGGAAGAAGATGAAGTTTAAAGAGATAGGGTCCATCAGTTATTAAATATATATAGAAATATAACAGTTTAGTTTTATACAAAAACTGGTCCCTAATCAGTTTCCGTTTTGTCTTTTTTGTCTTTATCATTAAGGGTAATTTTGTCATTTCACACGTATTTAACTGGATAAACTAACTGTCATCTAGTCTGGGGACCATCCGAGTAACAAATGAGAATACCACAGGGAACAAACATGAAATTTTTGAAAGTTGAGGACTAAACATGAAAAACTGACAAACCACAGGGACTATCCGGGCAATTAACTCTATATTTTATTAATATAAAATAGTGATACAACCTTTTTAGTTTGAAACCTTACAAACCAGTAAATGACATAAATAGTTAGTTTGAAACCTTACAAACCAGTAAATAACATAAATAAAAACGGACCAACAACTTTAATACAAACTTTCACCTTTATTAAACACCAAATAACTTGATATCTTCCTGTTTATTTAGATAATAAGAGAGCTTAGAGGGTAGACATCAAGCACGACATTGCATGAAGAACTTAAGAGTCATATGTTCATTCCATGAACAAGGAAAGATTTAATATGACCAACTAGTTCTTCTGTCACTTGAGTGAAACCATCGTTCCTTTCATATATAACAGCTAGAGACTGAGTCAAGTTGATCGAACAATATATTAGAGGCAGTGGAATTTTTGTCTTCATGATGAACTCGTCGGTAATTTCTTTCCATAAGTCTTCTATTTTATCGGTATATACGTTGTGGGCATGTTCCTTTGTGACATCATATTGCTTCATGTAACTAACAACATTAGATGCAACATGCATTCTATCTTTCTCCTCCTGCACTTGTGGCAAATGAATAAATGTAATTTATAACTTAACAAGAAGTCATAAATACAACAATTACGTATTGCTAAGTAGTGAATATAGAAAACACATATACCTTTTGGGAGTAAAAATCATTCATGAGTCTAGCCATTACACATGAAGCTTTTACAATAGGGGGTTTTGAGAGAGCCCATTCAAACGACTCGTCGTGACCATATCGCCCATGCCTACAAAACATGTTGCTATAAGCATTCCATACCCGCTGCTCACGTATGACACCGCTATGTGCTCCTGTGTGGTTGGTACAATCCCCTTGTGTGCCCAGTTCGTTTCAGTCATATAGCTTCTAACTAACTTTTATCTGTATCTGACAACCTCTATAGTCAAATGCACCAAAGGTTTGTTTAATTAGTTATAAAAGAAACCGAGTTAAACTTACAGCTTCTTTAGCATAGCTAACATGATGCGCTTTCCCCTCCTTTCCCATGATTTCTTCCATTTCTATGTAAACATCCAACAATTCTTGGTATATTTGTTTCATGTATTCTGGAAGCTCATCTATGCATGTTATTGACCACCTATAATGAATTTTTTTTTATTAGAAGAATATTGTTTTGAGTACTAGAATACAACCACACCTAGTGAAATCCCACTTATAGCAAAGCTATTGGTAGGGTTTAGGGAGGGTGGGATGTAGGCAAACCATACATCTATCCTAGATGATAAAGACGTTGATTCTAGACCGAATGTGTTCATTAGTTGAAAACTGTGCATGCATACCTTTCAATTGCGTCAGTAAAGATCTTAAGTTCTTCATAAGTACCATAAGCATCATAAGCGTCATTGCAAATACTTATGTTAAAAAAAATTCTAGCTTGAGAGTATTTTGGCTCAAAGTATACACAAAGTGCCCAGAAGAAAGATTCAACCAATCTGTCTCTTACATAAGGTAGATTGTTCGGGACAAGACTTTTCCACCACCTACAAAAAATTAGAACACATAATAAAGCCTTGGGTTTTTGTTTCTTACTGAAATCTTTAATAACAAATGAAAAACGAGAACGTGATATTTTTTAAAGCTAAATCATATATTGATAAATGGAAATATACCTGGAAAGATGGCTGAGCTCTTTCTTATGTAATGACCGAACTAAATTGAACCCTAACTTGGCTAGTTTAAGTAGATACTCATTAGGACAATCTTGTTGCTGGTAGAAAGGAATGTAACATAACGCCTCTAGCCTTGGCACCCTTTTTGGTAAAGGTAACTTTAGTGCGTCTTGGATATGGCTAGACAACACTGAGTTGGTCGGAGTAAGATCGTTTGCTATTTTGTTAAGATGGGTTCTCGTAAAAACAAGGGCGTCTTCTAGCACAACTTCACCTTGCACTTTCAAAAAAGTTGCTTCATACAACTCAAGCAAGCCTTCGACATCACTCGCTAAGGATTCCTTAAAAGACCCGTTTTCATCTTTGTAATTCTTGAAAACATCTGTTCCATTTTACGTCAAACATCATTAGGTTATTTTTCATGATTAATATATCGAATTTATGCTTACTCACAACATGAAACATGGAAGCCTTGTTGTCGTAGGATTCGAAACCAAAGAAAAGGGTTTTCACCTTTCCAGTCATCACCATATGCGTCATAAATACGTTGAATGGCTTGTTCAATCTCTTCTTCAAAAAGATAGGCTATACCAAGACGTTGGATGGTATCAATCAGTTTTAACAAATTTGCATGCTCCGTTGGAACTTCTAAAGATGACAACATATCTTTCCTCACAACTTCCTTCAAATCTTTGACAATTTGTTCTACCTCAGCTTGCTCAACATCATCCTACATTCAAACATTATTCACCATTTATTTACTTATAAATAATCATGATGATTGTTTTTATAAACTTGTAATTATTTTTGTACCTCTTCATAGACGAGAAACTGATCCCCCCACCTGCCAGGATGAAAATTGGCATTGGGACGAATTACCTCCTCTTGTTTGAAAGACATATCAAAGAAAAGTTTGAATCTTTGTATTACAAAGCACTTGCTTATTTTAGCATAGAGGAAGCTCAACACTATTTACAGAACGCCAACACTCTACTATTCAAACTTAGTCATCGTTTGATATGATATTGATGTGCCACTAGTAAATTCCATACAGCATCAATGTTTGATGAGGCATGGCCACCCATTATTTATGATCAACATCACGATTGTATATAATAATAATAATAATAATAATAATAATAATAGTAAACTGTCAAAATGATTCCTGAGGTTTGGTCATTTTTGTCATTTTAGTCCAAAATTCAAACATGTTGAATCTGAGTCCATAAGGTTTCAATTTTGTTGTCATTTTCATTCAAAATCAAAATCTCGTCAAATTTTTGAGTTAGCATCCAACTTTTTTGTCTTTTTCCTCCTTTTTAATGAAGGGCAAAATGGTTTTTAACGTTTTATTATAACAAATTAAAAAAAATCTGACCATTTTATATTTTATTAAAAGGGAGGAAAAAGACAAAAAAGTTTGATGTTAACTGCAAAATCTGAATAGATTTTACTTTTGAATGACAATGACAACAAAACTGAAACTTCAGGGACCCAGATTCAAAAGGTTTGAGTTGTGTACTAAAGTGGCAAAAGTGGCCAAACCTCAGGGACAATTTTGGCAGTTTACTCTAATAAATAGGGTTGTAAACGAACCGAACGTTCAGCGAACAGTTCGTGAAGGAACACGAACACAGGTCTCGTTCGTTCAAATGCGTTTTGTTCATTAATATGTTCGGTTATGTTCGTTTACGTTTGTTTGATTATATTAAAAAATAATAAATAATAAACCTTTTATCTAAACATATTGAAAACTCAAAACCCTATTTTTCTAAGTTGGCTAAAATTTGGACATTCTAAGACATTTTTGGGGATAGTTATGTCTAAGTTAGCTAAACTTGATTCATCTTTTGGTGGTGTAGTAGACTTCTTGTGTTTTAATTTATCATTTGATTGTTGTATTTAACTACTTATATCTAATGTTTAAGGATAACAATGTTTTATTTTCAAGTTAAATGTTCGTTTGCATTCGTTTTTATTTGCTTGCGTTAGTTTGTGTTCGAGACCAGTGTTCACGAATAGTTCGTGTGACACCCGGCTATTTAGGCTGTCCCGTACAAATGTAACACGTGTCATGAATGATAAAAGGCCGTATTTGATTATTTATGATGTTTTATAAAGGTATTTGATGTGTTGGTAAATCCAAAGTTTGATAATAATTACGTTGGCAATATTAAGATAAACGCTTATCGTGTAACGGTTAAAATGCGAAACGAACGTCGGTGACCGCCGGATAATGTTAAAATCCCAAAAATAGTCCGTTATGAGTTAAATAATATATTTAATCATAATCGTGAGGAAAAATAATTTAAAACGCTAAGAAACTCTATTTTTCGAGTTTAAACGCGTACTACGCGATACTGCACGTATCTGACAAAATACTGTCAACATAGCCAGTTCAAGGCAACTAATAATTATTATAGTAATAATTTGACAAGTTTACTTTTATAGAATGATAAAAATAAATTAAAATGCTTAAAATCCCTGTTTTGCGAATTTAAGCGCGTACTACGCAACACAGCGCGCATACTACCAATTACCGACAACGTAACTGGTCCTGGCAAATAAAATATTGATTAGTAATATTTTAGTGTGTTTATTTTTATAAAGCGCTGAAAATAATTTAAAATGCGTTAAAACGCAGTTAAAACGCTAGAGAAAATACCCGGTATCCAGTTAAATACCAGTAAATAGTATATATATGTGTAAGTATACAAAATTTGTGTGTGTGTGGCCATAGGTGGCGGCCTAATGGCAGCCCACCCTTTTGATTTTCCTTCCATTTAGACAAGTGTGTGCATTGGAAATCAAAGTAATCATATTGGACACTTACACGCTCCATTTAAACACTTACAAGATCAAACAAAATCTTCACTCCTCTCTCTCTCTCTAAGCTTGCGGCCGAACACCCTCACACACATATCCATTTTCATTTTCAAACTTCATTCTTGAAGATTCATAATCATTCAAACAAGATTAAAGTCCATTTGAAGGTTTGGAGGCGATTTCTAAGTGTTTCAAGCAAAATCCAAGTTTCATATCATCAACTCTTGTTCAAAACTTACTATAATCTTGAAGGTATAACATTCATCTTTAAAAACTTGTTCTTGATTCTTGATGAATGTTGATGATGATAGAAGTTTCTCTTGTTCTTGAGTTTAGACACTAACTTGAAAACAACCACAAATGGGTTTTTAAAAGAAATAAAAATGGACATGTATATATGGATGTGGGTTGCCGTGATATGTATATATGTATATATGAGATTGAGTTTTGATTCTTGATTATCATGATGCTTGTAAAGTTTAAAGTTCATGCATGCATCAAAGTTGTCATAAGAGAATGTTCTAAAAGGATTTTAGTGATTTGAATGGATAAACATGAAAAGTGGATTTTTGGAAGCATGTATGTATATATGTGTGAGCCGTGTATATATATTATATATATATATATATATATATATATATATATATATATATGCATGCACACAAAATTTGTAGTTAGTTCATAAATGTGAAGGAATGTGTCTTGCATTTATGTTGAATGATGAGATGATAATGATATGAAGATTGAATATTATGGATTATAAGAGCATGAAATAAATACATGTCTAGATGCATGTTAGTTCATACAATATGATGAAGACATGATGTTAGTGCATTAAGTGCTTGTACCTAGTCATGCATGTGCATGTATGTTCACAAAATGAGGATTTAATCATGTTATGATAAAATGGTTTTAGATCAGTAAATAAACCTTAAAAATAAGGTTATCTCATGTATAAAAGTGGTATGGAACCTTGATATAAAGTGTACTAGCTTTGCATGTAGTACTATGTGCTTAAAAAGTTGTAAAATGTGTGAAATCGCATGAGTTATGTGCCTTACACAAAAACTGCACTAATCTGATTATAACCATCATTTTATTTGGTATATAACATGTATTGTGTTAAAATATGAAGTCGTTTCGAGTTCGGATGGTTAGGGTAACGTTTGACGCAAAACTATGCGGTAAAAACGGTAAAAATCGCCTTTTAGTTTATTTGGTGTTTGGTTAGTCATAGGTGACTTACGGCACCCGAAAACGTTACCGAATCACTAAAATACGCATTTTTCAACATAAACTAGAATGGGTTGTTCATGGGTGAACCTTATGTGTTTAGATGTGTTATGTGATTTAAATATGTGAATATGATAATATGTTAAGTGTTGACATGATAGCGGGAATTAAGACTATGTATGTACGCTTGTATATTTAAAACGGTAGAATCGGTGAAATCGCGTTAAAATGTGTAACTTATTTGTCGAGCATGAAAATTGATACATAGGTTAACTTAGTGAGTTATTTCATGTATACATGCTTTAAAAAGGATAAAGTGAATAAGTTAATGAGTTTTCGCGTGTTATGATATTGTGAATATGTGCACGTTTATGTATATATATTACGACGCGCAAATCGTAGATATATAGTACGTATAAACGGGAGTGTTAACGGGTATAACATTAAGGTCACCAATAAAATCGTTCAAGTCGCAAAATCTTAATATATATATATATATATATATATATATATATATATATATATATATATATATATATATATATATGAACTCATATATATATTAATATGCCAACATAATCAAAAATAATAACTTTTCGAGAAAATCTCAAAATTATGTGAAAATTCTAAGTATTGGAGAAACTTAGGAATTTTGTAATATATTGATTATAAAATCGTGCCTACGTACGTTAGGACGTGTAGAATCGAATTGTGGGATCGCGCTATTTTAAATACGCACCCAAAGGTGTGTCACTAAACCCCCTCTTTTTACTGTTTTAGAATATGTTTTGGGAAAGAACACGCCTTAAAAGGATAAGTATACGTTTTCGTATAAAATATGCCTTTGAATAAACTATAAATATATTTTCGTGGAAAATATGATTTGGAAATTATGTGATATGTTTTTGGAGAAAAACATGGTCTTGGATATAAATATGTTTTGGGATGAAACAGACTTTGGAATAATGTTATATGCGTTTCGAGGATAAAACGAGGATTTTACGGCGTTATGGGATAGAACGACCGTGTGGATTAAAATGTTTAAATCTAAGTTGTAACAAATTGCCCGGGTCTCAAGAGAGTAAGTATGGGGATTAAGCTTACGTTTCGATGGGGACGTCGGGGATTCGTACAACGTGTTATATTAAATTTTATCATTTTAGTAGGATATATATATTCTTCATAAGGTTGGCATCTTGGGTGACCCATTGCGGGCACTTTGCGCAAACTTAGCCATTTAATCATTAATATGGATTGCGTGGAATTGTTAGTAGATTTATCAGGTTGACAACCCCGTCGCGACCGGTAGCGCCGTGTCATGTCAAGCGACGAATTTATATTATGTTATTGTCTAGCGTTGATTATACCCTTAATGTTAATATATAGCTCGTAATGTCTTGCAAACTTACGAGTCTGAACGAATGGATGTAAAATAAATTTAATATGTGAAACTTGGGAAGATGCTTAGTTCGGAGGTTTCGGGGAAACGCTTGCGACGATTGACTCATGGATTTTTATTAAGGAATAAAATAAACTTTCAAAAATATTATTTGGATGTTTTGATAATAAACACATATTTAGAAAGTTTTCCTTGTTTTAAATTTGAATATGTGAGCTCACCTTCCTTTGTGTTGACACTTGATTTTAACGTGTTCTTCAGGTACTTGAGCATGGCTTCGGGAAGCTTTGGCGTATCTTGTGGTTGTGATGCATGTTTGTTTAATAATAAACTTTGGACACTTTTAAAACTTATTTGGGACCGACTGTATCAAGATCCATAAGGATCAAGGCAACTTAACTATGTTATGGTTGTGGTTTATGTTTAAATTTGTAAACAATGTTTTAATTAAGTAATATGTCCAAAATTAACGATGCATCGTCCACTAAGATATTTATGGGCACCAACTTCCGTCACCATTATGTTTGTATTTCTGCTGCGACGTTTTTGGGGTGTTACAGTTCATGAGCAACTGAATTTCCTTAACGAACGAACACGAACATAAACTTATGTTCGGCATGTGTTCGGGAACAGTTCGCGAACATGTTAATTTCTTTAACGAACGAACAAGAACATGGTCTTATTCGTGTTCGTTCGGTTCGTTTACAGCCCTGCTAATAATAATTAACAAGTGTAGCTCTGTAGACAAACAACCCCTGATTTAAACTTATTTACCAGAGTGCCATTATAATATTGTGAATCTAGTCTATATGTCACACCCCGATTTCCACGTGTAACCTGGTGGGCCCGGTTGGGGAGTATCGTGACGTAGTTGATAACATCATAACCAAACAAACACAGCACAGCGGAAGTCTTGGATTTAAATTACTATTACAAACCAAGTGTTCAAAGTTCGAATACAAAATTTACAAGGCTTGTAAAGAAAGATCCACAGGCGGATCGAAATAAATATATAAAAAGTAATGTTCAACAGACTTTAAGCAACCTAGGGACTTGCAAAATCCTCTATTGTCACTATAGCGCAGCTCCCGATCTATTGCGTGTTGCCACCTGTAACTTGATCTTTTAAAATACGTCAGTTTACACTGGTAAATACTAATAACCGACTCATTTTGAAAAGTATTTCTAAAATGTTTTTTGGTGCACTTGGCACATTTTTATAAATAACTTGGGATAGTTCAAAATGACCTTGTTTACAATGTTACATGTTTGTCAATACATATGCAGAAACCGAATAACCTGATTAACCGACACGCCACTTAAATAATCCACCAGTGGGATTCAATCTTTTATTAGCATTAGCGTCTGTCAGGTGTATGCCTACACCCCGCGCGTAAGGTCATGGCCATTAGTAACTTAAATGTGCCAAGGATATCCCAGACATGGTCGAATTAACCCCCAATGTTTAAGTTATCAAACATACAGAATAAAACGGGTTATAAGGATTTAGTAAATCACAATCCGATAACATGATCCCATACCCGACCAAGCGGTATTATTATACCGTATCCCAAGCCCGTATAGGGAAAATAAGTTAAAAGTATTTACCTGAGCTAATTCTTCGATAAAATAATACTCAGCCGATAATTCAAGAAGACAAGTAAGGTAACAATCTACCGGAAGGCTTTTAGTCTGGAAAATGATGGTATTTATAACCAATTAGAATGCTAACGGGTCCTATCTACTTTGTAGACTCGAACCGGGTAGCTTAAGAATAATAACGGTACTAAACGCTAGATTAAGCGATGAACGGAATAGAATGTAGTTTAAACCCGACAAGTATGGAGACTTGTTTAATATGGGTAAACATGTTACATTCTGGATTTTGAAAATAAAATGATAAGGTTTAACCCATTTCAGTTAATTTACGTAAACTAGTTACGTAGGCCGAACCGTACGCATATAAGCGAAACCGGGTAACCGGGTGAGTCCTATATAAGTGCCATATGCCATTATTCTTTAGACATGTTGTAACATCAGCAAGTTATCAACATGTTGTAACATCAGCAAGTTATCAACATGTTGGTCCGTTACGGTTTCAAAATCAGTTTATGCCTTAAAAGGGCATTTTGGTCATTTTACGGCTTATAAAAAGACTTCACGAGCAAACTGATGTAATTTATAAACTTACTATAAAAATTGTTTAAATATGAAGTTATATCAGTAAGATATCAAGTATGTGTGTGGTTTTAGAGTTTAAGACCATACTAAGTCCCGAAAGGGCACTTTGGTCTTTTCACACATAGTTGACAACTTATTTGGGAATCTGAGCTTGGATTATTTACCTACTATTATTATGTTTAAAATATGTTTAGAAATCAGTTGGTAACAAGTCCGGTAATAAATGTGGTTTTAAACCATACTATGCGCCGAAACGGCGTTTAAGGCGCTAAATGACGATCTACACGGTGTTTAAGTAAAACTGAGGTTAGAATCTCTTTTTATGACAAATATATGTTATTTAATATAACACATCAGTGTACAAAAGTTTTGGTTCATTAGAACACTTTAAACCTCACTTTAAGTGTCAAAAGGGCGATTTCGTCATTTAGGAGTTTAATATCCGAATGTATGTCTAAATTCAGTTCATACTCAGAATTTATATCCCAAATAGTCCTAATAATGATAACACATCAGTTTACAATTTATAATTATGCTCATTCGCGTTTAAATCTTGTTTTTTGACTCATAGGGACCTTTTTGGAAAAATTGGCATAAAGTATGGAAACTTGCATAAACACTCAATTTCCTATGTGACCATGTCCTACAAATCTAGATGGCTTTGCTATAGCTATTTATGGTCACATTGCAACAACTTTTCAGTTTCATAGGTTACTAATTCAGGTCAGAATCGAAAGTCAAAGCGTGAGTCAAATACCGCAACTTTCGATTGCAACCCGACTCAAAACTTGGTCTTGTCGGGCCGAACATGTTTAGACATGTCCTAATATCATTTATTAAGTTGTTAGGGTGTTAGAATTGATTTTATAGCCTTTATATTGTTAGTTATGCAATTGTTCATAATCTGACCCGTTGACTTTTTGTTGACTTTTCCTTTGACCCGACAATTGACCATCTAAACGTGGTAATCAGTAGGCACCCTTTTGAGGGATTAATTCCTACATTATTACGGTCATGTAACCACATTTTTTGCGACAATAGACTAAGCCAATGTGGTTTTATGCTAAAGTCAAAGCATTTTTACAACAAAGTTTTGACTTAAGCTTTAACCCTAATGAAACTGAATAAGGAAGGTTAGGACACTTACTAGAGGTCCAAAGCACGAAGTATAATTGATAGGAAGTTCCTTGAAGACCACTCCAGAAAGTGAATACCCAATATTTGAGGTGAATGAGCAAGTTTAAGGATGAAGTTATGGCTCTATTTTTAGTTGAGGTTAATGCTTGAGCTCATAACAGGTGTTAGCAGGAGTTACCAGGTGCCAACAAGTGTTGCCTAACGTGTCAAGACCCAAGGAAAGGTGGAAATTCGTGTTAAACATGGCAGAGGCAGGTTCTGCCATGTTTTTGGTCGCTGGCAACCACTTGCGGACCGTAAGGCATTTGCCTTGCGGTCCGTAAGGACCTTTTGGCGCGCACCCATTAAAGGTGGTTACGGACTGTAACCAAAAGGTCTTGCGGTCCGTAACCGCCTCCCAGAACTTGAAAATTTGGTTTTCTTTCACTTTTGGTCCCTTGACTCTAACGCTTGCCATTCAGAGGTGATAACTTAACATGTTGGCAAGTTTAGTCCCTCTCGCTGAGCTCGTGGCCTTCAAGGATCAGCGGGACACTTGTCGAAATTTTACGGGACGGGTTTTTACGAGGTGTCACACTATAGTATCTGTATCGGTAGAGGTAGAAATGTCAAAGTTGAATTTTATTAAAATAAAGACATTATGAAGGCTGATGAGTGAGAGGATACAAAGTCGGATACGGTGCTAAGATTGGGACTGGGAGAGATGAAACCAGGGCCGGTTATTAGGGTGTGCAGGATAGGCCTGCGAACAGGGCCCAAATCTTTATAGGGCCCGAATTTTTTAAAAAAAATTATATATATGTATAATCTGCTTTTAAATTGTTAAAGGCCTGGTTTAAAAACCCAAAATATAAAAGATGGGCCTGTTAAAACTTCTCAATACTCAACTAATTAGCCCAAAAAAGGGCATGCTTTGTGGGAACTGCGAACAGGTAAACAAAACGTCGCATGCTAGGACGCAAATCTGGAACTTGACTGGAAGGTTATTCATTCAGCAGGACTACAGGAGCCAGGAGGGATCTCGACTGGAAGGGAAGGTTACTCATTCATTCATCCTCATCGCAGATTCATTCGTTCGACAGGAGCGACTGTAAGACTGTTGCAGCCTTGCATTGCATATTCGTACTGCCGAAACCTGCAGTGGACCGATCATCATTCATCATTATCGCAGATTCGTACCCATTGTTGCATCCTTGTATTGCAGGTATGTGATTCGATTTCGGAACATCATATATTCATATATTGTGTCCTGAGATCAATCGAATAGTATAAACTGTTACTGTATAATATAACTTGGTTTGATTATGATGTTAAATAATATGTATTCAGCCATTCAGGTGATTAATCAATACCGATCATCATTCATCATCATCGTAGCCACTCATCAGAACTGAATTGAATCTAAGTCGCAGCATACTAGTAGTCTGACCTGAAGCTTGCAGGTATGTGATTCTGATTCTTATTGAGTTGATACAATTATTAGGGGATAAAGTTAGAACCGAAATCATCAAGAAGGTTAAGGAAGCAATGTATTACTCCATCATCCTCGATTGCATGCCTGATACAAGTCATCAAGAGCAAATGTCCATAATTCTGAGGTTGTGACTTTTAATTCTACTTCTGTGGCCGTTGAGGAATCATTTTTAGGTTTTTTTGTTGTTGATGATACCACGGGCTTAGGACTTTTTGAAGTAACATATTAGGAATTAGAGTCGCTTGGTCTTGATATTGGTGATATTTGTGGTCAAGGCTATGATAATGGGGCAAATATGAGAGGAAAAAACAAACGAGTTCAAACTAGATTTTTAGAAAAAAAATCCTAGAGCTTTCTATAGTGCTTGTGGTTGTCATAGTCTAAATCTAGCATTGTGTGACATGGCTAACACAATTACTAAGTCTAAAGAGTTTCTTGGAACAATACAACGGTTATATACTATCTTTGCCCATTCTATTAATAGGTGGCAAATTTTGAAAGACAATGTTAAAGTATTAACTCTTAAATCATTGTCTACAACTCGTTGGGAAAGTCGTATAGATAGTATTAAGCCTATAAGAACTCAACTTGGAGATGTAAGAAAAGCTTGGCGAGAAGTTAGGGCGACGGATAGAGATGCTAAAATCATAAGTGAAGCTAGATCATTGGAAGCGTATGAACTTGGTGATTTTTAAATTTTCATTTGGTTTGAATTATTATCAAAGGTGAATGTGGTGAGCAAACGGTTGCAATCAAAAGATGTTAGATAGTATGAAAGTGAAATATTAGATATTATGGATTACAAGAAGTTGATCGAGAGCTTTGCTTCAAAAAATGCTAGGAGAACCACACTGTTTGCTTAGCAAGTAGGTTCGATACTTTGATCAGTTTTGCTACATTATTTTTGTTAATTTGTTTTATCTATTTCATAACAATTATCGTAGTATTAGCTTTTCGTATTTATATATTTCATCGAATGATTGATAAGTTTATATTACATGAATATTTCCGAATAGGGCCCAAATTTTTTTATCTCGAACAAGGCCAAATTTTTTTTTGTGATTTTCGGAGACGGCTCTGGATGAAACGTCGTCGAGGGGACTATTCCTTTAAGTAGTGTTTGGTATGCAGGAATGAGAGACGGGATGGAATGAACTATTACGAGGGAATGGAAAAAGATCTGTTTGGTTGGTCAATGTAAGGGAATCACCCATTACATAGGGCATTCCATTCCCTCAAATCCATTCCATCCACTCCCGTTGTTTTTTTTTCATTCTATTATCTCTCTCACCCTTCATCACCAACACCGCCTAACACTACCGCCACCTGCCACCCTCTACCGGCCGACCATCACCCACCGCCACCACCACTCGTCACCGCCGCCACCCTCAGCCGCGAACCACCACCGCCCGCCGTCACCAACCACCGCCATCACCATCACCCGCCGTCGTCACCCTCCCCCGCCACCGTCTCCGACCACTAGTGCTACCGCCAACCAACGCCACCGTGCCGACCACCATCGCCACAGCCACCCGACCAACTGCAACCGTCGACCATACTTCCGCCACCCTTAACCATCGACCACCGCCAACCACCGGCCACCACCACCGACCATCGTCTCCATCAACCGCCGCTGCCACCTGCCGCCACCGCAACCACCCACTACCACCACCCATCGTCAATTTTATTCCTTCGCCTTTTCCTGCATACCAAACAACACAAGGTAATGATTCATTCCATTCCTATACGGTAACCAAACTGGACTATGAAATGGTAATGATCCATTTCATTCCTTTGTTCATTCCATTACCTCGTCCATTCCATTCCCTCATCATTCCATTACGTCATACCAAACAGATCCTTAACGTCATCAGACGGATGTGCCTTGGAATTGTCAACTAACATGAACAGGGGACAGAATTTTCATTAAAGGTCGTAGTTGAAAAAAAAATCATGTTAACCTGACTGCAATTTGCACCAGAGTGGGTTTGAGAATAATAGTCGTTTGCTTTTGTATTAAAGGACGTGTATGTAAAAAAGAACTAAAATCAATTTTCTATACATATAAATTTTAAATAATATAAGAAACGAGAGTTACACGCCCCGCTTGCGGTATGTACATATATTGTATACTAGGCTATCACTCGGGAACTTCCCAGGCTACGAAAATTTAATTTACAATAAACAAAAGAACATAAATAACACGTTGAACCTCTAAAGTATCATCTTTCCCTTCTCCACCATAAATTTTTAGTTCGGTTTTATAAGTATCCTAACTTTGCTTCCATATGTATTCAATATTTTCATGTAAAACTAATTCATTTTTGATTCATAATGAGATCTCTTTATAAGAAAGTTTTCATGTAAAGTTATCACCCACGAACTTCGCGGGCAGAAAAATTTAATTTAAATTAATAGATTTTTGTGTTAACAAGACATAAAAATATGGTTTTACAAATGTTTTATTGATTTATGTTATTTTTTTTATTAATTGACATGTGTAGATGAGATAACTTGCAACGAAGGGCGATAATAACGAAACCATCACCCAGGACTTTTTATGACATCTCATCTTGGATTAGGTTTTTAATTCGTTTTTTATTCACAAACGTTGTGTATGTAAAGGTATGTAAGGGGCACCTATAAACCAATTTGTAATACTTGAAAACTTATATATTAATTGAATTATGACGTTAAATAAAATAAAATGCATGTTTTCAAACGTTATTTTGTTTTATAATTGTTCTGAACTGTCAGTTATAGATGAGATAAATTTTAACGTAATTGACAAATCAATATAAAACATGTATTAAAGATTACATGAAGTTTACTGAATTTTTTTACTAATAATAAATTTCTTGTAGTCTTATACGTATTTGATATTTCATGTTTATTTAGTAAATTGGAAACATAACTAACTTATAGGTTTATGATGATCATAACGAAATTCTCTAAAAGAAATTATTATGAAACTCAAGTTCATAAAGTAAATAAAACAATTAATGTACTATTGATATAAATAAAGCGAAATATATGTACTCCGAAGGAAATTATTATGGAACTCAAGAGCATTACATATAACAAAACTGAATAGGAGTAAACTCACGTTTCACTATTGGTTATTCTTAGTTGAGTAGTTATGACAACATTCAGGCTAGGCTTGTTTACAAACAGAGTAAAGCCGGACTTACGTTTAAACCGAGCTGATTTCAAGAGCATTTTCGATCAAGTCGTGAGCTTTTTGATCAGTCCCAAATAGAGAAAATAGAACTTCAAACAAACACGACTACTCCCATGTATTAGCCATTAGGATGCACATCACATCTCATTCATAGATATATCCATGTTCATTATAAAGATTAACATAGATTTCAATGTGCATAAGTGGCAAAGCCATTAAGATAACTCCTCTATCCCCAAATCCAAATACACGTGATGAAACGTGGTTTCAATACATACAAAATAGACTGGAATGATGCAGCCCTGAGCATTGCGTGGTGTCTTATTGATTGGCCAACAGTTTGTGAACCAAGGACAGCCAGCAGAAGATGATGACTGTCCACTATCACCGTCCATTGTAATCCTTTTTCTTTTCCAAATGGAAGATCGATCGGCCATGTCTAACAAAAACACCGCAACAGAATGGCACGTGAACTGACAATGTTGCAGCATCATAAGAAGCATGCACAATCGAATTAAACTTGTGTTACCCATAAACACCTGTATATTTAAGTAAACATAACTTCATCTAAATTGCAAACATGTAACCCATACACAGGTCAAAATGGTTAGAACTTAAAAAAAATGTATACAAATTATTGTAGTTATATAACATACCTTTGCTAACGCTTGTAAAGAGAATTGTACCACCAAACCAAAGACCCGCACCAAAGGTTTTCCTCCAACTCCCCAGCTAAAATTCACCTTTTTCTCACATTTCGAGCCAACCTTGCAATATTGCAACAACCAAAAGGTACTCAATTGGTGTAACATTTAAATAATCTTGATTAGTTTACCATAAATATATGTTAGTGATAAAGTGATGTGTATCAAAATAGTTGAATACTCAACCTAAACCACTCAAATTAAAACCTTAAATCTAAAGAAAAACAAACAATGGAACCAAACATGAATTGACTCCCACAAACTCTATGTATGCTTTTAGTGAACCACAATCCACATACATACAACCTAGCCAAAGATCTCCCAAACCCACAGAGCAAATGTAATCGAAGGTTGTAACCCATCTTAAAGATTTAGTAAATTACAACTTAAAATTAACTACTTTAATTAAGTAAAGTATATATTGGTACCTATGAAAATTAAATTCTTGACGTGTCAAATTCTCATAATTGGAAACAATTAATGTTAGCGAAAAAAGGATCGAATAGGTAATTTAACTCTTTTTATAGTTAAAATAGAAGAGGCTCGATGATGATAATGACCAAATAATTAAGTTTGCCAGGTTGTAATCCATATGTCACATGTGATGGCAGATCCTCCGGATTGGGCCGGGTAATCGCTCAAACAACTGCATTCAGATAAAGAAAATGCTCAGACCAAATATTATAACATAATGTGCTGTTTTTTGGCTTAGCATTCAGGTTATTTTGACGGCCAACCCGACCAGTCTTGTACTAAGGTCCTTTTTTGCCCAACCCGTTACCTAACCTGCCCACCCGAACTCACTTATATAAGGCACATTATGCAACATTTACTTACCTTTCCGTTTGCCCTAGATGAAATTCAAGCTGCTTATCAAGTGCCTTTTTTATTCTTCTGATCAAGCTCCAAACGATGCTTGCATCGCACATGGAATGGCATGATATTTGACAAAAAATATATATGTATCTAAATTAAAATGTAAATAACAAATCCCTCATATACTAAATTATAAATATGACTTTCCAGCTTCTCAATATTTGTCCAAAATTTCTTCACATCCATGAAGATAATAACTGCAGCTTTTTTCATCTGGAGCTATTCTTCCTAACCATCAAATAAAATATAATGAACTATAAATACATATCTAATTAAAGTTCTAAAAAACAAAAAAGTCATATATATTTGCAACCAACCTACACTTTTCTTTCTTCTCTTGTGGCCTGATCCACCATACCGTTGCCGACTCTTATAGCAATCTTTACTGGAGCCAATTTCCAGTTTCACATTTGACTTAAAATTCCTATTAGAATAAAATATTTTGTATGAGATACAAAAATCTTTGCAAAAATAAATATACAAAACTTGGAAAAAGATCATACCTCATTGATTAATATTGTCCAATTAGAGTTAACACACACATATATAGTATATCCTTACATCCCTTGTAATCCAGAATTTCTATCCAGTGGATGATTTTCAGAGATGTTTGGATATGAGATAAATAATTATTGGATGTAACGAAATTTGTAAAAATAGTTTTAAGACATCCACAATAGGAAGCCCAAAAACGCCCACATCGCCATTGACCATCCTGACCCGAGGTTTGCCCCCCTTACAACCCAACTCCGGTAAAAAACACAAAAAAAGGTGATGAAATGTTTTGAATAAAAAATAAATTAAAAAAATGTTAATTTTCTTTTCTTTGTTCTAATAGCCAACCTGCTCCTTCGTCTCCTTTTGTATCAATTCAATTTACACCTTAATTCTTATATGTTAATAAATAAAAACATATAATATTTCAATTAGCCATGTTTCTTCTTAATGGTTGGCTACTTTGAGACAACCCGTGTGTTACACGGGTACTTTCAGACCATTTTCTTTGACAAATTTCTTTACATGAAGCAACGTGGCATAAAAATGTCTTTTATGTTTTAGGACTTTGATTTAAAAAGACTATTATATTCAGTTCTATCATATTTTTAAAACAATATTAAATTATTAATTTCCATGCCTATCGTATATTTTTAGTTATCTTATCATTGAGCTTTTTTGTTTTGGGTGTGCACCTTTTTGGTGCTTTGCGTCTAGGCAACACGCAAGCCATTTGCGCCTAGGCGACACGCTAGCCATTTGCGCCTTGAGCCTTTGACTCCTATGTCCATTCCAATCCACCTCTTTTGGCCCACTCCATGATCAAAGGCCAAAGAGTGGTTCTTTTGGTCCTAATTATTTGATGACTCTAATTTTTACACATCACGATGTATATTTAACGTTGTAACTCTTATCGTTAAATCATCAATGTGTATAGTCAAAAACATTAGACAAAGATACATCTCTGATAGCTCGATGTAGTAAAGTGCCATCGATTAGCATGGACCACACCAGACGCACTGAAGTTGCTAATCACCTATTTTTTTTCACAAAAAAAAGAATATAATTAATACATCATAAAGAAGTATAAAATAATTAATATAATGTTAGGGTATTGCCATGTATAGAAGGATACTTCTATAATGTTGTTAGCAAATGGTTGTCTATACATCAACCTAAAAAGGTAGTCAGCCTTTAAGAAGAAAGAACTTCGTATAGAATTCTAATCTCTGACGGTAAGGCTTTTTAGCATAGTCTTGAACATCATAACAAATAAGAAACACCAATATTCTAACAAATAATAAACACCAATATTCTAACAAATAATATAACTTACGTTAACAAAAAACATAACTCGCCGTGCGGCCATACTGGACCAATTTGTTATTAATCATAATTCAAGTAAATCTCATGTGGCTCCGGATTGGATCTCTAAAAATCTTCTACTTGTCGATGTACCTTTTTGTTGCAACTGCAGCGAAAGAGTGTTAGTAACTTATTTCTACAGTAGAAAATGACCTAACATGGGCTTGCTTTCATACGCTTTTGTTCTAGACCATGGACTTTGCAAACCGAGGGGTGGAGTTCGTAACGTACCTCCGCCATTGTAATTGATTTCTTCGAACACTTAGATTTTGAAAAAAAAAAACGCATAAATTTTTATACACTCGAGAAAGAAAAACAATAAATAACCACAAAAATGAAATTTTCAAGTATCAAAGGGAAAAAGAACATAATCAATCTATAACTCGCTCGGATCAACATTGGAGTAGGCAATTACCTTTGCAACTGATTGGAGGAGACCGTGAACAAAGAGGGCCGAGCACCTGCAACGAAGAAGACATCAAAGGAAGACGCATATACCTGAAAAGAAGTTTCCCAGTGATTTTCAACACATCGACTTGTTTGACTCGTTCGACCGATTTTAGCCCTTTTAGCTAAAAAATAAATTGTCTCGTCTTAGATCAAACAAAACCCAATAGATACATTCATAAACCATAAGTAAACAATTAAACATTGGAATCTATAATTAATGAGAATAATCAGTTGTAGCGTAGAATACATCGCTACAATTGTTTTTTAACGGCCAAGCAAAAACTTACAACCTGAACCATTTGTGCATGTCAAAACATGAAGATTTGCAATTTCTAAAGACAAAACCCTCGCTTGAAAGAACCCAACATTATGCAATACAAATTAAGAGCTGCTCTTGCAGAATCTGCAACCAAATACATTAAATGTTATCTTGAAATGAACTTTTAAAAGTTCGTTGCCTAAAGTAAAAAAAAAAACTTTTGAAACTATCATGTCATACTCAGCTATAAAAGTTACGAATTAAAAAATAAAAAGTCCAACATACTCTCTTTAGCAAACTCCACGAATGCAAAACGGAGACGTTAATGTGTATCGCCAGAAACTCGACAGTCTAGAACCCTAACGAAAACATACAATATAAGAACTGAAATAATCAATCTATTATAAAGTGTGAAGCCGATTAAATAAATTTAAAAAGTAAAGTAGGCAGTTAACAGAGCAGTAAGTTGCTCTTGAGTGGCCTAAAAACAATTGAAACACAACACATAACTAAAATTGGCTAACATGACTTTAATAAGAAAAAAGAAATAAATCAGAATTCTTACTCAAATTATGATCGATGCCTGAAACATAAAAAAAATCTCTTAATACTATCTTCTTTTTGAGCTCTAAAAGCTCAACCATTCAACCATCTTTTTCCCTTACTGTAGCTTACAAGTTTGATTTTATTTATTGATTTTGTAGTCTTACAAGCTTAAGACCCTATTCCCAGTAAGATTGTAATATGATCTAGTTCTTTTTATGGTAAAACAAAATACCCATTATTTCAATTGTTCTTTTTTGTTGTAACACAACATATCCATCATTTAAATCCACCATACTGTACCAAGAAGTTTAAAACTTGTACTAAGTTCTAGACAAATGCATCAAAGTAAAAAGATCATCTAATGTATGTTATACACACTCATACACGCATTATATTAACAATAACAGTTGCGAATCGAATTACACCTGGGTAAAGTGATTTGGGGATGACCTAAAATAGCCTTTAGCCTCCACCCGTAGACACTGAGGATATAGAAAAAAACCCTTTAACAATAACACTATCATGCCACAAATCAGATGCGCAAGACTGCTGCAAATCGTATTAGATGATTAAAAGAAACTGAAAACCTTTCAGTGGAATGCGAGGATCTGAAGCAATCACAATAACAATAACTATCGATTCATGAAAACCCTAATATCAGATGAAACAACAGATCATGTATACAAAAAATTTGTGATAACCCTAAAATCGTAGAACATGAAAAGGGAAGGAAATCGAACCTTGGGGATGATTAAATCGTTGAATATCTTTAGTTTTCTAAACCAACAAAATCAAAGCAGTTGATGATGTTCTGAATCCAGGGTTTCAGAGCTTAGTGAGGCGAATGAAGAAATCATTTGACGGTGTGAAAAAAAATGAGTGAGTAGAACATTTAGGGTTTTTTTTACTTCATTATATACCCGGGTCAAAACACCGGGTATAGATATCACACGGGATCCATATAAAAATAACACTTTTTTCCACATTTTCCCCCTAAAAACTTAAAATGGTTACGAGGACATGTCTCCCAAACCTTATTCATATATTATATATATAGATAGTGTAAGCCTATCGGGTGCGAAAGTGAAAGTGCATTAATTTCAATGTTATTTTATTAATTTCGTGAAAATAATGTTAAAAAGCAAAGAATGGTTAATCAAGCATCATTGTGGCGTTGATAGTCGAAAGACAAAGGGTACATGCACCACTCGGCTCTTGTTCCAATTGCTGGGTGTTATGTGTATTATGTCCAAGGCTTGATGCAAAACTACTATTAAGCCGGGGGTCTCACTGGAAGTAGTCTCTCTATTCCTACAGGGTAGAGGTAAGATTGTCTACATCTTACCATCCTCAGACCTTACCTTAGCTTTGCCATTAGTGGGATTTACTGGGTGTGATGACGATGATGAAGAAAACGAGAGTTAAATATGATTAAACGACAACTTTTCTTTGGGCGAAGTATAGGGCGAAGCTGAGTAGTTTGGAATGGCAAGAGTGGGAGTCTTTTAATTTTGTCGAATACGATTATAATGCACTAGTTAGTAGGAGAAATTGTGGGAGTTCATGTATAATGTATTGGTCTGGTATCTTGCTTACCAAACATTGTATATAATTGGTGATGAATAACATATAGTTTGCCGTTCAAAAAAAGTGAGAATTGTATATGGTAATCGTTTATCTATAAAACCAAAGCTTGTCCTTGATGCTTTGGTTATACAAGGACTTCTGCGAATTTGTAATCAACTTTGTATAGATAACCTTTTGTACAGACACATAGTGTGGTGTAATCTCTTGCTGTAATGTCTGGTGTAAACTGTGGTTTTTTACTAACAACTTGCCAGGCCGCCTCTTCATTTGATAATGAAGCTTTGTCGTTAAAAAAAAACAGCTTTGATACATAGACTAGGCGATGTGACTAATGAAGGTAGATGTAACAAACACGTCCGTTTTATCAAGTATGATGTATATGAAGGTAGATGTAACGTACACTTGGGAATCCCCGCCGCATCGCGGCGGGTGATAAATCTAGTTTATTTGATTTATTATAACATAAATTTACTTAGATTCTTATTTATTATTATGTTATGTTATACGTTTGTTTATTAGTTTATTTAATTTATTTGATTTTTCTTATCTAATTTACTAAATTTCTATATTTATCTATTTTTAACTCAGTAAAAATTTATTATATAGTAACAAGTATAGAAATATATTGTGACCCTTTGATTAAAAGTTTTTAGTTTAGTCACTGTCTATTATTTTTAGAAAATATTATCTCTATTTGTTTTATTATGTGTAAGAACTATTTATTAGAAATTTTGAAAGTTCTGTAATTATTTACAGTTGTGAGATAAATCAAATATACATATATATATATATATATATAATAAGATGAGGATCATTATAGAACACTAACTATTGCGAGAAAAAAAGAATAACTTTAAAACACTAAATTTTGGGATTTAAGGTTAATATTTATAAAATTTTATGTTTCTTACATTCATTTGTATATTATATATACATAAAAAAATCATATATTTTTACCTACACATAGCCTACATACATGTTGGTAAGTTAACCTACACATAACCTACATATGTATAGGTTATACAAAAAGTGAAAATTTTGTTTTGAAATCTGTTGCAGGAAAAAATAAATCTTACATTTGTAATAATTTTATTTACTTCTTAGGCTTTTCAGATTGAAAAATGGATGATTCATTATTAACTGCATGTTCTTGCAATATTTAGTGTTTTGCATAGAACCTTCCCCCCTCTCTCTCTCTCTCTCTCTATATATATATATATATATAGGGGATGGATCATGAGAAAACTAGTTTAAATGAGAAAACCAAAAAACTAACTAAAAAAACTTAAAAAACATGTCAATTTTTTTTGAAATTTTTAAAGAAAAATCATTATATATAATGTATAAAAAACACTTTTTTTCAAAAAAAAAATAAATGTACTGCACATGTGCATTAATAAGAAAAAACCTAATCACCTAACCCACCCACGACACCCCCAAAAACCTAAACCCACACCCTAAAAAACCTAATCCCCATCCACCATAACCTAACCCCCCCCCCCCCCAAAAAAAAAAAAAAAAAAACCATAACCCCTACCCCACTCCCAAAAACCTAAACCCTCCACCCACACCCTCATTTAATATGTACTTTCTTCATGATCCCATATATATATAATAACTAATCATAACTTCCCTATAATATACTTTTAACTGAGTCAATTTGTTTTAATATTTAAGTTACAACTAATATTTATAATATGTCTGAAATTTAAACACAAATTAAATAACTTATGGCGAAATGTTCACTTAGTCTTTAAAAGAGCAAATTTTATATAAAAATTATATATATATATATATATATATTAAAGAGAAAGGTCGGTGGCTACATGCCACCAACCCTACTCTCATTTTCTTTTGTCTTATATATATTATAGTAGCTAAAATTTTACTAACATAAGAGCAGCTAGATGGATTGGCTTAGTCTTTGCTATTGTAACATGAGGACTCAGGTTCGATTCTCTTCCACATCATTTTCCATGTTTTTTTTCATTCAGTAGGTGTCTCATATTTTTTTTATTTTTTCTATTCCATTTTTTTTTCTCATTCAGTAGGTGTTCTCATACTTTTTCCTTTTACTATTTTCTTTTTTCTATTCCATTTTTTTTTTCTCATTCAGTAGGTGTTCTCATACTTTTTCCTTTTACTATTTTCTTTTCTTCCATTTTCTTTTCTCATTCAGTAGGTGTTCCATTCTTTTCCCTTTTTCTTCTTTTCTTTTTGTTTTGTTTATTTCTTCACTTTTTGTTTTTGTTCCTGTATACATTAAAGATGGGCATAATCGGGTTTTATTATTACCCGGAACCGGTTTCAACCCGGACCCGGTTCTGCTTGGATGTCATTGGAACCGGGTACGGTGTGGAACCGGGTCCACTTCCTACCCGGGTTCACACCCAAGAATATGGAACCGTGTAGAACCGGGTACGGGTATTATGGAACCGGGTATGGTGCGGAACCGAGTTCTTTTACTGTTCAGAACCGGTTCCTGACAGTAAAACCTGACTTTTTTACTGTTCAGAACCGGTTCCTGACAGCAAAACCTGACTTTTTACTGTTCAGAACCGGTTCCTGATAAAAAGGTTACCGTTAGAACCGGTTCCTGGTAAATGTTACCGTTGGAACCGGTTCCAGATTACAGAATCAGTTTTCTATATAAACCCCTTTACACTTTACACTTTACAGAATCGGTTTTTCTATATAACTTAACACTTTAACAAGAGATAACGATGGCTTGCAACGATGAGGTCGTGGTTGTTTTGGAAACTAAAAGAAACCCCGATATTTGGAAGCACTTTGACTTGTGCTTGATGTCGGATAGCCATGAAATGGCTAGATGCAAGGGGTGCGGGAAGTTCATGAAGGCGGCGGCCAACTCGACGCTCAAGAAACACACCGACCGCCATTGTCCGGTGACAAAGGCGAAAAACAATGAAAAGGGTGAAGCATCCGGGACCGGGTCATCGAAAGTTTAGTTTGTTTTATGTATTGTAAACCCATTTGTGTTTATGATTAGTATGTTTAGTGTTTTATATGTTTTGTTTAACGTTTCTTGTTTAGGTTGTTTGTGTAACCGGGTCTGGAAGGTTACCGTAGGAACCGGGTATGATAAGAACCGGTTACGGGTACAACCCGGGTACGGGTTGGAACCGGTTCCGGAACTTATTTTTTTCCAAAAATGTGAAACCGGGTAGGAACCATCGGGTATTTTGAACCCGGAACCGGTTCTACTATATGTCGGGTAGGAACCGGAACCGGTTCCAGGTAGGTTCCACCAGCTCGGGTTTGGAACCGGTTATTATGCCCATCTCTAGTATACATGTAGATATGATAAATTTATGTAGCTATGAATGAATCGGTTAAACTCAATCAAAATATATATAGATGAATATATGTAGGTATGCATATAGATGTCTGTTTTTTCGTAAGACTATCCACTTTTTAATCTTTATTTTCATAATTTATCTTAAAAGAAAAAAACTATATTCTTATATGGTTATTTGTATGTATGCGTCGTTATAAATTCACCTTTCGATGGAACTTTGTCACGTAATTTTTTCAGAAACGAGTCTGATCAAAATAATGCGTTTTCGTGTTTATTTTTACGTGTGGGCTTAAATTCATGTTTCCACGTGAACGATAAAAATTTCACAAACAAATATGGTCAAGTATAATACGTTTTCATTCTTATTTTTGCATACGTTTTTTGTTGGTCTATATTTTGACGTAAATTGTGTTCGGAAACAAATATTGTCAAGTTTAATACGTTTTCATTCGACAGTACAAATTCGAGTTATTTTATGTTTTGACGTCGCTAGGTCTTGATTCAAATGTAAGGATGATGTAGTGATTATATGGAACCCTCACTAAACGAACCAACCCGGGTTTAATTTTGTTTTTTTGTAACTACAATGCTTATATAGGTTACGCTGAGTTAGATCGGATACGTCCAAACACATGTTTTCATATGGTTAACACATCACATAACGTGCTTTCAGCTATAAACAACTAAGTCGCCGCCGCCGCAACGCGCGGCATATGGCAACAATCTAGTTTAATTATTATATACCAATCAATTTACGGGTACGGATCAATTTTTTTTTCGGCCAGGGCCTATTTTTTTTAATTCGTAATTTTTTTAACTCAACTTTATTTAGTCATCCAATTATTTTTTTACTTTATTTAATCATCCAATATACATACTCTACATATGTCGCCAGATTTCACCATATATTATAGACTATATGTCACGTTGAAGTTTAGAATGTAAATGTGCTCCATTCCTCTCACTCTAATTGAATTGCCTTTGCTCGATTTTTAGTCGAAAGAAAACTTCAAGCCTTTATGGCTTTATATCCTCCATTAATCCCAATCTCCACAATTTTGGATTTAAATTTCACTTCATTCTGAGTTTTCAAATTACCAAGCAAGATATCAATATGATCGATTGTCCAACAAATAGAATTCGATTTTCATGGAGTAATCCTAATTTAAACATGTTGTATTACAACTAAACATCCTTTCAAATTCGATGCCTGAAAATATAAAAATTGTATGTACATTATTATTCATGTTCCTAAATTTTAATACTTATATGTTGAATTATAGGTTACCTGCTGCGCTTCCCCTGGTTACATTTCTCTATTCGCCAATTTCTTTGAGGAAGGGAATTTTAGGTTGCCTGCTACCCACTTTTTTGGGTGTCTTCTTTCACATTACGTTAACACCCTAAAAATATTAGAATATATATAAATAAATATATATATATATATATATATATATATATATATTTAATTTATTAAATGATAACTAGAAACATTAACCTAAACAAATATTATAATGTTAGTTAAGGAAATCATGAGTTTGGCCAATTATAAAACAAACAAAAACAATAGGGACCAAAGTGGTCAATATGAAAACTATGTTTTATAAACAAAAAGAAAAAAAAACTAAAAACACACATTTGTGTGCTTGGTGGTGGACGGCCAGCAGAAAAAGAGGCAAGCATTCCCCACTCTAAAAATCACCAAAAACCTCAAAATTGGAAGGCTAAAATCAGTTGGATCTCTTGCATGAATCAAGATTCTTGAGTACCTAGTTAAGAGGATCTTAAAGTAAGTTGAATTATGTATTTTGGTGGAGTAGAGAACTATGATGAATTCCATGAAATCCCAATTTTTTAAGATCATAGATGTTATAGTAAAATTGAGGGTATGTAGATGCTTAGAGACATCACACTTGCCCAAAGTTAGAAGAATTATGCAAAAGCAAAGTGAATTAAGTTTTGTGTTTCTATGAGGAAATGGGTTTTAGTAAAAATATGGAATGCATAAGTTGTGATAGTTAAGTTATGCATAGGAAGTTTGATAAACTGAATAATTGACATAATGACTTTGATATTGTTGAAATTACATGTTATTATGCATTAAGATGAATAATTGAGTTGATAAGTTGAAATTTCTTGGTTAGCCAAGGTTTAGTTTAATCAAAATGGTTAACTAAAAATATATGCACATAAGGTGCTTGATGAAATACCTAAGTGAAATTGCCAACTTTAATTAATATACGAAAAGTGTTAATGAAAACATGAGATAATGTGTTTGGCAACATTTCATGCCTTAGTTATGGCCGAGAGGATTCTAATAACACATGGCTTGTATACTATAGGCAACATAAGTGAAGCGTCGGGAAGTCAAGCTGGTGCGGACACCCGTCAAAAAGGAAAGCTTTGAGGTACGTGGTTATATACTTCGTATGATTTCATTATTAAATTGTATTGATTGAATGTTGATTTAATAAAGTAATACTAGTGAAAAATTCGGTTCGTTCATAAGTGATGGTCGTCACACAAACGAACCGAACAAGTACATAAAGTATAACGATGAGCTTGGCTAGTTCATAAGTGATGGAATTCACTTGAACAACCAAAATGCATAAAAAATGCATAAACCGGGTAAAGGAAAACACGGGTTATAAACTATTAAATTGAGATATAAGCGGAAATAAGCTTCTTGTTTGGTTAAAGTAACCAAACGGGTCAAAAACATAGTGAAAATGCTAGCCGGGCAACGGAAGCGTAAATAAAAGAAGAAGAAAATTTAGTTTAGTAAACTTGGAGAAAGGTCAGAACACGTAAGGAAAAGATCATTGCTATCACATTTGCATATTGCACAATTCTGCTTAGTGCACATTCCAGCATAATGGACACATTAGTTTAGTGCAAAATTCAGCATAGTGCACACATTTATATAATGCACATTTCAACATAGTGTACACATCAGT
Organism: Scalesia atractyloides; assembly: GCA_947069175.1. Taxonomy (NCBI): domain Eukaryota; kingdom Viridiplantae; phylum Streptophyta; class Magnoliopsida; order Asterales; family Asteraceae; genus Scalesia; species Scalesia atractyloides. The sequence goes on along the minus strand of CAMTDV010000015.1, from coordinate 33,258,377 downwards.
TTAGTGCACAATTCAGCATAGTGCACATTTCAATATAATGCACACATTAGTTTAATGCAAAATTCAGTATAGTGCACACATTTGTATAGTGCACATTTCAGCATAGTATACAAATCAGTTTAGTGCACAATTCAGCATAGTACACATTTCAGCATAATGCACACATTAGTTTAGTGCAAAATTAAACTTAGTGCACACCTTTATATAGTGCACATTTCAAACAAAAAAGGACTAAAAATTAAAAATCTGGAACTGAGCTGAACCGTAAGCTACGGCTGCTGTTCGGACAGAATGAGTGTACCGTAAGCTACGGTACACCACCGTAGCTTACGGTGGTCTTCTTAACAAAATTTTTACTTTGTTTTTGGACCAAGTTAGAATATTGTTAAATTTTAATATGATTATATTATTATATAACTATAAAATTTGCATGTTTCTGATACTGTAGGTGAAAGCTGTAACGTCAAGGATGATTGAACAAGTTTCTTAAAGAACCTAACACCATCGAATATCAAGTTTCCGCTTTTGTTTGTTTTTTGTTTTAAAGAACCTAGTAATGTAGATGTGTATAATAATATTTTAACTACTTATAACTTTGAATCGAACCGGTACTTTTGTACGCAAGTATGATTGCATTTCTTTAAGGAAATGTAAATCTTTTATAAAACCAAACTAAGTAAGTTAGGGTCTTACATTACGGAATTCATATTTATCAACTGAGCCCACTCGAGATGGTTCGTATCAGTCACTTTGAGTTTTGTCTTCGCTCTCAAGGTGAGGAGCTGACGGTTGATAAGTTCCGAGCCTTTTATCAATTACAATGTACATTGGGTTTTTATTCCTTCCTCACGCGCGACTCTAAACGAATTTTGATCAATCATCCGAAAAGTTTCCATGATTGTAAGGGGAAATTCTTTTTTATTCACGAGGACGTGATCCCTATTGCTGTGCATTTTCGTGAACCGGCGCCTATCCCAAAAGAAGATTTAAAAATTCCTAAGGGGGCGTGGTGGTATGAGAATTTGCAACCCCTTCCTAACAAAGCGTTTGGTGAGCATGCTTTGGGATCTTCCGATTTGAGCGATAAGTGGCCTACTGCGAGCACGAGTGTCCCTGAAGGGGTATGGTTCCAAAACTTACGTCGATTAGGGGAAAAACCCCTTGATCGCGCGCGTAACCATACCCATCATAACCAAAAAAGGAAACAAGTCTGAACTCATGCGGGCTAATGGGAGCAACCCAATACCCCGCGCGGGTCGAGACAACATTCAAAACGGTGACATGGCACTTAGCCTTATCTGGAAGAAACTAAACCCTCACAACCTCGCGTGAGCTGCGGAGTGTGTACAGAAACACACAGATAGAAGCACAGGTGAGAGGAGTGCCAGTACAAAAGGTACAACTAGCAGAACCTTGGACCAATAAGAGCGTGACAGGCTGTAGAAGATCGTGCTTCACGATGAACAGACGTACAACAGACAAAAAGTACAAAAGGACGAACACGTGGCACCAATCAGCTTGCGTCGGCCACTGTTCCACGATCTCCACTGAACGCTGATGACAGGGTAGACAACAAGGACGAATGTCAGGACATGTGGATCCAATCAGCACGCGCCAGATGTCATCTCTGCCAGGAAACACTAACGGTCGTGGCATGACAGACACAACGGATATTCCTTGTTGTCGCTTAAGGGCCCAAACCCATCAGCCTATCTCCTGCATGAAACCACTCCGGCTATAAATAGAGGACTTCATCTCCAGGTTTAAGGATCTCCCCTCTCTCACTCATAAACACACACTTTTATCCTCAAAACATATAATTATTCTAACGCCGGATGGTGGTTAAAAGGAGAACCTCTATATTCCTCTTCTCGTAACGAGCTTAACAGTGTGTTTAGTTTGAGGTGAGTGCTTTTGATAAAATACAATAACAAAATTGCATATTTTTTAGGGTTTCATTGGCTATGTAAAACGCAACTATTTCTAGGCAACTATTGGTTTACTTCATTTTTGTGTTTTTTTTTCATTTGTAAAAGTTGGTAAATTTGGTGTGTGTTAAACATAAAAAAATGTTATATAATTAAATGTAATATATTATAAAAACAAGACTTCCAAAACCTTCACCCTACAAGCTACTGAATATTGTTATTTGTTATTTAAGAACAAAACATATTAGTAATTTAAATTTTATAAATAAACCCTTTGTTTATATTATTTTTTGAGTTAGATACATACTTTGTCTTGAAATTAAGAGTTTTAGAGTTTAACTTTACAAGTTAATAGATTTGATATTTTGTTATAAAGTTGTACAACTTTGAGGATTAACATTAATATCAAGTTTACACGATTTTATATTAGGGTTTTTTCATTTTTTTTTAATTGAGCCATCGTAATTTAATATTATGTTGGCCATATTACGACTTTATTTTTTTATTTTTATCTTTGGGCTATAGCGTGTATTGATACCATAATAGTAATGTAACGAACCAAACCTGATTGAATTCCTGTCGCGTCTCCATAGCAACACGCGGGTTAAATCCCACTAGTTATTCTTTATTTTTGAGGAATTTGTTTTTTCTATGGTAAAATTTATCCCTTTTATCATAAATATTAATTTTTTTACTATAACATATAAATCATAAATTTAATTTTTAGTATTAATTTTTTTTTCATATACATATTTCTCATATTCAAATATTAAATAAGAGTAATAATTATAAAAGGTGGTTCCTATATCTACTGAAAAATGTGTGTGAATCATAAAGAAACAAAAAGCCTTTTAGCGGTCGTGCATATGCGTTCGATTAGCTATGGACTCACTACCAATATTTTCTGCTATGATCTAACTATGGATTTTCGATTGCAAAAAATATTCGTAGCAAATACATAGCAATTTTTTTTGCTACGAACATATTGCTATGGAATTTCCGTTGCAAATCTAGCAAAGTACTTTGCAAAATTGAGAAAATAAATATCTATTAAACGGCTTAATATAATTAAGCAGCAAAACAATGCTAAAGACATATTTGGTATAAAAAACTAAGATTAGTCTGTTGAAGAAAAACATTCGTTGCAAAGTCCGTTGCAAAGTTAAGAAAATATAAAATGCACAGTAATGTTTGTAGCAAAATCCAGACAATAAATATTTATAAATAAGTGAATAAAATCGGTAGCAAATTTCATTGTTAAATCGAGAAAAAGATATTATATTAAGTTATCAAAATCAGTAGGAAAACTGGTAGTAAAAGAAACAAAATAATTACTTAAAAAATAATAATATTCTATAAAAATAAAAATAATAAATATTTAAAAATAACTTAATTAAATCCGTCAAAAATCCATGCAAATTTGATAAAACAAATATTTAAAATAGTTGAAATAATTTAATTAAAACAAATATTTAAAATAGTTGAAATAATTTAATTAAAATGCGTAGTGCAATGTATAGTAAAAAAGAAATAAAAAATTAAAATAGAAAATATATTAATAAAAAAATGTAGCCAAATAAGTAAAAATAATTTATAAAAAATGCAATTTGTGTCCCTGTGCTTTAGGGGCGGTGTAAACTTACGTCTCTAAAATGAAAATTTCGACCATTTAGTCCCCTGTGTTGTAAAGCGCTACACTATACGTACCCATCCCAAACATCTGTATGTTTAGCCATTTCAGGCAGGGTTAACATTGTCTTTTCACCTCTAGAATCCCCCAAATAACACCTATTGCACCTTGTGACCCCCGTAATCTTCCCCATTCTTGTATCACGAAAATCATTCACTCATTAGAAATTCGTGCTACATTGATCATTTGCACTAATGGCTGGAGGATATTGGAGAGTTCGTGTTGATGATGATTATTACGATGTTGATGATTTATACCGTAAGTGGTGGAGTTTAAAAACCACATTTTTAAAATGAAATTTAGCGTTCATAGTTACTGGTCGTTTGTGTATGTGTGTTTATAGCCGGTGATTCAACGTATTGTATCATTATACCCATCGTTGTCTCTTCCCCTCTCGTGCCTACCAAATTCTTCATATTTAAGGGGTGATTACCTCCCGCTTATTTTTGGAGATGGGATTAGGGCATGTAAGCAAGAAAAATAAGGGGTCAAATTTCGAGAAGCATGTCACACCCTAACCCGTAATGAATTGATATGAGGCATGATAATTGCCCATATAAACTAAAAACACAACTATATGTCCTATGACATTTTAAGTATTTTATTTTAGACATCAAATTATTGTTTATGTCTAACTAATCTAGGTCGTAAATTGTATATTATTTTAACTTAACAAAATATGACAAGTCTACTTTTTACGATACACTAACCTTAAATTATTATATCGACAGTTATATAATATCTTTCGTAATTTCACCAATTAACATTTTCTACAAACCAATCCCTATATTCGTTAAACATAGAATTTACTTCCATGCATTATTTTATAACCAACATATAAATTTCACTAAATTAAACAAAACCGCATCATGATGATTACCAAGTTCCAACATTTTAACTTTACATTTAATTCATTTTAACAATTAAATTGATTAATATAAACCTTAGATTTTAAAATCAATAGACAATCATAAGAATTTCCATATCGTAACTTTTATATTTAGCCTCCTAAAACATGGTCTCATGACAATAGGGTTTGCTAATTTATATTTTATGTAACCCACATTATATATATTTTTTTTAAAAATCAATAATAAATCTGAATAATATCAAAAAAAAAAATATAAAAATTGATGCAACCTATCCTAACATATCCTAAACCATACCTGTGACATCCCGGTTTTTCAGATATCCTAAACGCACTACTTCACGGTTATTCGCTCCTACGTTAATTTGGTTCGGAGACTTAAATTGCACGCTCGAAATAATTACGATAATTTTGTGTACTTGTCAAATGAGTTACGTGCTACGTGTTAAACGTTTATAAGTTGGTGAGTGATTATGTGATGTTTCGATTTCGTGATTTGTTTTAATTATGAAATATATATAGTAAATATATAGACGAGTCGAACCGAACCGCGACACGAGTCGGCCTCATTCCCTTGCGACTCAAGGAGTTAACTAAACTTGAGGACCAAGTGCTAGACCCAAACCAACCCACCCAAACCCCTTTTTGCGGCCGCAAGCTAGTCCCAAACCCTTCTTTTCTTTCTTCCCTCCCTTACACTATAAATAGATAGCATGCATAAGAGTTGCAAACACACACAAACCCTAGTTGAGAAAACAGCCGACGGCAGCCCCTCATTCACCTTCTTGATGGCAAACAGCTTGGATACAACTCCTCTTGAATCACGGCAGCCCTCCCCTCACCATTCTTCTTCTTCTCGGTCGCAAGTTCTCGCCAACATCCGAATCTGTCCCATCTAGTTCTCGGCTCTTGTCCAAGTCTCGGCTCATTGATCTTGTTATTAAAGGTTAGGATTATCATTATTTGCAAGATCATATTCGGATTTATATGTTTGAATGTAGTGTTATGTTAGCCGATTTATTTATGATGTTTGCAAGTTTGATGTTTGTTCGAAATCTGGAAACATAGGCTGTGTTTTGTTGATAAAAACTATAGGTTATGATAGGGTTTGCATGGGTATGATATATATGATGATATATGATTTGTAATTCTGTTTTTGATCGCCTATGTTCAATGTATCGAGGGTTTAAGCGAGTTAGATTGTGATAAAGTGCTGAATCAGAATGCTGAATGGTGGTTACAGCCAACTTCAACTGGCTGTAACTTGGTTATTAATTATCGAAAAACGGATTTTCTGAAGTCTAAAACGTAGAGTTTTGAAAAACGATTCTAATGGCGCTGGATTCATATTTTTCTGAAGCCGTTTGATATTTTTAAGTGGCCAATTTAGTTCAATAACTAAAGCTGTAAAAATCCTGAAATTTTGTTAGTTATTTATCGAGTTGGATTTAATAATCTGTAGGGAGTCGAATCATGAAATTTGTACAGCAACTAGATATGGAAATTTCCGGGCAACTCCCATTGGAATTTTGTTAATTGGACGAACAGTGATTTTTAAATAAATTCTTCCGTGGACTGCAGTCAGAAAGTGACGAATCTGACTGCAGCCTAGTATATTAATATTTATGGATAATTGGTAAAGTATTAGGACTTGACAAATTTATATAAAATTCTACAGTATAGTTGTCACCTCCTGTAAAATAATTGGAATTTTTGGAACGTTGGAACTATTTTATAAAAATCCTCGAAAACAGCCGAATTATGAGTATGTAAGCTGAAACTTGATAACTTGCGAATGTGTGCACCAAAGTGTTGCATGGATTGGATTGTGTTCATGATAAATTGTTTTGATCACTATGTTCATATGAGGATACTTGCATGCATGTTTGAGTGTTAGGAATTTTGATTGTGTGTACCACTTTGTGCGTAAATTATGTGTAGGATTTGTATTGGTGTGTTCACACACTGACTTGAAATCAATTGACTTGTTAGGACGCAATTAGCGGTCCCCTCATTTGCAACTTCTGTGTTACACTAACCGAGCAACTAAAGGTGAGTTCACGGCCCCTAACTTTATCCGGTTTTTAAACAACAGGGGGAGAAACATGTATACACTCTTCAACTCAATCTCTTTACATTATACGAAATCAACGTCACATAACTATTCGGTAACTAAGTTGATGTTAATGTAACGTTATGGTCACTAAGCAGCTATATCACATAAGTCCTCGACAATCTCTCGGATCGTTAGTATTGGGTTTAAATAGCGGGGAAATTATAAGTAGTACTACTGGGCCCGACAAGCCCCATCCGAGCTAGTCGCGCTAGCCGACCGGGTATGGTCAACGGGTGAATAATTTGGCCTAACTTCGCCATGGTCAGTGATAGGCCTGGCAACACGGAGGCACAACAGTCAGCTTCGATCGCGAACACTTACGTGACATAATTTTAGGCTAGCTACCTATATATATTAACATTGAACTTAATTACGAAACAACAATATTATCCCGGGTTAGGGATAATGGAACCAACATCATTATTATTCCGGTTAAGGAATAATGGAAACAACAATATTATCCCGGGTTAGGGATAATGGAACCAACATCATTATTATTCCGGTTAAGGAATAATGGAACTATCAGTATTATTCCGGGTAAGGAATAATGGGACTATCAATATTATTCCGGGTTGGGAATAATGGAACTAAATCGTTATCCCGGGTTAGGGATAACGGGGGAAACAAACTTATAACCGAACAAACGAACTTATGAAAACCTGTGAACTCACTCTTCTTTAATGTTGACACTTGATTCTTTACATGTTTCTCAGGACGCTAGGAGCTCTAGGTGCACTCACTTGCATTGATCAAGACATCTTTTATCGAGTCTCATTTACAAACATTGTTATGGGTTTTCTTTAGTTTTGGCGTTTATGTTGGCGCCCGTTCCTTTACTTTACTTTATGCTTCCGCTCAACCTTAAAAACTAATGCTTCCGCTAAACATTGGTAACTAACTAAGACAATATAAAATCTACGATGAATGGTTAAACAAATGATTTTTGGAAAACGTATTATCAAATCATATAGAGTCGTTCGACGTACTAGTGTTTCAGATTCTGGTTTGTTCACACGCCTTGCGGTAAAACTCCGCAAGTGGAAATTGAGGGTGTGACAATACCTTATGTTCAATTTTGTTAAAATAACATCCTAAATCAAAAAGCTCCAAATTTAAAAGCTAAGAACCCTAGCTTCCTACACGTTCTATGAACAATTTAAATTGTCCCTTCCAATGGGTCAATCTGGGTTGCTTGTTATCTCACAGTTAGATTCCATCCTCTTCCTCTTCTTCTCGTCCATCAAGCCTTCATCCGGTGGCGAATCTGAGAGAATTTCCACCCGCACCATCAATTTATGCAATACAAAACAATTGATTGGTGCAGTAATTAGAAGCATACCATGCTGTTTTAGAGGTTCAATTATGATGTTTATGTCTCGCCCCCTCTCTACATTTCGACCAAAATTCTGCAACAATTCTCCCTCCAAATCAGATCTTAGATCTGTGTTATTCAAGCCTTCTTTCGTATAATCCATCATTACATCCTGGCCGGTTCTTTTTGATCTTTACAGTTGAGAAACCAGAATTGAATTCAGGCAACAAAATTAATTATCTTTCCAAACCGGGCAGTTGAGATTTCAGTATTGGTTTATGAAGCTCGTTATTGAAAGTTGCATGCCAGGTGTTCGATAAAATGTCTAGAAGAAAAACCATTTATTTTAAGGCTGGATATCAGTTGGTTACTACAACTGGTTGAATAACGAGTTGTTTCAAATAGTTTCCGTCGGATTTGGAACACCGCAAAATATATTAAGATTTATTTTGTTTTTCGTTTTGGAAGCCCGCAATGGATTGAGTGTGATGTGCTTTAAAGGGGGTGGGGCAACTTGTCGTTGCCCACACTAACCCATTAGTTTTCGTCATTTATTTTTCAAGCTTAGCGCGAGTTATCCTTAAACTTCGTTTGTATTTTGAATAGTTGATGCCCGGGTCTAGAGTGGGGGGTTTGTCTGGGGCTTTAACTGTTTGTGGGGCTCCATCCGAGGAGGGGGTGTTGGTTCCTCAAGGGGTGTCTGGTTGTGTCCTTTTAAGGGCTTTCATTGTTGCCCTGATGGACAGGCAGGGGCCAAGGGGTTCCCGAGGTTGGTGGCCCATATCAAGCAGCTTCATTTGTTTTCAGATGATAAAAAGTGGGCCATGCGTCGCGGATCTGGATTTATTTGTTTCGGTTGGTGAGGCTCTTAAGGTTTCAGGCCAATGGTTATGTGGGGAGTGTATGTGTTTACATGCTCTCAGTCGGGGTGCCATCATGCAGATGGGGTGGCACGATTCAAGTTGGTTACGGGAAATGCGGAGGAGTTTATTGTTAGGATTCATATGCCGAATGTTGGAAAGAAGATTGTTTCTTTTGGAGGTTTGGGGGTGGACGTGGGTCTGCTTGATCGTGTCTTCTCCCTTCCTATCAAAACAGTTAAGAGCATCCCCCATAGTTGTTGCATGGCCTTTTCCCAGGCTTTAACGACATCTCTATGCAAGGTGGTGGCTGCGCCAGAGTCTGTTGAGGCGTGGGTGAGACTTTTGTTGTTGCCACGTTGCACGTTGCGGGTTTTCAGGCCTTCTAATCGTCAGGAGCGCAGGTCGGGGAACAGGAAGTCCTTACAATGTCTTAGTATTCAGCGGGTCCTGACAGTGTGGGGTAATGGGGATGGTTTTGCTGAACTCATCCTATCACTTTTTGCCCAACCATTAGAGGTTGTTTCGCGCCCTGATGAGCATCCCCATGGGTCCGATAATTCTAGGGTGAGCACCAACGTTAAACAATGTTTACGGAAAGTTGCAGATGGCCATTTCACTGCGGCGGTTAAAGTTTTATGTTCTTCGGGGGTTTCACCGTTTGGTGAGGATACTATGAAAGCATTGGTGGCTAAACATCTTGTCTTACCTCCTCCGGCTATGCCTGAGTCCTTACTATCGGAGCCACCCCTTACTGTGGATGTTGATAACGTCCTTGGGTGCATTAAATCTTTCTCCAAAGGGACCTCTTGTGGGAGGGATGGGTTGAGGCTCAACACATTTTGGATGCTCTTTGTGGGGGGGGGGGTCGGTGATCGCATGCGTGGTGCTTAGGGCCATTTCTGAGGTAGTCAACTTGTGCTTGGGGGGGGGGGAGGTGCCTTAGGGTCTTGTCAGAGTTTGTTGCTTCTGCACCCCTCACGCCTTTACTTAAACCGGACAACCGGATTAGGCCTATTGCCGTGGCGCAATTTGGAGGAGGTTAGTTTCTAAGGCGGCTATGAGGGGGGTCGGGAAAGAGATGGCTAAATATCTCGGTGATTTTCAATTTGGGGTGGGTATTCCTAGCGGGGCGGAGGCTGTGCTCCATGGTGCAAACAGGTTTTTAAATGTGTTCCACTCGGATGGGTCGTTAGCCATGATTACTGTTGATTTCTCTAATGCTTTCAACTTAGTGGATAGAACCGCCCTTTTGTCAGAAGTTCGAACCCGATGCCCCTCCATTTCCTTATGGGTGGATTTTCTATATGGACAGCCGGCTAGATTATATGTCGGAAACGACCATATTTGGTCCACCACTAGGGTTCAACAGGGAGACCCCTTGGGGCCTCTTCTCTTTGCCTTAGTTTTGCATCCCCTCATTCATCAGATACGAGATATATGCAAGCTACTTTTCCATGCTTGGTACTTTGATGATAGTACAATTATAGGTGATGCTAAAGATGTGGCTAAAGCTTTAGAAATCATCAGGTCTATGGGGCCCTTTTTTGAGCTTCAACTTAACGTTAAGAAAACAGAAGTTTTTTGGCCATCGTGCAATGGAGTTAAGAAGCAAAAGGGTTTGTTTCCTAGTGGGATTGGGAGGCCGGTGTCAGGTGTCAAACTCCTCAGGGGCGCTGTTAGTCGTGAAAAGGGCATCTTGTGTAGTGGATCTGATGAGCTATCTTCCACATCTGCGGGACCCTCAATGCGAGCTTCTCTTGCTGCGCTCTTGCATGGGTGTTGCTAAGTTGTTGTTTGGCCTCAGAACGTGCCAACCCACATTTGTTGGGGAGGCTGTTTCGGTTTTTGAAAAAGGCCTGCGGAGAGCTATCGAGGATATCGTGGTTTGCGGGGGTCCGTTTTTTGGAGATCTTCAATGGAGGCTTGCATCCCTCCCGACCCGTTTTGGGGGTTTGGGTTTATGTTCGGCTGAGGATGTATCCATGTATGCTTTTGTGGCCTCGAGGGCGCAATCTTGGAGTTTACAGGACCACATTCTTCGAGACTGTGGTATTGTTGGGTTAGATTCTGATTATGTGTGCGCGTTGGATTGCATGCACTTGTCCCTTCCGGATTTTGATCTTGGTGGTTTCTCTAATAAGGACACCGCCCCCCTAAAGCCCAGAATGCTTTGGCGAGTGCCCTATTTAGTAGAACTGTCCAGTGTTTGGGAGAGAAGCCCTCGTCAGAAAGCTGTGTTTGATTGTCTCCGGGCACCTCATTCTCAGGATTTTCTGACAGTTATCCCCATTGAAGGACTAGGCCAACACATGTCAGCAGTGGAATACCGGGCAATTCTTAAGTACCGGCTAATGATCCCTCTGTTTCCGGTTGATGAGCCCTGCCCAGTTTGTCGCAAGGCTTGTTTAGATACTTTTGGCGAACATGCGGTCCATTGTAAGGAGTTACCTGGTTTTAAATACCGACATGATTTGGAAAGGGATATTCTCTATGATGTTCTAAAGCGGGCAGGGATTTCGGCGAAAAAGGAGGCTCCGGTGAACTTTCAGACGGATCCGCTCGATGGGAGGTCTACTCTTCGGCCAGCTGATATTCTTGTGTTTGGGTGGCTAGTGGAAAACACGCTTGTGTGGACCTTACAGGAGTGTCCCCTCTTGTTGGACTCAGGGATAATGGGTTTGTTGCTGGCCAGGCTGCGTTAAAGGCGGAATCAGGCAAGGTCGCTAAACACGAGAAGGCTTGTTTAGAGAATCAACACGTGTTTATCCCATTCGCTTTTGATACATTTGGGTCCCTAGCCCCAGAGGCTGTGGAATTTCTAAACAGGGTCCAACATGTTGTGAATAGTAATCTTTCAACCTTTAAGAGCCATTTCGTCTTTAGTAGGATTGGTTTTGCAATTCAAAAGGGGGTTGCGGCATAGCTTGTTGCCTGTTTACCTGCCACTTGTTTGTAGATGAATCATATAACTTTCAGAAGACAATAAAATCGCTAAAACAGGAATGGGGTCGAAGTCATTCGTATAGATAATGCCCTCTATCACAGGAAATTGATAGAGGGGTTTTGTAGGGCTCGGAAAAATAACGAGGTTGAGCTTTTGAATTACCTGATTTGGTATTCGTATGAGGAGGATATCAAGAAATGAAGCTTCAAGACCTAACTTTTTCTTGGGATTAATTCGCGAATTAGAGTGCTTGTATATGAAGTTTATGAATGGGTAAAGAGAGAGTATGATGAAATGAGTCTTTTGATACCAAAATTATAAGTTATTACTCCTGAATTTACTTTAAACGATTCGGGTTCTAGTATGATATTAATGGAGTTTAAAGGAAATAACTTTTGTATTTTTAAATTACCATTAAGGGATAATACGAAACGTTCAACTACAACCAAAACAATCATTCAAATTCCCATGCCGTTTGGTTCCCAAAAGGTATTGCTTGATCTCGAAACAAAACACAATGCAAGAAAATGCGTTGGGGGGGTCGCGGGTTTGGCTGGGCGACAAGGAAGAAGAAGAAGAACCAGTATGTTCGAAGTGTGTATGAAGGTATAAGGACCCGGTTTTTATCACCAATTAACATAGTGCTCTAGTGGTTGTGGTGTTGCCTGGTTAGCCGTTGATCCCAAGTTCGAAAACCGGGCCACGAGTTTGGGGTTCCATTTTTACTCCCTTCATCATATTCTTTCAAAGAATGACTAAATGGCCCCTGCACCTTGAGCTTCGCATATTAACTACAAGACCCCTGTTCTTCAAATTTCGAATTCTAACAATCAGCCCCTCCATATAACACACCTTCATGACTCAAAAATCTAACCTAATTAAATAGATTCTTTCTAAAATCTAACTACGTTACCTTGATTTCTTTTACAAATTTTTATTGGATTTACTGGAATTAACTAATTTTAAATTCTTAGAATACATATATTTTGTATTTTATAGCTATTTATTCTAGTTTAAGTAATAACCAAGTATTAAAACAACAGGAAATATAAAAATTCGCATTATATTAAAAATACTTTGGGTCCGATTTACATTGTAGGTCGGGTTTCAGTGACCCGTTTTTGATGGATGTTACAATCTCCCATACTTTAATTTTCAAATATTTATTTTTCATTTCTAATACTTTTTATTTATTTTATTATTCAATTTGATTTATTATTAATAACTTGTGAGAACATTTCGTCCTGAAATTTACTTAGAAGAAAAATCTACTGAAAACAAATGCAAATATTTCTCTTTCATCCGGTCTTCACTCTCTTAGGAGAACTCTTGTCCACGTTTAGACTCCCAACGGACTTTGATAACCGGAATATGACTTCGTTTCAATCTTTTCTCATCGTGATCCAAGATTTCAACGGGTCTCTCGATAAAGTGCATAGATCCGCTGACCTGAATATCTTTAAGTGGAATGTGTAGGTTCTCGTCAGCAAGACATTTTTTCAGATTAGAGACATGAAAGACAGGGTGGATTTAGCTAAGTACTTCAGGCAGCTCAAGTTTGTAAGCCACTATTCCGATTCTCTTGAGAATTTTGAAAGGACCAATGTAGCAAGGAGCTAGTTTACCGTTCTTTCCAAATCTAACAACACATTTCCAAGGGGAAACTTTTAGAAGTACTCGATCACCCACACTAAACACAATTATTTTATTTAGAAAAATCAACAGCAACCTGCAAATGATACTCTACTTTTTCGTTCTATTAATACAACGAACAATATAAAATCAAAACTATCAACAACCCTACGAACTTCAGCCGATGCTCATTTTATCTCCGAATAACTTGATCTGCAACTTCTGGAACTCAACAAACAATCCGTCGCTAAATCTTTTTGAGCCCAACCACAACTATCAAATAACCCAATCAAAATGTTACAACTATCTTCTTCTTCGTTAAACCAATTCTTTATGATTCAGCAAACAATATACACAGAACTTTCAGCTCTGATCCGAATTCAAATTGTGAAATACCGTATCATAGTTTCAATGAACAAATAAAAAATGTACTCTAATTGTTTTTAATCAGCCAAATGATCACATCAGATATGAAACTATAGAGATCAATGATACATTTTGAACAATATACTCAGTTCTAGATCCGATGTTATCCATGAAATCAATTCAAAAACAATAATAGATGTCCGAAACATGGGCGTAGCTTACTTGGGGGGGACCCCCCGAACTTTTCGCTCAGTAGTGTCCGGTATATAGTTTTCGTATTGAATATTTTAGGTATATACGTTTTCGATCCCCCGATTTTATAGTTTTGTAGGTATAATTTTAGGTTCAGTGACTTCCGATCCCCGGTCGGAAATCTCAAGCTTCGCCACATTGATTTCAGTTAATAATCATGAGTTTTTAAAACATACAACTGTTGACTAGACTACAATGACCTGAAACTTTTTAAAAATAGGTAATAGTGTAAATATTAATTGACATGTATTAGACTATCGGTGTGGGGCGTGGGTTGGGGTGGTGGATTGGCTTTAACGCTGGCTACATCACATCGGACTAGAGTTAGGCATGGTGTTACCCTCTTGGCGTGGGATTGTGCCTGGCGTGGGAAAGGGGGGCTGGGTGACATGACTGGCTTTAGTTGGTTGTTTCAATCTTGCCGTTGGGGGTAGCCGTTGCCAAACGGCTAGTTTAAATTAAAAAAATGTATATTTACATATTTAACCTCTATAAATACCCACCAGTTTTTAACAATTTTTAGCACTTCTTTACTTCTTCTACTATATCTCTTTATTTTTTATTAAAATTAACCCACAACATCCTTTAATGCATCCTTTTAACCGCGACTACGACCCAAACAACCCCGTTGGATACCAAGAAAACCCGAACCCCAGCCCGCCACCAACCGTCCAGTACCAAACCCGACCCAAATACACAATACACGCGGCCATCCACAACAACCGCCACACGGTTTAGTATACTCACAGTGTCCTGATCTAGCTGGAATAGCATCGTATTTAGGAAACCGTGTATACACTAACTTTAACTTTCCATACGACGACTCGTGTATTCCAGTTAACCTATCCCAACCCAAATCCATGCTCGAAACTCAACTGGAAGATGTTGGTGGAACATCATCAAAAACGGACAAAAAAAGAAGCCATAAGAAAAAACCGATGAAGAGAAAGCATTAGTGGCCGCTCAACGAACACACATAAAATGGACGGTTCAAGAAGAAACTACTTTGACAAAATGTTGGATCGACGAATCGCAAAATCCTATTCATGGTATTTTTTTTAATATAACATATTTAATTTTTACAATATTATTGTTTTAAGTTTTATTATAATTTTTTTATAATGTTTATAATATTATTTGTGTTTTTTGGAATAAGGAATTCACGACATAAAAAAGAATGTTGGGATTCGATCAAGAAAACATTTCATACGCAAATGCAGGGGGGGTGTATCGTGAAAATGATAGCCTCTCGTCGAAGTGGGGGGATATAAATACACACTTCATCGCGTTCAACGCTTGTTTCCATAAGGCGAAGAACGCGCCAAGAAGCGGTGAAACCGAGGTTGACTTTATCAAGAATGCCTTGCAAGCATACGAAGACAACACGAAGAACGACTTCAAGTACATTCATTGTTGGGATGTATGTAGGTACGCTTCGAAATGGGCGAGAGTCCCTTCTGCTAGCGAGTCAACCTCATCAAAAAGGGAAAGAACACCCTCGTCCCAAGCTAAGTCTGATGCTCGTGATCAAGAGTTTGATCTTAATTTGGATGATTTCGATGATTCTCCTTCCCGCACACCGGGTAGAGACACGTCAAAAAAGCGGCTTCAAAGAACGAGATCGGGTTTGGCCCCGGGTTCGGCCTCGGGTAAAGGGTTTTACTCCGACCAGTTGGAAGATCTTAATACCAAAATTGATACATTTAATTTCCTCCAACAACAAAGGATCGGGATCAGGAAAAATATCCAAGCGTCGTTCGATACAAAGATATCTCTAAAAGAAAAACGCGAAGATATGAAATTTCTCGTCATGCCCGTCGATCACCTTACCGGCCCACAATTGGCAATGACGTTGGAAATGTAAGAAGAAATAATGAAAAAAATATAACATGGAGTAACTTTTATGTAGTTTTTAATTTTATTTTTCTTTTTTACTTTTTGTAGGTTTTTTTATTTTCTTTGTATTTAATTAATGTGTTAATTTTTATAGAAATTTTAAATAGTTTAAAAAAATATATGTTCACATGGCTGGCCACGCCCAGTTAAGAGACGCCCCACCACACCCGGTATTAGCTTGTAGATCCCACCCTCGTCATGTGTTAAGCAATTGCCCTCAACTCAACTCCCTATACACCCCATAGTCTTAATTGTGCACGAAAGACTTAGAAAAATAAGAAAAGTTCTAAAACTATCTACAATTATAACATGCTATGGGTTATATTATGTAATTTTATCTAGTTCTAGAAGCGAAGGGACCTAGCTGAGTGTGATATCTAACTAAGATTTAACATATTTGACTACATACGAAAATCGACAGAAATTAATATCACATGATTTTTTAGTCTTTGACCTGTCCCTACCTAATTTAATGATATGTAATTTACCCCGACAAATATTTTTGGTCAATATCTGTAGCAAAGATATTCATAAATGATAACTTTTGCTAAATACCGTTACATTATTGCGAAAGAAAAGTATTGTGTTTTCTAGACGACTACCCTATATTCATTATTCTAATTTTAAAAAAATTTGATAAAATAAGTTGTTTCTATTTTCTAAGTAGAGACTTTGTGTAAATAAGTAAGTATTATTATTATAATAAAAGAATGTATATGTGGATAGATTTAAGGGTTTGTAAAAATTCGAATTAACCAACTCATAACTGAATTAATTCGTAAAATCGAACCGAAAAAACTGAACTATATAAAAAACCGGCGGGTCGGTTAATTGTTTTTCTATAACCGAAAGTAACGGGTCTGTTATAATTATCAATGTTTTCATACCCGCCATAACCGAACCGAACCTGACACGTAGTATAAACTTTGTCGGATTTTTGACTTTTCACCATTTTTTCAATACTTGATGTTTTTTACGTTTGTTAAAAAATGTATCGACTATATCATGTCGTTTTGTTTGAATTTATGAATTATATCATACCATTTTGTTTGAATATTCGATAATAATCGACATTTATATCGTAGATTATATGTATTCAATGGCGGAGCTTGACCATAAGTTTCGGGGGGGGGGGGGGTGGGGGGGGGGGGGAAGTCATGGGACCAATTTTTTTTTTCCTATGTCTATGTTTCGGGTTTATATCGGGGTAGGATATTCGATTCAGGTGAGGTCAAACAATAATAACTTAAAGAGTGAATTTCAAATTTTGTCCTTTATCAATATACCCGATTTCAAGCGGTGTCTTTTATCTTTAAAATTAACGAGTTTTGTCCTTTTTGTTTCAAAATATCGCACGGTATGTCCTTTAACCCTAACCCAGTTAATTTTTTCTGTTAAATCTTGTCATGTGCCTTAAGTGTGAGAGCATATTTGCCTTTTCACCCTTAAAAAGATTAATTATGTAAACAACTTTAAAAAAATAAAAGATTTAAATAAATAAAAAAAGTTATAATATATAGAGTTAAATGCTTGGTTGGTCCCTGTGGTTTACAAAAATTGCAGACTTGGTCCTAATGATTCACTAGTTACACACTTGGTCCTAATAGTTGTAATTTTTGCACTCGAGTGGTCCTTATCACTAACCAATGTTAAGTTTTTTAGTTAAATATGTGCAAAATTACTAGATTGCCCTAAGCAAATAAAAAAAAAGAAATGAACCCACCCCTTATCTTCTTCACCCTCCTTTCTCTCTCTCTAAAAAGCACAGACACCTCCACCTTCAACCCACCTCCACCTCCACGTCAGCCCACCACCACCTCCACCGCCACTTTCAACCCATTACCACCTCCACCACCACTTTCAACCCATTACCACCACCTCCACCGTCAATCGACCAACACTACCTCCACCTCCACCAGGATTTTATTACAGGCATCTTCCCCAATTTGACTCACCAGCCACTGTCAAATCCACCCTCTCGAAGTAAGCCGGAAACTTATTTTGTAACATTTGTAAAAATCGGGTCTCCAAAACCCGCTCCGTTTTGTAATCAAGTACCAAGTTATGAAAGTACATTAATTATTTATGATTAATTTGAGTTAAAACGTTACATAATTAATAAATAAACTAAACTATAAAATTTATATTTGATAAAAAGATTAAATAAAATAAATAAAAAACAATTGAAGCTGCCGGGACTCGAACCCGGGTCAGCTGAGGCATTCCAACGACTTATCATCCTGTCCCCAAACCACTCCGCCACCAAGTGTTTTCTGTTAACTTTAGGAGAGCAAATGAAACTTATACACAAACTCGATTTAACCGTCGATGCCATCTGAAAACCGATAATCGGCAAACCAATCGTTAAATCGATTGTTTACCTCATAATTTCAGTTATAACCGATGTGCGACGGTTTTTAATTAAGTCAGAAGTGATTGAACTTAAAGCTTCATCTTTTCGGCTTTTGAAACCGAATATTTCTTCAAGTTTTGATTTAATTCGTACTCCAGTTCAATTGCACGATTCAGAACCTATCACTACAATATCCAATTTCATTTTCGTCGCATTTGTGAACCATAAGATCATTTGAACAGTTCGCCGGAAATTTTCTGCAAGTCACCGGAAAACCGGGACTCTCATTCTCACGGTAATTCCTCCGACTCTTTCTGTTTAAAACATGTGATTAGTAAGTCTCTAACACAACTCCATCATCAGAATAGATTCTAGCCAACGTTTATCGGAAATCTTACCTTCGCCGGAAAGTTTCTGAGACTGCCGGAAACCCCCTGTGAACTGGTAAGATATTCTATAATTCTTTTAAACCTTGTTTAGGTGATTTAACTTATTGAATAATCGATCAACGCTGTTAATTGGTTCAACAGCCGGAGTTCATTTCCAGTACCAACGAACCTTCGCCGGATTTCTGTGAATATCTTCAATCGGTAAAACTCTGTTCCTTAAACTCTCTCCATTCCTTACTCTTGAATTACTGTTAATGTCTAAGGACTTTGTAAATCACAAAATCAAACTTAACCAGTCGAATTATGCTGACCGTGTAATCCGACGAAGAAGATGAAGTTATATCAGAATATAAGTGTAATTAAAATCCGGATTATAAACGGGTTAGACACACAGTCCAGCGGTGGACTGTGTGCAAATTTCATATGAACGTCCCGAGTTCGATCCTTGCTACGCGCACGCTTGTGTAATAACATTCCTTTTTTAATCATGAACTAACCCGGGTTGAATCGGGTAGTTGTTAAGTATAATATAATCAAGAATATAACCGGGTTAGACACACAGTCCAGCGGTGGACTGTGTGCAAAATGAACTTCACGTCGCGCGTTCGAATCCTGTCCCGAGCACCGGTCCATGGAATTAAAACGTTTTTGCAAAATAAAGGAATTTTCGGTTAATTCAAATAAGTATATAAATATAATTAAAACCGAGTTTATAACGGGTTAGTCACGTAGCTCAGTTGGTAGAGCTACGTGCACGTGAACAGAAGGTCGCCGGTTCGAGTCCCGCCCGGCGTAGGATTTTACCGCTGACCGAACCGGTCAACGGTCAACAGTAAAAAAAAATAATATTTTTTTATATATTTATTTGTTTATTTTAATTTAAAAATCAATTAAAAATACTTAAAAATAACATTTTTAAAGATAGAAAATAGCCATAAACTCACAAAAATATATCTAATAATTTCATTAAAATCCTTAATAAAATCCATCCATTTAATATATATTTTTCCATTATTATTTAGGTTAGTATTTCCCGTCGATCCGCTCATCTAAATCGTGCGCATCTCACCATCTTCAATTCAACGCACCCAATGTGAGTGAACATTTCAAATTCCCCGTTTTAATCACGTTTTTGGGGTGTATCATGTGTCTTTGTTTATTTACATATTATAACGAAACTATTGTGCATACATCATATCATGACATGTTTATTAGTTTGTTGCTGTTAAGTAGTTATTATTGGATGCAAATTATTATTTCAGTACATGCATTTGCCGAGGCCGCAGCTCCCCATCCATCGAGGTTGAGCTTGATCCCCATTTTATTATGCGGTTGATCTGTAGCGTGCCCGCACGATCGGCTCCGTTTGATTGAGCTTTGATCGGTCATTTCATTTTACATTTCAATACATGCAATACGCTCGGCTCCGTTTGATTGAGCCTTGAGTGCACAGTTCAATTTACATTTCCAGTTCATGCAATACGTTCGGCTCCATTTGATTGAGCCTTGAGCGCACAGTTGAATTTACATTTCCAGTTCATGCAATACGATCGGCTCCGTTTGATTGAGCCTTGATCGCACAGTTCATTTATGTTAGTTATCGTATGATATTGGTATATTCATGTATGCTATCAAGTGTTAATGTATGTTATAATTGTAACTGCTAATTGCCAATGTTTGATTACTTACATGTGCTCTTTTATGATTATGCACAATATTTTATTGATAAACTAACCATAAAATCATTATCAAATGTTTATCTAATAAGGTTCACTCGCCAACTTATGTTGACCCAAAACCTCCCATTTTACACATGATACAGGTGAACCAGCAGCAGCTAGGAACACATAGGACCTGGATTAGAAGAATAAAACGATTTAGTTTTTAGATTGTTATGTTTGGTTATTTTCCCTTGTATTGAATGAACATGTTTGGATGTTTGAAAAATGTAACTTTGACTTCATTTAATTATGGAACATAATAGTAAATGTCATGTGCTTTGGTGATAACCCAATTATGCCCCGACTCTTATTTCCGCTGCGGGTCGGGGTGTGACATATTTGGAGGTCTCGGTACCTACATCTGATGGTATTTCCATTCCAAGGCAGCTCTCGAGCTCCCCTTTGACGGAAGCTTCTATTGAACCGCCTCCCAGTAGCATCAAGTCCTACTTTGACCCGTGAACTTTCTGATTTCAAAAATCCAGCTGGCATTCATGACTCCGATGAGATGAAAACCATTGAATATTCAGTTGATAGACAAGTTGACGTCTCGGTGGCAACTGATGCTGTAGCCGATGAAACCAAGTTTAAGCATCCGACTCAATTGGTGACACCTGCTGAATTGATGGCCACTTCATCATCTGAAATAAGTCACGTTACCGAGCAGAAAGACGACATTGATTATAACGTATTGGATGTGGTTTCAGTTTCTGATCCACAAAACGTTGAGCTGGAGGTCAAGGTTGTTGGCGAAACAGGAAAAAGTCAAACTATTGAACCCGTTTCGGTTTCTCAAGCAAAGATTCATGGTTTTGCTTCGCAGGCATCAGATTTTGGTCGTGCTGTGTCGGTGGAAACTTATATTGTTAATGAGTCGAAGCAAGTTGACGGGTCAAGCCAAACTTACGATGGTCAAAATGAAAATCAAGATTTGAAAACTGACGCATCTGAGACAGTTGTATCTGAAATGGTTGACTCGACGGGCCACATGCCACCAACCGCCGAGCCACCACTGCCCGCACCACCTCAATTCTCGTGTCGATTTATAGATCACAGGTACGCTTCCGATTACATATTTCGTTTTGTAAGTTTTGTACGTCCGTTGGCTTGGGTCAGTCGAGTCGTGTCGTTTCGTTAGTCGTGTGTCTTGGTGGAGGTGAGATGGTGGTGGTGGGTGTTCAGGGGTGGAGGTGAGACGGTGGCAGAGGTGATATGGTGGTGGTTGTTCTGCTTGTTTGAGAAGAGAGGTCTGTGAAGACATATAATTTGGTGGGTTTTATTAATAAGCAAGGGTATTTTGGTCATTTAACATGGACTTAACTGGAAAACTTAACAGATGTTAGTGATAAGGACCACCCGAGTGCAAAAATTACAACCACCGGGACCAAGTGTGTAATTAGTGAACCATCAGGATAAAGTCTGCAAATTTTTGCAAACCACAGGGACCAACCGTGCATTTAACTCTAATATATATATATATATCACTTACCACCACCACCACCATCCACCCCACCATCACCACTTACCACCATCTACGCCATCACCTCCAATCCAACCCAACCCACCCATCCCCCCCCTTAATCGTAACAATCCAACCCACCTACCATAAACCCCACAAACTTAACAATTAAATCCTAAAATTCCGACATCAAAAATCAAATTCGAAAAACAAATTCACCACAGTCTTGAAGACCGTTGTAGATCTGACCAAAATTCAAAGCAAGACAAATTCATCAAATCCAAAAATCCCATTTAACAACCTGTGGTGGTTGGGTATAAACCATCGGAGGAACGAAGTTTACTTCTGCGGTCGGCTTCTATACACCTTTGTAAGTCACAAATTTGAGAAGAAATAAAATTCGATCTGTTTAGGGTTAGGGTTCGGCGGCGCAAATGATGGCGACAAAGATGAAGCGGCAGCGCAGCTAGGGTTTCTGCGAGGAGAAGGTTGTTGATGTGGTTCCAACAATTTCGTTGGCCAAAGAAAATAGAGAGAAAACTGAATAGTAGAGAGAAATATTAAGACTAATTCTTTTCATTTATATCTCCAAAACATTAAATGACTTACATTATAAATACTAAGCTAAATAACTACCCACTATCCTACCATCTTGACCCACTACCTATAATTTAAAACATGCTTAATTAATAAATAAACTACCTACTAAAATAAAACTTGACAACTACTGGAACATGGGATTAGTTAGTGGGCACATAACATTCCTGCCCGGTTGAAAACGTCCTTGTCCTCAAGGACAAAAATAAGGACCACGGTGGTCGCCACTCGATCCGGTTAGTAGCATTAGGAGCCGTCTCAATGGG
This sequence comes from Scalesia atractyloides, assembly GCA_947069175.1. Lineage (NCBI taxonomy): Eukaryota > Viridiplantae > Streptophyta > Magnoliopsida > Asterales > Asteraceae > Scalesia > Scalesia atractyloides. The sequence continues at coordinate 33,235,725 of CAMTDV010000015.1, read as the reverse complement.
GCGCCATGGTGGATGCCACTGCGCGTCGCCCGACCTCACCTTTAAAAAAATAATAATCTTTTCCTTCACATTCGTATATTCTTTTCTTCAATTCTGCAAAGCTACTATCATGACATTTAATCTTAATTTCTTCTTTTAAAATCCTCCAACATGCAAAGAGGCTCCACTCATGATTTTTTGATTCACCAAGACATACATGAAGAGAAGGTGATGTAATTATTGGTGGGGATGCAAGGACCGGCGGTGATTGCTGTTGGGTAAGTGTAGGAGGTGGCGGTGCTTGTTCCGAGGCTGGTTCTGATGATGGGGCAAGTTTTAGAGTTGGTTGTGGTGGTGTGGTGGCGGAAGTTGGTGGAGGTGTAGGAGATCGGGCTTCCCACACGGTTCGGAGCGAGCGGAACTCGTTGAAAAACGGTTTGTAACTGAGATTCGAGTCTCACAAGGGATTCATTCATCCATTGATAGAACTCGATTTCGGATAGTGTGTGAGCAACCATGGTCCGGTGGGATAACGACGGCTCTGATACCACTAATGTGGTTCCAACAATTTGGTTGGCCAAAGAAAATAGAGAGAAAACTGAATAGAAATCTAGAGAGAAATATTGAGACTAATTCTTTTCATTTATATCTCCAAAACATTAAATGGCTTACATTATAAATACTAAGCTAAATAACTACCCACTATCCTACCATCTTGACCCACTACCTATAATATAAAACATGCTTAATTAATAAATAAACTATCTACTAAAATAAAACTTGACAACTACTGGAACTTGGGATGAGTTAGTGGGCACATAACATTCCTGCCCGGTTGAAAACGTCCTTGTCCTCAAGGACAATAATAAGGACCACGGTGGTCGCCACTCGATCCGGTTAGTAGCATTAGGAGCCGTCTCAATGAGGCGCCATGGTGGATGCCACTTGCGTCGCCCGACCTCACCTTTAAAAAAATTATAATCTTTTCCTTCACATTCGTATATTCTTTTCCTCAATTCTGCAAAGCTACTACCATGACATTTATGCTCAATTTCTTTTTTAAAATCCTCCAACATGCAAAGAGGCTCCACTCATGATTTTTTGATTCACCAAGATACACATGAAGAGAAGGTGATGGAATCATTGGTGGGGATGCAAGGACTGGCGGTGATTGCTGTTGGGTAAGCGTAGGAGGTGGCGGTGCTCGTTCTGAGGCTGGTTCTGATGATGGGGCAATTTTTAGAGTTGGTTGTGATGGTGTGGTGGCGGAAGTTGGTGGAGGTGTAGGAGATCGGGCTTCCCACACGGTTGGGAGCGAGCGGAACTCGTTAAAAAACGGTTTGTAACTGAGATTCGAGTCTCACAAGGGATTCATTAATCCATTGATAGAACTCGATTTCGGATAGTGTGTGAGCAACCATGGTCCGGTGGGATCACGACGGCTCTGATACCACTGATGTGGTTCCAACAATTTCGTTGGCCAAAGAAAATAGAGAGAAAACTGAACAGAAATCTAGAGAGAAATATTGAGACTAAATCTTTTCATTTATATCTCCAAAATATTAAATGGCTTACTTTATAAATACTAAGCTAAATAACTACCCACTACCCTACCATCTTGACCCACTACCTATAATTTAAAACATGCTTAATTAATAAATAAACTACCTACTAAAATTAAACTTGACAACTACTGAACATAGGATGAGTTAGTGGGCACATAACATTCATGCCCGGTTGAAAACGTCCTTGTCCTCAAGGACAAAAATAAGGACCACGGTGGTCGCCACTCGATCCGGTTAGTAGCGTTAGGAGCCGTCTCAATGGGGCGCCATGGTGGATGCCACTTACGTCGCCCGACCTCACCTTTAAAAAAAATAATAATCTTTTCCTTCAAATTCGTATATTCTTTTCCTCAATTCTGCAAAGCTACTACCATGACATTTAAGCTCAATTTCTTCTTTAAAAACCCTCCAACATGCAAAGAGGCTCCACTCATGATTTTTTGATTCACCAAGATATACATGAAGAGAAGGTGATGTAATTATTGGTGGGGATGCAAGGACCGGCGGTGATTGCTGTTGGGTAAGCGTAGGAGGTGGCGGTGCTTGTTCCGAGGCTGGTTCTGATGATGGGGCAATTTTTAGAGTTGGTTGTGGTGGTGTGGTGGCGGAAGTTGGTGGAGCGGGCTTCCCACACGGTTTGGAGCGATCGGAACTCGTTGAAAACGGTTTGTAACTGAGATTCGATTTTCACAAGGGATTCATTCATCCATTGATAGAACTCGATTTCGGATAGTGTGTGAGCAACCATGGTCCGGTGGGATCACGACGGCTCTGATACCACTGATGTGGTTCCAACAATTTCGTTGGCCAAAGAAAATAGAGAGAAAACTGAATAGAAATCTAGAGAGAAATATTGAGACTAATTCTTTTCACTTATATCTCCAAAACATTAAATGGCTTACATTATAAATACTAAGCTAAATAACTACCCACTATCCTACCATCTTGACCCACTACCTATAATTTAAAACATGCTTTAATAAATAAACTACCTACTAAAATAAAACTTGACAACTACTGGAACATGGGATGAGTTAGTGGGCACATAACAGTTGTTTTGGTGAAAGGGAGGGTAGGTGGTAACAACGGCAGTTGGTGTCTGTGGCGGTGGCAAGTGGTGTGGTGGGAGTGGAGGAGTGTCGATGATGGTCGTGGGTGGTGTGGGGTGGTGGTGATGGAGAGTGGTGATGGTTACTATGGAGAGAGGTAGAGAGAGAGAGAGAGTGGTATGAAGGTTTTACTTATTATATATAAATACATATACATATATAATATTAATTTGTTTATAAATACATATACATATATAATATTAATTTTGTTTATTTGTTTTTGTTTTGTCTGTTGATTTAAAAAAATGGTAAAAAGACTAAACTATCCCTGTGTGATATAATTTAACTGAAAAAATTAACTGGGTTAGGGTCAAAGGACATACCGTGCAATATTTTGAAACAATAAGGACAAAATTCGTCAATTCTAAAGATAAAGGACACCGCTTGAAATTTGGTATATAAATAAAGGACAAAATTTGAAATTCACTCTAACTTAAAAAAAAAACTACATAATATTCTTTCATTCAAATGACGCGTTCTTACACATAAAACTAAAAAAGCTAAATGTCCCTGGACGAAAATTACAACTTAGCCCAACGACCTTTATATAAATGGTAAGTACCTTTAAGATAAAATAGAACCCTAAAATTTGATTTATATATAAAGTAGTAACAAAATTTTCTTAAGTTTATAAACAATTATAAAACATACTACTAGCCCGTTCTTTACATTTTTTAACTCAATACGAAAATATGTATAAATATTTTGGACAATAAACTTGGTAGGGGCAGGGGATTTTTAGGCAAAATAATTGGCGGGGGCGGACCAATATCATTTTAGTTTTTTCGGACGAAAAACCGGAAATACTACACTTCTAACCGAAACATTCAGGAGGCAGCGCACCCCATGTCCCTTAAAAGCTATGTCCGTGTATGTATTTTAAGACTATGTAGTACTCGAATATAACAATTTATCTATGCTTAACAAAAGAATTTGAGTTATTTTTCGCTAGGCCTAAATTCATGATTAATCGACTCATAACCGACGCGCTATAAACTTCAAATCTGATTAACTAAAACCCTCATAATCGATTGGTTATAGTTATGATTATTCATTAACCAGCATCACTGTCATAGTTATAATTTTAGACCAATACTGAACTAAACCGACCCATGCACACCCGTTGATAGAATTTTCGTTGACGATAAATGTTGTAATAATTTCTTCTCTAGATAAATAAAATTAAGGGTTTTATTTGTTGAAGTATAAACTCTTAAACAAATTTACGTTGATGTACTACCTCTTATTGTTACTTCTTTTACATATATCATTTAGTACCTAGATAAAAATATAACAACTAAAACGGGATAAAACTACACCCATTTAATGAAATAATATGGTTTCACCTCAAATAAGATCATGGATAATGGGTATTATAGGGGTATGAAAGGGTTTGAGAACCCCAACACTGTTCGCCTGGACGTTATACATGAAAGGGTCATTTGCTTTGAAATACATAAATTAATGTATAAATACATGATATGGATGTATATATACATGAAATGGTTTGGTTCGATTAATATGAAATACATGAACTAAAGGTATATGTGTTATGTGCCTTATGTCCAAGGCTTGATGTAAAACTACTATCAAGCCGGAGGTCTCACTGAGAGCAACCTCTCTATTGCTACGGGGTAGAGGTAAGGCTATCTACATCTTACTCTCCTTAGACCCTACTTAGCTCTGCTATTGGTGGGATTTACTGAGTATGATGATGGCATGAACTAAAGGTATAAAAGCTAAAAATATATGAATGATTCGGTCCGATTCGTTTAATTTTGGTTAAACGAGGGTACAATAAAATCGATTTAGTTTATTAGTTTTGGTTAATCAGTTTTAATTAATTCAGTTTTTAGTTGATTTAGTTTTCTTTCATCTGCTTTGATTAACGATCCAGTTATTGCTCACCTTAGAGACTGTCAAACACAAAACATATCAATGCTTTTGAATTAAAACAACCAGTGTTATAAAAATCGTATTAATCGGTGCCTAGGCGCTAGTCGAACATTGGCTTATTAATTTTGAGCTAGTCGGACCATTAGTCAGTTGTCGATCTAAGTCGGTCCTACTCGGTGCAAGGTGGCTCAAATCGGCCCAATTTAGCTAAATCGTTTCTAGTCGGCCCACTCTTTTTTAGTTTAAATATGGCCCAAAAAACATGTTTCTAACCCATTAAAACATATTCCATGAGGTCATGACTAATATGTTAATGTTTGAATGTTTAAATACTTAAATTGCTACGTTTTAAACTTCGTTGTTTGAATTTTGAACTATTTTTAAGCATTATATTGATATTAATGTGTGTATTGAATGTTTAGGTACTTAATTTGCTATGTTTTAAACTTAGTTGTTTGAATTTTGAACTATTTTTAAGTATTATATTGATATTAATGTATGTGTGTATATATAAATTAAAAAAAATTATATAAAAATTCCAATCCGATTAATCCCGATAAATCCCGACTAGCGCTTAGCGATCTCTACAACACTAAAAACAACTATAGTAATAGTATACTCAAATTAAAGAGAATAAAATATTCGTCTTATAATGTATTTTTATAAAAAAATAATTATTCACGTACGACAATGTTATGCATGTTTTAAAATCAGGGGGTAGTTAGTTTTCTATAAGGGAATAAGATGTAACCATTTAGGGGCAGTTAGTTTTCTATAAGAGAATAATATGTAACTATTAATTCATATCTATAATTTTGCTAAAAAACGAAGGGATTAAAGTGTAATTAGTGTTTCAAAGACTAATTTACCCTCATTTTAGGTTGTACCTTATGCATTAAAAAAGTTCTTAACTTTTAAATATCTTAAAATGTCATTGTATTATGCATTATCTACACTATATTATATATGAGTGAAAAACATTTTAAGATACCCAAAAGTTGAAATAACCTTTTTTTAGGTTTAATGCATAAAATACAACTCTAAAGTGAAGATAAATTAGTTTATAAATATTAATTACACTTTAATCCCCTCATCTTTATTAAACTTTAATTCACTCGTCTTCAACCATATTATACATAATTAATTAGTAGTTACATTTTACCCCCCTTGTAAAAACCAACTACCCCATGATTTCTAAACAACCATAACTTTTACGTACGTCAATATTTTTTTCGAAAAATGCACCACAAAAACAAGCATTTTATTCTCTTTTATTTGAGTAGTATTGTTATAGTTTTTAAATTAAAAAATTAATATGCTACAAGATTAACAGTTTATAAGAGTGAGCAATAACTGAAACGTTAACCGAAAATAGATGAAACTGAACCTAAATCAACCAAAAAACAGAACTAGCCGTAAATAGATTAGTCGAAAACTAATTTAACTAAAAACCGGTTATCACTTTTTTGTAGCCTCGTTTAACCAAAATTAATCAAACCGAACCAAAGCGATTATTCATATTTTTTATATTCTAGCTTTTGTACCTCCAGTTCATGTATCACATATTTTATCCCCCCAGGTCATGTATTTATATTTCCATTTCAAATATTTATACTTATTTTTCATGTATTTACACATCAATTTCATGTGTTTCTAAGTAAAAGTTTTGGCCTAATTTTGATTTTGGCTATAAACTGAAATTCAACGAACCAAATAAAAAAATGTTAATCTAACCGAATAAACCGAATTATTTAACTGAAAACCTATTGGTTAATAAAATAGACTAACCAATAACTTCGGTTCAGAGTAATAACTAAATCGACCGAACCAGGCACACTACGATTAAATGGAATAACCCATGACTTCGCTTATGACTAGGGTGCAAATGAGCTGAGCGGCTCGCGAGCTGCTCGAGAAATAGCTCGAAACGAGCTGAGCCTTATCAAGCCCGAGTCAATCCTAAAATAAAGCTCGATTATTTATCGAGCGCGAGTCTGACATGTGAAGCTCCCTAAGGTTCATCGAGCCTTAGTGTAACATTAGTTTTTTTTTAACATGTAATAATATTTACCTTTGTTTTAAGTTGTCTAATAAACAAGACAAAACGAGCTTATTTAAACTTTTTAATGAGTCGATCCTGAACCTAAAATAAGCTTGTTTTGTAATGGTCCCAAGCCCGGGCTTCATTTATTGAACTCGTGAGCTTCACTTAATAAACTTGTTTAGTTTATTATTTGTATTATTTTTATTTAATATATTAAATAATAGATAATAAACGATCCAAGATGGAGCTTTATAAACAAAGCTCGAACCGAACCGAGCGCGAGCTCGAGCCTGGTCGAGCTCGGGCTCGGCTCGCATCCCTGATGTTTATCTATCACAATAATGCTAAAATAAACATTACACAAATAATTAAGAAAACTAACATAAACGAATACCGCAGTGCAAAGTGTCGCCTCCGCTATATCACGCGAACACCCTACATGTATATACTATAGATACCTACATTTTTATATTTATTTATCTTTCTAGAATATTAAAGATAGCCCGTTCTCTCTGAAACTAAGCTTTACGATTGTCTTATTTTCTTTTCTAATTCAATTTTCTAAACAACAATGTGGAAAGCAACATGAATCTACCGTCAACACTGACTTTGTTAGGAGATGTGATGCTTTCCAACGTACCGACAACATCTCATCCAAGGACAAGATGCCCCAAAATCCTATTCAAGTTCTTGAAATCTTTGACGTTTGGGGCATTGACTTCATGGCACCATTTCCCACCTCTAGCGGAAATATGTAAATCCTCGTGGCAATCGACTACGTCTCGAAGTGGGTAGAGGCTCAAGCTCTTTCCAAAAAAAGATGCCCGAGTGGTGGTGAGATTCCTTAAGAAGCACTTTACTCGTTTCGGTACAACTAGAGCCATTATTAGTGACCGTGACACTCACTTTTGTAACGTCATGATGGAGAAGGCTTAGCACGCTACAGGGTGACTCATCGTTTGTCTACCGCCTATCATCCCCAAACAAGCGGTAAAGTTGAGAACGCAAATCATGGAGTTAAGCGAATCTTAGAGAAGACCGTAGGTAAAAGTAGGAAGGATTGGTCCGAAAAACTAGACGACACATTGTGGGTGTTCCGCACTGCTTATAAGACACCCTTAGGAACCACCGAGTTTATGATTGTTTTTGGAAAAGCTTGTCACCTTCTTGTAGAATTGGAACATCGTGCGCTTTGGGCTCTCAAAACCGTAAACCTAGATCTAACCGAAGCTTCTAGGAAGAGATTTTTTTCCAAATTCATGAGTTAGAGGAACTTAGGGATGCGGCATACGCTTGTTCATGGAGTATTAAAGAGAAAAATAAAGTTGCATGATAGGAAGCTTAAAGGGTTGAAAGAGTTTAGAAAGGGAGATAAAATGCTTGTTTACAACCCCTGGTTGAAGGTTTTTGGTGGGAAGTTGAAATCGAAAAGGTCGGGACCATACTTGGTAAGTGAGGTTTTTCTGTATGGAACAGTTAAGTTGACCAATGAGGCCGATGGAGCCACGTGGAAAATTAATGGCCATCGTTTGAAGCATTACTTAGGGGGACCGTTAGATCTGAACAAGATGGAGGTAACTCCTCTCGAAATCCCACCTGGAGCACCCGAATAGAGCCTTGAGTGAAGACTCATGTGTAGGGTTTGTACCGTTTGTCTGGAGTCTTTATTTTGAGTCTTGTCATTTCTAACGGTAGTTTTTGTAGATTTTTGGTCTTGTGTTTTCTATTTTTGATTCTTTTGCAGGAAATCATGACCGACAAGGAGCAAAAATTCAAGAGAAAACGGAGTTCCAGGTATGTCCCAGTGTTAGAAAATTTTTGGGATGGTTTTTGGGAGATTTGGTAAAGTTTGAAAATTTTTCTAAGGCATGAGAGTCTTCAAACCTCGAAACTTTCTTTGAAAAAGGCAATTGGCATCATGCGAAGGCATCACCACTTTGTCGTCGTGTAGCGCCAGGCCCTTATGATTTTTTAACCTTAATTTAGACCCGCCGCATCACGCGGAGCCAAAGACACAAGGCCTTTGCATAGCGCGAGACCTCCCTATAACTGGACCTTTTTAAAGTCGAAACGTCGCATCACGCGACCTTAAACCCACTTTGCCTTCGCGTAGCGCGACGGACATCTTAATCGACAAAATCTGCAACTTTATCCAACTTTCCCTATTTTACACCAACACAAACCCTAACTTCACCTCCGGCGACACCACCAGTCCCACCACCATATCAGCCACCATTCACCCTACATTACCCATTTCACTCCCCCATCATCACCCACCTTCAATTTCACCGTTTTACCCGCATATTAACCTACACCATCGGGTTTTCTCTTCAAGTTTAAAGTTTCCATTTTTATCTTGTCTAAGTTGCGAACCCGATATGTTTTCTTATACATTTTCTACATATCATCGTATCTTCGTTTTTATGAGTCTAGGTGCATATTAGGTGTCGGTTTTGTCAGGTCTTCGTAGAGTCTTAGTTAAGAATCTTGTATAGTCATTGCCGAATTGTTATTAAACTCCTAACTTGCGTTTTGAATTCAAGAGTTAACCGGTTCAACCCTCATTTCACTAGGAGGAACATTTCGATTTAAAATTCTGTTTTTGACATTAAATTTTTCAAATTTATGCAAGTTGGGACTCAATGTCCATGTTGGTAGTCACTTGGGTTTAATTTGGACGATTAAAGTGCCGGGAGGGGTAGTGTACATTGAGTCGGTCCTAGTTTAGCTTGCGCTTTGGTCATGGGTTTACTTATGTGCGTGTACAAGCACAAGACAACTCGCCCGTACTCAATCTCCATTCGGGCGAGTTTTTGGTCTATAACTTATGCTTTTGTAAACGGTAACCCAGTTTTTCTTAAAATTTGTTTTCGGATTCAGCCGCGAACGTAATCCTATACGACCTTTTCCAACTTTATTAAAAAAATCTTTGATAAAAAACTCTAAGACTTTTAGTTTATAACGGTATTCCTTATACTATTATTGGCGGTTTCGGCTTCTCTAACATATGAAGTGTTTTAGCTTAAAGGAACCTAAAAACCAGAAGTACCTACTCACAAATCCCAAATTAGACACTTGCTTAACTTATTTAACTGATATTATTATTATTATTATTTGAGAACCGAAAATACTCGACTTTACTATCTTTTCCGTGTTATTTGTAAACTCTAAATTAAGGACATTTTCTATTTTTCAATTTTTTTTGGATTTTTGATTTATTGTATTTTTTAATTTTCAGTTTTAAGACTCAAACGACTCAACTTAACCCTACGACTCTTATGTACGACTCTATATCCCATCCCTACACTTATAGTTTGCATTGTCACTAATGTGGGCATAGAAATACGACTCAAAACTAACTATCTAAAAATAAATACTAAATAAAAAATTACAAAATATACAGGGGAAACGACTTAGATGATATGCGAGAATGTCACTGTGACAGTCAATTCCACATATGCCCTCCAATCCGAACACGCTCAGCAAACAATTCCTAATCTCATAGGCGAATGGAAGTAGCAGCAATCACTTCAAACCTAACAAGTCAACACAAATACCAAACAGACATAATAGATAGATAACCAAAATAAGTGTTTAAACATCCAAAACCACAACCAACCCATCATCCCAACCAATCTGTTCAAGTATCAGAATATAAGTACAAACCATAAGAGCCAAACAACATAAAATAAAATAAAAAAATAAAAGATACTCCATGGAAGTTCCACTGCTCCGTTCATCCCCACACTATTTGTCACTCTCCTCTTTTTCACTATCATCACCACCCTGCTCATACACTGGGAACTCGAGTGTAGGATCCATGGCTCCGTACTGACGCGTACCATAACTAGAACCATAGGCAGCTGGCTGACTAGACCAGCCCTGACTATATGAAATAAACTGACTGCTTGGCCCAAACGGACCCGACACTGTATAAGGTTGAATAAATCTGGAACACCAATGCTCATGAAAGTCATAATATGCTTGAGTGCATCATCCTGGCTATCCATCCTACCATGTATCTCCCCATAGCCCTGATCCATCCTACTATATAAAGATTCTAACGTGAGCAGGTCTGATGGTGGTTGTCTCCTCGAGTATTGACGTGCCAGGATCTCATGTCTCTAGCGTGGTCTCTGCCTATAAGTAGTGGAAATAGAATGCATCACATCCGCTGCTGGATGACCTTCAAGCGGCTGAACCTGAGCCCCATATCTAACACCTTCCCAGGTGATCGGCTCAGTCAAAGTCAAAATACCTGCCTGCTGTAACTCTTTAATCCCAAAGAAGACTGATGTTGGGCCCTTATGCAGATTAGCCTGGTTAGACTTAGAAAACACTCTCAAATTTTCAGCAAACCTAGTGATGTATGGACCCATGTCTAAAACAGCCCTCTTTCTCCCTCGTCGAGTCCTCGTGAATGACCATACCAAGACACTAGCTAAATTCATGCTCATCCCCTCTACCATGCACATAAAGATGAAAAGATCCATCCAATTCGCCTTGTTCTCCCCCGGCTTCCTACCAACCAGCATGATTGAAAATATCTTCAACAAATATCTATTAACAAGATCTCGGACCGATGTAATCAAATTTGTGGAGGCGAATGGATGATCAGATATGGTGGACCAAAACCTCGCTAGATCTTTACTATCTAAACTCATATCCCTCGGGGTTTGATACACGCCCCTCAAATTGGTCAAGAACTCTGGGGTAACTATATCCTCCTTCATATAGAACCCACTAGTCACTGCAAACTGCGGGATGGTCAACTCATGCACCATCCTACCCAAACTTAATGAAACCGCGTCTCTCTCAGTGAAAGTACCTTCCTTATGACGGAAGGTGGAATGAACCTCCGAAACTAACTCCTCATATTGGTCCCAATAACAATCAACTACAGCTCCGAGCCTCTCTTCCAATAGGTTCTCTATCCTATGCCTTTCACCCATAACACCCAGCCATTCCCAATCGGCTGTTAGATGCTCCAACAGTACCGTATCAATAAATTTATTGAGCTTTTTTCTTTCCTTGGTGTTCAACTGAAACTGAATTAATGGATGGTCTTTCAACCTTACAACCCGACTTATTGGAATCTTTTCTTGAGCATGATAAACTATTTTTCTAAGCTCCGGATTCAGTTTGTTGACCTGTTGAGCCGGATCCCCTCTTCTATGCAGTGCGGGACCTCTTTTCCTTTTCCCGGCAAGATCACTCGAACTACCTGCACCTCACATCTCTGCAAAACAATGTTAAAGAAAGAAAAACAGGCAACAAGTTAGTATTCACAAACTTTTTTTTTTGTATTTTCAGTTTTTTAATTTTTTTTTGTATTATTATTATGTTATTTTTTAATAAAATTGGAAACGACCATATAGCATTACGTTCGCGGCTGAATACGAAAACAAATTTTAAGAAAAATTGGGTTACCGTTTACAAAAGCATAAGTTACAGACCAAAAACTCGAGGCCTATAAGGAATATTGTTATAAGCTGAAAGTCTTAGAGTTTTTTTATCAAAGAAAAAAATGTGCAACATTGAATAAATGAGCTAGATTGAATAAAAGACGAGGCCTATGTAATGTTTATTAGGGATGATGACTCTGATTTAGATTGCCTCTAGGTTAAGTTAAAGAAAAAATGCTAAAGTACCGAAGCTCACGTTATCACTCTCGGGGATGGTTACTCTGGCTGTGACAGCCTCTAGGTTAGGTATGCAAAAATCTAGTGCTCATGAATGAAAAGAAAAAAAAAGAAAGAAAAAATTTGATTTTAAATTCTTTGAGGTTTGGTATAAAATGGTTAGGAAATAGCCAATTGGTTATTCCTTTTATTTCATAAGCTTGAGGCGGGATTAGATGGAACCGTCACTCTCTAGAGTGAGACCCCAGGTAGACTAACCGTACTTGAACATAAATAAACATGATAAGGGCCTAGGAACCGGTGTTGAGTTTAAGTGGATCGTATACCCGCAATCGTAAGTTAACATGTGTTTGATTTTGAACAAAATGATCTGAATTTTGAGATCGAATATTATTTTGACTATGATTCCGTAGCATGTATCTTTTTCAGGGACGAAAAAGAGTAAGTGTGAGGATATTTGATGTATTCCAAAATACGTCTATTTATCATGTATAGTTTCTACATATTTCGTTTCATTTTTGTCGGTTTTTAGTTTAGAATTAGCTACTATTGATAGTTTTGTAAATTTTAGGTTTCGGTTGCTGAAACGATGAAAATGCAAAAAATATGCTAAGTGAGAAGAAGCAACGAGAACCGGGTGAAGCGCAGCTGAACGGAAATCGAAAAAAACGCAGAATGCTAGAAAAAACCTCGTGGCGTCACGCCACCATACATGTGAAAACCCGTCACGTGACGCCAAGCTATTAAAAAACAATAAAAATAAATACACTCATCGCGCTACATGACGGCTAAGTGGGTCTGCCTTCGCGTGACGTGAAGGCCTTGCTTTTGTAGAGGAATCTGGGTTGGAGCTGGGTAGAAGCATAAACACCTATAAATACATATCTATAAAGAAATCCAACCCTAGTTACAAATTAAGAAGATATTGGGCAAAAATTTGGATGCTTTTGGAGCGTTTTCGAAAGTTTGAAAACATCCGTTGAAGGTTTGAAGCAAGAGGAATCATCCGGGGTCGTGATTTTACTATACGGGTTCAATTATTCTTCGTTTCTAGTTCTGATCATGTTCTATTCATTCGTTTATACTCTTGTTTTGTGTTTGATTTTCAATATGTCAGGCTAAAACCTTTAAACTGCCAAGATTGGATGAATGGGATGTTAAAGTTATGATTTTTATTATGGATGTTTGATTTTCTATGGATTGTTTATGAAAGTAGTCGACTTTATTATCGGTTCGATGCGTATGCATGTTTAGTTTTATTTAATTGTCTTTTATGGCTTCATATGGTTCTTGGTGGATGTCTTTCACATAATAAGTTCATGCTTTGATTAAAATTTTATATTGTGATCTTTTGCGTTAATTGACCAATATACCTTGGAAGCAGTATTTGATAATTGAGTAGGTCTAGGTGTTCTACTAATTTCAATAGCTGAGAGGTGTGAGGTTATTGTTAGGTCTAAGTTGATAAATTAATAGGTAGGGTCTTCGTGAGGAGTCTGAACTAGTTTCCTTATCAACCGTTGTCTATCAAGTCGCGTTGAGAACCCAAGTTTATCCTAGGTTTATAACTCGTGAGGGAGTAGATCGAATTAGGGTACTTTCATAAACCACTTAGATAACCCGTGAGAGAGTCTAGACCAACTGTTAACCATAACAGCCTATAGAGTTCCATATGTGTCTTCCGGAGAAGGGCCTGGAGTCCTGCTCGGTGTCTCGATAGGTTTACTATTTAAAGATCCGGTTCCATAGTAACAAACATTAATCATCACACAATCCAGGATTCCAATCTAGGTAGTCCTTCATCATCCTGGATTAAAACCAATTTAGTTCGTGTCTAGTT